>JAECZO010000001.1:266441-852311 GCA_019188245.1 Novymonas esmeraldas | reverse complement strand
CTTCCTTCCTCTCTTCCTCTCCCCGGAACCACGGCAGGACAGAGTAGACATGCGCCGGCGTCTGCAACAGCGAAACCAAATGAAAAAAGAAAAAAAAAAGAAACGTAAGGCACACCTGCACGCACATTTTTTTTTTTTTTTTTTTTCTCTCTCTCCGGCCGGCCCCCGCTTCGATATCCGCCGTCCTCCTCCCCTCCTTCCGCGCAGTGAGACACAAACACACCCGCCACGCTGATCACCACCACCGCCGCCGCCGCCTCTCCCTCACCCGTTCCAGCAGAACGCAGAGCAGTTCACTCCCCCCCCCCCTTCTCTCTAATCTTCACGCACTCACGTACACCAGAGCCGTGGTGTCAGCAGAATCCAATCAGTGACTTTCCTAATCAGCATCATCACCATCAAAAAAAAAAAAAAAAGAAATTGCCACGGTGAGACACCCCCCGAAAAAAAAACCCAAACATCGAGAGCGGCGGTATCACCCCGAGGGGATCTGGCTGGCGAAGACAGGGGATCAAGCTCTTTTGTATTTCAGCTCCCTCGCCAGCTCCTCCTCCCTCAAGCCTTCAGTGGTGTCCGTCCGTCTCTCTCTCTCTCTCTCGTTGTGTGCGTGTGTCTGTGTGTCCTTGTCTTCGTCTTTGTCTCTGTTTTCTTTTTTTTCTTTCTCGTTTGCGCTTTCATTTCTCACGTTTTTGTCGTGGTCGTCTCCCTTCCTTTTTTTTTTTCTCTGTTTGTTTTCCACTGGATCTCCCGCTCCGATCTGCGTCCAAGTCACACACACCCACTCTCTCTCACTCCTGCTTCTGTCGACGCTGGCGCTTCAGAATTGACTCGAATTTCTTTTCTCTCTCTCTCACGCAGGCACGCACACAAAAAAAGACACACACACACAGACTCTGGGATTCCGAAGTCCAGGACGCGACAGGCAACGGCTTCGCCACAGCCTCAGCGTGTGGTGCTACGAGCTTGTAGACACAGCGCCTCTCTGTGTCTGCGTGCAGCTCTGTGTGTGTGTGCGGTCTGCAGTATCTAGTAGCGTGGTTGATTGCGTCTGTTTGCTCTCTCTCCTTCCTCCCTCCCTCCCTCCCTCCCTCTCCTCTTTTTTAGCTTTTTTACTGACAAGTGTTCTCCTCTCTTTTTTTCTTTTCTCTCTTTTTGATTCCTCTTCTTTTTTTTTTTTTAGATTTGATTCCTCTCCTCGCGCATCTCGTTTTGTGAGAGGCGCACACTCTCTTTGTCTCTCTCTCTCTCCAGTCGTCTGCTGTGCTACCAGAGGGATACGGTCAGCCTGCAGCGCGAGCCTGTGTGCGTCTGTTTGCGTTTCCTCTCTCTCTGCCGTGTGAGCACGCTTGCTGAGTATCTCTTGATTGGTGGTGTGCAGGCTCGCTGACGCCACACGACACTCCGCCGTACAGACACACACACAAACACACACGCCGCTTCTCTCTCCTTTTCTGGTTTTCTTTTTTCTTTTTTCTTTGTTGGTTCCGTTTCACTTCTTCCTCTGGTCGCCCCGAGCCCCTCAGCGTTGCCAGCATGTTGACGCCGTCGTCCGTTGAGTCCCCGAACAGCGACGCACTCCGCTTTCTCGCAGACATCGGGCGCCGCTCGCTGGCTGGCGGCGAGGGCGACGGTGCGTTCTGCACGACGCCGATTACGCTTCTCAGCGAGCACGAGGCCGCGCTTCACATGGCGTACCCGTCCGAGATGGGTGATGACACATCGTCGCTGAACGCGTCGGCCGCGTCCGCGGACTCGGCAGCGATGCCTGAATGTGTGAGCACTCGCTGCAACACGCCAGATGCGGCGCCGGCGGCCGCGGCCATCGAGGCCACGTCGCTGCCGGCGCTGTCAGTCGCGCTCGTGCCGCCCCTCTGCGGCGACAACATCCCCTCCATCTACAAGCTCTCTGCCGACGACCCTGCGGTGCGCGCCGACATCGCGAAGAATGCGAAACTGCTCCTGCAAACACTCACCGGCCACGAGGCGGACGACATCATTGACCTGCTCTACGTGAAGGAGACGTGGTTCTCCACCGAGGTGCTGATCCACACGTTGTGTTTGGTGAACAGGCTCACCTTCCGCTACCCCGCCTGGGGTCTTCCTCAGACCGACGCGTACCGCGACGACGGCAGCGTGGCCGACTCACCGACGCGGTGCAGCTCGAGCACGAGCGCCCACACCGCTCCGGTGTCGCTCCCACACGTGTGCAGCAGCACATCGAGCGAGGTGAGCCACCTCGACGCCTACGAAGACGTGAGCGTCACAGACCCCTTCTCGGAGTTCACGGGCTGCCGCCTCGCGCGAATCCACAGCTCCAGCACGAACAGCCTCGGTGACATCTTCAACCGCCACAACACGCGCCGCCGCATCGTCGCCCTTCTCCTCCTCTCGGGCAAGTTCCACGGCGACGTCGTCTACAAGACGTCCTCGCTCGCCAAAGCGCTCAACAAGGATCGCGACGAGCAGCGTGCCATGCAGGAGCACAGCTGTGCCGTCTCCGCCGGCGGTGCCACCTCCGCATCTGCCAAGACGTCCCTGGCGCAGCGCTTGCCCACCCGTATCGTGCCTGCGCGCCTGGGTCAATGCGAGAAGCAGCTCTTTCAGGAGCTTGGCTGCAGCGTCTTTGTCCGAAGAGAGGAGTATCACTCGTGTGAGGACATGATTCTACACGGCCTCTGACACCCACTTCGCGTTGTACACGTGATGAGTCTGACTGCGTGTCTCTCTCTCTGTGTGTGTTTACAGGAATGATTGGAGGTCCCGTTACTTTTTACTGTTTGCTTCTCTGTGTGTATGTCTGTTTTTTTTTTTTTTGTGTGTTTGTGTGTTTTCTCCTTTCTTGTACTCGGTCACGAGATACGCGCGCGTGGATTTGTGCATGTATGTGCTTCTCACTCATTTACTCTCTCTCTCTCTCACACATAGGCATGCACACACACACTCTCTTTTTTTTTTTTTCTATCTAGTGTTATGTGCTCGAGGTCTGTATGAATGTGTGTGTGTGTGTGTGTGTGTGTGTGTGTCTGTAGCAGACAGAGAGAGAGAGAAGGAGAGAGCGACTTCTTTGGTGCACAGCACTCTCGGTTGGATTTCCACGCCTTCCGTGAGTGCAGTGCAGATGCACACGCGTACGCATGTATCTATTTCTGTGTGTGCGTGTGTGTGTGCATGTGTGTGAGTAAGTGTGTTTGCTGTGCCACCTAAACATGTGTGTGTGTCTGTGATGGTGTTGTGCTCGGTCGTGTGTTGTCTTGCTGACGTGCACGCCGTCGTGTCACCTCCGCGCAGATTCAACTCGCGTGCCATCGTAGTGATTCTGCATACTCGTGCGCTCGCGTACGTGTGTGTCTCTACACTCGTTCGCCTGCCACTTTTCTTTTTTTTCCTTTCGCATCAGTGCCACTGATGCAAATCGATGGACTCGGGTGCGTGGGCGCATGTATGTGTGTGTGTGTTTTTTTTTCTTTTGTACGTGTCTGTTTACGTGTATGTGTGTGAACATGTTCCGAGGGTGAAGTGAAAGGTGATCTCAAGGCGCTGATGGGATGCACCACCTCTCTCAGTCAGTCTGTCTTTCGGGAGGACGATGTCGGTTGTGTGTGTTCCACGAGTGTCGAAGTGGCAGGAACGCGTGGCCTCTTGTCACTGACACACACACACACACACATACTCAGATGCACAAACCAACAACAACAACAACAAAAAAGAAAAAAAAAAAAGAGAGGCTCGCTTCACGGCCGACTGTGTCGATACTCTTCCGCCTCCCTCTTCTGCTCTCTTACACGCATGTGTATGGATGTGTGTGTCTATGAGTCTGTGAGTCTGTGCTTACTCCCGAGTGTGTGTTTTTTTTTTTTTCTCTTCTCTTCTCTCTCTGTCCCCGCTCGTGCACTATTCATTGACTATTGTGTGCACAGCTCAGAGGATTTTTTTTTTTTTTTGCGTCTTTAGTCTTCTGTGGTTTCACCTCGTGCTGATTGACCGTCACTGCGCATGTGTGTGTGTATGTGTGTGTGCTTGAGGTCAGTGTTGTGTGTTGCCGTCGCGACATGCCTCGACGCCGCGCTCCTGCTTGGCTCGGGCGGTGCGAGCAGCTTCACCTTCTTTTCTTCTTCGCACCGCCGCCGCCCCCATCCTCTGCGCCGTGTCCTCCTCTCTCTCTCGCTCTCTCGCTCCCTCTATCTCTCAACACATCGTCCAACGCACGCGCACACAGACTTCTCCTTCTCCTCTCCCGCCCCGTGGCTCTTGCGCACTGCCCCTCTGCCCCTCTGCGCTGACTGCACTCTCTCTTTTCTTCTTTTCTCTTTGCCCTGCGTGGATTGTTCTACTTTGCACACGACCTGATCGGCCTGCAGCGTGCCCACAGTGCGCTCGTGCATTCGTTTTTTTGTTTATTTGCTGTGATGTGGCCATGCGTGAGGGTGGGCCTTTTTTTTTTTTTCTCCTTTGTGCGCGCCGCGCACTCAGCTTCTCATACTTTTTTTTTATTATTATCTCCACCCCGCACCTCTCATGTCCTCGTCGGCTCTGGTTCTCCGACCCGGTGCGTGCGCGACCGGCGCCGCCTCGCGTCCGGGCCACCTCTCTCTCTGCCTCTCCCGTACCTCTCCCGGCGTACAAAGCACGCCTAGCACACAGAGACACACACATACACACACACACACACGCACAGAGACTATTGCCTTTCTTTTTTTAATTTTGTTTTCATATCCAAACAAACAAACAAACAACAACAAAAAAATGGAGACATCACTGAACAGAAGAGACGACTGCATCTGTGAATTGACACACAAGCATACGCGCACACACGCATGCATATCAGTACGTTAGCTCAGTGTAGTGGGTGACATCACAGGCAATGGGAGGGAAAAAGAGAGCAAGATGCTGTTGTGTCGAAGGGAGTGGGTCCAGTGAATCAAAAAAAAAAAAAAACAGAAGGAATAAAACAAAAAAACAAAGAACAGAGAGTAGCTGCGGCATCCGACTCCCCAACTCACACATCTCTCTCTCTCTCTGTCATCACACTCGCTGCGATGGAAATACAATCTGCAGAGAGAGAGAGAGAGAGAAACTAAACAAAAAGGCAATGCCAAGAGCAGCAACAGCAAACAACAAAGGCACCGGCGTGCTTGTACGGCACAAGACAAGGTGATCAAGGACAAGGATCTCGACAACAAGAAGGAGAGCATGCATGAAGAAACTCCGAAAAAAAGAAAAAAAAAATGAAGTACCGCCTCTCACAATTTTCCGCACACTGCAGTCGCTTGTTTCTTTGTGCTGTTTGCTGTATTGAGCTCCCTCCCCCCAGCGTTGTGTCTGCATGTGTGTCCGTGTGTGTCACACACTCTCTCTGCATGTGTGTGTGTGTGTGTGTGTGTGTGTGTGTGTGTGTTTCTTTCTTGATTTGAAAACTCCTTTTTTTTTTTGTCGCTGCGTGCTTCCTTCTTGCGTCTCCCACAGTGCCCCTTCTCTTCCTCCTTCCTTTCTCGTCTACCCGCAGTATCTCAGTGTCCTCGTGTGTGTGTGTGTGTGTGTGTGTTTCGTTTGTTGGAGTGTGTCTGCTTTCTTAAGTGTGCATCGCCGCGGCTCTCTCTCAGTGGCCCCCCCTCCCTGCCTCCCGGTATCGTGTCAAGCTCGCACTCCTTCTCTCTCTCTTCCCCTTCCTCCTCCTCCACCACTTCTGTCTTCACAGGGATTCTCTGTCCACCGCGCGGTGGTGGTTGTCATGCGTTGCGCATCTCTATCACCACTGCCTCTTTCTCAAAAAAAAAAAAAGCACACACACAATCAAAGATGGCCTTCTTGTGGAGAAGTGGACGAGCTCACCTCACTCCCCCCCTTGATCTCTTTACCCTTCGCACGTATCTCTCTGCGCTGCTCTGCTCTCTCCGTTTTGTCTGCGTGTGTGTGTTTGTGTTCGCGCAGAGTCAGATGCTAGCTGAGTCGCTGATGCAGAGACGAGAGATACAGACCTACACCCACTAACCTGCGTCAGAGCGGGGTGCTGTGTTGTGTTGTCGTGTGTTGTGTCATCACTCACACTCCTTTTTTTTTTTTTTCCATGTGCTGGGTTACACCAGATACGCGTCATCCATGTTGTGCTCCACCGTCTCCGTGCGTGCAGATCCGCCGTGTACACAAACGGCAACAGAACAGAGGAGTGGCGAGGCAGCGATGTGCTGGCGTGTGTGTCGAGGCTCGCCACCGCGCTGTGGACAGCAGACGACGAACGCACGTCGACACCAGCCTCTACACGACTCTACACGTCGCGCGTGTGTGAATGTCATGGCAGTGGTCGCCTTGACCGACTGTGTCGTTGTCGCTTCGCATGTTCTCTTTTTCTTTTTTGTTGTTGTTGTTTTCGCATTCAGTGTATCTGTGGTGATCTTTTCACGTTTTTTTGCCTTTCCTTTTGTGTTTTTTTTTTTTTGTTTGTTTGTTTCCTCTCGAGGGGTTTGACTCGCTTGTACGCGGTATCTACTTGTATGCGCTCCTCCGCTCAAAGGAGGGGTGGGTGGAAGGGATGGCGGCAGTGATCTTCACGCGCGCCGCCTCCACGGTAGCCACAGCCTGCGGTGCGCTCACGTGCGTTTGTACTCAGCGCAGGTGTTTTTTTTTTTTCCAAGGCTCTGTGCAGGTTTGTTTTTATGTGTGTGTGTGTGTGTGGGCGAGCAGCGTGGGGGCAAGAGCATAAGTGTTTTTTTTTTTTTTTTGGTGCGTTGTTGACTCGACGCTCCGGACTGCCGCCACTGACACACGCGCACACACACACACACACACACACGCACACGTTGGTGGGTGTGTGCGTTTGGTGCAAAAAGGAAAACAAAAAAAAAAGATGTTTTTTTTTTACTTTTACGAGTGTTTTTGAGCGCGCGTGTGTGTTAGTGTCTCTAGTGCTGTTTAACATTCCTCCGTCTTCACCATTTACGCAATGCGTCGCCTCCTGTGCGCAATCGGATGCATGCCTACGTCTCTCTGCATCGGTTTCTCTCTGTGTGGAGTCTCAGTGGCGCGGCTCACGCTCTTGCTTTTTTTTTTTTTTGCCATCACTGAGATCACATCTCAGTTTCTGTTGTGTTTCCCTGTGCCCTTCTTCGACTCGTGCGCTATTCAGTGTCGTCAACTGATACGTTGCCGACACCGACACCCATCCCATCCCGTTTCATCTCTCTCTCTCTCCTCCTCCTCTTCAGCAGCGACAGCGATGATGCTAGTGACAACCACGAGTGCGCACGCTCTCTCTCTCTCTGTTGTTTGTCTCTGTTGTTTGGGCTTTTGCCTTTTCTCTTCTTTTTGTGTCGTTGTCTCTCTCCATGCCCACGCTCGAACACTATTCGTTGCCTTTTCTGGCTTCCCCCCTCTCCTCTCCTCTTCCCAATCATCGATGTGTGTGTGCGCGTGTGCGTGCGTGTGCTTCTGCTCGTGTTTGTGTGTGTGTGTGTGTGTGTGTGTGTTGCGGACCGTTCACATCGGTTGCCATTGTTGCCGCTGGTGATCTCTTCGACGGCGCACTCGTGTGTGTGTGTGCGCGTTTTCACTGTGGGCGGAGTGTCAAGGGCTCCTCTCTCTCTCTCTGTGTACGGGAGCGTCATGCTCGTCGCCCCTCCTCCTCTTCCTCCTCCTCCTTCGCTCTGTTGTGGCCTTCTTGTTGTCCTCATGCTTCTCGGTGTGTACCTCCCCTCCATCTCCCTCTCTCTCATTATCTTGTACATCTTTTTTTTTTTTTGTTTTGTCACCTCCCTGTTTGCTTGCACTGCGTGTGTTGCCATGTGTTCTTCGTTTTTTTTTTTGTTGTTGTGTGAAGTGCTGGCAGCCCGTCAACTCAGTACCGCACCTTTCATCGCCACCGCCATATCTTCTTCCTCCCACGCTTCCCGAGTCGAAGGAAGGCGCCCAGCATCTCTCTGTTGTGGTCTATCTCTCTGTGTATGTGTGTTTGTGTGTGTGTCTCTTCATCGGGTCAAGAGTTCAGCAGGCTGTTACGCACTGACAGACGCGAAAGTACACGAGCCGAGTCGATTGGAGCACCAGGCACACATGTGCATGCAGGACCCTTCCTTCCTCTCTTCCTCTCCCCAGAACCACGGCAGGACAGAGTAGACATGCGCCGGCGTCTGCAACAGCGAAACCAAATGAAAAAAGAAAAAAAAAGAAACGTAAGGCACACCTGCACGCACATTTTTTTTTTTTTTTGCACATATATACACACAATCAAACACACACAGACAGGCACAGATACACACAGAGGTATATTCGTGCCTGCGCAGACGATCGTCTGCGCTGACGCGGCGACGGTGGTTTCATGCAGCCGCGTGCGCGTGGCCGTGCTCGTGCACTTCAGCTCTGCGTCGTCTCCTTCGCATCGAGGCGTGGGCCGTTGCTCCCACTCACTCATTCCCGCCGCTGCGCTCTGCCGTCGCTTCTTCTCACTTCCTGTCTCCCCGTTCTTCACCTTCGCGTGCATGTGCACACACGCGCGCACACACATTCACACCCTTGTGTATGTCAGCACCAAACAACAACAACAACAAAAAAAAAAAGATGAGTCGTGTGCGAAGAAGTGGGGCTCTCGGCGGTGTCGCTGTCCCCCTCCGCCCCCCTCGCTTCTTTCCAGTGGCCGAGTCGACCACACTCCGCCCTGCTCCGCGTCCATCGTGTGGCCGCGCCAGGAGAGGAGAGGGCGGCGGGTCAGTGATGGAGCGATACGTGAGCCGACTCGCACGCCTCGGTGCCCGGTGCTCCGGGCCGTCAGTCGCGCTCGCGCTCAGCGCCGCAGGACGCGCCTACACGGCGATCCCGCTGCACCGTGTCGACTCAGCCATACCGACGTGCAGCGCGTCAGAGGGGACAAGGGAGAAGGCGGCAATCGGCACCGCCGCTGTGCCCGCTGCCACCTCGCCGCACCTCGCCGCCATCACACGGACGAACGCGGCGCTCACATCCGTGGCGCAGCACCTTCGCGACGACATCAGACGACCCACGCCGAGTCTCTCCTGCGTCCGCATACCACGTCTGCTCGTGTTTGGAGGTGATGTGGTGTCGGTCACCGCCCTCGAGGCCCTTCACGCGCGCATGCGATGCGTCGTGGCAGCCGCGCTTCGCGGTGCCATCACCTCTGCCTCCAAGCGGCAGCGACCAGACGCTGCTGCCGCTGCTGCTTCTGCCGCTGCTGCTAGCGACGACGACGACGTGGACGCCTTTGTCCGACAGCACATCACGGTGGTGTGCCCGGCACTCCCGCCTGGCATGTCGCCGGAGGCAGCGTCGCGGAAGTTCACGCGTCAGTATCCGGTGGCGCGGTACTGCGTGGAGCACGGACTCCCTCTAGTGCCGGTGGACGATCCCAAGTCGCTGGCGCGGAGCGTCCTGCTCACGGAGATGCTGGCCACCGCGAAGGACTCCGGCCCCGCCGCCACACCTTCTCTACGCGGACATCTGTGGCATCGCCCAGGCACCACCGTCGCCGCCATCACCTCTCCATCCCCGGGACAGCAGCAGCAGCAGCAGCAGCAGCAACGGCACGGCAGCGGGGACAACTCTGCCACGTCGCCGGTCGCACCCCACACGTGGCGCGCACAAGGACGCGCCCTCTCCGACTACGACCTCGCCGTGGTCGTCTCGTTCCGCTACTTCATGCCGCGCCGCCTCCTCCGCGTGCTGCCGCCGGTGATCAACATGCACCCGTCGCTGCTGCCGCGGTACCGCGGCGCCAGTCCCATCTTCAGCGCGCTGCGTCGGAACGAGCCCGTCGGTGGTGTGAGTATAATACAGATGCGGCCCGAGCAGACGGTCATGGACTCGGGCAGCGTGCTCTGGCAGTGCGAGGTGCCCATCTCCGCCGACATGGACATCCGCCTCTACTTCCCCCTCGTCACGCAGATCGGCGCGGCGGGGCTGTGCGACCTCATCTTCGGGGAGGCGCCGCCGCCACCACCACCGCCGCCGCCCACCATCTCTTCTGCGAGTCCAGCCCGCCTCCCCCACGCAGCATCGAGTGCGTGCAGCAGCACTGCGATGCCGTCGTGGTGGGCGTTGCGGCAGCACCGTCTAGCGCCGCTCGTGCACCGACGTGGCGGCGATCGTGCGAACACTGGATCTGCTCTGGAGACGCCCCCCCTGCGGCCGCCAGCGTCGGGGCTGCTGAACGAGGCGGAGCCGCCGCAGCTGTCCTGCCCGCCATCCACCTCGCCCAAGTCCTGCCCAGGGACGCACCGCGGCGAGGAGGTCGAACTGCGGGGTCGCGACGGCGGCGGCGGTATCATCGGCCTCGACACCGACTCCCTCCTCCGTCACTCTGGTTGTCGGTCCTGGAGAACACTGTGCCGCGCCTTCACCCACGTCACACCCGAGGCGGTGCACGCCGCCAGCACCGCACACCGTGCCCTCTTCTTCCAGAACCTGGAGCGCGCCTCCGCCACCCCCGCGGCCGCGACTCACAGGCGCACTGTCGAGGCGCCGGCCACCACATCTGTCGTAGCGGCGCCGGGAGCAGCAGCGTCGACGGCCACGGCGCCGCAGAGGCCGCTCGGCGTTCCGGTGCTCACCAAGACGGTCTCCTCCACCGCAGCGGCCGCGATGGCGCTCACAACCGCCATGAAGTGCGCGGAGGTGTTCCCCATGTCGGTGCTCAGCTCTCACTGCGACTGGCCGGACAGCTTCACGTACAGCTGGAGGTTCGCGCAGGTGCAGGTGTACGACACACACGCCCACTTCCGCAAGGACCCCTACCACGCCCCGCTGCTGCCGAAGGATGCGGCGGTGGTGCACTTCAGCAGCGTCGACGCCGCGGAGGCGTTTGGAGTGTGGCGCGCCTACGTCGGCGGCGACTACTTCCACCCCTCGGTCAACGCAACTCTCGACAAGGGCAGCACTCCGGTACGCAACCAGCTCGTCCACCGCGGTGTGCGGCGTCTTCTGCGCGAGCGGGCCAAGGCCCGCAGACTGCACTGCGGCGGGGCTGTGGTGCGGTCTGAGGCGTCTCTCGCAGCCAGCGAGCCCACCGACACGCCGGTCGGCATCGTCGCAGGCAAGCACGTGGAGCTCGACGTGTTCAGCCCCGAGGGCCTTCGCCTGCTCGCCGAGGCCGAGGACACACTGCGCACCCCTTGCACCTTCACGCGCGTCACAAACCCAGAGCTGGTGCCCGAGTGCGTGCGCGCTGAGCTAGCGGAGGTCGAGGCGGGCTACAGCGTGCGCGGCGGGGCTTCCGGCGATGCGCCGCATGCACATCTCGCGGAGCCGCGTCGGCGGCGCGTTCCCTTCTACCGGGCACCTCCCCCCGTCTTCCGCTCTCTTCTGAGTCGCGGCAACACCGCCACCGACGCGGAGGAGCCGTCGTGGTCGCCGGCAGCACCTCGACGGAGGGGGCGGCAGTCGCGCTGCACGGTGGGGGACACGGGGTGTGTGGGGCAGGACATGGTCCCCGCCGACTCACGCGCCACGGCGGCGGCGCGGCGGCGGGCGGTCGAGCCTGGCGAGTACGAAGAGGCGCCGGCAGACTACGTGCCGGACGTCATTCACGCCGCCCCGCCGATGCACCATCCACATCAGCAACAGCAGCAGCAACCGCAACAGCAACAGCAACAGCAACAGCAGCACCGCCTTCACATCCCACCGGGGACCGGCTACTTCCCTGAGTCTGATGAGAGCTACGGCGCCATCAAGTGCAGGGAGGGGTGGCTGCTGTGGACGGAGGCGCACATGAAGTCCACGAACAAGGCGCAGCCGGCCGTCCTCCTCCGCAAGGGACTCGCCATGAAATTCGGTGTCCTCTACGTCGGACTCTTCTCCGAGTACTCGTAGACGCGCACACATGAGCGCCAGTCCCCCTCCTCCTCCTCCTTCTCCATCCTCATCCTCTCTCTCTCTCGCCCCTGCAGCCCACAGAAGGAGAGAAGGGCGGCATCATCATCATCATCATGGCGGCAAACTGGAGAGCTGTGTCTGTCTGTCTATCTGTCTGTCTGTGTGTATGTGTGTGTATGTTTTTTTTTTTTTTTTTTACTGGGAAAGAAGTTGAGGGAGAGAGAGGAGTTACTGATGCAGCGCCCACCGTTTCACCGGCGGAGGAGCACCGGCGCACGCACGGAAGTCCAACTCGGACTCAGACGATCCAGTACCTCCCCTCCCACCACATCTCCCCTCCTTCCCTCCCACCCTCCTCTCCCTCTCCCCAGCTTCATCCCGCATGTACGTCTGCCAGGAGTGCGGCTCCTTCTTCTTTTTTTTATATGTGTGTTCTGTTGTCTGAGTGTTGTGGTTTGTTTGTTGGCTGAATCTGTCAGATTTTTTCTCACAGACAACTTCACTTTCACACACACACACATACATACGCCGAGAGAGAGAGAGAGACGCTGTGTTGTGCGTGAGTCCTCTGGACATACGCACGCACTCTCCTCTGCCTTGGCACTGCAGACACAGAGAGAGAAAGAGAGAGACACAGAGAGGACGATTAAGAGCAAAAAAAAAAAAAGAAAGACAGACAGAATGCTGCTGCGCACACACACTGCAGCGCGCGTGCATTCCCCGCTCCACATCTACACCAACCGACTCGACGCCTCCTCTCACCTCACACACACACACACGCACACGCTGCCTGTCCTGCCGCATGTGCAGGCGGAGGTAGAGAGGCTGGTAGTAGTCCTTCGCGATCTCGTGTGCGGGTGCGCGTGTACATCTGCGTGCGTACTGTGTCCCTTCCCCCTGATAATTGAAAAATGTTCTGCAGACACACAGATGCAAAAAAAAAAAGTCTCTCTCTCTCTCTTTCTTCTCTCTTTCTCCCTATCGCGACTGCTGTCTCATCACCTCTACGACGATACACACACACACACACACAAATAGTGGCGTCTCCCCCCCCTCTCCGTATCTCTCCCTCCTCACCACTGTCACATCCCTCCTCCCCCCCTTCCCCTCGTTTCATCTGTTCGCTGCACTGCAGCAGCGAGGCGGAGAGGGGGTGGCATGGGCATCAAGGGACGCCGCAAGAAGCTGCGGCTGCGTGAGGAGCAGGAGCGGCTGCAGCGCGAGCAGCTCGGCGACAGCGCGGGGGACGAGGGCAGCGAGGAGTCTGGCGATGACGGGCTGGATGGGTTGCCGGGGTGGATGGGCGGTGATGGCCGCTCTCTCCCCCCGCCGGTGGATGCGATGGGACGGCTGAGGATGAAGAAGAACGACTTCTTCCGGATGCAGGACAGGGAGGTGCTCGAGATGATGCAGGAGGAGCACCAGAGCCGCCGCATGCAGGCCCAGACAGGCACTGTGGTGACGGGCGGAGGCGCGCCGGGCCGCAAGCGCGGCCGCAGCGCCACGGACGACACCGCCGAGGCGGTGGCGGAGGAGATCGAGCAGAGCTACCTGGGCCACCAGTACGCGCACGAGGATCTCTTCGGTGGCCCCGCACGTGGCACGGACAGCGCGCGGGCAGCGCGGCGCGAGTCGTCCTTCACGACATCCTCTGGCCCTGGCACCGCGGCACAGGCGCGAGCGCGCGACCCTGTCCTCACGCCGGCAGAGGCGCAGGCGGAGCTCCTCGAGCAGCGGCGCAACGCCGCCCACGGCGCTCTCTACCGGCACCCGCTGATCGGCCTCGACCCTGTCGTCGTGGATGCCGTTCAGCAAGAGGGATACCTCCGCATGACGCGCATCCAAGAGCGCAGCATCCCCTACGCACTGGAGGGCTACGATCTGCTCGGGCAGGCGCGCACCGGCTCGGGCAAGACACTCGCCTTCTGCGTGCCGCTCCTCCACCTCGCGAAGGACACCGTGCGGCGGCACCCACACGCCACCGCCGGCCTCCTCCTCGCCCCGACCAAAGAGCTGTGCGTGCAGACGCACTCCATCTTGTCAAAGCTGTGTCAGCACATCGCCGCGGTGCCGGCCGCCGCCGGCGGGGCGCGGTTTCACGTGCAGCTCATCACGGGCGGCACGAAGGTGACGGAGGAGCGCCGGCGTCTCACGTCCGGCTTAGCGTCCATCGTGGTCGGCACGCCGGGCCGCATTCACGATCACGTGCTGCACTGCAAGGGGTGGGACCTGTCGCGGCTGCGCCTGCTCGTGCTGGACGAGGCGGACCGCATGCTGGCGGACGGGTTCCAGCGCGACCTCGACGCCGTCATCACCCGCATTCCGAAGGGCCGTCAGACGTTTCTCTTCTCCGCAACGAACTCCAAGTCGGTGCGTGAGCTGGCGCGTCTCTCCCTGTCCCGGCTTCCTCTCTTCATCAGCACCGCAGGAGAGGCGCCGGCCGCGGTGGAGGTGGAGGACCGCGGTGACGGCGCCGCAGCCTCCGGCGCTGGTGTGGCGGTGGCCGTGCCGGCGCCGACGATGACGCCGTACCGCGTGTTCGCCGACCCCGATGAAGGCGACGACGAGGAGGAGGAGGAAGAGGAAGCGGGCAGCATCAGCAGTGCAGACGACGACGAGGAGGAGGGCGAACAGGAGGAGCACGGCGACGGCGACGCCGCTGGCGAGGCGGCCGCGATTCCTTCGACGCTGCGTCAGTTCGGCCACATCGTCGCCTCGCAGGATCGACTGCGGGCGCTCTACGCCTTCGTGAAGCAAGTGGCACGCCAGGCCAAGGCAATGGTCTTCTGCTCCACCGTCGCCAGCACGACCTTCCACTGCCAGGTGTTGGGGTCGGTCGGCTTCCACGACGATGTGATGATGCTGCACGGCCACATGAAGCACCGCCAGCGTGTGCAGACGTTCCAGACCTTCACGGAGTGGACGACCGGGGTGCTCTTCTGCACCGACGTCGCCGCGCGCGGGCTGGACATCCCGCACGTGTCGTGGATTCTGCAGTACGACCCGCCGCTCGACCCGACGGAGTACATCCATCGAATCGGCCGCACCGCACGCGCCGGCAACGTCGGCAACTCTCTTCTCTTCCTCACACCGGAGGAGGCACCCTTTGTGCGGTACCTGGCCGACTACGGCATTCACATGGAGCGCTACCCAGCCCCAAGGAAGCTGCCCCGCATCCAGGAGAAGCTCGAGCACGTGCTGCAGCTCGATGCGGTGGTGGCCAAGAGCGCCGTCATGGCCTTCCGCGCGCACGTCGGCGCGTACCAGAGCCACATCCTCAAGGAGACCTTCAACGTCCACCGCCTGGACCTCGCCGCGCTGTCGACGGCGTTCGCGCTGACGTCGGTGCCGCATGTGACGCTCCCTCGTAACACCGAGGAGGAGAAGCGGAAGGAGTACGTCAAGGGCCGTCTCAAGTCTCTGAACCGCCGTCGCCTCGACGCACTCCGGCACTACGAGGCGAACAAGACCCGCGCTCAGTGGGAGGACGGCAACTTCGTCGGCCTCGTGCGTCCCTCCATGAACTGATCAGCATCCCGTCACGCGCTGCATCACAACCACACGCACGAGTCGTCGTGGACGATGCTGGATGGAAGGAAGGTGTGTGTGTGTGTGTGTGTGGAGTGCATTCGCTCATGACAGGCATGGAAGGTGGCGAGTGTGTCTGTCTGTCCGTGTTTGAGTGTTCCACCGACGCCGACGTCTTCTTTTTTTTTTTTTTTTAATTTGCTGCCGCCCTCTCCGACTCCCCCGAGCGAGTCTCGGCCAGCGATAACACACACCGAGTAACACAAACACACACACACACACACAGACAGAGACAGACACACGCGCACTCACATACACACGCAGATGACAGCGCCAACCGCTTCTGTGAACTACGACACGAGCGGCCGCCCCCTTCTCCTTCCTCATGGCGAGAGAGGCGAGTGGCGGAGGGTCATCGAGGTGGACTGTTGTCCTGCCGTCGACTCTCCGCATCCGTTTGCGCGCACGGTGTGGTTGGCAGAGGCGATGGTTGTTGGGCAGGGAGGAGGAGGAGGTGTGATGTGTTGACGGCGTCTGATCCCTGCGCGGACAGGGCCGTGTCTGCGCCTGCAGCAGCAATCCTCCTCCCCTCCCTCCCCAACACTCTCCCGAGCACGTTCTCTCTCATGTACCTGCGCTTGTCCTCCTCCATTTCATTCCCCATGGCGCTGGCCCTTCTCTCCTCTCTTTGCACGGTGATGGCTGCTGTCTTGGACAGGGAGTTGTGGAGGCCCACACACCGACACGCGTAGAAACACACACAAACACACACACACACACGCGCAGACGTCTTGGCGTGGTGCGAGAGTGGACAGCGAGAGTTGGAGAAAGAGCGAGAGAGACGCACATTGAGGTGCACGAGTGTGTAGACTGCTTCAACGGCATCAACACCCCCTTCCTTCACGGTCCATAGCACCTTCCCTTGTGTCGTGGCTGTGGGTCACCTGGGAGCGCACACCTCTCTCTCTCGTTTCACACACCGCTTCTCGCAGCGATGCCGTCGTCCTCCGGCGTGCCCTCCGGGGCGGAGGACGCGCAGAAGTTGAAGGAGGCGCAGCTAAAGATCGGTATGGCGCTCAAGAACGCACAGTACGCCTTGACCACGCACGCCCACCGGGGTCTCACGACGGCCCTCCAGGAGAACGTGAACGCCTTGACAGCTCTCAGCACCTATCTGTCCCTCGCCGGCAGCGCTGTGAAGGCCGCCGCCATCGCGGGTCAGATGGCCAAGATCCTCAAGTCTGTCGCCACCTACGTTGCCGCAAAGGAGCGCGGCGGTGGGGGCAGCACCACCACCCACGCAGGGGAGTCGCGCCACAGCAGTGCACCCAACACACCGGCGAGCAGCAGCGCCATCCTCGATGAACCGAACTTTCGCAGCGGCGCCACTCGCGAGTCTGCTGCCCAGACAGCGGCATTGCAGCTCGCCTTGGAGGACATGACGCGGCAGCGGGACGCGATGGCGGAGGAGAAGCGTGCGCTCGAGGCAGCCTTGGAGGAGGCGCGCCACCACGTCTCGATCTCCGCCGCTCTGACGCCAACGCCGTCCACAGACTTTGGCGGCGACGACCACGACGCCATCGTCCGTCGCCTCCGCGCTGAGGTCGACGACCTTCGACGCGAGGTGCGCGACGAGCACATGCGCGCCGCTGCGCTGCAGGACCAACTGCACGAGGCGGAGGCGCAGATCGAGGACAAGCACGATCAAGTGCAGGCCCTCAAGTCGCAACTCCGAATCTCTCAGGAGGAGAAGCTGGGTCAGGACGCCGCCTTCGCAAAGAAGGAGGAAGAGATCAAGGCGCTGCAGGACACCCTCCTGCAGGGTGCCCACACTGCAGCAGCGGAGCCGAGAAGCACACAGCAGGTGCCGCCTGCCGCGGGGCAAGCACCGCGTGGATACGTGGACAAGGATGACTTCGACGCGCTGAAGCTTCAGAATCAGCTGCTGCAGCAGGCGCTGCGTGAGCAGGCCACCAAGTCACGCCCGACCGGATCGCATACGGTGCTCAGCCAGCTCACATTGGAGGAGATCGAGGCGGATCATCAACAACAACTGGAGGCGATGAAGCTCACGATACAGGAGCAGTACAACCGAGAGACTGGGTTGCTGGGGAAGCAGCGGACGATGCAAGAGACCATCGATGACCTCCAACGACAACTGCAGCTCAGCTCCAATAGGCAGTGGATCCAGCAGCAGCGCGAGAAGCACCTGGACGAGATGGAGGCGGCGAAGATCCACATTCAGCAGCTTCAGCAAAAAGTAGAGGTGCAAGATCAGCAGATAGAGGAGCACCAACGCCAACTCGCCGTCTGTGCTGAGAGTGAGCGCCAGCACGCAGACCAGCTCAAGAACCTCAAGCTGCACCACGAGACGCAGATAGCCGACCTCACCACTCAACTCCACGACATTCAGGATCAGCTCCACGAGTCGCAGACTGCCACAAGAGCCCTCGAAGACGACCTCCGCAACGACCGCCAAGCAGTTCAACAGAAACAAGTAGACGCCGACGCAGCCGCTCGCGCTCACGACACTGCCGTCACAGAATTCACACAACAACTTGCCTCCAGCCGTCACAACCACGAGGCGCAGGTGACCGACATGCAGCGCACGCACGCGGCGCAGGTCGCGCAGCTGGAGCAGCAGCTGGAGGCGGAGCGCGACCACGCGGCGGCCAACCAGTCGACCGTGGAGGAGCGCGAGGCAGCGCTGCAGCAGCGCCTGGCGGAGCTGCGCACGACGACAGCGGCGGAGCGCGAGCAGCACGAGGCGCAGGTGACCGACATGCAGCGCACGCACGCGGCGCAGGTCGCGCAGCTGGAGCAGCAGCTGGAGGCGGAGCGCGACCACGCGGCGGCCAACCAGTCGACCGTGGAGGAGCGCGAGACAGCGCTGCAGCAGCGTCTGGCGGAGCTGCGCACGACGACAGCGGCGGAGCGCGAGCAGCACGAGGCGCAGGTGACCGACATGCAGCGCACGCACGCGGCGCAGGTCGCGCAGCTGGAGCAGCAGCTGGAGGCGGAGCGCGACCACGCGGCGGCCAACCAGTCGACCGTGGAGGAGCGCGAGGCAGCGCTGCAGCAGCGTCTGGCGGAGCTGCGCACGACGACAGCAGCGGAGCGCGAGCAGCACGAGGCGCAGGTGACCGACATGCAGCGCACGCACGCGGCGCAGGTCGCGCAGCTGGAGCAGCAGCTGGAGGCGGAGCGCGACCACGCGGCGGCCAACCAGTCGACCGTGGAGGAGCGCGAGGCAGCGCTGCAGCAGCGTCTGGCGGAGCTGCGCACGACGACAGCGGCGGAGCGTCAGCGGCAGGAGGAGAAGGCCGCTGAGTGGGAGCGGGAGAGACGAGCTCTCGTCGATGAAGGAGCGCGGGTGGTCGAGGAGGAGCGCGCGAAGGCGACGGCGTCTTCACTCTCTGTGCGTGGGCAGGAGGCGGCGTTGCAGAAACGTGTGAAGGATGTCGAGGTGGAGATGAGGGCGGACAAGGAGCTGCACGAGGCGGCGGTGCGAGAGCTGAAGGAGCGGTGCGACGATGCAGAGGCGCGGCTGAGCAAGACGGAGGCGGAGGGGCGACGCAAAGCGAAGGAGGCCGAGAAGTCGAAGAAGGCGGCGGAGGAGGCGCACGCGGCGGAGCTGCAGCGGGTGAAGGAGGAGCACGAGACGGCTTTGAAGCGGGCGCAGGATGAGCAGGTGCTGGCGCTGAAGCGGGTGCGGCGCGAGGTGGCGACCAAGTCCGCCGTGGCCACACAACCGGTGGACTGGTTGAAGGACGAGAACGCGGCTCTGAAGGCGCGGGTGGAGGAGTGGGAGGGGAAGCACGCCGAGGCGATGCGAGAGAAGCTCGCCGCGCAGACGCGGGTGCGGGAGGCGGAGCAGGCGCTCGCCGCCCGCAAGGCCGAAGTGCGACGACTGAAAGACGAGTGCACGACGACTGGCGAGACGGCCGCGAAGGCCGTGGGAGAGCGCGACGCAGCGGCCAGGAAGCTGGAGGAGGCCTCGCGGCTCCTGTCGGCGGCGCACGCGAACGAAGCACGTCTGGAGACACTTCGGTCGGAGCTGCAGGAGGTGCAGGAGCGCCTGCAGGTGGCGGAGAAGGACAAGGCGCTTCTCGCGACGCGGTACAAGCGAGCGAGCGCGGAGAAGGACGAGTGCGCCGAGGCGGCGAGGACGCTGCTGAAGCAGTACAAGGAGGCGGCGGCGGCGCGTGAGCGGCTGGTGGCCAAGGTGGCCGCGGCGGAGGCGCTGGTGGAGGAGAAGACGAGGGAGGCGGAGGAGCTCGCGCGCGCTGCCGCCGACCACGCCGATGCATCCACGTCCATGACGGCGTCCACAGAGAAGCGTGGCGGCGGCGGTGCCGACGCACGGGCGGAGGAGGACCACGCGAGGCAGCAACGCATCGACGAGTTGGTGACGGACCTCAACGCGGCAGCCGCAGAAATAGAGCGGCTCAAGACGGAGCTCCACAAGGTGTCGTCTCGCCCACCCACGAACGAGAGCCGGCTGCCGGTCAACGGCCCCTTCGGCGTGCCGCCACCCGCCGCCGACGATGCCCTCGGTTCACTGGCGGAGCTGCGCCGTCGGCTGATCGCGATGCACACGCAGTTGACGCCAGCGCTCTATCAGCAATCTCAAGCGACACGTGCGCACGCCGCGGCGCGTGGTGGTGATGGCGCGTCTGCCACCGCCGCGGAGGCTCTGCAGGTGCTGTGCACGGCAATGGAGACCGCCCACACCGACACGGTGGCGGCCTTGGAGGAGTTGCAGGAGGCAATGTGGCGGCTGACACACTCTGCCAACCTTCAAGGCGTTGTTTACGGCAAGCTGCTGGCTGCGCTGCCGCAGACACACCGAAGCGGCGCCTCGTCTCTCATCACACCTCCTCCTCCTCCCCCTGTCGATGTTGCCCTCGCTCGTGCGTGCACCGTACTCGTCACGGATGCGCGCGCGACGGCGCTCGGCGGCAGAGGAGTCGGCGAGGGCGGTCGCGGGGGGCCACCGACGGACCGCGCGAACGACGCCGAGCCGCGTCAGCACCGCGTCAGCGCTCCGAGTGTCGTGCGCGGACGCAGTCCGGTGCGAGGGAAAGCTGAGGTGCCTGCGGCGACGTGGTCGCAGCCGCACGTCTTCCACAGCGCCGCCGCCGCTCTCTCTGGCTCGGCTGATGGCGGCTACCGCAGCAGCAGTGGTGTGGCGCGCACAGGGAGCCCAGCTCGCCGACGCGTTGATGAGCGCGACGGCGCCACCGCGTGGAGCGAGGCGGTCTACGGTGTGCAGCCTGTGCGAGCTGCTCGGCTGCAGCGTCGCTCGTCCTTCGAGAATTTCGCAGTGGCACAGGCCCACCTCTCCGCTGCGGAGGAGCGCGCCGGACTTCGTGCGGCCCCAACGCCGCCATGGAAGTAGCAGTAGCGGCAGACAGCAAGGCGCCATCTACCACCACACAGTGCAGACACACACACACACACACACACATACGTCTGTGGAGTGTGTGTGTCTACCATCCCCACCCCGATCCTTCACATGCTCACACGCATGGCCGTACGCGCAGGAGTGGTGTGGTGGCTCATCTGGGGGTCGCTGAGGTGCACATCCTCTGTTGTTGCTCGCAGCCGGTGTTGATCCCACTGTGTTTGTCTCCTCCTTTTCCTGTTGATGCCACCGACGCTGTGCGCTGTCACACTTACCGATCTCATGTCTCTCTCTCTCTCATCCATGCTAGACAACATCACCATCAACAACGAAGAAGAAGAGCCACAGCTATCGTGTTTACAAGTGTGGACAGAGAAGGAGAAGCACGCTGACGCACTCGTGATCGCATGCCGGCGCAGCTGAGTCTCTCGCCGCACATCGTGCCGCACCTCAGCCCAGTCTCGTCTCCTTCCGCCATCACTATCCTCACACTCCCACTCCTCGTCTGCGTGGCATCACTCGCGTATCCGTGGGCACCATCTACACACACATACACACACACGCGCTGTGTGTTGTGCTGCTCTTCTCTCCCGCCCCTCCTCCGGCATACTACAGCCGCTCTCCGTAGGAGTAGTAGTAGTAGTGGAGGCGCAGCGGTAGCACAGAGAGAGAGAGAGCTGCACTCTCCCTCACACAAACACACACACACACACGCACATGAATACACATACTTGCTCCTCCTCCTCCTCTAGAGTACTTATAGTTATCGTGCAGTCGTGTGGAGTGGTGCCGTGTTGCGTTACCGCATTCTTCACAGTTTAAGTGAGATCGCTTCCTCGCACGTGTGTGTGTGTGTGTGTGTGTGTGTGTGTGCGCACGTGAGGCGTGGCGGTCCGTGCGTGTAGGCTGTGCCATGTCCGCTCTGGTGCCAAGCGATGCGGTCGCCCTGCTCTACCGCCGCTACCTGAAGGCAACAAATCGCATTCCCAATGTTACGATACGCATGCTGCTGCTGCAGCAGATCCGAAGCGGGTTCCGCCGCAACCGCTCCATCACAAGTCCCTCCGCCCAGCGCGAGTTGGTGGGTCAAGCGCACAAGGATCTGGCGGTGCTGGAGGATGACCGGCTCTCGCGGACGCTGTACATCAACCGTCTGGGGCTCGTCTCCTGCCTCGACTGGGAGGTGCGGCGCACCGAGTACAACTTCCGCCCAGAGACGCAGACGTACCTCGCTGTGGTCCTCTTCTTCGGCTTCGGCTTCCTCGTCATGGTCGTGCTGCACACGGAGCGCCTCGAGACACGGCGACCCGACATCGCAGAGATGGTGGACCTCATGGCCCTGCGCCTGGAGGCCGGATCGCTGGAGGAGGTGCGCGAGGTACGTGAGCGGCAGGTACGCGCGTCGCTGGAGCAGCGGCAGAATCAGGTGACGCTCGAGCAGCGCGTCCTCGCCACTTTTCACAACGCGCCGAACGCGCCGGCGCCGTCGCTGCGCAATCCAGAAGGTACTCTGCGCTACGAGCGGCATAGCTAGGCGCAGCGGCGGGGAGTGAGTTCACGTGATCTGGCTACGCCTGGTGCTGCAACACACACACACACAGACACACACACGCCTGGACGTCGTCCTCCCCGTCCCCGTCGCACCATCTCTGGTGAATACTGCGTGGCGGGAAGTGACGGGAATGTGTGTGTGTGTGTGTGTGTGTGTGTGTATGTGTTGGTGTTGGGAGCTGTTTGGTACTGGTTGCGACCACCACATGAAGACCTCAAGACGGCGAAGGCGGCCACCGACTCCAGCGGCCCATCCACTGCCGCTGTCGTCTCTCAACATACGTACACACACAGACAGAGACACAGATACGCACTGGAATAGTGATGACACATCACAGAGGGTAGATTACAGTCCACTCACGGCGACACCGATGGTGCTCGCTGTCTCTCTCCCTCTCTCTGTGCGCATGTGTGTGTGTATGTGTGTTTGCCGTCCGCCTCTTTCCACAATCGTCTCTCCCTCTCCTCTGTCACCCTCCATGCAATCAACACACACACACACACACACACACACATGTTTTGTGTGTGTGCGTGTGCCTTTGTGCACCACGCCAAACGCCACCATCTTTCTTCCTCCCTCATCGATGTGAATGCGGTGGTGCAGTCGCTACGTTGAGGCGCCGGTGCCGCGACATCTGCCACGTTGTTCTCTCTCTCGTGCACGCATACGCACACGTACACACAGAGAGAGAGTGAGAGAGTGAGTGAGTGAACGAGTGTGTTTGACACGCGCATAGAAGCAACTATCATGGACTTCGGCTACGACGAGTTCGGCAATCGTACCGGTGCGGCGGACAGCGCGGCGGACGGCGAGGCCGATGTGCGCTCTGTGCATGAGTCGCGCAGCACTTCCCACTCCCCGTACAACGGCGCCGAGGAGGATGTCGACATGGGAGGCGGCGGCGGCGGCGCGGACGATGACAGCTCCAACTTCAGCGACGATGTGGAGCTCGTGATCGGGGAGGAAGGCACGCAGGCGCTGCACCAGCCGCTCGTGGAGCAGGCGGACGTGCAGCCGCACGGTCGCCACGGCGCGGTCGGCAGCCGGGCGACGCAGTTTCTCCTTGAGACGCGTCACGGCGGGCGTGGTGAGGCGGTCGCCGCCTCCTCGTCATCGTCTCCGCCGCTGTTGCTGCAGGACGGCGATCGCACAGCGCGGCCGCAGGGGTCGGCGGCCACGCAAAGCTACCTCGACGTCCTCGCCGATCTACCCGATCGCATGCGCACGGTCGCCGTCATCGGCTCGCTACACCACGGCAAGACGTCGCTGGTGGAGCTGCTGTTGCAGGAGCGCTCCTACCACAAGCGGCGGGACGAGGTGGAGCGGGAGATGACCTTGAAGAGCCACGTCCTGACCACCATCGCCGGTGGAGCGGCGCTGCACCCCACCTCGCGACAGATCACAGTGGTGGACACGCCGGGACACCCGGACCTCATGGGCGAGACGGCGGCGGGTGTGCGGCTCGCCGACGCCATTTTGCTGTGTGTCGATGCGGCCGAGTCGCTGAGCGACCACGGCGAGCGGCTTCTGCGGCACGCTCTTGTGCGGGAGCAGCTGCCGGTTGTCCTCGTCATCACGAAGCTGGATCGTCTCATGATCGACCTGAAGCTCCCCCCACTCGATGCGTATCGCAAGCTGCGCATCCTCGTGGACAGCGTCAACAACGTCATCGCCGGCTGCGGCACCACCTACGACCCCTTCCTCGTGTCGCCAGAGCGCGGCACGGTGTGCTTCTCCTCCGCCAAGCTGGGGCTGTGCTTCTCTCTTGAAACCTTCGCCATGAAGTACGCGGCGTCGTACCCCAACCTCAACGCCGCCGCGCTCGCCACGAAGTTGTGGGGACACACCACATACGACAGAAAGGCGTTCGTGCGAATCACAAACCTCCGCCAGCGCCCCAGCTTCGTGCAGTTCGTGTTGGAGCCGCTGTACAAGATCGTGGCACACTCGGTGACGGGCACCGCCGCGCAGACGCTCTCGCCCGACCTCGCCAAGCTGCCCCGCTCACCGCTGTCCGCGCTGCAGGAGGCGATGCGCTACTTCTGCGGTGCCCCCGTCGGTGAGACGCTGGACGCCGTGCTGAGCGTGCTGCCCTCCCCGGCGGCACGCTCGCGGTGGCTCTGCGAGCAGTACGGCGCTGGTGCACTGTGCAGCACCGCGGCCGACGCGACCGCCGCCGAAGGCGGTGCCGCAGACGCCAGCGACCTCGTCGTCGCCGTGGCTGCGCTGCAGCGCGTCTTCGATGCGCAGGACACGCTGGCGGCCGTCGTGCGCGTCACGCACGGGACGCTGCGTGCGAGCAGTGGGCAGAGCCACAGCGGCGGTACGGCGCTGCGGCCGCGCTTGATTGCCTTTGATGAGTTCAGCAGCGAGGCAGACCCGTACTACGAGGTGGAGCTCGAGGGACTGTACCTGCGCACGGTGGAGGAGGGCTACGTGCCAGTGCAGCGAGCCACGGCGGGGCAGACCGTCTACGTGCGGGGCCTGCCGGCGCGCTCCGGCTCACACCTCGTCCTGGTCGGCGGCACCGCCGCGGCAGCCGTACTGGCTGAGGACGAAGGCGCCGCCTCTCTGCTGGCGGCGTGCGGCGTGGCGTCGGACTGGGTCGAGTCGATCAGGGTGCGCGCCATGGGAGTCGAGCGTCCCCTCCTGCACGTGTCGATGGAGGTGCGGGACCCAGCGAAGGCGGCGAGCGTGCAACACGGTCTCGGCGTGCTGCTGCGCACCTCGCCTGGGCTCGACGTGCACAAGGAGGAGACGGGCGAGTACACTGTGAGCGGCGTGGGGGAGCTGCAACTCGACACGGCGCTGCACGAGCTCCGCCACGGCCTCTGCCCCGGGGTGCCGCTCGGCATCTCGCAGCCCTTCGTCACCTTCGCGGAGACGGTGCAGGACACGGAGGGGCTGCTGGCCATGGCCGGCACACGCCACAGCTCCGTCGGCTTCGTGAGCGGCGCCCTCCCGCGCGCCTTCACGCAGGCGATCGAGTACGAGCAGATACGACTCTTCTCCGCCGAGGTGGACGGCAGCGCGCGCCAGCCACGCCAGCTCTGGACGGTGCTGCGACGCGACTACGGGTTCGACGCGTTGGACGCGCAGCACATCCTGGCCGCCGGCCCGGACGCGACGAAGGGCCCAAGCATTCTCATCGACGACACCCTCGCCGAGGAGGAGGCGCACCACCCGCTCAAGCCAGCGCACCAACGCGCCATCGTGTCTGCGTTTCGCGCCACGATGGGGGCCGGCCCGCTGGTGGGGGAGATGGTGCGCGGGGTAGCGGCCAAGCTGATCCTCGCCAACATCGACGCCGCCACTCGCGATGCCGTCGTGCTGGCGAACGCGCGAACGGCGCTGCGTCACGCCATCTTCGGTGCACGGCCGCGGCTCATGGAGCCGGTGCTGGCGGTGGAGGTGTTGTGCGGCCCTGACTGTGTCGCGCAGCTCGGCGAGATCCTGCAGCAGCGCCGCGGCGCACTGCTCGGGGAGGAGCCGATCGCGGCCACGACGCTGATCCGGGCGCGTGCGCTGGTGCCCGCGATGGACAGCTTCGGGCTGGAGACGCAGATACGCATGCTCACACACGGACAGGCGTTTCCACTCTTCCACTTCCACCAGTGGGATGTCGTGCCGGGCGACCCCTTCGACGCCACCATCCACGTCGGGCAGCTCGAGCCGGCGAGGGGCCATCAGCTGGCACGCGACTTCGTGCTCAAGGCGCGCTTCCGCAAAGGACTACCACAGAACATGCTCACCGACCTCTAGACTGGCAAAGCAAAACGCCTGTGACGACCAGAGGTCGAGGAGGAGGAGGAAGATGGTGCTGATGGTGATGGGCGTGTGTCTCTCTGTCTGTGTGTCTGTTTGTGTCTGTCTGTGTGTGTGTGTGTGTGTGTGTCCGTTGACCGTTTGATGAAGGCTGCCGAAGAAGAAGGCTGAGCTGCACAACTCAGCGTTGGCTGCATCCACCGCGTAAGAGGCACCTGCACTGACCTTCTCACACGCACGACCACCACCACCTCTTCACCGTCCCTCCCCCACGCCAGCCACGCTGGACTGGGATGCAGCGGGGCTGGCGGCGAAGGTCCGTGCGAGCGCCGATCTGGTTTTTTGAATCTGCGCCAACGAGGCCGCTACTCCGCCTCCTCTGCGCCCGCTGCCTCTGTGAGGGGCTGCTGTGCTGACAGCGTGTCAGTCTGGCGTGTGGCACACTCGTGGTAGAGCGGTGCTCACGGGGGGTGCGCGCGCGCGCTGTTGCAGTCACCTGTATTGCACTCTCTCCTTCTCTTCCTCCTCTCGCACACACACATATCCACACACACACACACACACACACACACACACACACACACACAGGCGTGGCACCACACGTGTGTGTTCGCCATTGCAGGAAGCGTCTATCTTCGCCTTCACCCTCACCCCTCCACGCGCATCTGTCCCTCCTCACACGCCATCCCGTGCACGTCGTCTTCAGCGGCCTCACTCGTGTCTCACGTGGCCCCTCCAGCGTACTCATCCCTGCTCTCCCTGTCCGTCACCACGGCGCCGCACCACACCGGCTTCCTTCATCGGGTGGCGGACGGTGTTCTGTGGCCGCGTTGCGTGCGACCGCGAGTGCACGCGCAGGCGTGAGGAGGGAACGTGAGAAAGGAAGAGAAAGACACACACACACACACACACACATTTGTACATCAGATGGGCTGTGTCAACGCCAAGGCGGCGAAGAAGGCGAAGGAGCGCGACACGCTCTCAGAGGAAGGCGCGCGCGAGACGGCGAAGCAGCAGCAGGCCGCCGCGCAAGAGCAGGAGCGCGCTGCTGCGGCCGTCACATCAGAGGTGGCGGCCTCGACCTCTGTTGCCGTCGATGCACGTGACGGCGCGGTGCCGCCACCGGCACCCGCAGAGGCACCGCAAGTAGGCGACACGGCGACCGCTGCAGCTGCAGGCAGCCTCGGTGGCAGTGGTGGGGTGGACACGACTGCGCCGCGCAGCGGCAAGGATGCAGCGGCGGGCCCCACCGCCGCCACGGCTGGGACGCCGGCACACACAAGCGGTGGCGTCGACGTCTCCGGTCGTGAGGGGCCGGCGTCCGCCTCTGCAGGACTCTCCGAGTCCGCCCAGCGCGCCAGCGGTAGCAGCAGCGGCGGCAGCGGCGGCAGCGGCGGCAGCGGCAACGCACGCCCGAGCAGGCACGAGAAGCACTCGAAGGGCAGGAGAGCGAGGAGGGGCAGCGCAGCCGCATCAAATCAGCACGGCCGTGGCACCAGTGCACCCTCACCGCCTGTAGAGCCGGTGGCGACCGCCGCCGCCGCATCGCCGTCGACCGGCGGCGTCAGCGGGGGTGGCACCCCACGCGCCAGCAGCTCGTGCCAGCGGCGGGCCCCGACAGTCAGTCGTAGCAGCGGCAGCCTGTCCTTTGACGTCGTGGCGGACGTGTCGCTCTCCGCGGCGGAGGTGAGCCGGTCCGTCAGCAAGGACGCCGTGGTCCACGTGGAGACCGCCGACGCTCCTCCTGTCCAGCCAGTTGCCACCGTCGCGTCCAGCGTCGATGCACGCAGCCTGCGCCCCACCGCCGCGGAGGCCTCGTGTCTCTCGGACCGGGGGCTGTACGAGCCGTACAGCGACCTCGGCCCCCGCGACGGCGACGCGTATCTGCCTCCCTACGAGTGGGCCCCGCGCACCATGCTGGTGCCGTCTTGGAGGCGAGGCGAGGGGTGGGTGGACACGGCGCCGTGGAGGTACGACGTGGGGGAGGCGGAGGACGATGGCAACAGCGCGTACGCCGCCGCCCTGCGCGGTGCGGACGAGATCAGTGTCGCTGACACCCCGACGCGCGACGCGGGAGCGGCGCCGCTCCACCTTCACACGTTCTATCCGCGCCGGCTGCCCGCGCAGTGGCCGCCGGTGCACCCGCACCGCCACGCGAGCGACGAGCAGCCACCGCCGCTGCCACCGCTGACCCATGAGGCCGTGGACGAGGACGGCGCCACCGCCGAGGCCGCGCTCTACTCCCCTGCCGACACGACCACCGACGAGCGAGGGCCGCGACGGCGACTCGCGCCACCGTCACTGATCGACGTGTACGTCTCCGAGGCCGGCGGCTACGCGCCACCGCTGCAGGCCGCCCCCTCCCCTCCATCACCGCGCCGGGTCTACCCGGCTCCACTCACCGGCTCCCACAACCTTCTCCCGCTCCACTTTACAGAAGAGGAGATGCCGCTGCGTGACAGGCGCCTGCACGGACGCGAGGCCGACGCCTCTCGCGGCGTTGGCGCGCACCAGTACAAGCCGGTGACGTACCTCTTCGACAGCCCCATGGACACCTGGCCACCCGCGCGGAGAGTGCCGTCGCCTCAACGCGTGCTGTACGCCGACGCCGCCGCTCTGTGGTAGAGGGAGAGAGGGAGGTGAGTCGACGAAGCCACTTGCCTGTGTGTGTCCGTGTCTCTCTGTCTGTGTGTCTGCAGCATCAACTGTACAGTCCATACTTCTTTTCTTCTTCTTCTTCTTCTGTACGCCGTGACTCTGCGTGTGCGTGTGTGTCCCCGCTGCTCTTGTCGTGCTCTCCACGACTACTAGAAAAAAAAAAATCGGTGTCCTCCACACCAGCGCACTCCCCCCACTAGACTTCTTCACCCACTAAGCCGCTGGCATGCGGCCTCCTCCCCCTCTCTCTGTCTCTCTTTACCTCCCAAGACACACACAGAGACACACACACACACACGCACACACATGCGTGATGCCTCGGCGGTGTAGCCACCTCATTGACTTGCTTTCTTCAAGACGTGCTGGCGCCCTCACTCCAAGAGTTCTCCATCGGTGATTGCTCCTCTCCCCGCCATGCACACACACAAACACACACACACACACACACACACAAACACACTCGGACAGGCACGCGGTGGGTGACGAGTACGTGAGAGAATGCTGCTCACTCTCTCTCTCCAGTGCACTCCCAACGCGGTTCTCCAGCTCCTCCCTTCCTCTCTCACTCTCTCTGCACACTGTCTCCTCCTCCTCCTCTGTCACATACGCAACCGGTCCACGAGAAAAAAGAAAAGGTAAGTGCCACCTGACCGTACTCTCCCGCATCCTCCCACACACGCACACACGCAGTCATTCTCTCGCGCATATCACAGCTTCACAGCAACTCTCTCTCTCTCTCTGTCCTGTGTGCGCCTCAGCGAAGAACAGACACGATGGCTCGCGATGACGGTGCTCAGGTGGCGCAGCTGCTGAGCGAGGGCAAGTACAACCTGCCGATGTTCCTTCGCTACCTCAAGGCGTCCTTGACGGACGGCGACCACCCAGACAAGTCCCTCCTCCTCGGCATTCTGCTGCAGTCGCTGGCCCGCTTCCAGACGAGCGACTTCACGGCGTGCATGTGCCTCGTGCCCAGCCACGTGCAGGACTCCCCGAGCGTGGAGAAGGAGCTGAACTACATCTACGGGCTGGAGAACCTCCTCAGCTGCGGTCTCTTCGCGCGCTTCTGGTGGCAGTGGAACTCCGTGAAGGAGCACCTGCCCGAGTCCTTCCACTTCGAGTCCCGCGTGCGCACCAGCATCCTGGAGACGGTGTGCACGACGATGGAGTCCATCCCAGTAGAGAAGCTGGCCGCCTATCTTGCTGTCTCGCCGGACCAGGTGCAGAAGGTGGTGCAGAACGCCATGAAGGACTCCGAGGATCGTGACATGAAGGTGATGGCGTACGAGGGCGGCAGTGTGGTCTTCCACCGCAACCGCTTCAACTACCCGCAGGCCGGCGTGGCGCAGGAGGCGATCCGCTTCAGCGACGTCTCCACCGTCATCTACAACGACGTGCAGCGCCGCGGTATGGCCGCCGAAGAGGCGCGCGACGCGCGCGAGCGGACGTGGCTGCGCATGTCGGACGAGTGAGCATGCTCCTTCCTCTCCCCCACCCTCTGTCTCTCTCTCTCTCTCTCCTTCTGGAGCGCGACGGCGAGTTGGTGCAGCGGCACCACCGCGCCCCCCTCAGCGGCCTGACATCGTGTGCTGGTCGTGGCGAGGCAGCGCAGGAAACGGAGGAGGGCTGGTGCAGCGCTTCGGGTGTGGAGAGAGAAGGGCAGAGTGGGGACGGACGTTAAGCGGAGGAAAAGGAAAAACAAAAAAACAAACACACAAAGATGGGCGAAGACGGAGATGCGCGCCGATGTGAAGCGAAGCAAACGCACAGGACGGTGTTTGGGTAGGGAGGGAGGGACGGGTGTCGGAGGACAAGTCTGCGTCGCACGGCGGAGTGGGCCTCACACACACACACACACTTTCTCTTTCACTGTGTGCATGACGTGGCAGATGTGAGGGGAGGGGACTGACAAAAAAAAAAAAAAAAAAAAGAGCGGCAGAGTGTGTGTGGTGGCGGGACGATGAACGCCGTGACAGTCGTGGTGGACGTGCCGTATCCGTGATGGTGGAGCGCTTTCGCGCTCCCTCCATCCCTCCACACACACACACACCCTCATCCCATGTGCCTGCCCTTCGCACCCGCACCGCGCGCGTCTGTTGGCCGCGTCTCTCCCTGTCTCTCTCTCTCTCTGTGGAGAGCGGCGTGTGAAGGGGAGGGGGAAGGTCGTTGTCAACTTCTGGTGCTGTAAGAGTCTAAAAGATGAGCTACACGTTGTCGATACCAAAGAAAAAAAAAAAAATGTCGGGTGTTTGCACACACGCACACGCACCTCTCTCGCCCTCCCTCTCTTCTCTCTCTGCTCTGCGGAGGAGAGGCGGAGACGATGGTTCGTGTCGCATGGGGGGCGGTACCGAGTGCGGCCCTCCCCTCCGCCTCCGACCTGTCGCGTGGGATCGCTGGTTCACAGAGGGCAGATGTTGGATGAGGGGGGAGATGCACAAGAGCTCGAGGGAAGGGGCGAGGGAGAGGGAGTGTGAAGCTCAGCCGCTGCTGCGTGGCGCCTTCCCTCTCTCTCTCTCACACACATTCTCTCTGTTTTCATTCACTTCTTCTCCACACTCCGTTTTGGCGTTGTTCTCCCTCGTGGGTGCTGCACAGTGACGGTCCCAGCACCGCCTCCCCTTGACGGCGCACGAACACACACACACACATACACACACACACACGCACCTCCTTTCTCGTGTGGTGCCCCTTTGGTTCGCTCCAGCGCCGGCGCCAGACAGAGGCGGAGGGCCGTCGCCACCACAGCAGCAGCAGGAGAGAAGGCACACCTTCGTCTGTGTGTGTGTGTGTGTGTGTGTGTGTGCATGTGAGCGCGGTGGGCGTGGAGAGCAGAGGTCGTCGCTGGATGGAACCGTCGGTGGGGCGCCGCACGGGGCGGGATGGGCAACAGTGCGTCTTCTACTTTCACGCTCACGCCCGAGCGTCGCGGCTCCTGGTGGCACACCGCACCATGGACGCGCTTGTTCAGATGCTCGCGTCCATCGCGGGTGGCGATGAGCGGGCCGTCAATCCGTTTGCACCGACGGACGTCAACTGCCGCGGCACCCGCGTCGCGGCGTCACCGAGGCCGACGGCGCCACAAGAGACGGAGACAACGATGGACAGCCACGTCTCTCACCCGGCTCCATCAGAGGTGGACTACAGCTGCGTGGACACGGAGGGCGGGGCTGTGTCCGCGACTGGGACTCCGCCGTCTGTGCCGCCAACGATGCAGCCCGCCCCGCTGGCACAGCCGTCGGCCACCACAGACACGCAGAGTACGTCGTCGTACCAGGCGGTGCCGCCTCCGTCGCCGTGCGCCACGGTCGACGCTCTGTCGTCCGCCCCGGCGGCGCCGCCAGCCGCGTCGTCCGAGCCCGCGCAGCCGTTGCCGCGGGTGCCGCTGCAGTTGCAGTGGACGCCGCCGCGGCACGCCGTCGACACCGCCTTCGTGCGCCGCCAGCAAGCACTCCTGGCGCACCGCCGCGTCGTGGCGCACCTCAGCCCCCTCGAACTCCCCTGCGGCAGCTACGCCTCCATGTTCGCCGCCGCCGCGGAGTACAGCCGGCGCACGCGGTGCTTCCGTGCAGCGGCGGTGACGAAGGACACCATCTTGTCGACGTGGACTCTCCTGGTGCACTGCGCGGCGCTCTGCCTTCTCTGTCCCACCGAGATGGACGAGCGAGTGCAGGCGAATTACAGCGCGGCGCAAGGCGGACGCAAGAAGCTGCGCAACCTCCGCCACGGCCGCTGCGGCGGTACCGGTGCTGTTGACGGCACTCTGACATGCTCAAGCGCGTGTCTGTCTGGCGTCTACGTGCACCGCATCTCCGACAGCGCCTTCGAAGTCGGTGTGGTCGTGGACGGTGCTCCACACGACCCGTGGCTGCTGCGGCTGCTTCAGTGCCTCCGCCAGTGGTGCCTCGTCTCTCTGGACTGCAGCAGTGTTGCGCTGCCGATCGGTGCCTCCCTGCGCTCCGTCTCGATGCGGCTGTGGTGGACGCAGCAGGAGACGCGCGTGACGCCCGGCTCGCTTCTGCCGCCGATCACCGTCATCGTGGAGGACCGCGTTCGCCACCCAGACGGTGCGCGGCGCACACGCGGCGGTGGTGGCAGCACCGGCGATGCCGACGACGCGCTCTTCTCCGCCTACGACGAGGCTGTGCTCTTCCTCGCGCGTCCTGTCGCGTCGCAGCTGCTCGGCACAGTAGCGCTGCCGCTGCCTCGTACGATTAGCGATGCCCCGTCAGACAGCCGTGGTGCGCTCCAGAGCACCACAAACGGCAACGGCCGCCGCCGCCGCTTCCCGCCGCCGCCGCCCGTGTCCGGAGTGCAGGGGGCTCATCTGCTGTCGAGAGGGGTAGTGCAGGCAACGCTGATGTTCGCAGACTCTGCCGTCGCCGCCGTGGGCGAGCACCTCCTCGCTGTGGAGCTGCAGCCGGCACCGCCGTATCGGCCCTTTGTGCCGACTCTGTGCGCCAACCTCTCCCCCTTCCTCGTCGTACACCCGAGTGAGGCGTGATGATGATGAAGGAGGTGGTGAAAGGGAGGGAGGAGGTGCGACGCACCCGAGGCAGCAGCGCAGCGTGCGGGACAGAGTCGTCGGCGGTCGCAGTGGCGAGCGGCGCATGTTTTTTTTTTTTTTTCTCAACTCGCATCGTCGCCTCGTCTCCATCGCGCCGCAGACTCGCTCCTGTTCAACACGGAGGTGCATCGCATGTCCTGTGCAGCCCCCCCCCCCCCCCCCCCCTCCTCCTCTCTCGTTCCCCTTCTCTTTGTCTCTCTGTCTTTCTTTCTCTCTCTGCTGTCTCCACCGCTGCTGTGTTTCTCTGCGCTCGCTCTCCACCCCCACACACACACACTCTCCCCTCCCCGTCCCCCCTTCCTCCGGCTCCACATCCCACTGCTCCCCCTCACCCCTCTGTAGGGTGTGGTGTCACATGCGCACACACATGCAGCTGTCGCTCACCCATCCTCCCTCTCTCTCTCTCTCTCCTCTCATGCCTCCACCGGCGTGCATATGTCACTCTCTTCCTCCCCACCATGCGTGTTTGTGTGTGTGTGTGGTGGAGGTGTTTGCGGCTCAGGCGCATCGCTTCTTCCCCCCTCCTCTCTCTCTCCTACACACACAAACACACAGAAGAGAGAGAGACTGATCAACACGCCTCCCCTCTCCCCTCCCTCTCCCTCTCCTTGCGCGCCGTTGCTCTCTCCTCTTCTGTCTCCCCCCCTCTCCTCTGCCGGTGCGATGGAGGGGCTCTTTCAACGTCTGATGGACCTCGGCGAGGAGGAAGACGTCGTCGCCACGCGCCCTGCCGCAGGAGCAGCCACCAACTTCGCCTCTGTCTTCTCCGGCGCTGCCATCGGCTTGGGTGGCGGTGCGGCATCGCCAGCGGGCACCCCCGCCCCCACCTCTGCCGCCAAGGGAGGGAGTGCGCACAGTACAGACGCCCCCGCAGCTCCGGCCGCCGCCGCGTCATCACGGCCGAGCGCCACACCAGGGGTCGCCGGCGAGGACCCGGCGGTGGTTGCGCAGCTGCAGCGACAGGTGCAGGTGCACAAGCGGCGCTACGATGATCTGCTCGCCGACTCGCACCGGCTTCGGTCAGAGTACGATGCCCACCAGCTGCGCACCGACCACACCATTCGCCAGCTGAAGCACCAGGCGCTGCAGGACCGCCACATGCTGGAGGAGCTGCGGCTCGCCGGCACCGGCGGCTCGCTGGACGAGGCGTACGTGGCGGGGATGAAGCGCCAGGTGATGGAGCTCCAGAAGCAGGTAAAGGAGGCCGCGAGCGCGGCGGAGCGGTCTTACCAGCGCCAGCGTGAGGCGGAGGAGGCGCGGGCGGCCGCCGAGACGGCGAAGCGAGTGGAGCTCGAGGCACTGGCGGCTCAGATAGCCCAGTTCCACTCCAGCGCCGCCGCAGCGAGTGGCGGCGCTGACGAGCCTGCCGAGGCCGCCACGGCATCTGCCGCCGTCGCCGCCGCCACCACAGCGGACTCTGCGGGCGAGGCCCGAGGCGAGCAGGACGTGGAGGGTGACAGCGACGTCGCGGCGGACTCTGCGGCAGCGCGGGCCGCCTCCAACGGGCTTGTGCTGCAGGCACAAGCAGGTCTTGCGCTGCGTCAGGCGGAGGTGGCGGAGCTGCGCGCGCAGGCGCAGCAGGCGGCCGCCGCGCACCAGCAGCGGGTAGAGGAGCACGCTCAGGAGATGCAGGCGCTGAGGGACGAGGTGGAGAAGCGCAAGGAGCACGAGGCATCACTGAAGGCGTCGCATGCGGCCGCCGTCAAGGCCGCCGCGAAGGAGTTGGAGGAGAGGGAGGCGGCGCTCAGGGCTGAGCTCGCGGCGGCGCAGGAGGCGGCGCTGAAGGCGTCGGAGGAGCAGTCCTCGCACCGCATCACTCAGGAGCTGTTGGCGGCACAAGAACAGCGGCAGGAGGAGCGGATGCAGGCCAAAGATCAGGAGGTGCATGCGCTGCGCGCCTCTGTGCAAGCGCTTCAGTCTGCCGTTGAGGCGGCGCACGGCGAGCTGCGTGACATGGAGATGATCGTGCACGACGCGCGCGACGAGGGCCGGCAGTTGCAGCTGCGGCTGGAGTACGCCTCGTCGGAGCTGCGGCGCAGCGAGCAGCAGCGGGCCTCCCGCGAGGAGGACATGCTCGACTTGGAGAAGGACCGGCAGAAGCTGCGAGCGCTGCTGCGGCAAGAGGAAGAGGAGGCGCTGCGAGTCCGGCAGCAGCTGACACAGATGCAGCGCGCCGAGGCGGAGCGCGAGACCACCGCCGTCGCTGCGCCGGCGTTGGAGGAGCACAGCGACGGCGCCGTGCTTGCCGGTGAGCACCGTCACGCGACGCAGCTCTTGCAGGAGCGCATCGAGGAGCTGCAGCACGAGCTGACGGCGAAGGATGTCGCTCTGCGCCGCCAGCAAGCGCAGGTGCAGGAGATCAGCAACGCCCGTGTTGAGTCCATGAAGACGAAGGAGGAGGCGACCATTCGCGTGGAGCAGTACAAGGAGCGCATCCGGCACCTTGAGGAGGAGTTGACCGCCACCAAAAGCAGCAGCGCCGTCGCCGCCGCTGCTGCCGCGTCTGGCGACGCGCACGGCGGCGATGTCAACGCCTTCGCGTCGCCCGCGGTGGAGCGGCAGCGGTTTCTGATGGAGGCGAAGCGCTCCGCCGAGTCGTACCGCGTCCGGCGTGTGCGGCAAATGCGATTTGCCTTCTTCGCCGTGCTCGTCCTCGTCGTCATCATGACGCTGTACGCCGGCTTCTCCGTGGCGCCGTGAGCCGGGCCGGGAGCCGGGGGGAGAGGGCAGTGCACAGCAGTTGCGATGGGAGGCCGCGCAGAGCACACCGACAGCGTTGGAGTAACTCTCCGTCTCGGCCTTTCTCCTGAGAGCCTCTTTTTTCTTTCATCGCAGATGCACAAACGTTTACATGTGTACATGTGTGTATGTGTGTGTGGTGCTCGTGGCGGGGAGGCGCGTGTTTCTGCTGTTGTTGTTTCTGTGCTCCGCGGTGGTGCTCTGCGGTTGTGGCGGGGCCGCGGTGTGCCAGAGTATCGAGCTCGCCGTCAGACGATGCCGTGTCGGCGTGCAGCCGGCTGTGTCCACGCTCGTCACTCCAGCTCCGTTGCTCACAGCGGCGTACCCAGCCACCGAAGGGTGCGCCCCCATATGTGCGCCGTCGCGGCGACCCCGAGAGAGAGAGAGAGAGAGAACGCCAGCGAGCATGCAGGACGCAAGAACGAGTTGCCTCCTCTCTTTCTCTCCCGCCCTCTCTGGACTGTTGATGCTGAAGGAGTGAGGAGGGGAGTGTGGAGGGCAGCAACTCTCACGACGGGGCGACAACACCGGCGTCGAGGTCGTCCAGTGCGACGGCCATCATCGTCTCTGCGCCTTCCCCCCACCCACCGCCGCTCTCCATCCCCGCTTCACTCGCTTTCTCTGCCTCGGCTCTTCTCTCTCTCTCGTATTTTGTCCCCTGCACACACACACACACACACACACACACCAGCTGCCCACGACCGCATCGAACCTCCCACACAGCGTGCTCAACCCTGACTACCGCGGTCACCACACTTCTTGCCTTCTCTCCTTTTTTTCTTCTTCTTCTTCCTCTTCCTCTTCCTATCTCTCTCTCTCTCTCATACTGCGTCTCGGAGCGCTGCGTTGTTGCTCCGTCCATCCTCGTGGAAGCAACAACAACAACATCGCTGTCCCCCTTCTCTTTCTCTCTACACACAAACACACACACACACACACACGCACATACGTCTTGAGTTGTGAGGGTCCTCACTTCTTCTCTTGTGTCAACTCTCTTGTTCCTCGAACGTGAAGGACGCGATGTTCTCGCAGGCGCCTGACGCCAGCGGCGCCGTGAGTGGCGCCATTCTGCCGTTCCGCGTGGGCGGCAACAGCACCGTGGTCATGTCGGACTACCACCTCTGCAAGTACGACGCCATCCTCGGCGTGCTCATCTGCATCGGTGACGACGCGAATGTACTCGTGCTGGGAAAGGAGATGTGTCGTGAGCTGATGCCGCTGCCACGCGGGGTGCACTGGCTGGACGCCTTTGTCTACACCGGCACCACCACCTTCCTCGTTCTCTCCTCCGAGGCTCTCCTGTGCCTCGACTACAGCGCCGGCGTGGGCGGCACCGGCGACAGCGCGCTGCGGTGCCCCGGGCCTGCCGCCCAGCTCACCTGCATGCACGTGGCGCAGGGGCTGACGTGTGGCGCGGTGGGGCGCAAGGACGGGTGCGTCTCTTACTTCCGACTCGACCCCGTGTCGAACAACGCCGAGGAGCGCCCGCAGCTGCGGTGGACGACGACGGAAACAAACGTGCTTGCGCTTTGTCAGCCCTTCTGCAAGGACGTCGCGAGCGCCACGCTGGACACGAGCGCCGCCAGTCGCGACAAGTTCTTCGCCACCGGCTCGCTGCTCTCCATGGACTCTTACCCCAGCAACCCCAACGCCCTCATCGGCGTTGTCGGGGGTGTGCCCGGTGTGTGCAAGTGGTACATCGATGAGGGGCGTGTGAGCTGCTTCTTCGATGCCCGCAGCATCGCCGGGCAGCCGGACGGGCTCTTGGCCACCTGCCGAGTGACGCCGGGCGGCGTCTACGTGGCCGCCGTGACGATGCACTGCACCAAGATCTTGCTGTGGAACGAGAACAAGAAGCGGCGCGACAAGGTGGCGGAGCTCTACTGGGTCGTGGACCTCTCGCAGCAGATCTCGCAAGGCGTGCCCGCATCTCCGCGCGCCGGGCTCGCCGATGCCTTCGCGTACAACGAGTACCGCGTGGGGCTGAACATGGCCCGCACCGCCCTGGAGGACAGCTTCCACTCCACCAACGACAAGCACAGCCAGATGTACATGCTGTTGCACGGCCAGCGCGACATACTCGAGGTGGTGATTCGACTGGACGACAAGCAGGTGATGCGCCAGGACGCCGTCATCGCGCACCTGAACGCGTACACGGCGCAGCACGGCGTGGAGGCGGCGCGTGCGAAGCGGCCCGCGGCGGGGGCGGGGAGCGGCGCCGGCGACGCGGGCGGCAGCAGCGGGGGCGCGAACGCGGTGGACAACTACTTCAACGTCTTCCACGTGGAGCCGTGCGTGCTGTCCAACTACTGGACCAGCGGTCTGACGGATGTCGATCTGGAGGCGCTCTTCGTGACCAGCGAGGATGGCTTGCGGCCGATCCTGGCGAAGCGCAACCGCCAAACAGGTGGCATCGAGAGCATTCGCGAGCTGCGCGAGCTGAGCGCGCAGGCGCCGTGGTGCCCCCGTGCGCTGCTGCTGCGTCTGCCGGAGAACCAGATCCGGTCGCTCGCCGAGGAGATCCAGCGCACCGCGGTGACGTCGACGTGGGAGAAGCTGCTGCGCGGCGGCGACACGCTGCTGCGCCATGCACTGCCTGATGTGGAGGCGAAGGAGGCCGCCGACTCGGACGTGGCGCACCTGTGGCGGCAGAGCGTGATGGTGACCGTCACGGACGCCGCCCAGGCCGTCTGCCTGTCGCCGCAGTCCAACGAGGCCTTCAGCGTCAACTCCAAGGCACTGGTGAACTGCGTGCCGTGGTCCACCGTGGCGATCGGCCAGGACGCGGAGGGGCTGATCCTGGAGGCGGCGCTGCCGTCGCTGCAAACCGTGTTCCTGCCGACGGAGATCATCCTGCGCGTGTTCAGCACCGAGTCGATCGTCATGGTGATGAAGCACGACATCCGCCGCAACACCGGCGCGCTCGTGCTCGACCTTGATCGGGCGGCGCTCCAGCTGGACGGGCACGGCACGCCGGGGAGGCGGATGGTGCAGCAGGCGGTGCTAGTCAACGCGAGACTGGAGCCGTCCACCGTGACGAGCAGGGTCGCCGTCTACAAGGACGGCAAGTGCGTGCTGCTGCTGCTCGAGGACTCCTCGGTGGCGCTGGTCGACCTGTGCGGCAAGGGGGACGACGGCCGGCCGTTCATGCTCCACGTGCCCGCCGGGCTCTTGCCCGTCGGCGCGACCATCGCATCGCTCGACGCCTTCTGGATGGCCAGCCGCACCGCAGCGAGCACCAACACCACAGGCCTGCTCTGCCTCGCGTGTCTCTTCAAGGACCGCAAGGGCTTCCTACTGTGGAACCTGAGCGAGATGCGGATGATCGCGTACTCCCACCCTGAATACGCCGCGTCTGCCACGCGGCTTGCCGTCACCGCGGCAGCGCAGCCGCCGCTGCCGAACCTCTCCGGCGACGTCAAGGCCTTCGACGTCGCGCTCTCCGTCTCTGCCCCCGTGCAGAGCGCGGGCGACTACGGCAGCCTCACCTGCTGCGACGCCCTCGGCGCCGCTCTACTATCGATATCGCTCGCCTTCGGCGTCGCGGACGGCGCCGCGCAGTCGTGGTGCTACCGCCAGAGCGCCGAGGCGAGCTGGGCGGCGCTGCCGCAGACGGGGAGCGCCACCAAAACGCTGCTCGTCCACTTCGAGGTGTCCGGCGCGTCTCTCGAGTGGGCGATCGTGATCGCCGGTGCTGCGGCAGCGTCGGGCAGCAGCCCGCTGCAGGGCAGCATTGTGCACGTGAAGACGACGTGGACGCCGGGCAAGGCGAACCTCACGTACGACACCGACGCGGGCGAGATGCGCGACTACGAGATCAGCCGCGACACCTCCGCCAACGACCGCATCGCCCCGGCCATCGCCTTTGTCGGCGCGCACGAAATTGCCGTCGTGCAGGTGTCTGCCTTCTTTCCTGCCGCCGGCGCACCTGTGTCGACGGCGGCCAGCAGCGCCGCGGCGGATGCCGTGCCGGCCGCCACGTGCCGGCTGGACCCCGCGCGTCGCCTGGAGCACTTCAGCGTCTACCACGGCCGCGGGGCCCTCATCGTCGTCACGCGCGATGCGAATGGCTGGCGCTGGGTGAACATCCTGGACAGCCGAACGGCCAAGCCGATGATGCAGCCGTACGCGACGCTAGACTTCGCCGGCGAGGAGAACGTGCAGGTGCTTTTGGTGGAGATCGAGAACGTGCTGCACCTCTACTTCCTCGGCTCCAACAACGGCGTCGTCGGCCACTTCTTCGTGGAGGCGAACCTCGGCACCTCCAAGGACAGCAGCGTGCGCAAACACCCGTGCTTCCGCGGGCCACGGTACCGCTTCACCCCCTGCACCTTCCGCGGCTACGGCCGCTATCTCCCACCAGCGCCGACGCTCAAGCAGGAGACAGGCTTCTTCAAGCGCCTCATGACGTTACCCTGGGAGGACATCGCGCTGAAGCTCGAGTCCGAGACGCTGCGCGCCACGAGGTCGGCCGGACCCGCACAGCCTCCCACAGCGGCCCCGCCGACCGCCGCGTATGCGAGCCCCACCGCGCAGACGCCGGCAGCGAAGCCAGACCCGGAGCGCGAGCGACAGGAGCTGCTCGGCTCCACAAACCGCAGCACCGCCAGCGGCGCAGCCGCCGCGACACAGGCGTCGCCGCCAACGCGGCAGCCTGCCGCAGCTCCGCCGATCACTGCACCGAGCGCCGCCCCGCCGCCGCCGCCACTGCGAGCGAGCCGCCTGGCGGCCGCTATGCGCAGCTCAAGGCGATCGCGGAGCGCGAGAACGTCAGCCTCACCGAGGCCCGGCGCATGATGAGCGAGAACGTTCGCAAGCTGCAGCAGCGCGGCGAGCGGCTGAACGAGATCCAAAACAAATCCGCGGAGTTGGCGCAGACCGCGCTGACATTCCAGGATCTCGCTCGCCAGCTGAAGGAGAAGCAGCGCAGCAGCTGGCTTTAAGGCGCGCCGCGCGTCTCTCTCTCGAAAAAAAAAAAACCGCCACACACACACACACACAGTTCCTCTTCTTCCTGTCATCGCCCTTTGTGTATCTTAGCCCTCTTGTCGCTGAAAGCCGCCCTCCTCCTCCACTCCAACAAAAAAAAAAGAGAAAAGTGAAACAGGAATGCCCCGACTCTCCAATTCACCGCTTCGGCCGCACGAGCCAGGCCAGGCAAGAAAACAAACCCCTCCTCCCCCTAACTCACTCACCTCCCTCCCCCCCTCACCCCGACGAGCCTGGGTGCGCCACTAGCGGGGTTGCGTTCCGCGGCGTGGGCAGCCCCCTCGTGCCCCAAATCCCCCCCCCCTCAACCATGGACCAGGGGGAGGAACCCCCGCTCCCCAGGCCGGCCAAGGGCCAGGCTGGCCGTAGCCGTGGGGTGCCCCGCTGGCCCAAGGGGGCAGGCGGTGCAATAGCCGCGCGGAGCCGGCGGTGAAATTTGAAAAAAAAAAAACGAGGCGCACTAAGCGCGGGGGCCCTCGCGGACAGCGCCGCCATGCCACCCCCTTTTCCCTTCCAGTCACTGCCGCCTTCTCCTCCCACCCTCGCCCCCTTGACGGCCAACACCGCCGCCAGCACGCGCAGCACGGCGCACCCGCGACGAGCCGCAAAAGCGACCACAACACACACACAACAACAACAACAAAAAAAAAAAGAAAGGAGCCATGTCTGTTTCTTCCCAGGCGGAAGATGATAGCGCGCTTCTCGTGCGGCTCATCGAAGAGGACCTGTTTCTGGACCACATCGACAAGTGCAGTGGTACACCACGGCTGTCCGCAAATCAGCGCTACCTCGTTGAGAACGTTTTCCCGACGCTTGTGCCGGCACTTCAAGATCTGATCAGGCGGTACCGCGGAGAGATCGACACCGGAAGCACCACCAGCACAACACAGGTCGACCCCGTCATGTGGCTGGCACAGTACCTGCTTCGCAACAACACTCACAGCGGTGCGTCGCGGCTTGCCCGACACCCATTCCAAGTCATCAACACGGCGGCTCTCAACAGAGAGCCCCCAGAAGAGTGAAGGACGCGTATGGCCGCGGTGGCACCGCTTCCCGACGCCGCACCCTGTCAGCTCATGTACAACAGAGGTCACCCGTTTTTTTTTTTTTTTTCTTTCAGCTCTCGGCTGCTCTGTCCGCAATGATTACTGGTCCTCGAAAAAAAGAAAAAAAAAAAACGTTGTGACGCATCTGATACGGAACGGAAAAGAAGGCTTTGACACCGCTAGGGAACGCGCACCCAATGATACTTTTCCCCTTTTTTTTTTTCCGTGGACTGCTCGCTGTTGCGGTACCGCAGAGGACTGCTTTCTTGATGTCCAAGGAAAGCTCTGACGAGGACTAAGCAGAGCACCCGATGCACTGTCGCTTCCCTGCGTCCACATTTTTAGCTCAGTGTTGATACGCATCCAAACAAACAAACAAACAAACAAACAAAAAGAAAACACCGCAGCCTACACTCTGTCGCTCTCTACCTCGACCTCTCTCTTTCCTCTTGCACTGGCGCGCACGTCGCTCGGATGGCTTCCCGACTCGCTCGCTTTTTTTTTTTTATCGATAATGGGGAAGACGGCGCTTCGGCGTTTGAACAGCCCGCAATTCGCGTTTTGACGGCACAGTGCACAGCTCCACCTGAGGTCGATGGAGGTGAACATCCGGGCTTTTTCAGATGCCCTTGACGGGCTCCTTGCCGCGGAGGCAGGTGGGGAAACACACAAGCCTCACTCTGCCATCGTCCACCGCAGGCCACCCCAACCACAGGGTGTAGCCACCTCACAGCGTCGCACAGCCGACGCGGTGGCGGCAGCACTGCCTGAACCTGCTGAACCTCCACAGTTGACAAACGAGCGGCAAAGCAAGCGGCGCGCAACACCCATCACTGAGGCGGACTCTTCTCCTGCAGCTGAATTGAATGAAAGCGGAGCCACACCGATACCACATCTGGAGGGCGCCGCAGTGAGCGACCGAGAGAAGTCTCACCTTACAAAAAAGTCGGTGCGAAAGAGCCAGTCACCGCCGCTGCATAGATCAGGCGAGCAGAAGAGAAGTGGACTGCGTACGGCGTCGCCGGAGTGGCATCATGACGGCGCAGACAGCTTTCTTGGTCATCTCGGCACAATGGAAATCGTCGCCGCCACTGTTGTAGAGGCGAGCGGTGTCGGGGCGAGTTCCGTTCTGCTGACCCCGAGCAATGTCAGCCGGCGTCTTTCACGCGTGCAGTTATCGTCGAAACGCTGGGTTACTGATGCATCTCTCACGCGTCGTGCATTCGCTCTTTTCTCGCTCGGTGGTGGACAATCAGACGTGCGGCAGCAAAGGACGCTCCCCTCGGCCGTGACTGACGCTGGCAACGACAACGGCTGCGGCGACGCTGCGGGCACATCTGTTGTGCGGGACATCACAGTCACACTAGTTGTGGAGCATAGTCTTGCCACTCCATCATCGAAACTACGTCCGCTGGCATCTGCGCGCCAGAAGGCTCACGGCGTCGTAGTATCAATCGAAACATCGCACTCACGGTACGATGGTTTCGTCTCGTCGGCCTCTGCAGCGATGAGTAGCGACGGTGTTGTCACTCTTAAACTAGCAGGCCCAAATATTGCTCGCTTTGTGCGTCTGGGAATTAGCACAATAGATAGCGAAGACGGTGGCGCACTTATTAAAGTGCTAGCCGTCTGCTTTTCACACGCTGATTCGTGGACAGCAGAAAGTGTTTCGCCTGAACCAAAGGTTGTGATGTCGCTCGAGGAAGAGGTAGAAACGGCTCGCCGCTCCGGCGCGACACCGAGGACGCAGAACATACCTGACACGGCAGAAAAGGTGTTTTCAGGAGAAAGAGCCAATGAGGTGGTTTCCCCTGCTCCTCCAATGCAACAAGATCTGACGGCGGCTGAGAAAAGCGAACCAGCACCCTTGTCGTGTGTCGACGGTGGCGCAGAGGTTGCTCGGTTTGTGAAGGACGTGGCGCTGAGGCGTTTGCGTCAACAAAGCGCAGCGCCACAAAAGAGCTGTCCGCAACAGGAGGGTCAAGTCGAATATGACTGGCTTCTAGACGCGCTAGTAAACGTAGCGTCACCGGCCGACGGGCAGGGCGGCACTGCATACCGAGCCGCCAGTTCACCAGCGTCAGCAGTCGAGACAGAGAGCGAGGAGCCTGTCAACGAGTACATTAGGACACTGCAGGCGTGGAACAGCGTGCCGGGGTGGAGTGTAGAGCACACACTTGAGTTCTTTCTCTCCCAAACGACCTCTTTCTCCGCGAGCACTATTTCAGCACCGCAACTGTTCGGCCCCGATGTTCAGGATCATCTTTCGCTCCCCTTCAGGCTCCATTTGCTCTTTGTGGGTGCGTCAGAAGAGGAGTCATGGGGCAGCACGCAAGGCGCGCGCCGAGGCGGCCGTTTGCCGCCGGTGGCGTTCATGTCTGCAGTGGCGAGTGGCGCGGCTTCCATTGGTTACACGATGGAGCTGCTCTGCTCTTGTCCGGCCAGCAACGGCTTTGGATGCGCGCTTCGGCCGCACTCTCGTACCTCCGAACGGCACGACGCGAGTTGCAAGCTCCTTCTCGTCGTCCCGGCATACAAAGGCAGTGTGGGGGAAGACGCGGACATCCCCAGCGTTGCGGCTGTGACGCTGCGCACCGCTTTGGCCATTTTTTGCCGGGGCCCGGGAGAGCGATCTGACCGGGAGAGGTGCACACCACCGCAGCATTCACATGGTGAGTTTCCGCTCACCAAGCCATATGGCGTGTTGCGCTTGCTCATGGACAGCACACGTAGCCTCGATGCGCTGCTGCCCGTTGTCAGCGACTGGGCAAGGGTGGCAGGTAGCATTCGATACTACGGAAGTGCCTCGCAGTTGACCCTGAGGCTCTTGTTTTTCCCGACGCACATGGTAAGCAGCGGTGGCGGCGGTGACGCTGGACCGCGAGCCGAGGCGCAGTGGTCGACGCTGCGTCTTCAACTGTGCGGCTTGTGGCGAAGCAAAGCCAGTGCCGTCGACGGTGCTGCCGAGAGTATTGTGGCAGTGGAGGCGCACTACCAGTGTCCAGCTACGTACGCGTGGCAGTCACGACGCACGTCACTACGGCTTGTTCTCACGGATGCCCACTTTGCAGAGTTCCTCACCCGCGTGGATGGTTTTGTGGCTCCGTCGGCTCTCGTGCGCCTCGCCGCGGGCTACGTCGGTGGCGTCTCAGGCACCGCTGCAGGTGTGTCTTCGCTCATCAGCTTCAGCGAAGCTCCGTGGATCAGTCTGGTGCGCGCGGTGGAGCAGCTCTTTGGACCCCACGCCGCCGCCGCCCTGCCGCCGAGCGAGGAGCGTGTCGCCGACTTCTTTGCCTTGCGCCGCCGCGTGACCGTTTCTTTCGTGTTTCATGTTCTCAGCACTGCCTTCAAGCGGAGCTGGGTGAGAGTGAGCGCGAGTGTTCCGCTGTGCGATGGCCGCGTCCGCGGCGCGGCGGCGGTCTTGGAGAGGGCGCTGGCACCGTCCCGAGAGGGCGGCGCAGCAGGCGACAGAAGTTTCGGCGGCGCTCTTGGGCTCCTCGATGAGGATGCCTTCATGGACACAATCTTCCAGTGGCGGTACCCCTACCCCAGCGTGCTGCTGCTGCACTGCACCGACGTTTTACACTGTCACACCATGTTAGCCTCCACTTCAGCAGCTCCCATGATTCGCGACGGTGTTGGTGGGCTCTTTTCCGATGCAACGCTGCGCTCCTTTGCCGCAGTTGCGTCACCAACAGAAGCGCTCTCTTGAGAGAACTACGTGCGTCTGTGCTGAGTCCTCTTTGACCTCTGTGGGGTAACCTGGTTTTTTTTTTTTTTCCTACTTGTCTGCACACGCACGTTTGTAGAGCATAGAAGTTTCGCCAGCGCTGTTTCCTTCTCCTCTTCCCCTTCCCCTCCCGATGCTCGGGTCTGGAGTTTGTTGTTCGGCTGCCCTGCGGTGCGCTTGGCGAACAAGGGGCACCCACTTTCTTTTTGTCTGGGTATAGAAGTACGTGTGTTGGCTCTGTGAGGCGATATGGTGCAGCGTGTTGACCCCCTTTCTTTCTGTCATGCTTTTTTTTTTGTTTTCTCATCTGCTCACCATAGACCAGTTGTACTGGGGGGAAAAAGAGTGTCTGGCTGCGTTGGCCAAGAAGCACACATACACACACACACACACACAGAGCAAGCCGTTCTCATCTTGCTCTGGTCCTCTCCAGCTGTGAGGGTTCAGGGAAACGGGGAAGAAGGACGGCAGACCTCCAGCATGTGGCGCTCTCTCCGACCGCACCTCTGACACACAACTCGACACACATTGTTGATGTGTCGCATGTCCTCCACCTCCTTTCCGCCACCCCGTGTACACGATTCCACCTCCCTTCTCCCCATTTTTTTTTTTCCTCCCCTCTCTCCTATCACATACTTGGCGACCCTGGCCGCACGTACTGAACTTCGCAGATAAGCACGTGAAAGGACGAAGCAGGCACCGCAGCAGCCCACTCACCACAGAGAGCAGAACACAACAAAGTACAGAGGGAAAAAAAAAAAGTGAAGAAAGCTCACAGCTCCCTGACTAAAGTTACTTGTTAAAGGTGGGCGAAAAAAAAAAAAGAAAGAGCGTTAAGGTAATCACACACTCCGAGAAAGGGTGCTCTGTTTTTCTGTTGTTCTCCCTAACCCAATACCCGCAGCGGCGCAGTGCGTAAGAGAGAGAGAGCGCCATCCGTCGCGGCCTAGCATAGACACACACACACACAGTTACACGGGAGAGACACCTCGAAGGTTGCTCTTGCCTTGTCTGCACCTTCCTCCTTCTTCCTCCTTCTTCAACGGGCACTCGTGTCTGCGCTCTTTCGCCTTTTGTGAGTGACAGACGCTGCGTGCCGAGGCTGTAGCAAATGGATCTGGCTCACCTGACTCCGCTACTCAGCGCGCTGCGCTCCATCGACAACCAGGAGCGCAAGGCTGCAGAGGAGCACTACAATGGCCTGGTTGCATCGAACCCGGTGTGGATGATGAGTGTGTTGGCTGAGGTCAGCGCTACGACGCAGGAGCTGGCTGCTAAGACCATGAGCGTTGTGCTGCTGCGCAAGCTCCTCAACTCGACCCCGTCGCCGTACGCCGCGGCCGACGCCGCCACGCGGGAGGCGGTGAAGTCATTCATGCTCTCTGTGATCGGCTCCGCGACGCACGCGGCGGTGCGCTCGTCGGCGGCGGCGTGCATCAGCGCGCTGGCGGTGCAGGTGTTCCAGGAGAAGGAGAACTGGGACGATTTGTGGAACAACGTCCTGCAGAACCTCAGCACCGCCGGTGGCGATGTCGCGCTCAAGACGATGTGCTGCGAGATCATCCAGGCCACGTCGATGACCATGTCCGCTTACTTCCAGGCCCACGCGGGCCTGCTGGCGCGCGGCTTGGAGACATGCTTCGCCGCCGGCGGAGACGCCACCGAGCTCAAGAAGGCCGCCTTCGAGACGACAATCCGCCTGTCGAATCTTGGTCTGGAAGAGCACCTCCGCCCGCTCGTGCCGAACATGCTTGGCGTCATCGCGACCTACCTGAACGAGTCGGACTGGGAGTCAGTCGAGGCGATGCTGTCGGCGACCGTGGACGGCATCACGTCGAACATCAACCTCTTCCAACAGGACGCGGAGCGCCTTCTTCTGCTCATGATGGAGGTGGCCGCGACGCGCGCCGTGGATGTCGGCGCGCGCCACATGGCGGTGGAGCTGATGCTCACGTACTGCGAGGAGGTGCCCAAGACGGTGCGGAAGGTGCCGCAATTCGCCACTTCGTTCTTCGAGCTCCTCTTCGAGTACACGCTGTGCCCCGAGTACAGCGCGGACTGGGACGTCACCGGCCGCGACAACGACGAGGACGAGCTGGAGGAGAACTCGGACCTGGTGATCGGGTCGAGTGGGCTGGATCGCATCTCCAACGCGCTCGGTGGCCGCAAGCTGCAGAAGACCGCGCAAACCCTCTTTTCCCAGAACATCAACTCGAACGACTGGAAGCGCAGGAATGCGGCGTTGCTGCTCATCTGCTACACCGGCGAGGGCATGCACGCCGTCTTCTCGGCCCAGCTGCCGTCACTGGTCCAGATGATCGTGCCGTACGTCCGGGACGAGTCCAAGTACGTGCGCGCCAACGCCCTCGACTGCCTCGCGCAGCTCTCTCAGGACTTCTCACCGGAGCTGCAGATGCAGCTGCACGGGGCCATCCTCCCGACCGTCGTCGCCGCGCTGAGCGACAGTGTGCCGCGTGTGGCGACGTGCGCGGCAAACTGCCTCGACAGCTTCATCGACAGCGTGAGCGGCGATGAGGATGAGGATGAGGACGACGGCAACGACGGCCTCGACGAGTTCCGTGGGATCCTGAAGCCGTACATCGAGCGAATGTGCAGCGACGCCGTGGTGATGATCCACAACACGCAGTTCTACTTCGTCCGTGAGGCGGCGCTGGGTGTGCTGTCCTCCGTGTCGTCCACGTGCAAGGCCATGCTCCTGCCATACGTGGAGGAGCTCGTGCCCGTCTACCAGAAGATGCTCGCGTTCCCCGACTCGCCGGAGGCGATGAAGACCAAGTGCAAGGCGATCGAGTGCGTGACGCTGCTCGCCTGCGGCGTCGGCCGCGACGCCTTCGCCAAGTACTCGCACGATGTCTGCTCGTACCTTGGCCAGCTCTGCGCTGGCGGCCTCGCGAACGACGACCCGCGCACGCGCTTCGTGATGCGCGGCTGGACGTGCATGGTGGAGTGCCTCAAGGATCAGGCCCAGCCATACCTGAGCACCGTCATCCCGATTCTGCTGAGAATGATGAGCCTGGACTGCGATATGGAGATCGCCAACGTCGGCGTCGGCGAGGCCGACGACGACCAGGAGGACCTGCCGGATGGGGTGGAGAAGATGCGCTTTGTCATCCCCGGCGTAGGCGAGCGAGTCGTGACGATCCACACGAGCCTCATCGAGGACAAGGAGCTCGCCTCCAACGTCGTGTTCGCCATGATGAAGGACCTCGGTGTCGGGCTAGCGCCGTACTTCCTCGAGATCGCCAACGCCGCCATCGGCCAACTCAGCTTCGTCGCCGGCGAGAACATCCGCGAGAGCGGTGCGTCGATGCTGGATGAGATCCTCAAGTGCTACCAGGAGATGCAGGACCCGGCGGCGCAGCAGCTGGCCGAGGCGGCGATGCCGCGGCTGATGGAGGCGCTCGGCGAGGAGTCGGAGAACTCGGCGATGGAGACGATGCTGCAGAGTATCGGCCGCTGCGTCAGCGTGCACCCGGCGATCATGAGCCCGGCGAACACGGCCCTCGTGTGCGACAAGGTCATGGCGGCGCTGAAGGAGGTTGTGGAGCGCCGCGACAAGTGCCTGGAGAAGAAGGCGACGGAGAACGACGAGGACGAGCTGGATGGTCTGGAGGTGACGGATGAGGAGCTGCAGATCACCATCACGTCCGTCTGCGACCTCATCGGCACGCTGCTCGCCGCCTCGAAGGAGGTCTTTGCCGCGCCGTTCCTCGCCAAGGCGTTCCCGGTGCTCGGCGTGTGGCTCCAGTCATCGACGGACGACTTCTACATGACGCGCGCCGCCGGGTTGCTGAGCGACTTTGTTACGCACGCACCGCACTCGATTGTGCCGTCGCTGCCGCAGATTTGCACGAGCTCCCTGGCGATTGTCTCGACGTCGACCGACGACGGGCTGCTGCAGAGTGACTTCTACCTGATGAACGTCATCATTCAGCTTGTCGGGGCGATCCCGGGGTCGAACATGGGCATTGACAGCGCCGACTACGCCGTGCATGTGCAACAGGCGGCCGCCAAGTACTTTGAGTCGGACATGGTGCACAAGGAGGAGTACACGCACTGCACCTGCAACGTCATCAGCCTCTATGTGTCTCTGCTGAACTTCTACGGCACCACGGCGCTGCAGCACCTCGCCGCGGCGATGCTGACGGTGGTGGGCAAGGCGCTGCCAGCGACGGGTGACGAGACGGAGGCGCGCTACATTCACGACGTGGTGCTGAACTGGGTGGTGAACCACCACCCCGTCCTTCGCGCCTTGCCTGGCTCCGAGGCTGCGTTCTTGACGTGTGTGAAGGCGGCCAGCTCGAGCTGTCTCTCCGAGGCGGCGAAGGGCTACCTCGCCACCGTGTAGGCGGCGAAGAGAGAGAGAGACATACATGTTGCACCCATGCTCACATAGACGCCCAAGGTCAAACGGAACACAGAGAGAGGCGACAACGACGACCTCCCCCCCCCCTTCACACTCATGAAGGGCGGCGGTGGTCGAGGGGATCGGGTGTGAAGGGGGTGGGGGTGAGGGTGTTGTTGTACTGCGGTACACCGCTCGCAACCAGTCGTGAACATGACACCCGTGTAGATGGATAGGGATAGAGAGAGAGAGGTGTGGTGTTGTAGAGGCACCGCGCACCGGTACAGACACCCCCACCCCCCCCTCCTTTCCCTTCCTTCCCTTACCTTTGTGTGTAGCCCGCTTCCCTCCCCGCCGTGCTTGTCCAGGGCACCTCCACGAGATTCACTTTTCCCCTCCTCCCATCCCATCTCTTGGTCGTACGGTCTGTTGCGCATGTCGGGTACACCTGTGCGTTCGCGTGTGTGTGTGCGTGTGTGTGTGCGTGTGTGTGTGTGTGTGTGTGTGCGTGCGCGTGTGTGTGTGCGTGTGTGTGTGTGTACGACGCACGAGCGCTCCTCTTCATCTCCTTTTCTTCTTTTCTCTCTCCCGTCCTCTTCGCTTCACTCCAGTGACGTTTTTTTCTTCCGTCCCTCGTCTTACTTTTTTTTTCTTTCTGTTTTCCATCGTGCGTGTGCTGGCGAGGACAGCACAGATGTTCTTCAGTCGGCGTCATTGTCCCGAGGTGTGCGTGTAGTTCTGAGTGGTGGTGGTCTTGTGTGTGTGTGTGTGTGGCGAGTCTAAGTAGCTAAAGATAATTGTCAAACACCACAAGAGAGACATTGTGTGCGTGTGCGCGAGCACGAAAGAGTGAATGAACGAAGACGTTCTGTGAGAAACGCTTCTTCTTTTTTTTTTGCTGTGCACTGCGGTGCCTCACGAACCAACAACAGCAGCGGAAGAAAAGCAACCCCCCCCCCGCAAACACATCACGGATGTGGGATGCAGGATGTGGAAACGCGCTGAGAGTAAGTGTGGCGCTTCGTGTGCAGCTTACACGACGCTCTCGGCCCCCACGGCATGTGTGCTGACATGAACAGAGTGTATGTGTGCGTGTGTTTCACAACGTACTCGAGTCCACAGGCATCGATGGAGTCAACGCTGCTGGAGTAGACAGAAACGGTGGAGGGGGAGCGTGCGCGATGCCGTCTCGGGCCGTGGTGGATGACTCCTTCTCCCTTCCTCCCCCTTCTCTCTCTCTCTGTCGCATTCGACGTTACTGCGAGCATCGCGGCGGTTGGGCTCTGTAGGCGAAGCCTCCACGCGGGTCCACGGCCCCGCACTTCCGACCGCCGGTGTTGCTCCACCTTGATACTCCCTCCATCCTCTCTCTCTCTCCCCTCCCCCTTCATTCCATCGCTCTCTCAGTCCTCGTTTTCAGTGGCGGTTCGACTTGAGAAGAGGAAGAGGACGTCCAAGGGTGAGTGACGAGTCTGAACACGTGTCCCTCACACACACACACACACACACACACGTGTGGAGCAGAAGCAACGCCATCGTCTCGGGGCTCCTGTCTTCCTGGTTGTCCGTCTCCACGGATAGCGGCGTGCCTCGGCGTGCTCGGGGGGTCGATAGGTAGGTAGAGAGGAGATCGCCACCGCCGCGAGGCAGGTGTGAGGCGCAATGGGGAACACGCCAAGCAGGGACATGTTCAACGTGTACGCCGTCAACACCCCACTTGTTGGCGTTTGCGCTGTCTCGTGCATGTTCAACAGCGTCTTGAACGGGACTCTGCGCATCTCGAACGTCTACACAAACATGGTACTCTGCCTCATTCTAGGCTGCTCCAACGGGGCCACGGGACCGCTTCATATGCCCGTGTTGGGGGCGCAGCTGGGCTTCGCAGGCGGGCTGCTCTTCACCCTTGGGGCTCCCCTGCGCATCCTGTTCACCAGTCGGCTCTTCCCGCGCTCCATTCACTACGGCATCGGCACCTTCTACACGACTTATCATGCGATGCAGTGGTACAAGGAGCTGCACTACTTCGAAGATGCCGGCGAGGACGGCGATGGCGACGTGTTCTAGCGGTGTTCCTGGGTCAGCCGCCGCACAGGTGGTGGTGGTGGCGGTGGTGGTGGTGGACGGAGTCGGCGAAGGAGCACCTCGACAACCACACGAGGGAGAGTGGGAAATGGCAGTGCATCGACACGGCAGCGTGGAAGATCGTAGGAGCGTACATTCGCGGTGTCGTGCGAGGGTGTGCGAGTGCGTTCTCGTCTTTTTTTCTTCTTGGGAGAGGAGGGCGCGACTTCATGTCTCTCCGCCTCGCCTGTCTCACAGAGATAGTTCCGCTGTGTACGTGTGTGTCTGTGTGTGTGTGTGTGTGTGTGTGTGTGTGTCTGTGTGTCTGCAGGTGCCGTGGTGTGCCACGCCTGGCCGCCTGTGAATCCCATGTGTGTGAAGGTGATTGGGGGAGGAAGAGGAGGAAAGGGTGACGGATGGACGAGACGGTGACCGCGGTAGAAGCTGCTGCAGCGTGACGTGCCCCATCGCTTCTCATCCGTCCTTCTTCCTCTCCTCTCTGTGTTGGGGTGTCTCGCAGTCTCACCACGTCGCTGCTCGTTCGCCGCGTCGTGTGGCTCTCTTCCCCCCTCTCCCCTCATCTTAGTCTCTCTCTGTCTCTCTCCGTGTTCCCTGTCCGCTCTCTTCTGCACCGGCACGGCATTCGTCCGTCGCACGTGATTGCACGGCGCACCTCGCCACGCCTGCGACGCAACAACGACAACTCTCTCACACACACACACACATGCGCACACACAAACGACAACTGCAAACAGGACCACGGAACACTAAGGCCCCCTCCCATCAGCTGCAGAACGCAGGAGCGGCATCGTGTCTCCGACTCTGCACCACTTCATCTCGCTTTTCCCCCTCAGGCTCTACCCTTCTCTCCTCCTTCGTGTTTGCTAGACGTGGAATGGAGGATCGGCACGCCGTGGCGTCCAGCGTCTTCTTCACGGGCGTGTCGCTCGTCATCGAGAAGGAGAAGCTGCGTCAGCACTTCGAGTCGGTGGGCCATGTCGTGTCCTTCACCGTCTTCGGCCCCGCTCTGGGCAAGGACTTCCGCTATGGAATCGTGGGGTACATGGACCCGCAAACCGCGGAGGAGGCGATCCGGCGCCTCAGCGGCACCACGTTCGGCGAACGTGCGATGCGGGTGACGGCGGCGCGCAGCACCACCTTGCACGGGCCGATGCGTGGTGGTCTCAGCGGCCCCGGCAGCGGCCCCGGCAGCGGCCCCGCAGACTTCCGGAAGCGGCCCCGAGAGCCGTTCGGCCCCCCCGGTGCGTCGCGACCGCCCTTCTCGCCTGGCATGGGCCGTGGCGGCGGCGGCGGCGGCGGTATGCGTGCGCCGATGGTGCGTGCCCCGTTCTCGCCTCAGCCGACGCCGGAGCAGGAGCAGCAGCCCCCCACCGACAAGGCAGGTCGGGAGATGATGCAGTTCCCTCGCTTGTTCACAGACCCGATCCTGGGCCGCGAGGGGTCTCTCGTCCTGGACGCGCTGCGTGGGATGGCGACGGAGGAGGCGTACGCGGCGGTGGAGCAGCTGCGCGTCTTGGCGCTGGAGCGTCCCATCGAGGCGAAGCGTCTTCTGCACAGCAACCCGGCGCTCAAGTCTGCGGTGGTCATGACACTGCAGCACGCCGGCCGCATCCCGTTCGGCGCACTGCCCCGCGACGCCTACCAGTCTCGCAGAGCTGCGGAAGCCGAGGCGGAGGAGGCGCCGCCACAGCGATCCACCCCGCTGACGCCGCAGCAGGCCCCGCAGCCACAGTCCCCGCCACAGCCGCAGCCGCCCCAGTCGCCGCCCGCCCCGCAGCCGGTGCCACCGCTGGCACCCCAGAAGGAAACGAAGCAGGTCAGCAAGAGCGACGAGGTGCGAGCGGCACCCAAGCGTGAACCCGCCCCGAGCGGCGGCAGCATCTCCTCCTCGTCCGCGGCCACGGCCCTCCCCGCGGCTCCATCGACGCCCATGACCGAGGCGGAGCGCGACGAGGTGCTGGAGCTCATCCAGAACATGAGCGAGGAGGATGTGGAGCGCGTGCTAACGATGTCGGCGCTCGATCTGTCCCAGATTCCAGACCCGGTGCAGCGGAATCAGCTGGAGGTGTTGCAGCGGCGTCTCCTCGAGATGTCGCGAGATCTGTAGCCTTCTCCGCCCCGCCCCCCCCCTCCTCTTCTCCCCTCTTCATCTCTACATCATCGCTCGAAAGGTGTGTGTGTGACGCGCTCCTTCGGAGACGAGGCATCTTTTGTGAGCGTTGGAGCTAGTCACTACCTTTGGTGCTGTGTGGGAGGGCGTGTGTGTGTGCGTGTGTGTGGGCCGCGTTGTGTCTTCTCTTCGCTCTCTCGCAAAAAAAAAAAACCAAAAAACAACAACAACAAGAGCAACAACAAGAGTAATAGTGGTTTGGAGGCGGCGTGCAGTAAAAAAAAAGGCAACAGACGCGCCTGTGTGCTGTCCTCTGCTGCGGCCGTCTCGCTCCGACACACGAGCCTGGCGCACTCGCCTCCACGCGCTCGTGTCCATCTGCTCTCTCTTACACTCTCTCTCTTGCTCTCTCTCTCTCTCGCACGCGGGGTGTGTCGATCCGTCTCTCTCATCACTGGCGGCGACAGTGAGGGGGGCTCCTAGCAGCAGCCCCACGCTTGTACGCAGCGGCGCTCGCTCGCTCGCCGGCTGGTTTTGGAGGTGCGACCCATCACCACCGCCCCCCCTGCTGCCTCCACGTCCCTCCCATTGTGCGTGTGTGTGAAGGCAAGGAGAAAGACACCCCAACGGAGTGCGCGCTCGTGCCGCTCCCGCCAGCGCATTGAGGGCTCGTGCGCCGACCATGGACTCGCAGGCGCGCCGGATGCGCGTCCGCTTCGTCGACTCGTCCGACGACGGGGCATCGCACGTCGTCGCCGTGGACGCCGGATCGCCGCGCGACGATGGCGAGGGCTCCCTCGAGAACTCGGCACGCGCTGCGTCGTCTGCCGCTGCCTCCCGCCGGCCGTACGCCGGCGGCGGGGACGAGGCGGAGAGCAGGGACGCGAGCCACCACCAGCAGCGGCGCGGCGGCGACGGCTGGCTCTCCTCTGCGATCTACAGGGGCGTCAACGCCGCGGCGGGCCTGTTTCTCGGGTCTGGAGGCGCCGCCACACACGAGCCCTACGGCCCCGGCGGTGGCGGCGTCGGCGACGCGACCATGTCCCCCGCTCGTCTGACTCCCAGGGGTGGCGGCGCGGCCGCCACCATCCGCTCGCCGCGTGCGCGCAGCAGAAGCAGCCATCACAGCCACAGCAGTAGCGACGGCGGCGACTGGGAGTTCGGGGGCAGCTCCGACCGCGGCAGCTCTGCGGATCGGGCCCCGTCCACGGAGTCGGTCAGCGCTGCGGAGCGTGGAAGTGAGCTGGAGGATGGTGGCGAGTATGACCAGGTGAACCTGAACCTGAAGGACACGGTGCTGCTCTTCATCCAGACCGGCTCCGACGTGTTCATGAACATCATCCTCGCCACGCTGAAGGCCAGCAACGAGCTTGTAGACGGCGAGACGTTCGAGATTGTGAGTGACAGCCCGGCAATGGTCAAGGTGTTCCTCGGCTCGGGTCGCGTCGCTGTGAGCGACGCGCGGGTGCAGGCGGTTGTGCAGACGAAGCTGGATGAAGTGCTGGCCGGGGACCCCTACTCGGGTGATGTCGTGCCGGGTGACTTGCTAGACTACGTCCGGTGCCTGTGCGGCGTCCCCACCAGCCGCATCAACTTTCAGCAGATGGTGCTTCTGCGCTACTCGGGCTTCGACTACGTGGAGCTGCTTGTCGACTACCCCTACCTCCTCGAGAAGGTGGACAAGCCCAGCTTTGCCGTGCACATCGTCTTCAACGTTCTGCACTACATCGGCATCGCGGCCAGCTGGATTGGTGTGTTGGTGACGCTGACGTTCACCGCGATGGTGCTGTGGACGGTAGTGTACTGGTTCGATCAGCCGCGCAACCGCAACAACGGCTACTGGATCATCATCGCCTACGTGGGCGGTTATGTGGTGAGTCTCGTTGCCACGGTGCGCACCGAGGAGGGCAAGATCAAGCGTTACGAGAAGCAGCGCTGGGGCTACCCGAGCAACATCCTCCGCATCGTCCCCATCTTCCCGCTGTACGAGATCATGCTCAGCTATGTCTCTCTCCGCTACGAGATCTCGTCTGATGCGAAGGACTACTTCATCATTCGATACGACCTGCGCAACAGCACCCTTGTCCAGCACATCACCAACGGCTTCTTCTACGCTCTGCCGCAGGTGATTGTGCAGACCTTCCTCTTCATTGGGGAGGATCATAACCACGCCCGTGACATCAGTGCTGTGTGCTACTGGCTGCTCCTGGGCTGCTCCTGCGCGCTGATGTTCATGTCCATCTTTGCCAACTACCGCATCGCCGTCTTCTCACACTCGTGCAACGGCCGCGGGTTCGCCGTGCTGTCGAGCCAGGGGGGCAGCACGAACGCCTTCACTCGACTTCTCTCGCGCCGTGTGGTGCCGTCCGAGGTCGCGACCAAGCTGCTGGTCTTCTTCACCATGTACTTCTTGATCGCGGAGGCCGTGACGCTGTTCGTGTGTCTGCTGAACCTGTACACCTGCGGTGGCGGTGAGGTTGTCTTCCTGTCCATCTACGTGGCGGTCGTCGGCGTCTCCATCGTTGCCTTGGTCATGTTCTACGTGTACAAGTCCTTCTCGCGCCTCATGGGTGTCATGGGTATTCCTGCGGGGCTGATGCAGATCGCGTGCATGGTGTACCGGCACATCGACACGACAGATCAGCAGTGCATCCTCTTTGCGAGCGGCTACAGCGGGTGGATGATCCCAAGCATCGCCTGCTTCGGCTCGATGTGCTTTTCCATCGTGGCATGGCTGGCAATGTTGCTCTTCGAGCTCCTTCGTGGCACGCGCATCACACAGCGGGCGGTGGACTACTACCTCCTCATCTGACACGCCTCGCTCTGGGTCTTCTGCTGCTGCTCTCTCTCTCCATTACTCGCCCTTGTCCTCTCCCCCTTCCCTCCGCGCTCGTCTGGCCACCGGCGTCTGCTCTTCCTCCTCTGAGACGGCGGCGGGGCTGAGGGCGAGGGGCGAGGGGCGAGGGGCGAGGGGCGAAGGCGGCGGCGACCGCAGCTGTTGTTGTAGCCGATACTCTGGCTCTTTTTTTTTTTTTTGCCCTCTCTTGTCGTCGTGGATGGTTGGTTGGTGGCAGGTGATGCATGGCCACGGCCCGTGCCGTCGCCGGGTGTTCTCGCCGTCCCTCGCGTGTGGGTCTATCTGAGTTGCCTTCGTTGTCTTTGTTCCTTCCTTCTCCTGTTACTGCATCTCTCCCCCTAGATCTGGATACACACACACACACACACACATGAACACAGGTAGTCAAGCTCAAACAGACGCACGAGGTAGTATTCTCGCGAGCAGGAGGAGGCAGCACAGCATCAATATCGATGCTGATGCAGACGGCGTCGACGTGTGAGAGTAGGAGTAGGGGGGGGGGAGGTGACGGGCCTGGGTGGGGATAGGATGGCAGGGGCCGCGTGCACCAGCTTCTCTTCTCTGACGTTGAGCTCGCCACCGCTGTTGTGGAGCTTCCCCTTCTCCGTTCCGCTGACACGTAACGGGGGGGGGCGAGCAAGTATGTGCGAACGTGTTGTCTGTGTAGGTGCATCGTCCGGTGAGGAGGCACCGCGCCATCCGTCTCACACACACTCTCTCTTTCTGGATCTTGAGCGCACCATGCATGGATCGACGCAACACACACAGCATCGTCGATGGCTACGTGCCGCCGCGTGCTGTGCCGTATCTTCTCACTGTCGGCCTCCACCCTCCTTCTCCTTCCCCCTCTATCTCTCTCTCTTCCTGCCTCGCTGTCTTCTTGCACTGCTTCACATCGCCAGAGCGCGCACTGCGTCTCCTTCTCCCTTCCTCCTTCGTCTAGGGTGGCGCGGCTCATTCAACCCGCTGCACAGGCGCGCGCCTCTGAGTGCGGGTGCCTCCCTCGTCTCCGCCCCCCTCCCCACACGCAGTCCCATCTTTAGGTCTTCCCTCCCTTCCCCTCCCCTGCATCCCCACACACGCGCATCTACACACACAGACACATACGTGCAAGCACTTGCAGAGTGCGCTGTAGCTGATTCCTCTCTTCCATACACACCGTCTGCACATTCAGTTTTTTTTTTTTTTTGTCTCTGTCTCTGCCCCGTCGCGCCTCCCCTCACTCCCCCCTCCCTTTCCCTTCCCTCCCATCTGCCGTGTAAAGACGAGGTGGCTCGAGGACGAGCCTGTTGCATCACACACACACACACACACACAGAGAGAGAGAGACTTACACCCTGTCGTGTGGCACCTGTCAAACCCCAGGTCTCTTCTCCCTTCTCTCTCTCTCTCTCCGTTTTTTCTTCTTCTTCGGTCCCTTCTTCCTCCTCATCCTCTCTCTTTCTTTCCAAGCGAATCGTCCAACAGGGTGTTGCCCGTCGAGCTCCCTCCCGCCCTCTGTGAGTGTGTGTGTGTGTGTGTACTCTTCCCTATTTCACTCTCGTAGCCCCTGCACACACACATACACACACGGAGAAGACAGTCACACACGCACAGGCACGCACAGGCAGACAAGACGTCACCTCGCCTTGCTTGCCTCCGCGACCCGGAGCGGCGCACGATGAGCACTGTTCAGCTGCGTCCTCACTTTGTAGCCGCGCGCGACTATGCCGACGTCTGCTCGGTGTTGGGGCTGCTGAAGGAGCCGATCGACGACGAGGACTTCGAGACGCCGGAGGATGCGCCGTACATGCCCGCCACGTACACCAGCACCATCCACCTCAGCGATACGCTGAGTGTGTTGTCCACCGGGCCACCGTCGCCGCGGAGGCGCAGCTCGGCCCTCGCCGCGCATGTCCCCACGGTGCACGTGCCGTTCGGAGGAGACGTATCCGCCCCACGGTCGCGCGCACCAGACGGCGGGGGCGACGACGTAGGCACGAGGGTCGCGGGGGCCAGCCACGCACCCGAGTCGACGCCGTTCACCGCTCCGCGCTCACCCAAGGCGTCCCCGACGGTCACCAACGGGTCGCGGCTGCGGCTCACCCGCTGCCCGTCCTCGACCGGGCAGAAGCCGCGTCGGCCCAAGGTCTTGTGCATCTGGGACGTGGACGACACGCTCGTCGCGTCTGGCGTCAGCGGTGTGCGCCAGAACTTGGTGTTTCGCGAGTCTGAGCTCGTCGCACTCTTTCGCAGCGCCGGCGACGATGCGCGGCACCTGCTGCTCTCGCAGGGGAGCATCGACGACGTCTTCGAGGAGCCGAGCGGGCGACTGCGCTGTGTGCGGCCGTTTCTCCAACGCGCCTCGGAGGCCACGAGACGCAGCGCGGGCGGCGAGCGGCCCTCGTCCGCGCCGCTCTCATCCAACGCTGGAGCGAAGAAGGAGAAGTCGTCCTTCTCCGACCTGCTTCGGTGCGGCGGCGGCAACCAGGCCAAGGAGCCGCCGTCGTCCGCGTCCTCGGTGGCGCAGCAGCGTGGCGGACCTGCGGCCTCGAGCGACAACGACCTCAGGCGCTTTGCAGCAGGCACCGTCCTCGTGCGCCTCGCTGCCCTGCGCGACCGCAGCGAGACGGCCGAGGATGCCGCCTTCCTCCGCGACCCGGCGGCGTCGCCGACGTGCCAGCGCGTCTTCGATGGCCAGCTGGACGACAAGGCGGAGCGGCTGGGGCGGTGGCTCGTCTTGCGGCCGGAGGTGTGGGGCATCACCCTCGCCTCCATGAACACGTTCTTCCCCCCGTCGCGGCACACGGCGTACGTGAATGGAAAGATATACCGCAAGATGGACGTGGTCTGGTCTCTTGCCATGACGGGGGAGTGGGACTCCATCTTCTTCATCGACAACAACCTCTCCGAGGTTGGCGTGGTGCGCTACGGCCTGCAGATGACAGACGTGCTCGATCTGCGCAGCCAGCGCAAGGTGTACCGGCTCTTCCAGTCAGACTACCTGCTGCTGGCGGCCTCGGCCAAGCTGCGCGAACTGGAGCTGCGCTACGGCCGCGACATCACAAAGCCGCCACCCGCATCAGCAGCACCACCAGCAACGGCGGCGGCAGCAGCGGCGGCATCCCACTCCTCAGCCAAGGGAGGACCCACGGGTGCAAGCGGCTGCCACGGCGCAGTGCCAACCACGGCCACCACCTCCACCGCCGCAGCCTCGACCGCTGCGCCGAACGGCGGCGGGGGCGCCGAGGAGACGGGGGCGCTGACGCCCTCCAAGTCCGCCGCCACCTCGAGCACCGGCAGCGCCGACCGCGCGGGCGGCTTCAAAAACAGCGCGCTCAACCGTCCCGCGCCGAGCGCGCGACAAGGCGACGCCGGCGTTGCGGACGATGTGCACATCGTGTCAGCGGACGGGGCACGCAACCGGCCGCCGCCGCCGCCGTTGACGGCGACGAAGTCACCCGCGACGGCGCTCACTCCGTCGCTGCCGTGCAATGGCCGCCACTCCATCGATGTGGACAACCTGTCGCTGACCTCCGCCTCTTCGCCGTCGCAGCACCCCAGCGGCGGTGGTGGTGGCAACGACGACGTGGTGGCGTCCGCCATGCTCTCCTTCAACTCCATCGTCCGCTCGCCGAAGCTGCCATGCAAGGACGTGGACCTGATCGTGGTGAACCTGCACATGCCCTCCGACGCGTACCACCGTGTGCTGACGACGGCGCGCACGAACACGAGCGGCCAGCGCAGTATGCAGCGCGTCAACAACGGCGCCACGCGGTATGTCGGCCAACCCGTGTTCGTGGGCGACCGCAGCTGCACCGACGATCAGTACAAGGCCATTCTGAAGTACTTTCAAGAGGCGGAGAGTACACTCTTCCAGCTGATCGAGGAGGAGATGCGTGCGAACGGTTTTGTGGACGCGAGCAAGGGCAGCCGGTGGGTACTAAAGGTGCGCATGGCCTTCGGGCCGAAACTCGTGCGGCCGACTTTTGTGCCCCACATGCATCAGCTCTACACCCCCTTCCTGGACGACGTCGAGGAGCGCTTGGCCGCGGTGCTGCAGCGCGTAGGAGGGACGAGCTCGTCCTGTGTCCTGCACACGGAGGCGCAGCGGCAGTATTACGTGCTGCAGCGCGTCCTCCCGCTCATCGATCCCTACCTGACCGGCGACCTGGGCCGCATGCTCTTCGACATCTTCATCACCGACGGGAGTATCCCCAAGTCGCTCGCGGACCAGTTGAAAAGGTCTGTGGCGCGCATGCGTGCCCGTCTCCAGCCCCCACCGGAGAAGAAGAAGCGCTAGCACAGTCGCGACAGAGACGAGACGCCGAGAGGAGAGGAGCAGCGGGTGTTGGTGAGGCGCTCTGCACCACTCAAGGGTGGAGGAGCTGCAAAGAAAAAAAAAAAAAGAGGAGGAGGAGAGGCGGAGGCTCCAGTGCGCTGCAGTTTTTTTTTTTGGGGCGGCGTCTGGTGTGCAAGTGGTGTCGTCGATGACTTTGTGTCACAGTTCTGGTTTCTTACCTTTTTTTTTCTTTTTTTTTTTGTGGATGCTACCGTGTAGGGAGTACTGCGGCAGCCTGCTCGTCGGAGCTTGTGTTTTTGTATTTGTGTCTGTGTATGCGTGTCTGTGTGTGTGTGTATGCACACACGCCGTGGGATATCAGCGGGTTAGGGGACCTTTCGCTTCCTACGTCGAGTCTTTTTTTTTTTTTTTTTCTGTCCGTCGCGTTTCTTTCTCTCTCTTTCCGCTGAGAGCGTGTGCACGTGTGCAGGCGCGCTTAACGGGCACCACTGAACTCCCGCCTCCCCTCCCCTTTCTCTCTATCTCTCTCTGTGTGTTGTAGTGCACAGAGGCGCAAGACGTCCACGAGAGCACCGCGCAGTCTTGGCGCGTAGAATGCGTGGATGCGAGGATTTGTTTTTGTTCTCTGGGCTCTGTCAGTTTCTCGGATCAGGCGGCCATTGGATAGGTAGCTACGACGTCACGTGTGTGTGTGTGTGTGTGTGTGTGTGTGTGTGTGTTTGTGGGTGTGTGTCGCTCCACCCCCCTTTCTCTCTCTTTTTTTTTTTCTCCCTTGCTTGTGGCTGCTTTGTTCCGCCTCTTCTCACTTCCCTCTTCCTCGTGAGTGTTGGTGCCTTCGCACGCCAGCTGCGCCGTACTGACGTACAGACTCCCCCCTCCTTCCTGTCTCTGTCTCTGTCTCTGTCTGTGTCTTTGACGCGTCCCGTCCCTCTCTCGTTCTCTGTCTCCCTCATCTCCCCCCACTGCCGCTCGCTGCTGTGGGTGCACTCTCTCTCTCTATACCACAGGAGTTGGCGTGTCGCTCGTCTCTTCCTCTCTGTGTGTGTCCTCCTCCCCTCCTTCTCTGTGCAGTGGATGTGCCCCTCCCCCTCCCCTCTTTCTCCCGTTACGATTGTCCTTCTTTCGGCTCTTTTTTTTTTTTTTTTTGGTGTGTTCCTCTCCGTCTTTCTGTTGTTTCTCTTCTTCTTGTTTTTTGTTTGTTTGTTTTCTAGTTTCGTTTCTTGAGTGAGGCATGACGGCCTCAGTGCCGCGGCCGCGCCTCTCTCTCTTCTCTTCTCATCTTGCCACCCTCCGCGTGTGATACATTGCGTGCTTCGTGGGCAGACATCGCAGAAACGTCTTCACCCCACCCAGAAGCCCACACCTACACCCCTACCCCCACCCCCACAAACACGCGCATATGCGGTGCCACCTTCTCCCTTCTCTTTTCTTTTTCTTCTTAGTATCTTGCCGTTTTGCTGTTTACGTGGTGGGTCCTCCTCGTGAGTTCCGCAGCGCTCGCCGACGGCGCCTGTGTGGTTTCTCGGGAAGGTGTAGTGCGTCTGCGTTGACGTCGACTCTTCCTTCTCTTTCGTTCCCTCGTTCCTGCTCCGTCATGTTTTACTTGTTTTTTTTTCTCTTTAAAGAACGGCCCCCCTCTTCGTCGTCGTGTCTACGGCACCGCGGCATTGCGCATCGTCTGGATGTGCCTCTTCCCCCCCCCCCCGTCCGTCCGTCCCCCCTTCCTTTCCTCCGGCGCTTCGCCTGCACGACAGTCCACAAGTCTCGTTGTGTGTGTGTGTGTACGCAGGCCTCTCGATTCAGTTTCACATAGAAGGAGAGTACAGGAAGGAAGGAAAAGAAAACGGAAAAGAAACCACACGAGAGGGCCGGCGTATTCGCTTCGAACTTCCATTCTGTGCTGCGCGACTGATGACCCGACACTGTCCCTCAGCTCCACCCGGTCTTCATCCCCCCCCTCCTCTTCCTCGCCTCTCTCACCGCCGCGGTTACACCAGCTGAGGGAGAGCGTCTCTCCTTCTCTTTCTCTCTTCTTTTTTTTTTTTTTTCTGTCTCTTCTGCCGCTGTTGCTTCGTTTTCAGGTTTTTTCTCCTTTCTTTTTGTGAGATCCCTCTGCCGTCCTGCTACGTTGTGCGCACGAAGGTGTGCACTCCGTATGGGGTGGACATTGTGCTTGTTAGGTTGTCTTCCGCAGTGCTGCGCTGCCTCTCACATGCGTGTGTGTGTGTGTGTGTACGTGTGCGTGTGCTTTTTGTGTGCGTGTGTGTCTGTTTCTACTTGCATCGCTTTCCCTCCGCCTCCCCTTGTTGTTGTTGTCGTTGTTTTTTTTTTTTTTTTCGTCCCCCAATTCTCCTCTGGCGATGCTGTTCAGTGCCGTCGGTACACCCCCCCGCCACTGCTTCTGTCTGTTTGGCGCCTCTGTCTGTCTGTCTGTCTGTCTGTCTGTCTGTCTGTCTGTCTGTCTGTCTGTCTGTCTCTGCCACTGCCACCCGCTCCAACGCCTGCCCATCCGCCCACTCACTCTCCTCTCCTCGCTTTTTTTTTTTTTTTTCATCTCATCAGGCGTACGGCACAGTGCACAGGTGCTTGCCGTCTTCCGTTGTTGGTCCACACCCCCCCGTCGCTGTGGCGGCTCGTTCTTCACCACATTCACCCCCTCGCCTCGCGTCGCTCTCACCCTCTCTCCCTTCACCTCTCACGTCTCTCCCTCTCTCTCTCGGCGCCGCTCTGTCGTTGCAGGTGTGTCTGTATGGCACCGCAGGAAGAGAGGCGGTTTACTGGGGTGAGAGCCATGTGGGAGAACGGGGGAGGAGGGTGAGGGAGGGGGAGTTGCACTCCGTCTTCTCTCCTTTCCATTCTTCGCCACCACACACACACGAAGGCACGCAGTCATCATCATCGCTGCACCGCCTGCGACACTCCGCCGCAGCATGTCGCTGCCCTCAAATGTCTCCTACCGTTCACCGTCTCTCTCTCTCTCTCTCTCGCTGTCCCACTTCGGCCAACCTCACCTCCATCACTCCCATCACTCGGTCTGCTGACTGACACGTACACACCCACGCACACACACACACACACACACACACACACGCACATGCATGTCAGCGGTGAGGGAGGCGCTGCATGTCTACGCGGACGTACTGCGTTATCCCGCACGAGGCGCGGCAGACGTCCTCCTTCTTCCAAGGTGTCTTTGAAGACGGCCTTCAGGTCCTCTACAGGGGCCGCCAGCAGTCCTTCGTCCTCTCCCACGTCTTGAGCCCGGCCCATGACTACGTGAAGCACCTGAACGGCCCGCTGCTGGCCACGCTCCGAGAGGGAGGCAACGCCACGCTCATCCTTGCCACCCCAAGCAGCGAGGCCGCCATACCGCCGCCGTCCACTGCCGCCTCGTCGCACACCAGGGCGGCGGTACGCACTGTGCCCTCTGTCGCAGCCGCCACCCCGCCGTCGGCGTCGTCGTCGTCCACGACCACCGCTGCCGGCCCCGCGCCAACTCCGGGGCAGCAGCAGCGCACGGGCCTGACGGAGGCCACGGCGGTTGCGATGGAGCTCTACGCCAATCTCTTTCCCCTGCTCTTCCGCAACCTCGACGGCTGCTCGGCAGCGTGGCTCTCCGTCCTTACGGTGTCTGCGTCGGAGCGGGTGCTGCTGGACAACCTTCACGATGACCGCCGCATCCACACCGTGCAGGAGGCGCGGCGGGTGACCGTCACCCGCGCCGGCTCCGCCTCTGAGTGGGGCATGCTGCTGCAGCTGCTGGAGGACCGTCACGCAGCGTTGGAGGCGTCGCCAACCTCGCTCGAGGCGCAGACGGCCTGTGTTGTCACGGTGGAGCTGCAAGACTACGGCCGTCTTGTGGTGGTGGACACCGCCAGCGCGCAGGATCTGCTGCAGCAGCTGGCGCTCATCCTGCACATGCATGCCGACGGTGCGGCTCGCACCTACCCCCTCCACACCCCGCTGCGCGACCTGCTGGAGGCGAACGTGGCCCCGCGCGCGACTGTGCAGGTGCTCGGCGTGCCAGCGCCGCAGGACTCTGCGCGGCAGACGATGCGCGTCCTTCATTTCGCCGCTACTGTGCAAGAGGCGTGTGCGGCCACTGCCTCTGTGGGCGAGTTCGCACCCGAGTCGCGACCCCTGCGGTCGTCGTCCTCTTCGTCATCGCTGCCATCGAGGCCGCCGCTGGCGCGTCGCGCAGCGCCGCTCGCCCCTGCTGCATCAAAGCTGTTCTCGCGTCCAGCGGCGACTCCCTCCCCGGAGGCGACCTTCAGCCGCACCGCCAGCGCCGCCGTCGAGGACACCGGGAGACACCCACCCGCTTCCCCACCGGCGACCGCGAACCGCACGAGCGGCGAGGCGCACCACAGCGGCAGCGCCGACGACAGCCGCAGTCGGCACGGCAGCAGCCCTTCCGTGACGGCGCGCGAGCACACGCCAGCGCAGCTGCCCCCGCCAAGCGTGGAGCTGGGCCACGGCCGCCACGACGCGCAGGAGCAGCTGTCGTTGCGGAGACAACTCGCGAGTGTGGAGGCGGAGCTGCGCGACGTGACAGAGAGGTGGCGCAGCGCAGACGCGGCGCGCGAGCGCGCGGTGGCCGAGCGCGGCGACGTGGAGCGTGAGCTGCGCGGCAAGGTGAGCCTGTGGGCTGACCTCCAGCGTGCTCACCAAGCCACGAGGAAGAAGAACATGGACTATGCGCAAGTGGTGGAGCGGCTGGAGCGGCAGGTGCGCACGCTGGAGCAAGCGGCGGCCCGCCAAGCTCGCCAGGACGCGGCAGTTGTGCGGCAGCTGCGGCAGGCAGAGGCGGAGAAGGAGGAGGTGACGCTGCAGCTGACGCGACTCCGCAAGGAGTTGCTGCTGTTCCGCAAAGACGCTACGTGGCGCGCGCGGGAGGCGACGCTGTCACGCATCGTGCCGAGCGAGGCGGCCGCCACGCACGCAGCCGACGCTGCCGCGCAGAACCAGTCCACCGTGTCGCGGCACCAGCGCCGTACGCCGTCGGCGGCTCTGTCCTTTGCCTCCACCGCCACGACCGGCGGCCGCGGTGGCGGCGTGCGGCGTCACTCCCCTCGCGCGAGACGCCTCTACGACACCAGCAGCGACTCCAACACGGGCAACAACAGCGGCGCCGCGGCTGCCGCGCCGGTGCAGCAGCAGCAGCAGCAGGAACGGCTGGCCGCGATCACGGTGGACGAGCTGCGCTGGCGGAACCGCCTCCTAGAGCAAGAGGTGGCCAGACTACAGGAGCGCCTCCTGGTGGAGCTCACAGCAGCAGCGAGGGGGGACGCGGTGAGCGGGGCCGTAGACGCCGGCAGTGGCAGCGGCAGCGGCAGCGGCACGACGCATGTGCGCCCCTCCCACACCCGGGAAGAGAGGGAGCGCGTGCGTGAGGAGGCAGACGCGGTGGAGCGTCACGCGGCGACGTCCTCCGCCCCCCTCGACCACACTGGTGACGGTGCGATGGAGACGGCAGGGGCGGCGCGGCTCGAGCACAGCCGCGGCGGCCGCGTCACGCGGTCCCCATCCGGCGTATCGGACGCCCGGAAGGGAAGCGGCGACCACGACGGTGTGGTCGCCGGCTCCGCTGCGGATCGCGTGGACGACCCGGTGCGGCGCGTCGCCGCCGCCTTGCTCGCCGGCTGCGCGTCCCTGGACGCGCAGCTTGCCTGTGCTCAGATGGTGCTCTCCGAGCGAGTGCGCCACAGCACGGCGACGGACACGCACGGCGGTGCGCCCCTCTACGACCCTGTGTCGCGGCTGTCGACGCACATGTTGGACGAGCATCAAGAGGCGGTCGCGGCGCTGGCGCGGTCGCTGCGGCACATCGCGGACAAGCCGGCGACCCGCCCGGCCGCCGTGGCGGGGCAGGCGGTGGCGTCGCTGTCGACGCTGCCGCCCATCCCACGGTGCGCCACCGCGGCGGACGCCGACACGCTGACGAACCACCTCTCCTTCGAGGCGGAGCGATGTCGGCACCTCCGCGCCTTTCTGCCAACGTTTGCGCAGCTGGCGGTGGCGACAGAGCACCTCGTCCTGCGCATCGAGGCTACTCAGCATCCTGCTGCATGACCGAGAGAGAGAGAGCGAGCGCGAGGGCGAGTCCTGGTATGGTGGAGACGACGCCGGACGGTGCGACACAGCAGGACTGTGCGAGCGCCTCGACGAAGGAGATGACGCCCCCTTTTTTTTTTTTTGTGTGTGTGTGGATGTGGATGTGCGTCCACGGCGCCATCCTCACAGCGAGTCGAGGTGCCCTGTCGCTCTTTCTCTCGTCTCTCTGCCGCTCTCGTCCGCTTTCGCCCTCTTTTTTTTTTTCCGACTTGGACGCTTCGTGCTGTGCATCGAGTCCATCACGACACGTACTCTCCCTCACCTGCCTCTCCCTCTTCCCGCCCCCCCCCCCTCAGCGTCTTTACGTGTGTGTGCGTGTAGAAGGGGTGTGCACTCTCATTAGATGATAGATGGTCGAGAGGCGCACTCACCACAGTGGGAGAGTATCACACACACACACACACAAAAAAAAAAAGAAAGAAGCGTGAAGCCGATGTGGTGTTTGCGCTGGATCACAACACCATCGAGAGTAAGAAAGAGGGAGAGAGAGGGCCAGCGAAGGAGGAGAAGGAGGAGGCAAAGGCAGGACTGAAGGTGCGCAGCGCCGCAGCTCACCAATGGACAAGAATGCGTGACGGGCTGTGCCTCCTTCCCCTCCCTCCGTGCCTCTCATCCTTCCTTCTATTCTCTCTCTCTCTGCTGATCTCTCCGACACGTCCCCTGCGCTGGCGTGCCGCCTCCGTATGGCGCCGCGCCGTTCTCCGGCGAGTGTTTCATTTTTTTTTTTTTCGTTGTTGTAGAATGTGCGGTGCGGTGTGCTGTACACCCTCACTGTATTTCACTGCCTCCTCGTCCACTCTTATCGCCTGTCTCCATTTTTTTTTTTGTTTTCCTTTTTACTCGTCTCGTCTCCGTCCTTCTAATGCGCACGTCTGCGGGTGCAGCAGCAGCTGCCCTCGTCGGCGCTTGGCCGGTTCGTGCTGGTCACTCCCCTCCCCCGTCTCTCCTCCTTCACCGTGTTGCCGTTCCACCCCTGGTTGTGATCGTGGTGTGCTCTCATGAGCAGCACCGGCGACGCCGCGATGGTGAGCTCTGCTGCATGCACATACTCGTCGCCCGAGTACACGCACTGCCTCCGGGATCCGCACTTCCGGAACAGCGTCTACGAGCCCGAGGCCGACACCTTCCTCTTCCTCGAGGCCCTGGACGCGGAGGCGGCGCTGCTCCGCGCACTGCAGCCGCGCCACTGTGTTGAGGTGGGCTGTGGCTCCGGCACTGTCATCACTCACCTGCGGTGCCTGCTGATGCCCTCCGCCGCCGACCTGCGCGAGCCGCGAGACGGCGAGTGCTGCAGCGGCGCCATTGGCGGCCCGGTCTTCAGCGCGGTGGATGTGAATCCCGTGGCGCTGGAGGCGACGGCCATCACGTGGACGGAGACGCTGCACAAGCACTTCAGAGACCCGCTTCTGTCCGACTTCTACGCCCACCAGTTCTGCAGCCCTGTCCCGACGTCGCTTGCCGCGCCGGCGGTGGCGCTGGTCGGCGGCGCGGCTGCCGCGGCTGAGCCTGCACCGGCGCCGGCCCGGCCTCCCACCGGCACATCGTCCTCGTGCGCGATGGCCGCGTCCACCTTCTGCCTGCACCGCTATCAGGGCGATCTGCTGGAGGCGCTACCTCCTGCAGAGCTGCACCCTCTGCTCGACGTCGTCCTCTTCAATCCCCCCTACGTCCCAACGTCGTTGGAGGAGCTGGAGAGCGCCTTGGCGCTGAAGGACCTCATCACCGCCGCGTGGTGCGGCGGCCCGCGCGGCCGCGTCGTGCTCGATCGCTTCCTCCGCCAGCTTCCCCGACGCCTGTCGCGCCGCGGCGTCTGCTATGTTGTTCTCATCAAGGAGAACGATGTGGCGGACGTGCTCGCGCTTGCGCAAGCTCTCTTCCGGGAGCACCTCCGCTGCGACGAGGCGAGACGCTCGAGCATGGAAGCGGAGGCGGAGACGCTGGAGCAGGGGGATGTGCTGGAGACCACACAAGTGGCGGCGCGATACACAGGGGAACACCTCTGCGTCTACCGGCTGCGCTACCTGCCACGCTTTCGCGAGCAGTGAGTCGCTGGTGCTGACGGTCACACTGCACAGTGCGTGAGAGGCGGGACGAGAAGGTGAGATTGGGTACAGGGGGGGGGGGTTGGCTCGCATCCCACGCGTCGCATCGCCAACGTGGGTTCACGAAGTGTGTGTCTCTGTGTGTGAGTGTGTGCGTCCCTGCCCCTCTAGCCGGTATCGAGGGAGAAGGAGGAGGAGGTGGTGGCGGGCTGTGTGGGCAACAGACGTGCCTGCGCTGACCACCTGGACAGGATGTGCATCGCGGCGGCTCCCATCGTCTCCCCCCTCTCTCTCGCATGGTGTCGAGAGAGCGACACACAACACTACCTGAACCACAAAACACACACACACACACACACGCGCTGATGAAGTTGCTCCGCTGGCCCCCTCCACCCCCTTCTGCAACACCAATCACTCTCTTTCTCCTTTTTTTTCTTTTGTTCTCTTGTCTCTCTTTTGTGTGTATCTGGAACCGGTGATGTCACCACCGCGTCATTGCACGCACACACTCATCCACACAAAAAAACGTGCGCGTCCTTCGCACTGTGGCACGTGTAGTGCGCGCCGAGCAATGCGAGAGATCGTAGCAGCGGAGCCGCCCTTCACATGTGCACCGGCGCTTGTGCTGCTGGTGACTGAGCCGCGGCACGCTCAGGCCCTGCTGCGGGCTGCTAACGAACACTGCCCGCTGGCCGACGACGAGGGCGGACACCTGAAGCGTCTGCGGCCCCACCGCCACCCGCCGGCCCACGCTGCCACGTCCGCCTCCTCCCGGCCGCCCGAAGCTGAAACGAAAGACCTGGAGCTTCTCCTCGCCCTGCAGCCGCTCGAGACCTCGGCGTCACCGCACCACGGCGGTGCACCGCGGTGCGCATTGGCCGGCACGGAGAGCGGCGACGATCCCCATCTCTGGCCCCTCACCCCAGCAGCCGAGTCGCTGCATGCAGAAGAGGTGCTGCGTCTTCTCGAAGTCCCGTCCTGCTCGTCCACCGCGCCAGCCGCGCGCTTTACGGCCTTCGTCAATGCAGCCCTCGCCATCGCCGCCGGCGGGGCCCGCAGTCTCGGCAGCAGCGGCGGCCACCGCGCCTCCACTGACGTCGCTGCTGCCGCACCTCTCACCGTCTTGGCCGACGAGAGGCGTCCGCTGGCGTTCTGCGTGGTGTCGGTGCCGAGGACGGCCCCTCGGAGAGATCCACTGGAGTGGGCGAGCGCCAACCACGTCTGGCCGTTGGCGGTGCCACGTCCCCACGCCTCTGCACCGCCGTCCGCCGAGTGGGTGGAGGACGTGTGTGCCAACATGATGGAGCACGTGTTCCCTCTCTGCCGCGGGCTGCGGCGCGTGATCGGTCGTCTCCGCACACCACCGCCAACTGACGACGGCGTCTGGCCAGCAGGCGACGCGCAAGGAGACCTGCTGGACATCATGGCTGTTATCTTCGACCCGCTCACACGGCGTGTGCTGGCCACCAGCGCCGGCTGTAACTCGATGCGCACCGGCAACGCCACCGCCACGTTGCCGTACTGTGGGGTGTCGGAGAGTGCCTCTCGCTCCGCTGCCGCTTCCCCCTGTGTGGGACCGTCGCAGGTGGTGCTGGAGCACCCCGTGATGTACGCTCTAAAGCAGCTCGCCGCCACGCAGCGGAGGGGTGAGGGACACGAGGTACTGGAGTCTGAAGAGTGTTCCAGCAGCCAGCCTGAGGCGGCTCGACGAGGTAGGGTGTGCAACGCAGACGACGGCGCGAGGTGTGTGGACAGCTCTCGACCGTATCTCGCGAACGGCCTGGACATGTACGTAACACACGAGCCATGTGTGATGTGTGCCATGGCCCTCGTGCACAGCCGCATCCAACGCGTATTTTTCCTGTTTCCAAACGCCGTGCACGGCGGACTTGGCGGCCGCTACCACGTGCACTCCATCGCGTCCCTCAACCACCACTTCAGCGCATTCGAGTGCACCGAGGCGGCGGAGCTCTACGCACAACTGCCATAGCCGTACCCGGCGAGATGCACCATGCCAGCATGCGTTTCTGCTTCTCTGTGTCTGTGTAATTGTGTCTGCGACGACGTGGATGGGGGAGACGCGGGTGCCACGAAAGAGCGAGGCGACTCGTGTGTGTGTGTGTGTGTGTGTGTGTGTGTGTGAGCGTGTGTGTGTGTGTGTGTGTGTGCTGCTCCGTTTTTTTTTTTTTCCGTTCTCTGGCCGCACAGGAGCGTTGCTCTCTCTCTCTCCCCTTCATGCACACTCCGACGTTGAGGGTGCCGTGGTGGATGCCTGTGTACTCATCATCCTGCGCTTTCGCACGAGGAGGATGATGCCGCCGCGGTGCTTTTTTTTTTTCCTGTTCTTCACAGATACTGACTGACACACACACACACACACACATGTGAGCGCTGGTACTTCGTTCGCCTTGTGTGCTCCCCCCGAAAAACAAACAAAAAAACAGCGCGTTGCTGGACGTCTGCCCCACCTCTTCGTGACGTCTCCACGAGCGAGGAGAGACAGGCAGAAAACCAACAACAACAACAACAAAAAAAGGTGGCTGAGGTGTAGTGCACCGGCTTTGCATGCTTCGTTGGCGCCGCCGCCACCCACGGCGAGGACTGCATCCGTCTCTGCCTCTCCTTTCAGCTCTTCTCCGCGCTGGAGCCGCCATTTCCACTCCTCTCCTCTCCATCTCTCTCTCTCTCTGTCTCATCATCTCTCTGCGTACCGGTGCGCCTGAGCAGACAACCAAATCAGAAAATCTCTTTCCTCTTGTGTGCACCGCACTGCGGCTGCACTGCCAGACAGAAGAAGAAGAAAAAAAACAGAGAGCACACTACCCGCGCTGTCCAACACGTTTATCGAACTCGATCACCAGACAAACACACACGTACACACACACACACACACACACACTCATTTGCACAGGCGCTCCTTGTGAACGGCGAGGACTGCGTGCAACTGCGGCCGCCAGCTACGCAGCTCCCTGGCCCTCTCCCCTCTCCCCCAACGTCTCACACTCTGGTGCTTCGGCAACAAGGTGGTCGGTATCCGCACTCGAGATCGACGTCACCTACCCCCCCGTCAGCATGGCAGGCATGGCCGAGCTGAGCTACGTGGCGGTGCCGGACGAGGAGATGAGTGGTTTCTACGCGCTTGTGGCTCCCATCTTTCACGCTGACCAGGACCGCAAGGGTCTCTCGATCCCAGAGTACCACCCCGTGCCGCTGTGCGTGGTGGCCAAGACCGCAGACGGTCGCGTCGCTGGGGGTCTTGTGGCGTCGGCGGTCTGGGGCGAGTTGCGCCTTCTCTTGATCGCCGCCAACCCCGAGTGCCGGGTCCCTGGCACCGGGACGGCGCTGATGAAGCATGCGGAGGAGGCAGCCCGCACGCAGCTGGGGTGTCACAAGCTGAGCACGGCAGTGTACGACTGGCAGCCGCGTCGCTTCTTCGAGAGGTGCGGGCTCTCCACGTACGGCTCGCAGGCGAACCACCCGCGTGGGCACACCAAGTACTTCATGGAGAAGGTGTTGGCACCCGCAACGAGCGGTGACGCGGCGACCTGCTACGCTGCGGCCGCGACGGATCTGATCATCGACGCGTGGGAGGAGAGCGTCGCGTCGCCGCAGCTGCGGCAGTGGTGCGATGTGGATGCTGCGGCGCACGCCACGCCGCCGGTGCCGCCCCACGCGACGCGGTCCATCACCTTCAAGGCGCTCTACCCCGACGGCTCCATGGCGGCTGCGAGTGCGAGTGGGGTGCTCTGGAACGAGTTGCACGCGCATATCATCGTCGTCGCTCCTGATCAACAGCGGCGTGGCGTGGGCACGACGATCCTCCGCCGGCTGGAGGAGCTGGCGCACGAGCACCGGTGTGACTGCATCGTACTCGAAACCATGAGCTGGCAGGCGAAGCCGTTCTACGAGAGGAACGGCTACGTCGAGTTCGCCACGCAGCACGACATCCCGTCTGGACATCGTCGACACCGCATGATCAAGGTGTTAACGGCGGCGGAGGCGGAAGAAGAAAACAAAAACTGAGTCGCGTGCGGTGGACTGTGTGTGTGTCGTACTCTCCCTCATTTGCATTGGACTTCTCCTTCTCACATCGCAGTCCACTTTCCCGCGCACCTTTTTTTTTTTTTTATTCTTGTCATTATCAAGTGCACATCGCTCCCTACGCGTGAGGGACGCCCCCCCCCTTCCCTCCCCGCACTCGTGGTGGTCGACACCTCCCACGTGTGTTCGAGTGGGTCGAGAGGACAGGGATGTCACGCGTCTCCCCTGTCTCGCTCTGCTTCCCATCCGATGAGCACGCACGCATCGGTGCCCGTGTCCTTCCCCCCCCCCCCCCCAATGCTCGCCCCGTCGCTCCTCCACTCTCCTCCCCGCCTTCTCTCTCTCTCCCTCTCTCCCCCCCTCTTGCCGTTGCACACCTTTGTTTCTTCAGCCTCACCAGCCGTACGTACGACCCGCTCTCGCGCTCTCTCTCTCTCTTCTTCGTCTTCCTCCTCTTCTCATTTTCTCTTGCGATCTCGCCGTTGTTTCATCTCTCCACTTCTTTCTTCCGGAGAGACTCCCCCCCTCCCTCCTCCTTTTTTCTGGCCAACATCAGAGGGAGAGACAGAAGAGGCATCGCCCGACCACCACCACCACCAAAACCACCCACTTGTCAAGGACCCACACACACACACCCACGTCCACACACGTGCACACACACACACAAACACAGACGAGTACGGGACAATAAGAACAAGAACAAAAACACAGAAGACAAAACAAAACGGTACCTGCAGTACGGCAGGTCACACAATCTACTTTTCTCTCTCTTCTTCCTCACTCTGTTTTTTTTCTTTTTTTTTTTCTCTTCGAGGCTTCCGACTCATCGCAGCTGCACAGCAGTACCCCCCTTTCTTCTGCCCTCCCCCAACATCCCATCACATCGTCGTACAATGCGTGTGTTGCGCCTCCTCCCTGTGCGGCACCGTGGCTTGGCCACCAAAGCTGCGGCCGCAGGGCTGTCTTTTCACATTGTCGAGGGCCCCCACACATTGGAGCCGGCGATCGAGGGCATCCTCCGCGAGACGGAGACGCGACAGGGCCTCGTCGGACTGCCGCCGTGCAACAAGCGACCTGTTTCCATCGTGGCGAAGACGTCGGATGGACGCCCCGCGGGCGGCATCTACGGCTACACGAACTGGAATGAGTTGCACCTCTCGCTGTTCGCCGCCAACCCCGAGTGCCGAGTGCGGGGCATGGGGAAGGCGTTGCTCTTGCACATGGAGGAGGTCGTGTGCGCCAACCTGGGGTGCAACCGCATGGGCCTCGAGACCTTCAGCTGGCAGGCGCGGCCCTTCTATGAGAAGCTCGGCTTCACTGTCTTCGGCACTCAGTCCAACCAGCCGCGTGGGCACGACAAGTACTTCATGGAGAAGGTTTGGCCCGCCGGCGAGGGGAAGCACGCCCGCGGCGAGGGCTACCGAGGTGCGGCCGTAGACTTGAAGATGGAGAACTGGGAGAAGAACGCTGCCTTCGACCAACTCAACATCTGGCTCGACGGGGACACGCAGAACCGTAACATCGCCGGTGTGCCGCCGTACGACATGGTGCCGTTTGCCATGACGGTGAAGGACGCTGCTTCGGGTGAGGTGGTGGCCTACTGCGTGTACGAGACGTGGTGGTCTGAGCTGCGCGTGGACAAGCTCGTCGTCGTGCCGGACCAGCAGCACCGTGGCATCGGGACGGCGGTGCTGCAGCGGTTGGAGGAGATGGCGCGAGCGAAGGGTCTGAATCAGCTGGTGGCGGACACGATGAGCTGGCAGGCACGCGGCTTCTACGAGAAGCACGGCTTCACCGTGTTCGCCACTCAACACGACATGCCCATCGGGCACAGCCGCCTCCGCTTCGTCCGCCCTGTGCACCCATGACACCATCGTCCATGTGCTGCGCTCCTCATCGCCGCCGCCTCATCTTGCTCTCCGTTTTTGTTTTGCACTTTTTGTTTTTGTTTGTTTTCGTGTTACTCGCAGAGCGGGTGCCAATGCTCAGGTCAGGTTGGAGAGAGAGAACGTGGTGCAGTTGCACGCAGCCTCCTCACAGTCCGGTGTGTGGCGCTGTAAGAGGCTGCGGTTGTGAGGAGAGGGAGAAAAGAGAGTAGAAGGGGACGGGAAGAGAGGGGGCTGGGGGCGAGGCGGAGGTGTGCAGCTCGCGTGATTCGATCAGCCGAGCCGGGCACGCCGGTGCGTACGTGCAACGCGCAGTGTACCACGCTGTCTTGCACCCGCGCAGGTGCGTCCCTCTGTCCTCGGTGGCGCCTTCTCCTCCGTCTCTTCCCTTCTCACTTCTTCACCTCTCTCCTTCTCCCTTTCTCTCTTCTATCGGGACCTGCCCGCCTCTTGTGTGCAGCACAGCGAAAGGATGGGCGACGGCCTCGCTGCAGGAATGCATCGGCTCTTGTGGAGTCTTGTGTGCTGTTGATTGTGTGTCTTCTGTTTGGGCTCTCTCTCTTTATGTGTGTGTGTGTCTGTTCAAACAGTGCTAGATTTCTCTTCTCTCTTTTTCTCTTCCTTTTTTTTTTTGTTTCTCTGCGTTGTCTCTCTCTCTCTCTCTGTGTGTGTACTGTGTGCGCATGCCTGGATCCGCACGTCAACCAGTCTGGTCATGCGCGTTTACCGGGAGTCGCTGTCGCGCACAGCGACCAAAAAAAAAAAAAAAAGAAAACCACTAACAAAAAAAAGTAGGCAACGGAAGCAGATGGAACAGAAGAACCACATCTGCTGTGCCTCTTCCCCTCACCGTGTGCGACTCGACACTGTTCGGTGCCACGTGGCGCCAGTGTGGTGTGGTGTGTGTGTGTGTGTGTGTGTGCGCCACAGCGAGTAGGCACGTTGACTTGTATGTGTTGCAGCGGCACCCCCGCCTCCTCTTCTTTTTCTTTTTTTTTCTCTGTTCTCCATCTCGTGCGCGCGGCCGTTGGCAATGGCGGCGAGAGGGAGCGAGGCAGCACCTTTGTGCGCAGACGATCGGCGAATGCCGGAGAGCACCTTCTCCCCCACATCGCATCCTCCCCAGCGCTGTTTCTCTTCCCATGCTCCAGTGTGTGCGTACGTGCGTGTGTGTATTTGTATGCGTGTGTGTGTGTGTGTGTGTGTGTGTGTGTCTATGCGTGTGTGTATGTGTCTGCGCTCGTTTACGTCGCAGAAGTGTACGATGCATCGATGGTGCTGTCCTTCGCTCCATCCAACATCGCCGCTGCGTCCTCCAGGAGGAGAAGGAAAGAGTGTGTGCGCTGTGATGTGGGAAGGGGAAAGGAGAAGGCAGCACACACACACACACACACACACACACACACGTGTGAAACAAACAAAAAAAAAACAAACAAACAGACAAACCGAAGGAAGTCGCAGGCGCATGCAGCGCGGCGGTCTTGTGTCTACCCCACACATGCTAGCGCAAAGGAGGGAATGGGAGGGAGCTGGGGGGCGGGGGGCAAGACACACCACAGAGTGTGTCTGCGTGTGTGGTGCCATGTACGCTGTGGCGCTCACGGCACGACACGAACGTTTTTATCCCGAGTACCCACATCGTCGTCGTCGTTCTCCTTCACTTGCGCAGCGTCTCCTTTCCTTTTTTGTGAAGCCCATGTCGTCTTCATCGCCCTCCCTCTCTCCTCTTCCACCCATCCTCTCCCAGCCCGTACCCATCCACCAACCTCTCTCTCTCTCTTTCCCAGTATTCACTCCTTCATTGCCACTAGATCCTATTCACCACACACAAGCGTACACACAGTCACCCACACACACAGTCACGCACGCATCGCCACCCTTATCTCTCCCTCTCTCTCCTTCTCTAAGCAGCGAGTGCAGCACTCCTTGTTGGACGACTGGAGACATCTGCGAGCCACCCTAACTCTGTTGACGTTTCACTTCCTCCTTCGAATCCCACGCAGCACACACTCCCTCCCGCTCTCCCCTCTCCCCCCTCCCCTTCCCCCAAACTACACACAGCCAAAGACACACACATTTACATATTTGCACACAGACGCACACGCCTCGATGCCGTCGTCGGTGCTTCTGTCGACCGCGCGGGGGAAGGATGTCAACGCGAGGTCGCTCATCACATACCTCGTCGGCTCGGTGCTGACGCCTATCGCGGCCGGCACCGCGACGCCGACGCGCTATCGTTGCGCTCGCACAGAGCTTCACTGCGGCAACGGCGGCGGCGTGGACGTCTACCTCGCCGTCCACAACCAGCACCGGAGCACCTTCCTCGAGCAGAGTGCGTACCTCTACGGTGCGATGCTCGAAGTGTGCCCGCAGCTCTCCATCAGCATCATCCCAGTCATCGGCTCGGCCGGCGAGGCAGCGGCGGCGGCGAGAGGGGAGAGCACCCCACCTCCCTCCTCCTCCTCATCTGCCCCGTCGCCACCGCCGCCCCACGGTGATGGTGGTGGCGACGGCGGTCTCTCTGTTTATGAGGATGTCGCGGCTCTGCTGCGTGAGTGGCGGCTGGTAGACTCGGGGGCGCTGCGCGAGTCGGATGGGTTTCGGCCCTACTACGGCTACGTCGCCGTCGGGGGCACCTTCGATCATTTCCACTCGGGCCACAAGGTGCTGCTGTCCACCGCCGCGCTGCACGCGATGCAGAAGCTGCGTGTTGGCGTGACGGATGCCTCGCTGCTCACCAAGAAGAAGTTTGCAGAATCGCTGCAGCCGATGGATCTGCGCATGCAACACGTCGCACAGTTCCTGCGCAAGGTGCGTCCCGACCTCGACTTGGAGGTGGCGCCGATCTCTGAGATGAGCGGCGGCACGAAGGACATCGCCGAGGTGGAGGCGCTGGTGGTGTCACCAGAGACGGCGAGCGCGCTCGGGGTGATCAACGACATGCGGGCGGCAAACGGCGGCATGGCGCCGATGGTCGGCATTGCCATTCCGCAGGTGCAGTCGAGCTCGGGTGAGTCGATCAGCTCCACCGCCTTGCGAGAGCGCCTGCGACAATGAACGTGACAAGCGAGTCAGACGCCAGAGCTCCACGGAGCTGGGAGTCTGTGTGCCTGCGTGGTGGTGGTCCCAAGCGGTGCTCTGCAGTGCTTCTTCTGCATCGCTCGCACACGCAGAGAGAGGGAGAGAGAAGGCGATACGGAAGCTGTGGCGGCGACGTGGTTGGAGGTCGCGTGAGTGTAGCGGGGGTGGCGAGAGCAGAGGGGGAGGGGGGAAGATGAGAGATGTGAGCAGCTGAGTGCCACTTGCGTCGACCGGGCTGCTACCGTTCTACAGACATGTCTCTCCTCATCTTCTCCCCCTCCTCCTCTCGCCCCCTTCCTCCCTCGTCTTCCGTCCCAACGCGGCGTGCCAGTCGGTGTCGACTGCTTCGCTTCTCTCGTCTCTCTCCTCGCCCCCCTCTCCTCTCCTCTCTTTGTCCATCTGCTGTGTCGTCGCCTTCTTTTTTTTTTTTTTTCTTTTCGCTTCTTCCGTGCTGCCGTGTGGTGCCACGCTGCATTGCCCATCATGTCACCTCCTCCCTCCCTCCCTCCTGACGTCACGTCGCACCGCGGATGGAGGAGTGTGTTTGCGTGCGGTCCGTGCGAGCGCTTCGAGTGCTCACTCGTTCTTTGCGCTCTCCCTCACCCCACACCCTTCCTTTCGCTGGTGGTCGTGGCGGTGCGAGTCTTTGCCTGGTGTCAACGATCGCATTCACACTCTTTTTTTTTTTTTTTATCATCTGTGTTTGTGTTGTGTCCGTCTTGAGAAGAAGAGGAGACGGAGAGGGAGGAGAGGGAGGGAGGCGTCTTCGTTTTGCTCTGCTGTTTCGTGCTGTGTCGGCGGCGCATCTTTCTCACCGCGTTCTTCTACACACACACACACACACTCTTTGTCTCTCTGTCTCTTTCTCTCTCTCTCGTCACACAAGAGGTGCGAGAGCGAGTGCAGCTCTGTGAGTTTGCGTGGGCGTGTGCGCGTGTGTGTCTCTCGCTGTGTGTGTGTGTGTGTGTGTGTGTGTGTGTGTGTGTGTGTGTATGCCTATCTGTTTACACCACACGTTCTTGGGCTGCAAGACGACATCTACTTTCTGTGAAAAAAAAAAAAACGTGTGCATGGGCGGTTCAAGCCGTGCCACACACGTTGTTCAGGCACAGACACGCACACATATACGTGCATACCCGCACACGCATATGCGTACACGCAGTGAAACGTGGCAACCACCGGCAAGCAGACCACGACGCTCTCTCTCTCTATGCTGAGGTGAGGGTGAGGGAGGCTGTTTTTTTTTTTTTTCGAAGTTGTGTCCGGACGGCGTGCGAAGAGCGGCGGCTACGGCTACGTCGACTCCTTCCTCACACCCACATCTGCAACGGATTCACGTCCCCACACCGTGAACCACCATCACCTCATCGGTGTTCACCCCCTTCCACCACTTCCTCCTCCTCCTCCTCCTCCTCTCTGTCTCCCTATCCTCTTCATCTCCCCCCTTGTGCATTGTCTGGATGGCGCGTGGTGCTGCTCGCGTGTGTGTCTGTGCGCAACCGAGGAAGGGGGTGTCGAGAAGGCCCGATCTCCTGAGAACAACACGTTTGTGTACATTCACAGGTACGCAGCGCCACACGCCATGATGTTTGACATTGACATAGCAATTTGCGATTGACTCACCACGTGATCATGATATCATGGTTTTACACCTGCCTTTACCCTGAGCGTGTGTGTGCTGCGTGTATGTGTGTGTGTGTTGGAGGCTCTGCGGGCGAGTGCTGGCAGGTGTCTACTGTAAGGCACTTGTGTTCACACTCGCGCGCGCTGTTGCCACTCGTTTGGAAACGTGCATGCATGCGAGCTGGTGGTGTGCGGGAGTGCTGAGTGCGCGTGTCTGTGTGTGTGTGTGTGTGGCACGCTAGTATTGCGCGTTATTGCCTTCTGCGATACGATCATCGCACGAGGCGTCACTGCTTCTCAGTTGAGAATGATAAGACGAGGGGGGCAACCGTGGGAAGTCGCTGGGGTGACTTGGCCACTGCGTGGCGCGCGACTGTCCTCCCTGGTACCACCCTGAGTTGTGCTGAGGGTTGCGCGGCTCTGCGGCCGGTCGAGTCGCCGTGTCGCTTCTCGTATGCGGCGTCGGGTACTGCTGCCGTCGACTGCACATATCACACGTACCGACACGCCGACACAGGTACGCACCGCCACACGCCATGATGTTTGACATTGACATAGCAATTTGCGATTGACTCACCACGTGATCATGATATCATGGTTTTCCACCTGCCTTTACCCTGAGCGTGTGTGTGCTGCGTGTATGTATGTGTGTGTGTGTGTGTATGTTGGAATGTGTGCGTGGATGCGTGTCGGAAGTGCTCCCTGCGCCGCTCGTGGCGGTCTGCTATCGCTTCTCCTGCTCCTCTCCATTACTCGTCCGGTGTTGGAAGCAAGTGGAAACGACGCGCGGCATGCGATGGCGACAAGGCGAGAGATGTCTCACGACAAAAAAACAAGAAGTGTGAATGTACGCTCGTTCTCCATTGGCGCTCTCGCCGTCACCCTCTGTCGCACATCTCGACGGGACGCAAGACGAGTGAGAGGGGTGAAGGGTGGAAAGGACACGGTCCACTCTAACCCGATGGCGTCTCCGTGTGTGTGTGTGTGTGTTGGAGTCAAGCACCAACGCTTCTCGTGCGCACGCATGTGTGTTTGTGTGTGTGTGTGTGGCAGCATGTGTGCATCACGTGTTTTTTTTTTTTTGCCAGGCAAAAGAAAGGGAAGACCGCGACTCTTGCAGGACCAGATGCAGATCAAGCGTCCTTCTGCCTCTCCTCTCGATGCAATCGTCCACCCTCCCCCGCCATCTCTCTCTCTCTCTTGCATCACACTCAACACCCCACTTTCACTCGCAGTCCGTCGCTGCCCTCCCCCCTCCCCTCTCCACCTGGCCACGCTGCATCTCCAGCTAGTGACCGCTCCCCCTTCTCTTCTCTCCTCTCTCGCTTGCTCGCTCGCTGCGGTGGCGATGGCGCACACCGTGATGGATGAGGGAGTCGGCGCCGCCGGGACGCGCCGCCTCGTTCAGTTTGCGTACGGCTACCTGGCGCAGCAGCGCGGCGTCATCGTCGTCTCGGCGCTCTTCATGGCCGGCGCGACACTCCTCAGCATCGCCATCCCGGTGCTCGCGGAGGAGATCGTGTCGTACGGCACGGAGACGGTCACGCGGACGATGGACAGCGCTGTGCACGGCGTCGAGAGCCACGGCGACCTGCCGGACTCGGCGGCATCGACAGGTCAGACCGGGGCGGAGCAGCTCTCCTTGCTCGGTCTCGGCGCGTTCAGCGAGCGGCTCTTCAAGCCCATTCTCCCGCTGTTCTTCGTTTTCCTGCGCGACGGCGGTGTCGGCGCCGGTGGGGCGGCGTCGGCGGTGCGGTGGCCCACCGCATACGTTGAGGGCATCCTGTGTCGCTGCCTGCTCATGGCTACCGCGATCCTGTGCTACCACCTCACCTCCTTGCTGGCGCACTTGGCCGCCTACTACGCGGGGATCGGAGCGCAGAACGCCTTGACGCAGGACAGCGTGCAGCGCATCTTACACACCCCACACCCTGAGCGCGTCGCCATCGTGAACGCGGTGAAGCTAGCGCAGCTCATCACAGCGAGTGGGCGGGCGCTGAGCGACACGATGGGGGAGCTGTTGACCAACGTCCTCTCCCAGGTGATGTACGTCCTCGGTTTCTTCGCCGTCATGCTCTTCCTCTCCTACGAACTGACGCTCACGATCCTTGTCGGCGTGGTGGGGGTGCAGGGCCTCTTCTTCCTCCAAGGACGGTCGCTGCATCGCCAGGGCAGTCGTGTGACGGCGGAGGAGACAGGCACGCAGGCCTACATAGCAAACATCCTGCAGCGCAGCCAGACGATCTTTGTCTTTGGGTGCAGCGAGTTTGTGCTGGGGCGCATGGCGGACCGGCTGGCGCAGCTGCGGCGGCTCACGAACCACCTGAACCGCAGCATCCACGGCTACGCCGCCATCAGCTCCGGTCTCACGCGACTGATCCTCGTCGTGGCCCTGGGGCTGTCCAACTACTATCAGCAGAAGGGTCAGCTAGACATGCGACACACGATCTTGTACTTTGCGTGCTTCCAGTCGTTCGTGAACACGCTTGTGTCGCTCTCCTCGGCGGTGAGTCAGCTGCGTGCGACGCTCGGACGACTCAAGACGCTCGAGGCGATGCTGCGGTGGTACTCGGAGCCAGCGGCGCCGTCTTGCCTCGCGGCTGACTCGGTGCCAGCAGCGGCAGCGTCGCCGCCGGCTGCGGTGGTGACGGTGCAGGATGCCGCCACGGCCCCGGTCGCGCTGGACGGCGTCACCTTCGCCTACCCCGCGGTGCCGAGCTTCTTCAGCGAGGCGGACGGCGGCGTCGATGGCGGTGTCGCCGCCGCGGAGGCGCGGCTGAGCGGCGCTCTCGGCAGCGAGCACAGGAATGGCGTGACGGATGTGAGCTTCACGGCGGCGGTGGGCGGCATCACGGCGCTCTACGGCCCCAGTGGGTCAGGGAAGAGCACCTGCCTGCGACTGCTCTGCGGTCTGGCCCGACCGCACGCCGGTACCGTGCGCACCCACCGGCGCGCCGTGCTGCTGGAGCAGCAACACGCTATCTTTATCGGCACCGTGGCGGAGAACATCCTCCTCACAAACTTGTCGTCCGTCGGCGACGGCACTGGCGGTGGTGTCGCGGCATGCAAGTCCCCGTCAACAACTGACGCGGCAGCCGCGCATGCTGCTCTGCAGCGGCGCGTCGCCGAGGCGGCAGTCAAGAGCGGCTGCGCTGGGTTTCTCAGCCACCCCTTCAGCACCCTTATCGAGAGCGTCGACCACCCCCAGTTCAGCGGAGGTCAGCTGCAGCGCATCGCCCTTGCACGTGTGTTCGCGCAGACAGCCAGCTACTCGCTCGTACTGCTGGATGAGCCGACGAGCGGGTTGGACCAGAACGCTGTCGAGGTGTTGCTGGCCACCATCAAGGAGCTGCGCGATGTTCACCACAAAACCGTTCTCATCTCCACACACGACCACCGCGTCGCCGAGGTGGCGGACCAAGTCATCCACCTCTCCCCACGCGCACAGGCAGAGTAGGGGTAGGGGGATGGTTGTCTACCGCCCGCGTTGTGCACTTCCACCGCTACCGACACCGCCGGCGCCGCTCTCACGTGCTCCCTCTGGCATGGTGACAATGACGATGATGATAATGATGGCGGCGGCAGCGGCGTGCTCCGCACCGATTGCGCGCTCTCTTTTTCATCTTGTTCCTGAGCGCAGGCGCGTCTCCGTGTCTGTGGTGTCCGCACAGACGTCACCGACTCGCCTCGGCAGAACTTCGATTCGAGAGCGCTGCTCCTCTCAAATACCAACACACACACATACACACACAAAGACGTCTGTGAGTCGCAGGTTGCGTCCTGTGCGGTGCGGTTGTTCCCGCCTCCCTCCCCCTTCGACACAACTCCCGCCTCCGCTGCCCCCCGCTGTTGACCTCTGTCTTGCGCCTCCTCGACGTGTCGGCTTGCCGTGTATCGCACTTGCCACGGTGCTTCGTGGACACACGAACACACACTCAACAACAACAACAACACACCTCTTCTTTTTTTGTTCTGCTGGTGCGCCATTTCACACTCTTCGCGTGTCAAGAGAAAGAGAGAGAGAGAGCGAACGTGCGTGTCTGTGCGTGTGTGTGTGTGTCCTCGCAGGCGCAGCTCTCACGATCGACAAGACACACAGAAAGAAAGAGAGAGAGAGATGCGCCTCACGGCGGGCAAGATCTACTTTTGGGGGGCCGTCACGGTGGTCTTCCTCACCGCGTGGAATCGCCGCTCCACCGCGCAGCTCCGCACCGTCGTGGACAGCTTGAAGGAGGAGCGAATGCGAGAGGCGGAGCAGCTGCGGCAGTACCAGCACGGTGACGGTGTCGCTGCGGTGGGGATGCCCAAACATTTCAACCCATACCACAAGCAGCAGGACATGGAGAGTGCGTCGACAGGCAAGTGAGGCGCCACGGCGGCGGTGCGGTGCGTGAGAAGACTGCACGAGCGAACCAGCAAGACAAACTCACACGCAAACAGGAGGGGGTGATGGAGTTGCTGCTCTCCGTGTTGAAGGCGGTACCGGTGATGCTTGTTGTCTTCCTCAACATGTCTACCTCCCCTTCCTCCTTCCTTTTCTGTCTCTGTGTACGTGCTGCTTTCCATCCTTATCTCTGACCCCTTTCTTCTGTGTGTGTGTGCACGTGTGTGTGTGTGGCGGCAGCCGTGCTGTGGTGCTTACGATGCGTCGCGCATGACGACGGCTCAGGTGAGAGGTGGAAGGAGGAACGAATGCGCAAGGGCATCGACTTGGTGCTGCGTACCTTCACAGAGAGACACACACACAAAAAGAACAATCAAACAAAGGAGTGCGACAGGAACGACACTGACGTCGGAGGGGACTTACTGCTTCAGCCGGTCCACATAAACGTGATGCTGGTGACGCCATGTCACACACGTGTGCAGGCACCAGGCGCATGCGTGTGTGTTTTTTTTTTGTTGTTGTTTGTTGTGTGCACACTTCATCTGTGGAGAGGTGATCGTTGCCTGATCGTCACTCCGTTGTTTGGGGTGAGCCGCTGGAGACAACGCCCCCCCCCCCCTTCTCCCTCTCCCTCTCCCGTGGGGCACTCTCTGCTGCTCTGCTGTGTCACGGCATGTCTAACGGCCCACCATCCTTTCCACTTCTCCTCTCCTCTCTTCCCTCGCTCACGCTGCTCTTGCTCCACTCCACCTCGCGCAGGTCCCTGAACAGTGTGCGCCACGCTCCCTCTCTCTCTTTCGTTACCACTGCTGCGGAGGGTGCGCACCTCTTTTTTTTTTTTTTTTTTGAAACTCTGCTCTGTCCTCTGCAGCTCAGTCTCATCATCGCGCGCGGCGGTGTGTTGTTGTTGATTGAGCCGCCACCCCCCACACGCTCCACACACACACACACGCACACACACACAGACGCACTCGTAATGCCACGCCATCCGTTCCGCTCGGGCGACGGCGCGGCTCGGCTGTCGATGGAGCCACAGCAACGCGGCTACGGTGCCCCCCGCAAGCCGCAGTTCTCCTTGCAGAACCTGTCGACCGGCGCCGTGCGCCGATCACCGCCGCCGGCGACCGCGTCGGCGAGGCTGCCGAAGAAGGCCACTGCCTCGCCCGCCGTCGTCATGGCCGCCGGCGCAGCCAGCGCACCGCCACGCGATGCCTCGGTGGCCCCCTTCTCCGCTGGGCCTCCGCCGCCGCCCACGTACACCGGCGCCGCGCTGCTCGCTGGGTACACGAGCCGGCGGAAGGTGATGCAGAAGGCCGCCACCCTGTCGTCCCGCATGCGCCATCAGGTGCAGGACGTGGTGCAGATAGAGGAGGAGCAGCGGCTCCTCTCGCAGGCCTACCGCGGCCGCCAGAAGCTCGTGGAGCAGCAGGAGCAGACGCCACAGCAGCAGGCGAAGCGCCGCAGCGTCGGTGCGACGGAGAAGACGGCAACGTCCACCAACCTGGAGGGGGCCGCGGGCGGCTCGTCCGCTACCGTGGCCGACTTCGCTGCAGCGGCCGGGTCGTCTCTCACCAGCGGCGTCGCAGTCTCCATGGCTGCGGAGGCCGACGCCGGCATCGGGATGGTGCTGGACGGCGCCTTCGACATCAAGCGCTACCTGGAGCAGCAGGCGCAGGATAAGAACGACACGCTTGTGAAGATGCGCGGCCTCCAGCAGGCGATTCTAGAGCTGAGCGAGGAGGCCGCCGCGGACGAGGAGCGGCACATGGCGCAGCTGCGCTACGAGGCCTCCGCGACCGCGGCTGACGCTCCCTACACCGCACGTCCGCTGGGCCTCGGCGACGGCGAGGACAGCGGCGGCGGTGGCGGCGGCGGTGTGCTGCAAGAGGATGGCGCGGAGCGGCGCCCGGCTGCGTCGGTCGAGGTGGGCTCGAAGATGGAGGCGATACGAGACATGCGGGCGACGCTGAAGGAGATGCTGGACGTGCACCATGCACCCTTTGTGGCGGGTTACTCGATGGGCGGCAGCAGCGCGGCTCGGCGTGCCGTGGCGTCGACAGTGCCGGGCTCGACCTGGTTGGACCAGGACGCGACGTACCGCCCCCCGGCGCCGCCGCAGATCTTCAGCACGAACGCGTTCGCCGTCACGATGGAGTACCTGAGCAACAGCGTCGCCTGCGTCACCCGGGTCGCTGACGAGGTGTGCGTCGCGACGACGTTTCGCTCCCGCACGGATCGGGTGCTGCTGCAGCCCCACCTCGACTCCCTTCAAAAGTGGATGAGTCAGGCGGAGCGGTGCATGGACGCGACGCAGCGGCATCTGCGCCACTTCCAGGCGGGCGAGGTGGCGGTGCTGGAGGGCGGTGCGTACGAACTGAACAGCCTGCGCGAGCAGACGCTGCTTCTCAAGGAGTCCCTCACAGCGCAGGAGCAGAAGGTGAAGGCGACCGAGGAGGCGAAGGTGTCGTTGCTGCATCGTCTGCGAGAGATCAGCCGCCGCTGCCACCTCTGGGAGACGCACCTGCTCCACCGCAGCGACGGCGCAGACCTGGACGCGGCCGCGGCGCCGATCTGGGGCTCGGCGGAGGTGACGGGCAACGTGGCGGGGCTGGGCTACTTCGCCACCCCCACCACCACGACCCCAGGTCACGCGTTTCTGCCTGATGAGGCGGAGGGCTGCACAAGCGCGTCCTTTCCAAGCGGCACGAGCCGCAGCGTGTCGCTCACCCACGCCGCCACGGCGGCCCCCTTCGCCTCCGACCCCTTCCGCCCGCCCCACCGAACCACCCTCGACGGCGAATCCACCTCCGAAGAGTCGCCGCCGCTGCCGTCGATGATGCCGCAAACACTACTCCTCGGCAGCGCGCACAGCGGTGGGGGCAGCAGCGACGCCGAGTCGCGGCCCGTCTCCTCCTCCACGGTGCTGCGACCGCCATCGCAGCCGCTGGTGTCCGAGTACGCACGTGCCCACGAACCGCCGACGGCCTTGTCGCTGCAGCTGATGGAGGAACGCGTCTCCCGCTCCTGGTGCAACCCCTACGTGCGCAAGCAGCGACTCCGCCAGCGCGCCGAGCAACTGGTAGTGCAGCAGCAGCGCCAGCTACGGCTCCAGCAACAGCAGCAGCTGCAGGGACAGGATCGGGTTGGTGACCAGCGCTTCTCCGTCGCGCGTATGAGCACGTCACGCGGCGCGGATCATGAGAACGACTACGAGAACTTGACGGCTGAGTCGGCGCGGGCGCCGACGTCGCACCCGGCGTTTGACTTTGTGCGCGGCCTCCCCTCCATCTCAGCGGAGACGGACACCAGTGCCGCTGAGGCGGGGCGCAGTCGAAGATCCCTCGCGCGGCTGGGCCCGCACGCGGAGGGTGGACACCACGTCAGCCCCGCAGAGGCGAGACACCGCGCGAGCAGGATAGGCGAGCTCGCCGCTGCCATGACGGCCGCCACCACCACCGCACCGGAGGAGCCGGTCACGGACGTGGCGGATGTGCGTTCGCTGCAGCTGCTGCAGAGTCTGCTGCGCAGCATGCCCTCCACGAGCCGCACCGTCCGCCACGACTCACTTCACGTAAAGGAGAGCACCGACCGCACCGCCAGTCCGTCCCTCGGCCACACCGTTCGCATCGATGTATCGCAGGATGAGGAGAGGCGGGCGGCGACGCGGCAGAGCATGCAGCGGCTTATCCGCTACCTCACCACGTGCACCACACGCCTCACGGCACCTCGCTTTTCCACGCTCCAGAAGCCCTAGGAACACGCGCACCGGCGAGACCAGAGCGAGAGAAGAGAGAGAGAGAGACAGAGAGGCGGAATGAGGGCGGAGGAGGGGGATGTGTGTGAGTGTGTGAATGAGCTGCTGCTGCTGCTGCTGTTCGTGAGGTCCATCAGCTGTCCCGATCACTTCTTTGCTTTGATTTCGTCTTTTTTTTTTTTTCGCCTTCATTTGCACTTTTTTTTTTTTTTTGCACCGTTCACGTCTGCGGTGCACCGCTGCCTCTCTGCCGCCTCTCTCTTTCTCTCGTTCTCTCTTGTCGAGGTGTGTCGTGTGCGAGAGAGAGAGAGGGATGCCATGTACACTACACACACACAAACACAAACACGAAAGCACACGCAGCTCTCCCTCCCTTCTTATCGCCCAAGCCGTGGCTCTGTGGCCCGTCCCTGCATGTCTCCGTCTCTGACCTCCGTCTCTCTCTCTTCCGTCTCCCTCTCGCTCACTCATCTGTACTCTTCGCTCCTCTTCCTCTTCACCACATCCTGCATGGCGTGTCTCGCGTCAGGTCCAACAACCTGTGCCTGACTCTTTGTCGTCTACATACACACGAACATACTTTCACACACACGCACACACACACGCATACATCCATACTTGTGCGCGTCTTCGCCGACCCCTGCTCTCTCCCTCAGTCGATCGTCATCTCCTGTTTTTCTTTGCTCCTCGTCTTCCTCTATCACACACACACAACTCTCTCTGTCGCTCGCTCAGTCCTCTGGTGTGGAGAGGGACACAGTGCAGCGGGAGAGACGCTCTGCTGCTTTCTTTCTTTTTTTTTTCTTCGAGTTCCCCATCTCGTTCTTTTTTTTATTTTTATTATAGGTGCCCTTCTGTCTCTCACTCGCTCCACAAAACACTCTATTTGGCTCTCTCCGCTTGCTGGCTGCTGCACTTCGATAGTTCGACGCTTCCGCCGCTGTTGTTTCTGTCCCACACTGAATTGCACTGGTGAACCTGTCGGCGCAGTGCCGCACGCGTGTCCAGTGCTTGTCCTCTCAGCACCGCAGCCTTCGCCGGGTCGCGTCCTGCTGCTGCTCCCCCTTTCCACCCTCCTCCCCGTGTGTTCACCACGTGCACTGTGTCTGTGTGTGTGTGTGTGAGTGAGTGAGTGAGTGAGAGTGTGTGCACGCGTGTGGAGCAAAAAAAAAAAAAAGAGTGAGAGTGTGAGCGAAGATACTCTGTCGCCCACGTAGCTGCACAGGGCGAGAAAGAGGGCAAAACACACAAAGAACACACGTACTCGTCGGAGGGGGAAGTGACACAGCAGGTGACTTCGGCACAAGGAAAAAAAAAAAAAAGAAGATGTCGCAGAGCAACTACGTGTTCAAGTACATCATCATCGGTGACAGTGGCGTTGGGAAGAGCTGTCTTCTGCTGCAGTTCACGGACAAGCGTTTCGAGCCGCTCCACGACTTGACGATCGGCGTCGAGTTCGGCGCGAGGCTCATCTCCATTCAGGGAAAGACTGTGAAGCTGCAGATATGGGACACGGCAGGGCAGGAGAGCTTCCGCAGCATCACCCGTAGCTACTACCGCGGCGCGAGCGGCGCCCTGCTCGTCTACGACGTCACCCGGCGGGACACCTTCACGCACCTGCAGAGTTGGTTGGAGGACGCCAAGGCGAATGCGAACACGGCACTCGTCATCATGCTGATCGGCAACAAGTGTGATCTGGACAGCAAGCGCCAGGTGAGCAAAGAAGAGGGGGAGGCCTTCGCGCGCCGCAACGGGCTTGTGTTCATGGAGACGAGCGCCAAGACCTCCCAGAACGTTGACGACGCGTTTCTGCAAACCGCCACGCTCATCTACGACAACGTTCAGTCTGGCACGATAGACGCCTCCGTCGTGTCAGGGCGTCCTGGTACGCAGGCGAACAACACCCAGTCGCAGAACCCAAACACCGGCAGCAACAACAGCAGTGGTGGGTGTGCTTGCTAGGGGAGATCTGTGTGTCTGTATGTGTGTGTGTGTGTGTGTTCCTCGGGAACGGCGGCGCAGAAAGCAGAAGTAACAACAACAGCAACATGAATGCGACGCAACGGCGCGGAAAAGAGAAGAAAAGAGAAAAAGAAAAAAAAGAAAAAAAAGAAGAACCGTGTGGAGTGGTGGACTGAGTCGCCGTGTCCCAGTGTATTTGCGCATCTTTTTTTTTTTTGTTTGTTTACCTCTCCGCGTGTGCGCTTGCGTATGTGATTGTGTTTATGTGTGTGCGTGTGTGTGCATGCGTGTACGTCCTGGCGGGGTGTGCTTGTTGCGTTTCTTCCCCACACAGTATTTCTCGATCTATCTCGTTGCTGCTGTGTCTGTGTCTGTGTGTGTCTGTGTTGTGTGGTTGACTTCTTTGCTGACTCCACGCGAATGTACCTGTCTCTCTCCTCTCCTCTCCTCTCGTTGTCTTCTCTTCATCTCTCTCTCCTCGTTGTGTTGGCCTTCATGGCGTTGCTGAGTCGTGATCGCGGTGGACAGGCCGAATACATGGAGGGGGCATTCATATCCTGAACAAGGGGAAACGGAGGAGTTCCGATGCTGCTTCGCATCCCTCATCTTCTCCACCGCCCCCCCCTCCGCTCACTCTCACAGAGGTACACACACACACATGCTCCACCATCTCACACCTGTAGCTCCACGAGAATACTGCATCTCTCCCTCTCTCTCTCTCCATTGCTCTCTCTCTGTGTCTCTCGTGCTTGCACACAAATTGTCGCCATATTGCTGCTGTGGTCTCGCTGTGAACATGTCGTTGTGCATGAACGCAGGTGGAGCGCACGACTCTCAGCACACACATACACACACACTCTCTCTTTCGCAGCCCGTATCCCCCTTCTCACGCTACTCCTTCTCCCCGTGAGCAAGCGAGCTGCGCTCTTTTTGAAAAAAAAAAACTCGATATCTCTGTCTCTCTGTCTGTCTGTACAGGTTTTGGGCATTGACACACACACACACACACACACACACGCACACACTCACATTCACGTACGAATTATGCAGACACGCAAAGCGCCAATGACGCTGCCGCTCTCCCGACAGTCTCTCACCACGGTGGTGGTGGTGGTGTTGGTGCTGCTCGCTAGCGCTGTGGCTGTGCACCCAGCGCGGGCAGGCGACGGCGGCCTCGCCGTGCAGGTCGCTCCGGGGCAGACAAACTGCTTCTACGAGGATGTGCCGACCATCGGGATGAAGGTGTTCCTGCACTACATCGTCTCCTCCGGCGGTGCGTTGGACATCGACTGCAAGATCGTCGCCCCGGACAACTCCGTCGTCTGGGACGTCGAGCGCGAGACAGAGAACCGAATCCTCTTCAAGTCCCGTAACCAAGGCGCCTACCGATTCTGCTTCAGCAACCGCATGAGCACCCTCACCTCCAAGGTGGTGTCCTTCTCCGTCACCCTCGGCGACGGCAGCGGTGCGGACACGGCGCGGTCGAAGGGGTCCAACTCCGACTCCCTGCACCGCTCCATCATGCGTCTCCAGCAGGGACTGCGCGAGATCGAGGAGCTGCAGCAGGTGCTGCGCGACCGCGAGCGTGACCACCGGGCCACGACCGAGGTCGCCAACACACGCGTGCTCGTCTTCTGCTTGCTCGAGATTGTCTTCATCGCCGGCATGGGCGTCGGCAGTGTCGTGTATCTGCGCCGCATGTTCGTGACGAAGCGCATGGTGTAGACGCGCGCGGCTGTGTGTGTGTGGGAAGGGGAAGGAGAGGGGGAACAGTGCGCGGACGGGGGACTCGACATGAAGTCTCCGCCCTCCCTCCCACCACCACTTCATTCTTATCTCTTTCCCACCGTTTGCTCTCTTTACGCGCGTCGCCGATGGGCTGCTGCGGCGATGGCGCGAGAAGGTAGTCGAACGTGCTTCTGCGCGCTGTATCTGCGTGTGTATCTCTCTCTCTGTCCGCGTGTGTGTGTCTGTGTGTGTCTGGTTTTTTATAGACGGAGCGGATGTCGCACGGTGTGTGGCAGGTCGTGAGCTAGCACGGCGGTGGTGGGGGATGTGGCCACAGCGAAGACGCGGAGAGGGAGAGAGCGGCTGGCTGTCTCTGGTGCAGTGCGGACTGCCCTTGTCGTCGTCGCTTGCCCACTACAGGAATGTGTGTGTCTGTACGCACGGGATGGCGTGGCCAGTGCCGGATGTGTGGACCGTGCGTGGTGGGTGGGCGGTGAGGCACACCGTTCGGAGGAGAGGCTGAGTCGCGGAGGTGGAGAAAGAGCGAGGAGGAAGAAGTGGATCTGCGGGTGTTGACTGTGCGTGTCTCCGCTCCTCCGTGTTCTTCTTTTCTTTTTTCTTTGTTTCGCGCTCGCCTCTTCACACTCACCGTAGTGGGGAAGCGAGTGCGTCTGTCTGTCTGTCTGTCTGTGTGTGTGTGTGTGTGCATGTGTGCATGTGTATGTGTATCTCTTCCACGTTCTCTTCGTCCCGGTGCGCTGCGTGGTGCGTCAGAGGCACATACACACAGGAGCAAAACACAGAGCAGACTCACCCTCTCATGCAGTCAGCAGCGCGTGCCGTGGTCGGCGGCTGGGAGATGCCCTGTTGGAGGGAGGATGAAGCTTCGGGAGGTGGTGGTGCCCGATGGGCTGCTCGTGCTGACGAGCCTCTTGTGCACCTTGTCACACCTCACGGAAATCTGCCAGCACCGGAACCTGTCGGTGCAGCCCGCTGCTCCTCACTTTGCCTCTTCTTCCTTTTTTTTTTTTTGTGTGTTTCTCGCTCCATCTCTTCATGGGATCTGAGTGCATTGACTCAACACCACTTGACGCATAGAGCCGCCATCACCTGAGCCCCCTCCTCAGTGTTCACTGTGACGAGATCGGCTGGCGTAGAGAAACACACACACACACATACGCCCATCCTCTGACTCATCATGCCTCGCAAGGCGCTGTTGGGGAACTGGCTCGAGGAGGAGGCGTATGAGCGCGATCGCCGGCGACTCATGCAGGGCCGCAGCGGCGGCATGGTGGAGGCGTCGGCTGAGGTGGCGCACATGATGGCGAAGATCCGCCACCACAACACGCCCCACGCGATCGCGTCCATCGCTGAGGACGGGCACATGCGTTTTTACGTCCCGCTCATGCTGCAGAACGCGCACACGTGTGGCTTCCTGAGCGTCGACCTGGACGACCGCAAGGCCGGCCCCACGGGGTGGCAGGTCGCCTGCTCCACCGCCGCTGCTGAGGAGGCGACGTCGCGGTGCACCGTGGTGCTCGTGCCGGCGGCGATGCCGCAGACCGACAGCTTCCCGGTCCCGGAAGACGAGGCGGACATGGTGCACTACGGCCAGCCCTTCTACCTCATGACAGTGCGCCAGCTCTGCGAGGACCCTCTGTTTCTCGTGTCCGAGTCGCTGTCACCCGGCTGCGCCTCGCGTGTGAGTGGACGACTGCAGCACACGTACTTCTCCCCCGACGGCGGGAGCGCGGCGGCGATGTGGTGCGTCGAGGATGCGAACCCGGCCTACCAGGAGGACGTGCGTGACCACCCCGTGCGGGCCGATGATGTGCTGCGCATCCGCCACACCATGACGGGTGCGCCGCTGGCCAGCCTCAAGGAGGTCTTCTACAACGACTTCGGTGCGCAGTACGAGGTGGGATGCGGGCGGCTGACAGCGCTCGCGACGAAGAGGCGCGGCGGCCCGCCGGCATCGGAGAATTTGTGGATGTTCATACACGACGGACAGGGCCGGCAGCAGGACGGCGGCGCCGAGCGCAGCGTGCGCGGGGCGGCGGACTCGGTCGCCGCATCAGCGGCTCCGTAGCCTGGCATGAAGGACGGGCAGGCGAGAGGCGCGGCGGTGTGTGTGCGTGTGTGTGTGTCTATGCGTCTGCGGGTGTGTATATGTGACGTCCCCCACGACTGCACCTCTCTCGTGTGCCCATCCTCTCCTTCCCCGTCCACCAGACCATGCTGCAGCGCATTGTGAGTGGCCCATTCAGTTGGTCTTCTTGCAGTGTTCTGCGACGTCCATGTACAGGGCGACGTGCGCCTGTCTGTCTCTCTCTTTCTCTCTCTCTACATCTCGCACAAGGTGTCTCCCTGGGTTTCTCGTCCCACGCTCTACTCTGCGTGCTTGTGTACCCCCCTCCTCCTCCCTCCTCCCTCGAGGACACATGCTCTTGCAAGCGACGCCACCGCTCAAGACACACGTGTTGAAGTCTGTTGGGGTGGGGCGGCAGCAAGAAGAGAGGAGGGTGGTCACGTCGGTGTCGTTGGTCTCCCCCTCCCCCCCTCATCAAAACGCTTCTCTGTGTTGGTGTTGGTGGTCTCTCTGTGTGAATTGTGTCGGAGACAGCTCCGCCACCCGCCTCCACCCACCTTCCCGTCTATCCTTCTTTACTTGCTCTTTCGCTCCTTTGCGTGTATGTGTGTGTGTGTGTGTGTCTTCATCTCTCTCTCACGTATCGACGTAGATCGTCCACACACACACACGCGCACACACACATCAAGGTACACGTTGCCAGTTGCCTTTTCCCCCCTCACTGCGAACACACACACACACACACACACACACACAAAAAAAAAGGGGGGCACCATGTCAGTCTCGTCATCGCGGCGATCGTGGTCACCTCTGCTGCGCCTCGCCATTCCCTTCGCAGTCCTCCTTCTGCACGTGTGTGCATCTTTTCCATTCGTCAGTGTCGCTGCCGCCCCGACGCAGGGCCGGTCGGTGCGGCGGCTTCACGGTGCCGGCTACGAGCATCTGGACTGCTCCGCCTGCATCACCGTCGCCCGCACGCTCTTCTACCGGCTGAACGAGACGATCGCGCATAACCCATCGACCTACCTCATCTCCCACCGACTGAGCAAGGAGAACCAACTGCGTCGCCGTGCGTACCGCAACAGTGAGCTCCTCGTGACGGAGGTGATGGAGAACATATGCATCTCGTACCAGAACGACGAGCGCTCGCTGCGGCTGCACCCCAAGTCCAAGGTGCGCCTCTACCACCAGCAGGTGTATGGCGATGTTCGCCTCGGGGTGCGGCACGCGCTGCGCGAGGACGAGCTGTACCCCGCGGACGCCGATCCCGCGCAGTGGGCCGATAGGCTGGACGGCCACCGCTATCCTGTGGCGCGGCTCTACAGCCCCAAGGACGCGGAGGCCCTCCACGGACTGCACTCCTTCGCGGCCGCGCCGACGATGTGTGCGCTGCTGGTGGAGGAGTTCGAAGAGGAGCTGGAGGACCTCGTCAAGACAGCGCGCAGTCACGCAGAGGTGGAGTATGGACTGTGCGGCATGGCACTCCCACCCGGCGGCGCCGTGCCGACGCTGCACGGCGTGACGGGGGAGGCGGACGACGAGAGCTCGGTGCGCCCCATCACCAACGTGTGCGCGAATGAGGAAGCGCTGCGCGCCGCCGCGCATCAAGACCAGCTGCGGTGGGCGCAGTTCCAGCGCCGCGAGGCGCGAGGCAAGGCTGAGCGTGCAGAGAAGCGCGAGCGCACATCCACCAGCGCTGGCGCCGCTACCGACGCGCCGACTGATGCCGCGCCAGACGTCGATCCAGCAACGGACGGCGATGTAGCAGAGCCGCCGGCGGTGGGGAACGAGCCTGCCGATGCCGCCGGCGCTGACGGGAGTGCGGCCCCGCCTCCCACCGCTGAGGACGGAGACGGCGACCTGTAGACCCCCTTTTCACGTTCCGCAGCTCGTCCGTCTTGGCTCATCTCCCTGCACCGACGCACACGGCAGTGTGCTGTGCCGTGCGACTCCTGCGGTGACGGCGTCGGCGGACAGAGGGGGATCCGTGACGCCCTCCCGCCTCACTCTCTCTCTCTCACTCTCTCACTCTGTTCCACCATGCTGGTGCGCCGGCTCGTGTACAACAGCACCAAGGAGGCGGCGGCATCTCCACCGCCACTCTCGTCCTCTTTCCTTTCCTGTCACACACACACACACACATGTACACACACATGTACACAGACACTGCAGTTCTCCTCATCTCTCGCCACATCACGTGGTCATCTTCCCCGGATGGTTTGAAGTGGAGCGAGGGACTGAGAGACTCCCGCTGTTCTCTCTTTCTTTGTGTGGAGAGCGATGTGCAGCGTGTGTGTGTGTGTGTGAGGACACAAACGCTGCAGCGTACGAGGTTGATGAGCTGCGCTGCGTTTTCACGTCGAAGAGCGTCGCCGCCGCGCTGTCGACTCGAGAGTGTTTTTCTACAAAGTGAGAGAGAGAGAGCAACGCGGGTGACGGGCTGTGGAAGTGAGAGAGGAGCGATAAAGAGGGGAGGGGGGAGGAGGCGACTACGGAACGGCGTTGTGAAGGTCTCACCTGTGCGTCCGGTGTGCGTGCTCCAAGTGCAGTGGTCCTCTGCGCATGTGAGCGAGTCACGCCAACCGTCTCCAGCTAAAAAAAGAAAAAAAAACCAGGACGCGCACCATCGCCAGTTGCGCCTTCGTCGTGTTGCCGTTCGTCCCTCCCGCCTCCCCCGTTCATGCCAACCACTTCTCTTCTTCTTCCACACACACACAGTCTTCTGTGTGTCGCATGCTGCCACGCTGCGCTGCGCGCTTACCAGCCGATGCTGGCCGTGCACCGATCACCACCTCCTCCTCTTCTTCCTCTCTGCCGCCTCTTCAGCTCCGCGTACTTCGCCCCACCCCCTCTCCTCCTTTAGCAATCACAACCACAACAGAACAGTGCTCCCTCATCTCTCAAGTCGGTTGCCGCATTGCCACGTTGCGTGTTACTTCTTTCCAGGCAACGGAGCCACCGCTGAGGAGCAGCGGCAACAGGAGCGGCACCAGCAGCAGCAGCGACGGCGGCGGCGGCGCGTGGCGCGGTGCGGCATCATGGCGGATCAGGCACCACCGGGGGTGAACATGCCCAAGAAGCGCGATCCACGACTTCGGCAGATGCAGGCGCCACAGCAACAGCAGTTCTTCGACTCCGCGGATTACGAGGTGCGCAAGCAGCAGCAGCAACAACAACAGCGTCAACATCAGCATGCAACCCCACAGCCGCAGCAACATAGTCAGGTGTCGCCAACGACTGGGTCGCGTCGGGCTCCGGTAGAGGCGCCGCACACAGGTGCTGCTCGAGGTCACGCCGTCCCACCACCGCCACCACCACCACCGTCTCGCCATGCACCCCAGTGAGCAGATGAGGTGGGGCGGAGAGAGGGATCGGGTGTGGGTGAGACCACTGCGCTTGCGTGGGTGTACGACGGCGTGCTGAACTGCTGTCGTGGTTGTGACACGCCTCTTTTCATTTTCTCGTTCTCCCTCTTCATCGACTCCTTGTGTATCAGTGTGTGTGTGTGTGTGTGTGTGTTCATCTGCAGATGCAGTGTGTGTGTGTGTGGGACTGTGTGTGTGTTAGTCTGCGTGGCACGTTGCCACCTGGCTGGTGTTTCTTTCGTCTTTCATTTGCATTTTCTTATGCTTCATCACTCCTGACCCTCCTTCCCATCCCGCTGTCCTCGTCCTCCGCCTCGCCTCTGCGAGCAGACACCGAACCTTCACTGACTTCTTTTTTTTTTTTTTTTTTACGTCGTCGATGCGCGGGTGCATTCCGATACGTTTCTGTTTTTTTTTTTTCTTCCTCGCCGCTGCCCCTTCACCCCCCTCTGACTCTGCAGACTTCCAGTCTGCGTGTGCCGCCTCTGCAACGGTTCTACCTCGCTCGCTACAGTGCTCCGTGTGCAGCTGCCGGTGCCTCACCCTCTTTTCACCTCGCGCAAGAATCCACACAAAAGGCAGAGCGCTTCTGTGCGATCATTTGTGTGTGGATGGGAATGTGCATTTATGTGTGTGTGTGTGTGTGTGTGTGTGTGTGTGCAGCGTCAGACTTGAAGGGGGAAGGGGACGACGGATAGGAGAGGCGCAGGAGGTGCGGGGCTGAGGCGACCCGCCAACGTTTCGATCTCCTGCGATCACCCGTGGACGCGGAGCGCTGTGCCCCGACGCAGTGGTGAGGGAGGCAGGAGGAAGCGGGGAGAAAGGAGGGAGGGAGGGAGGGAAAGGCAGTTGGCGTCGCAAGGTGCAGCTCATTCTCTATGTATCTCTGTGTGTGTGACCAGTTCCTTCTTCGCAATTCTGCTTCCGCTTCCTCTTCCGCTTCCTCTCCGGACTCGGAGACGACAAAGATGAGCGGGAGTAAGCGGTGGGGGAGGGGCGGGAGAGAGTCAGCGACTGAGAGGTGCGACGGACATCACAGCTGAGGAGGGGTGGGGAGGGAGGTGACGGAGCCCTTCGCCAAGGACGGATGATGCACCGCTGTGGGAAGGGAGGGACCTCTCTCACCTCGCCCGTTGCCATGACGCCGCAACGCTGTCGCGTCCTTGTCTCTCGCCTCGGTGGAGAGCGGCATAGTGACTGCGAATGGACATGAACGCTCTTGTGAGAGGAGGAAGGAGGAAGGAGGGAGGGGGAGAGAGAGGTGCCAGGTGGTGTGTGAGAGAGGACGTTTTGCTAGCGAGTGAAGGAGGCAAGGCAGCTCTGCACTACGGGTGTCGCCACCCCCGCTCTTTCCCTCCCCTAACCCTCCTTCCCGTCGGTGGGTGGACGGTTTGAGTGTGCTGTTGCCATCGCTGCGTCGTTGTCACGTGTCCTCGCTGGCGCGAGCGAAGACAAACCAAAAAAAAAAAAAAATGCATCGGAAACGCGTGAATGCAGATCAGAAGAGAGAGAAAAAAAAAAAGATGGGAGGCAGAACATATGGCGAGAAGGGCAGAGGAGGCGAGGTGGGGCAGGTGCTGGAGGACGTGGGTGTGAGACACACATGCACTTGGACTCTCCTTGACGTCCTTCTCCTCGTACCGAGCCACGCGCGCGCGAGCGTGTGTACGTTTGTGAATGTTTGTGTGGTGTGCGTGTGTGTGTGTGTGAATACGCTAGTGCTGCGAGTAAGATGATATCGATGTCGCACTCTGCCACCGCCAGTGATGCATCTCTGCGCCGTTCTTGACAATGTGTGCGTCTACCGCTCCTGCAGCACTGCTTCAGGTACACTCTTTCTCTGTTGTTTGACCCACACGCTGACCATCTTTCCTCCCCCGCTCGCTGTCTCTCTCTCTTTCTCTCGTTGTTCTCTGCAGTGCTACAGTCGCTGGTTTCCTTGGCCGCTCCGCCCCGACATTTTTTTTTTTTTTTTTCCGCCTCGTGGTGGAAGTGACGCGCAACACACACAGAGTGATTCACACACACTCACTCGCAGACAGATAGACGTGGACGTAGACACGGCTGCACACTCGCGTCTCCGTCGTCGTCGTCGTCGGTGCGCGCGGTGAGACGCATCAGCCGACTCTGTAGCGAGTCTGGCACTTCATTCTCTCTTTCCCCTCTCTCTCTCTCCATCTCGAGTGTGTTTGTGTGTGTGTCTGCGAGAGCGGCGCGCTCGTGCGAGCGACAGAGTCGACACCATGGATCCTCATGCCCGAACAAACCCCTTTAACGCCGTGAGCGGCGGCGGCGTACACGCGGAGAGCGCGCGCATCGCGAAGGACCTGCTGCAGGAGGTGCGCCGCGGCGACGCTGCGATGGCAGACGACCTTGTCGCCCTCGCCCCCCGCAGCGGGCGAGCCTACCGCCCCGGCGCCTCGGGGGCAGCTGGAGCGACCGGGGACGGCGCGGCTGTGAGGGGGCCCCTGTCCAAAGCCGCGGCTGCCTCGGCGGCGCGCGGCGGCAGCGCCGGGTACGCCGTGGATGTGCACGACACGCTGACGACGAGCGACTTTGTGCAGCAGAAGCGTGAGGTGGGGCTCGTGCGCATGTCCCTCACCACCAAGAAGGCGGAGATCCGCAAGCTAGAGGAGAAGCTGGACCGCGCTGAGAAGCGGCTGCGGCAGCAGCAGGAGCAGCTGTCCAACACGCGCGAGAAGTTCAACAACTTCCTCAAGTTCAGCAACCTCGAGCAAGACGCGGCGGTGCGGCGCGCCGATGACGAGACGCGCGCCAAACACGCCAAGACGATCGAGATCAAGAAGCTCTCGGCCCTCATCAGCCACGCGGAGCTGGAGACGCGCAAGACGCGGCTGCAGATTGACAACTGCGTTGCGTACAAGGACTTCCTCGAGAGCCTCGGCAAGCCGCAGTGGTTCTACGACATGCTGGGAAACCTGCGCATCGAGGACAAGACGGAGAAGATCCTCATGGACGCGGAGGAGACCTACCAGGCACGGTCCGCGGCCCTGGTGGCGCGAGAGACGGCACGGCTGGAGGCGCTGCAGGAGGCGGCGGAGGCGGAGGAGCTGGAGCGGTTGCAGTCCGGCAAGGGCAGCCGCTCCTCGGGGGTGGCGGTCTCGCCATCGAAAGCGGCACGCCGCGCCAGTGTTGCCCCGCTGCCGGAGGGGGACGAGCCCGAGGTGGTGCCGCTGGAGGAGCAGCTCGAAGAGCTCTACTCCTCCATGGAGAGCGAGGCGCGTGCCGCCATCGAGTCGGCCACTGCTGCGATCCGGGCCGAGGTTGGCGCGATGGCGCTGACGGCGGTGAAGGATGAGCTGCACCACAGCTACGACGAGAAGCGGCTGCCGCTGTGCTTCGCCACGGTGGACGATCTCTTGGAGGTGTTCATCAACGTCGAGGAGGGAAACCTGTTTTTGATTCAGAACTGCCACGAGCTGGAGGAGGAGCTGGAGGGCGTCGCAATGGGGTTCATGCAGGAGCGGGAGGAGATGAACACGATGGTGGCGCAGCGGACGGCACAGCTCGAGGCGCTGACGAGCAGCGTCGCCGAAGCACAGGTGAAGCTGCAGGCGCTGGAGGACCGCATGGCGTCGCTGGAGCCGCGTGGACGACAGCCGGCGACGGCCACGGCACCGAAGAAGTCGCTCGCTGGTGGCTCGTCCAGCGGCGGCGCGGCGGCGGACGCGGCGGGCGGCGGTGGGTCCATTGTCGGCATGTCCCCCGAGGAGCTCAAGAAGAAGGTGGAGGAGTCCATCACGCACATGTTCCACATCCTCCGCACAGGCGACCAGCAGCTCAAGATGGCGGCGCACAACGCGAATGTGCGGAAGCCTATCGACGGCGACGACGCGCCGGCCGGATCGAACCATGCGGCATCGCGCACCGCCTCCACCGCCCATCGCGCCTCCAAGGCGCCTCGGAGGTCCAACATGATGGCGGAGCGCAAGCGGACCATCGTCAGCGGCCCCACACCCCACTCGCGCCGCCCCCCGAGCGGGGCGCGGCCGTCGTTGAAGAAGGCGACGGGTGCCGCATCCGCGGCTGCCGCGACCAGCGCTGCATCGCAGCAGCAGCAGCAGCAGGATGCGTCGATGGGGCCGGTCGAGATGCTCACGATTGTGGAGAACAAACTGGAGGAGTACCACCGCTACCTGAACGACCCCGCGAACCACGTCGAGTTGGCCCTCATGCAGGCCGTGATGAAGCAAAGCGACAAGCAGCGGCGTCGGCAGGCCCGGCTCGTGCACCTCGCTAGTCAAGAGGAGGAGCAGGAGGAGCGCATCCGTCGTGCCTTGGAGCGGTCGCAGGCGCCGATCATCCACAAGTCTGGCAAGCCCGTCCGTCCACGCTCCTTCGTCACGAAGCCGGTGGATGAGAAGCTGCTGCGCAAGGCGGAGCGGGCGGCTGCCGCGCTGGATGGCTCTCGCACAAGCATCGACTCGGACGAGGACGGTGCCGAGTTCTTCAAGTAGCCTCTGTTTGTGTATGTTTGTGTGTGTTTGTGTGTATGCGTGTGTCGTTTGTGTGTGTTTGTACGCATATCAGCGCCATCGAACTCTCACACGTAGATTCAAGTGGGGGGAGCCTTGATGTACAGTGCAGTTTCTTCACCCCCCCCTCTTCTTCCTCCTCACCACCGTGTGACGTGGCACGCGTGCTGTCGAGACATGCGTCTGCACGTGTGTGCGTGCGTGTGTGTGTTTGTGTGTATCCATGTACAATTACCAAGCAGTGCTGAAAAGGAGGAAAGAGCTGGAGAGTGATGCTTGGCCCCCCCCCGCCTTTCATGTCTCATCACCTGTGTTGCTTTCTTTTCTTTTCTTTTTTTTTCGTTCGCTCTCTGTGTGCGCACCGCCTCGATGTGTGTGTGCGTGTATGTCAGTGTGAGGAGAGCTTCCATCTCGACGAGATCGGCATCTTGACGTGTACCGGGTGCGCCGCCGCACCGGCGGTGATGGCTGCAGGAGCACCGCTCCGCACCGTGAGTGCTGCTCACGCCGTCCGCGCCTGAAGGCGGTACGAGACAGCGCACCGCACTCCTCCTCCTCCTCCCCCAGCACCACTCCCACACCGACGGCGAGGTGAGAGCTGTAAAAGGTGTGTCGGTGTGGGTTCACCGGATGATGCTGCGGTGGCAGCTGCTCTCCAGGAAGAAAAAAAAAAAAGAAAGAAGTGCACAGGCTCCCACCTCCTTCTCTCTTCTCTCTTCTCTCTCTCACACACTCCCGCTGCTGCTTGTTCGCGGTCATGCCGCCACTCTCCCTCATTCTCTGCTGCTCCTCTCCTCTTCCATACCAACACCGAATGACGACTCCTCCACCCTCAACAGGTGCACAAACTCAAAGTAAAAAATATAAAAAAAGAAAAGATACACAGACACGGACACGGACAGACTCGGGTAGTGGCGCGGCCTCGTTTCTCTCTCTCTCTCTCCACACACATATCTTCCTCCCTCGTCCGCCATGCCGAAGAAGCACCGCGTGAAGCGGCAGAACTACGTCGATCACCTGCGCCGACTCGAGAAGGAGAGAGACGCCTATCTGGCGAAGCGCCGTGCACCCAAGCGGAGCCGCGAGGCGCGCGGTGATGAGGAGGCGACCGGCGAGGCACGGGACTCCGCGGATGCCGGCGTGATGAAGAAGCGCCGCACCGAGGCGGACGTCTCCCCGCCGGTGAGCACCGCAAAGGTTGAGGCCGCAGCCGCGCCGGAGACAAGCGGCGCCGCCACCGCCGCGGCCCCGGAGAAGAGCAGCTTCTTCTCCCTGAAGCCCTTCTCTGAGTTGGCGAAGTCGTCAGCGGCTGCAGCGCAGAGGTCGAGTGACGCCGCGACAGACACACCGGCGGTCGCGGCAGCGGGAAAGAAAACACTGAAGCGTCGCCACTACTAGTTGCACGCCCCTCCCCTCCCCTCCCCCTACTCTCCTCTTCTCCTTCCTGTGCTCGTGGCCAGCTGGAGCTGTCCCGGCATGCACGGTGACACGGCAGCCCCCACGTGCATCGTGTGTTCTGCTGCTATGGGAAAGGGTGAGGTGAGGTGGGGTGGGGTGGGGTGTCAGCAGGCGGTGTCCGCTCTTGTCTCTCCACCTGACGATTAAGACACTTACTAACGTACACACAAACACACAAACACACACAAACACGCATGAAGATGTGCATCCTCAGCAAGTGCGCACCGACGCACCTCTGCACGCTGTTAAATGGGTGGGTGTGAGCGCTTCCGCAGAGCCACCACACCCAATTGTGAGGAGAGGAAGAGGAGGAGGTGGTGGCGGCGGCGGCGTTGTCTGAGGGAGGAGGTGCGGTATCCTGGCGGGAGTAAAGGGCGGACACCGCTATCGCGTTCACCACCACCTCTTCCGTCCTCCTCCTCCCCCGTCCTCTCTCCGCTTGTCTCACTCACACACGCCAACTCTTCTCTCCCTCTCCCGTCACCGTAGTGTCCCTTCTCCCACTTCTTCTTCTTCTCTCATATCGGCGGCCGATTCTCCATCACGCCATCGCTGCGTGTTCACGATACACACACACTTACGAGCGGGTGCGTGACGTCCCCCAGCTGACGAGGAGCGATGGGTAAGGGTGACGTGCGAACTCGCGGTGGCGGTGGTGGTCGTGGCCGCGGCCGAGGACGTGGCGGTGGCGGTGGCGGTGGCGGTGGCGGTGGTGGTGGTGTCTGCGCTGTGGGAGGCTACCACAGCAGCGAACCTCCCGCGCACCCGTGCAGTGTGCCGCTCGCCATGTGGGACTTCGAGCAGTGTGATCCCAATGCATGCTCTGGCAAGAGGCTGTACCGCGCCAACGCACTGCGGCTTCTGCGGCTCAGCGAGCCGTTCCACGGGGTGGTGTTGACGCCGAGCGCCACGGAGATCGTCAGCCCGGCGGATCGCGATGTCGTGCTGCAGTGCGGTGCGGCCGTTGTCGACTGCTCGTGGAAGGAGCTTGACGCGGTGCCGTGGCGGAAGATGCGCATGTCTGCCCCCCGACTGCTGCCGCTGCTGCTCGCGGCCAACCCTGTCAACTACGGCCGACCGTCGAAGTTGAACTGCGCAGAGGCGCTGGCGGCGACGCTGGCGATTGTTGGGCTGATGGACGACGCTCGCAGCGTCATGGCGTACTTCTCCTGGGGGGCGAGCTTCTTCGACGTCAATCGAGAACTGCTCGCGGGCTACCAGAAGTGCGCGAACTCGATGGAGATCTCCGCCTTCCAGGACGCGTACGTGGAGACGGAGCTGCGGGAGAGCGAGGCGCGTCGCGGGATCGACCTGGACGCGATGGACCTCTCCGACGCCCACGCGCTGAACGAGCGTCGCGGGCGGCTCAAGAATCGTCGGGAGTGGCAGCAAGCCGCCACGACAAGCTCCGACGACGAGGAGGAGGCGGCGGCGGCGGCAGAGGATGACGCCAGCGTGGTGGACGCCGTGAGGGAGGAGGAGGCGTCAGACGACGACGGCGCTGTCGCGACCGTGTGAGCCGCAACGGAGTCCGCTGACGGAACGTCTGCTCATGTTTTTTTTTTTTTTTTTGCTCTGTGTTTGTGTGTCTGTAAGTGCGTGTGGGATGGCGTATTCGATTAAACGAACAAAGAACAAAAAAGCAGGGGCACACTCGGCACACACTTCTCCTTTGTGTGTGTGTGTGTGTGTGTCAGGGACAGGGGCGAGGAGAGTTGCACACACCTCTCTCTCTGTCGCCGTGAAAGAGAGCGAGTACTATGGTGGAGTAATCGGTGCCTTCTGCCACCGTCTCACTTCTGCCTGCCCTACTACCTCTCGCCACTGCTTGCAGAAGATGACACCAACGATGCCACTGAGCCGCCGTGGGTACCCGAAGCTCCCCCCCCTGTGAGCGCCTTTTACGAGTGGGTCGGTGAAGCGAGCTGCTCTGCTCTGCATGATGCGCTCTGCAGCCGTGCTCATGCGAGTAACTCTTGTGTTGCCGTCGTCCTTCTACTGTCTCTCTCTCCCTCTCCCCTCTCTCTTCTCTCCTCTGCACTGCTCACCGTCATGCATCTTTGTCCGTCCATCTCTCCCGCGGGGTCACTCTGGTCACGCCAGTGCTGCTACGCCCTCTCACACGCAGCCGCCGTGAACCAGGACGGCTCACACGCGGTCTCAGCGAGAGAGCCAAAAAAAAAAAAAAAGAAGAGATACGCTAATCTCGAAAAGTGGTGTTCTTTGCGCGACTGCCGCGAGTTCTTGAAGGGAGGGAGGACCCCCTGGTTCTTGTCCCACCCCCCCTCTCGGCTTCTCGTTCTGGTGGTGCCTCAGCAACAGCATCGCAATCTGGGGAGGCTGTCGGAGTACTTGTCCGTCTCCGGCGCACGAGTTTTTTTTTTTTTTTTTGCGCTCACGGCACTTCGCTCGTGTGTCTGTTGTTTAGAGGGTTTGTTCTCGTGTATGTGTGTGGGTGCTTTTCCTTCCTATCTTTGTGTGTAGCCGGCGGCTACTCGCGCTGCTGCTGCTGCTGCTGCACGCACTGCTCTCTCTCTCTCCATCTCTCGACCTTTTCCACTGTCATCCTTCACAAGCTGTTTCTTCTCTGTGTTTCTCCACCCGCTCTTCCCCTGACGTCAGCACCCCCTTGACCAGTGCGTGATCGTGTGTGCTTGTGTGTGCTTTTGTGTGCGTGCATGCTTGTCTCGTCTGTTTCCACTCATCGTGTGTTGTGTTGTGTTGTGGTGTGTTGGTACGAAATTGCACAAACGGTTTTTGCGTGCATTTCTCTCCGTCCGCGCACAGCAGACACGTGCGTGGGAGATAGAGGCAGAGAGGAGGAGATAGGGAGACAGTGAGAGAGAGAGAGAGAAGGAGAAGGAGAAGGCTGTGGCACGCGCGCCACGCTCTCCCTTCATCTCTTTCATCGCCACCGTTGAGGGTGCTGCGCTTGTCGACTCAGATCCAGCGACACACTCTACCCATATCCTTGTGGTCGCTCTCCCTCGCTGCTTCGCGTTCCTCCTCTCCTCTTCCTCCTCGTCATCGTTGTCGTCGTCGTCGTCGTGGCTTACTTGAGTTCTTCGTTTATGGGCCATTGTGTAGTTTTCTCATCTGCCTCCTCGTATTTCAATCATCGTGTGTTTGTGTGTGTGTTTGGGTGTTGCCGCCTCTGCTGCGTGGTACGGTGCATGTGCAGGACTGGCGCGCTTTTTTTTGTTTGTTTGTTTCTTGTCGTGTCGTGAGCTCGCATCAGTGGAGGTGCTGTCGTCCTCCAGTACACGTGGATCTGGAGCACCTCTGCCAATACACCCACCGACGTTGTAGGGGTGGCTCACATGCAGCCGCTACTGTCTCACTCTCCGCCGGAGCGGCCGCTGCCGTATGGCGCGTGCTCTCTCAGCGTGTCGGGGTACCACCGTGAGCCCGAGACGCTCGGGGACACGAACAACACGCAGGCGTCCTGCGACTCCTCCTCCACATCTCCGCGCGGCCGCCCTCTCGGAGATGTCCGCTCCGCCTCCGTCAGCCCGCCTTCGTCCACGCAGGCCTCACCGGCGAGGGTGGCTGGCGTGATGCTATCCTCACCCTACCTCCTCGACATGACGACAGCGGCGGCCAACACCCCCACCTGCTCCATCTCGATCCACAAGGACCCCGCCACCCTGCACACCGGATCTCCCTTCGTCGAGGGCATCTGCGGGGCCGGCACGGCTGCCATGCAAGCCGATAGCGGAGGCGGCGACAACGACAGCGGCGTGTGGATGTGTACAGACTCCGAGACACCACCGCGCATCGGCTCCTTGTGCTCCGCCGTCGTCTCGCCGGTGGTCATATCCTCCCCGGCTCCTGCGATGGTGGACGGGGCGGAGCGGTGCGCCGGCACGCCGGCCGCGTTGCTGCCGCCACCGATCTCGACGGCGTCTCTGTCCTCGGCGGGGCAGGAGTGCCGAGCGGCCGCCGCAAGGGAACACGGCTCATCCGCGACGTATGAGATGCTCTCCTCGCTCGTCTCGTCCCCTTCCACCTCGGCGGCGCCGCTGGAGGCGCACACGCCGCTGCACGCGATGGGGCTGGTGCGGTGCGACTCCACGTCCCTCATGCGAAGGCTGCACCAACGCGGCCGCCGTGTGCAGGTGCTCGGTGCACCTCTGGACGACGAGGAGGAGGGCACGCGACTGCACACGGGGACGTCGAGGCTGCTGGCCTTCCACCACACGAGCCCACAAGCGCATCTGCGCTGTGGTTTCTCCCCCGCACCGCATCTCGGTCACGATGCCACCACCACACCGGCCTTCGGAGCCGGCGCGTCGCGCCTCCCTGCAGGCCCCACACCCCCGCTGCACGACGGGGCCGCCGTCGCCGCCACCGCAGTCGCCTCCGGTGTTGCGGGCAGCATTCACGACGGCACGCTCCGCTCGCTGGGCAGCTCCATGCTCACCTTCGTCGATCACGAGCTCGACAGCCGCGCGAGCGACTCCATCGCCACCGACATGGCGGACGCGGTGCATGGCGAGTCCGACAAGCGACACGCACGCGACGGCAGTGGGGGCCTGCGGCGCCTCACCAGCGCCAGTCGCTCCCTCCACACCAGCTGCCGCTCTCCACTACTGGCCACCCCTCACGTGGCGCCGTTCCTGCTGAGCCCAACGCCGCGGCGGCGCGGGCGTCTGACAGGTGCCGCCGCTGCGGCGCCACTCTCGCAGGTCACTGTCGAGTATGCCGCTGCCATCCAAGCCGCTGCCAAGTACGGCTGTCCACTGCGGCAGCTGCTGGCGATGCGCTGCGACGACGGCGACGAGGATACCTGGCGAGACTCGGAGGGGTCATAGAAGAGACATTACAATGTGCGTGTGTGTGTGTGTGTGTGTCTGCCGCCCCCGCAGTCCGCTCGCTCTCTCTCCCTCTGTCCTATCCTTCCACGAGCGCACCACTGCGGTGGCGCTTCTCTCTCTCTTTCTGTTTCCCGAATGGAGAACAACACACACAAAAAAAAAAACAACAACAGTCGCGGGTGACGAGCTGTGCTGGACGAGAAGGTCTTTGCTCCATCAGGGTAATCGCGTCACTTCTCGTGGACTTCGCTCCACCTCTCAGCACACACACACACACACACACACTCAACGTCGCCTGGCATGCCGTCAGCGCGTCGTGGGACTTGCGTGCACGATCCCTTCCCTTCTCCTCCTTTTGGTGGCGCAGTCGAGAGCACCGCCACTTCTTCTCATGGAAGTTGCTGTCACAACGTTGCCTGACCTCCTCCCTCCCTCACTCCCTTTCCTCCTCCTTCTCCTCCTCCTTCCACAACGAAGGAAACAGACCACGCTCCGCAACTTCTCGAGTCTCTCACGAAGAGAACTGTGGGTCCGTGCGTGGCTGTGTCTCTCTCTCTCCATATCTCTTTCTCTCCTTCACACAAACACACACACACTTAGGGACTACCTGCATAGTTGCACGAGGCACGTCACAAGACACACACACACACAGAGCAGAAGGGAGCCCTGAACGCAGGTGTGCCTCAGCTTTGCGTCTCTCTCGTTTCACTCCTCCTCCTCCTTCGCTGGCGTATCTGTTGCCCCTCATCGTGCGTCGTCCCCCCCCCCTTCATCGCCTCGCTTCTCGCTTTCTCTCCCTTTTTCTTTTGTTGTTTTTTTGTTTTTTTTTGTTTCGCGTGTTGCGGGTAGACGTTTATTGAGTCCCGACCTCACTGTCGTCAGCGGAGTGTCGAGACACACACACACACACATTGAGGCAAGTGCACGGCGTTGTGAGTTGCTCCTGCCAGATCGAGCCGTCTCGGAGTCTCTCCCACCGCCGGCCGATTGCTTCTCTCTTCCTTCTTCTCTCGCGTCTTTCCGGCGTATCACAGCACGAGGTGCACATCTCTGGGGCAGGCTCTATCCCTTCCTCCCCCCCCTTCTCCCGTTCCTCCTTCTTTCTCTTCGTCTACCGTCACGCCTCTCACCGCGGTGTGACGGCGCGCCATGTCTGGCAAGATGCATCCGAACAAGGCCCTTCGGCTCTTGTGCACCGTGTACCTGCTCCTCTCCCTCGTTGTGCAGTGGGTGCTCGTGTGGGTGGCGCAGGTCGTCTTCATCGTCTTCTCCTTCCCCTTTACCACGTCCGAGTTCCGCCAGGACATCTGCGGCCACATCTTCCGCAAGGTCAGCTTCGTCGGGATGGACGCGCTGAACCCGTTCTGGCACATCCACGTCCTCAACCGGTTCCCGGAGGTGAAGAGCAAGAAGGTGATCCTGATGCTGAACCACCTCAGCGGCGCCGACCCCTTCGTCTCCATCCGCTCGATGCTCCCACGCGATGGCACCTGGATCGCCAAGGGCGGTCTCTTCCGCGTCCCCTTCGGCGGCTGGGCGCTCTACAACGCCGGCGACCTCGCGGTGCACTTCCGCGACAAGAAGTCCAGCTTCGCCACGGTCAAGGGCACCGTCGGCCCCATGATCGAGAACGCGCGGACTCGTCTGCGTCGTGGCCGCATGCTGTGCGTGTTTCCGGAGGGCATCCGCAACATGAACCCTGACGGCCCGCTGAACCCGTTCCGCCTCGGCTTCTTCTCGCTCGCCGTCGACGAGGGTGCCACGATCGTGCCGCTGGCGGTGAGTGGGACGGACAAGCTGTGGCCGCGCGGGTCGCCGCTGATGGACGCCGCGGATGCCTACTTCTCCTTTGGCGAGCCGGTTGACGCGAGCAACTTCAAGTCGGCGGAGGAGCTCTCCCAGCACGTCTGGAATGTCATCACGGAGCTCCGTGAGAAGCACCCCGACCGTATCGAGCTACACGCGCAGCAGGCGACGGCGCCGTCAGGTGCACCACCTGAAGTGAGGAAGGCCGACTAAGCGGCACGCCGCCACCGCAGGTTGGGGAACAAAAGGGGGAGGAGGAGGGGCGGGGGCGCGCTACTCTGTGATGAGCGATATCGTGCTTGTTTATTGCGTGTGGGTTCGGACTGGTCTGCCTTCTGTGGTGCTGAGGTGTCGCTCTCGGTACGTTTTTGTAGGCCCACATCCAATCAAAAAAACACACAGACACATGTCCGTGTCTGTGTGAGTATGTTTGTGTGTTTGTGCGCTGACTTTCTGCATCTTTGCTCCTGTGTATGTGTGTGTGTGTTGTGTTGGTGTTGGGATTGGTCTCCTGTGCACGCTGCGCTGTCCCTCGTCCTCCTCTCCTCTGTTGCCTTGCCTCTCTCCTTCACTCGTTGACTCCTTAGGCGCGCGTGGCGGACACCGCGCCATAAAGTTCCTTTTTTTTTTTGTGGTGTTTCCTGTCTTGTGATTCTTAGCTACACGAATCCAACAAAAAAAAAAAGAAGAAAAGAAAAAGAAAAGCACAAACACACACACACACACACACACACACAAACACGCACAAACGCACACACACGGACACACTGGCTGAGGCAGAGACGCGGACGCATGGTCACGAGCATTCGGGAATCTGCGTTTTGATCGCACCAGCGCCGTTGTCTGTGCACCGTGTGCTGGTGTGGTGGGACGGGTGCAAGGATGGGAAAAGGCGTCAAAGGCAACACACTCACACACATCGTGTGCGTTCTCCAAGGGGCCGCCACGCCTTTTCCTGACTCCGATGAGGCTGCCATGGCGAAGGCACACACTGTTTAAGGTCGGCTGCGTGAGTCCGCTGGTGTTAGTGGGGGAGGTGTGTTGAGGGAGACCAGCACACGCGCCTCTTCACGTCCTCCTTGAGTGCCTTATCTACGGTGCCTCTCTGCTCAATCCTTTTTCTTCTCACTTTCGCTCTCCACTTCGCTGTCGGAGCCTCTCTCTCTCTGTGACCGCTGACTACGTGTACCTACACACACACACACACACACACACATACTTGTTAACGCGTGCATACGCACTTGTACCACTCTGCAGCTCATCACACCTCTCTTCTTCAATTCAGTACCCCACTATCCCCCCTCGCTCTCTCTCTCTCTCCACTGTTTGTGTCAGTGTCAAACCTAGTCGCCTTCGTGTCCGCCTTCTTATCTCCTCCGCCTTCCTCTTCTTTTTGTGTTGTTTTGTTTGTGAATTGTTGTCTGTGTATCTTGGCACGCGTACTCTGTCAACTTGTCCCTCGTGTGTGCGTCTGTGCGTGTCTTCCTGTGTGATTCGCTGAACGGCGGCAACGGCAGGTGCAGCACTGCAGCTTTCGACGTCGCGTCCGGCAGTCCCCGCCTTGACGAGGGCCCGCCTGCACGTGAGACACGCCGTAGACCACACACTCTCTTTCACACACACACACACACACACAGATACAGAGGAAGTACAACACGAGCAACAGCGGATAGGCACTCTCTCTCTCTCTCTGGCCCTTGGATACATGCTGGCGGACGATACGCTGAAGCATCAAGGTGAGATCTACGCCGCGGGTAACAGCATGACCATCTCCATCAACACCAACTCTGCTGACGGCGATGCTGCGCAGCAGCCGCAGCAGCCGCAGCAGCGCAACGGTCATGCGTTGGCAGATGGCCATGAGAACGGCCACGCTATGTCGCTTGAGAGCACCGCGGCGCCAGCGCAGGACCTCGAGGACGAGCGCGCGTACCCCGATATGGAAGTGGAGAACGCGCCGACCGCCGACCCCGACGGCTCGTCGATCCTGTGGACGATGGACGAGGAGACGGTGCTGATGCACTCCAGCGCGGCGTCGCTCGAGCGGATCCGCGAGCGGCTCTCGACGCTGCTGCTCGGCGTCTCCGCTGCGATCAGAACACGCGCGGCGAGTGATGCGGCGCCGCAGACGGGCGGCAGGAGCAAGTCCCCGTCATCGGCGTCCCGGCGCGGTGGCGGCGGCGGCCGGTCTGCTCTGGACTTCACGGCTCAGGTGCGCGCCGCTGATCAATCCCTTCGAAGGATTGTTGGCGAGGCCTTCAGCTGCTTCTCCGAGGACGAGGTGGCGCAGATGCGGCAGCTGAGCTCTCTGGCAGACAAGGGGGCCACCGATTGCGAGGAGCTGGTGCGCAACGCTGTCGTCGTGCTGCAGGCGCTCACCCACGACGGCGAGGCTGTGCGCGATGTGGCGCACCTCCGGCAGTTTGCCACGACCCACCGCGAGGAGATCACCGGGCAGCAGTGGCAGCACGACTTCGTCACAGCCCTGCGCTCGCTCGCCGTCGGCTTCCTCCGCCGTCCCGATGCTGTGATGGCCTCCTACGGCCACTCAGTGAATCAGATTGTGCAGCGCGAGGACCTCTACGTGGCACTGCTGCGCCTGTGCGGCGGACGTCCCATCGGGTCCACACCAGCGCCGGCCGGCACCTCCACCGCCAAGGTCAGCGCCGCGGCGACGGCCTCGCACCCTCCGCCTGCCACCACCGCCCGCACCTTGCACACGCGGACGTCTCGCCAGCCGCGGTACGACTCTACCCTGATTCACACCGCGAGAGATGGCAGTGGCGCGACTCAGATGCGCCGCATCTCCGGCTCCTACCTCGATCCCTTCATGCCGGGCGAGCTGCCGCACTGTGTGATGCCCTCCACCCCATCGACACCACTGAAGCGCGGCGGTGGCACCTCGCAGTCGCGACGCGCCAGCACCATGACACGAAGCCGCCCCTCCTTGAGCGTTGTGCAGGAGAAGCACGAGATCGAGTCCAGTGCCGCTGCATCGACGAAGCGGCCGAGCAACACGCGCGCGGAGCCGATGCCAGAGGTGCCGCGCCGGGTGAGCGTGCACCGCGCCGCCTCTCCCTCCATGGCGCACTACTAGGAAGACAGTACACGGTGGCAGCGGGGGTAAGACGAATGGCACGGCTACGACACACAAGTAGCACACACACACACATATGCGTGCGTGCGTGTGTGTGTCTCTCCGTGACTTTATATGTGATATTGTGCATCTGTCTGTGCACAAGTGAAAGATGCTCGTCGTTTTTTTTTTTTTTTGTGTGTGTGTGTGTGTTTGTGTGGTGTGTGTTCTGTGCTCTCTGTCTGCTCCGCCATTGGATACCCTCTCGTCGTCCTCTGTCCCTCCACGTATTGTTTGTACTTCTCCTCCACTTTTCTTTCTGTTTCTGTTTCGGTGTGTCTCTCTGGTTCCCCAGCCGCTTCACTGCACCCGTGGCACCTCTTCTTCACAGGCACACACACACACAAATGCACATGCACGTGTTGCCCTCGCAGCTCGTGGAGTGGTGCAGCGCTTGGGGGAGCTGCATTGATCACTCTTTCGTTTCTACTGCTGCGTCTCTCTGTCTTTTCATTGATATGGATCGTTGGCCACAAGAGGGGGGAGAAAGGAGGGATGCAGGAGCGAGTCGGACAAGCATCGGGGACTGGTTGTGAGGCACGGCACGTGGAAGGTCCACGTCGTCGCCACCGCACACGCACCGGCACACACCGACACACACTGACGCGCAAGTGAGGGGCAGGAAGGGTCGCTATGAAGTAGTCCTCTATGAGGAGTGGAGGGTGTGTGTGTGCGACGGGACAGGCGTGCGGGGACACGAGGAGGTGGTGGAGAGTGCTCTCTCTCTTTCGGCTTGTCTCCGCGTCCGTTCGTGTGCCCCTCCGTTCACGATCAGCCTCTCTCTCTCGACTCCCACTTGTCGCTCTACATCGCGTGTGCGTGTGTGTGTGTACATCTGCCTCTCTCTCTCTCCCTCGCTCTCTTGGTGTCCTGCGTGATTCTTCGCGGTGTGTGTGTGTGTGTGTGTGTGTGTGTGTGTGTGTGTGTGTGTGCCCCTCGCTGCCATCTGCGTCTGTGCCCTCGCGTCTCTCTCCCTCTCCGCAGACGTTTTTTTTTACTGTATTGGTGGTGGAGGGGAGGAGACCTTCTTCTCCGTTCCTCCTCCGGCTCGTGATGGTTGGCCGTTGCAGCCGACGCGGCTTTGTTTCTTTTCCCTTGCCGCTCCTCCCGTCCTCAACTGCCCTTCCCTCTCTCTCTCTCCTTTCTTTCTTCCATTTGGCTCCTTGTTCGCCTTCTCTGTTCACCTTCATCGTTGCTTTGCTAGTGGACACACACACACACACACACACACACACACGACACACGCATACCCCTCGCGTGAACACGAAAGGCGCTACGCCAACATCCTCCTCGTCCTTCTTTCTCTCCTGTTCTCCCCTTCTCGCACTGCTGCGCCACGCCTACACCCCTCCCTCTCACTCTCCCTCTCTCTTCTGCGTCACGCTCGCGCGTCTTTTCTTTTCACTTTGTTAGCTGGTCTTCCGGTTCCATTGTCGCTCGCTACGCCTCATGTGTGTGCAGTTGCGCGGTGCTTCTCTTTTTTTTTTTTTGTTTTGTTTTGTTGTTGCTCTTTCTCTCCCTATTTTCACCGCTCTCCGCCGTCTTGGTCAGCTTCTCTCTCTCTCTGTGTGTGTGTGTGTCTCTCTCTCTCTCGTCGCCCTTTCTCTCTTCTGTGTGTGTTTTTTTTTCTTTTCTTCTTCTTCTCTCCCGTGCCTGCCACTATCGCCCTCTTCCTCCTCCTCCTTGGCCTCGCCTCCTCGCCTCCTCCACCGTCCTGCGCGTGTGTGTGTGTGTCTCTCTTCCCCTCTCTCTCTCCCCTTCATCTCTCCTTCTCAAGAAAGAGCACCGCGGCGTGTGGTAGGGGCTCCTTCTGTGCTTGTGCGAATGTCTCACCTACTGGGGCCACCTTTTTTTTTTTCTTTTTTTTTTCGTTTTTGATATGCGTGTGTACGTGTGAGTATCTGAGTGCCAATGTGCAGATGTCTGCGTGTATTGTGTGTGGTTGGCGCCACTTTGAGTTGAAGGTGCCCGCGAGCACAGAGACACACACGAAGAAAAAAAAAAAAAAGAAAAAACATACACGCACTCACACACAAAGTGTCACACGTTCATTGAATTGAACAGGAGATGTTTGTCTTGTTTGTCGTTGCGGGTGATCCACACACACACACGGCGAGTGGACAAAAAAAAAAAAAACAATTCGCCATGCTCCTCGTCTCCCACCTCTGTCTTCCCTCCATCAATCTCGGGACAGCGACCAGGTGAGGGGGGTAGGATGAAGTGAACGGTGAGGCCGCGCCATGAAACACACACACACACATACACACACACATGCACACATGTTTGCGCAGGCAGGTGGAAGAGAGACGCTCTCGCAAACCAGTGGGTATATATTGGTGTGGTGCTCGGCTGTGGCTACTGCGTCAGGCCCGCAGAGTGGTGTGTGTGGAAGAGATCGAAAGGCACGCGTTGCTGCACTGACTGCAGTTCCACTCAGGTCTGTATGTAACCAATCGATGTGCGCAATCTCCATCTGACGGCGCCGCCACACCGCGGTGTGCCCGCATGATGATACACGATGATGGGGTGGAGTGGGGGAGCAGACGCGCTGCACGAGCTCATCTTCTCCTTCTTCTCAGCCCCTCCCAAGTTGCAAAAGGGAAAGAAATCAAACACACAGTCTCTCTCTCTCTCCACTCGTCTCTCTTCTTCTCCCCCGTGTCTCTCTCTCCCTCTCCCTTCTTCTCTCACACATTGGCCTTGCACGCCGGTGTCGCACACCGACGACTACGAGGTGTCTCTCCTATTGAGACGATTGACGATAGAGAGGAGAGGGCTGACGATGGGCCGAAGCGGTGATGCAGTTGGGGGAGCCGTCTCTCTCTGTTGACGTGCTACTATGGCATCAATCATGTACTCTGGCTGATGTGGAGAGTGAAGGCTGATCAGAGGAGTGCGGTGAAGTCACGACGTCGTCCAGGACAACTGTCAGCAGCACGCGTTGCACTGGATGCAAAAAAAAAAAAAAGGAGGTGAACAGCAGCTTTTGAGAGACGGCTCTCTTTGAGCGAAGGAAGGCGAACTACTGGTCCAACAACATTCTCTTTGGGACTGTGGCTGCGTCGGCCCTCGGTCCTCTGGCGTTCTTTGCAGGACTTTCAGAAGCGGAGGGCGAAGATGGCAACACCGCTACTCAACTCTACATACTCACACGTGAAGATGCGGGAGGTGAGGAAGGTGGCATGTCTGCCACACCACACCTGAACTAGTGATGTGGTCGTCTCGCTCTTTTTTTTTTGCTCACACACACAAGCAATCTTTTTTTTTTTTTTTTTTGTGGACTCTCTTTGTTGCCTCTCGTTCTCTCCTCGCGTGTGAGTGGGATGAGTGTGATGAGTGTGATGGGTGTGAGAGTTGGACGCGGGTTGCACTGTCGTCAGTGGACCGGTCGCCCTCCCCCCGAACCACCAAAGAAAGAGAGCTCGAACGTGTCACTGTGCACCTGAGAGAGAGCGCCCTCCCTTCCCCTCTCTTCCTCTCTTTCCCCCCTTTTGCGCGTCGGACTAGAGGGAGGTTCGGGTGACCCCTGCACGAGTCAAGACTCTCAGAAGCAGAATGGATGTCCCTTTGCCCTCCAACCCCTGCGCTCACACACACTCTGTATCTTCCTGGCTTGCAGAGGAGCATCCGCATTCTCTCTCTCACATACACACACATACACAAAAAGCACACACACACACACACACGCACAAAAGTTGAGTGCCAGCACTCGTCCGTGTCATCCTCCTCCTCCTCCTCTGCGTTGTGCGGGGGCTGCCATCACAGCGGTGTCGTGCACGTGACCGCTTCTCTCTTGCTCTCTCCTCTCCTGATCCACAGCGACGTCCCTTCACAGGTGCATCACCTCTCCCACCTCTCTCGTCCGCGAACACACACCCGTGCCATTTTTTTTTTTTTTTCTAGACCTTCACCAGGCCTCTTCCGAGGGCAGATACGACCGGGCGATGATCGACTACTACCAGTTCCTCGGCCTCAACCGGCAGTCCGGTGACGATGACGTCGCCAAGGCCTACCGCCGCTACGCCCTCGCCTACAACCCACAGTGCCACCCCGACAGCACAGACCAGGACACACTCCAGCGCAACTTCAAGACGGCGGCGCAGGCCTACACGGTCCTCTCCGATCCGAAGAAGCGCGCGATCTACGACATCTACGGCGAGGAGGGCGTGCGTCACGGTGGCACGGGCCTGCAAGGCGTCCCTGGCGGCGTTGATCTCGACTGCATCGATCCGAACGCCGTCTTCACCCGCTTCTTCGGCGTCGACAACCCCTTCCAGGTGATGGGCAACATCGATGGGGTGAAGGGCAACCAGCACGACTTCTTCAGCGCCATCGCCGGCATGCCCCCGAACCCACCCAAGTGCCCGCCCATCGAGGTGCTGCTGCCGGTCACCCTCGAGGACGTCTTCTACGGCGCCACGCGACGCGCGGCGTGGACGGCGACGCATGCTGGCGGCGTCGCGCTCGGGGCCCCCATCACGGCCACGGCGGAGTCCTACGAGGTGCGTGTGGAGAAGGGGGCGAGGACCGGCGATCGCTTCACCGTCGTGGGCCGCGGCAACGCCGCCCCCGGCTTCGCGCGCGGCGACGTGATCGTCGTCGTCAACGTAGTCCAGCACACTCGATTCCGACGCGAGGGCGACGACCTCGTCACCACCGCGAACGTGTCGCTGCGCGATGCCCTCTGCGGCACCACGGTGACGGTGCGGACGATGGAGGGCCGTGAGGTGTCCATCTTGATCGACGAGATCGTCGACCCGGCCTACCGCACCCGCATTGCTGGGGAGGGGCTGCCCACCCGTGGTGGTGAGGGGAGCTCGACGCGTGGCGACCTTGTGATCGAGTTCACGACCAAGTTCCCCAGCTTCTTGACGGCGGAGCAGAAGACGGAGATCGGCCGCATCCTTGACGCTCGCTGAGCCATGCGACCTTTCCTTTTTTTTTTTTTTCTTGTTGGGGGCGGGGAGGGATGGCGCAGCTGCCGCCTGCTGAGAGAGGGAGATAGAGAGAGAGCCATGTCCACCACCATGCACACGCTCTCTCTCTCTGTCGCTTTCTTTCTTCTGCACCGGTTTTCCAGATGTACGTGACCGGCTGTGTGTGTGTGTGTGTGTTCGCAACCCCCCATACTCCACCCTCCCCTGCTGAGGTGCAATGTAAACTAGACATGTTGTTGTTGGTGTGCGAGTAGTGTGTCCCTCCCTCCCCCCTGTGGTGGTCGTCGTCCCGATCGTTGCAGCGCGCCGAGTCGTGTCTACTGCGCCGCGTGCACTCCCGCTCATGAACACAAGCAAACACGAAGGATGACGGTGGTGTAAAACAAAACAAAAATGCACACAAACACACAAACAATGAAGAGTGTGTGTGAGAAGCAAGGAGAACAGGACCACGGCGGTGTGTGACACTGCAGGCGACAGAGACAGGAAGAAGTGGGAACAAAGGAGGGAGAAAGGGAGAGAGAGAGCGCGAGAGTGGTGGCGCTGGCACGGCTCATCGTTGCCACCACCTGCTTGAGCCATCCCTCTCTCTCTGTGTGTCTGTGTCTCTCTCTGGCAGGCTCACGTGGACGACGCTTCCCCCCCCTTTCCCAGTGTCTTCTGTCTGTCTTCATGTCACCGTGCCTTCACGGTTTCCGGCTTGTCAGCATCTGCGGAGCTGTTCCACTGCGCCGCTGAGAAGTGGGAGGCCACAATATCACTGTCGATGGACAGCCTTGACACCGCTTGTCTACACCGCTGCAACTCTCTCACATCTTCACGCTCGTCCCCACACACAAACGCGATGGGTTTGGTTGCTCTCCCCAGCAAAGAAGGCTGCGCTGTCCACGCACCCGCTTCGTTCTTTTGCACCTCCTCCTCTTCTCGGTACCCGACGGCGATCTGAGAAACACACAGACACACACGCACACACGGACACCCAACTACAGACACATTCCCACGACGCACACACGTGTGCGTCTCTCGCGCTGCACAGCGCTTCTTTCCGACAACCGCAGGCCCTGCAAGGCGCATCCCCTCCCTCCCCCTCTCTCCCTCATCTCCGCATCTCTCCGTCCCACTTTCTATTGGCGCTGACGGGCTCATACACAGCAACTAGCGTCGTCACGCGAGCTCCCGGTGGCATCTGCACACGTCTCTGCTGACCTACCTCCGTCTCTCTCTCCTCCATTTTTTTTTTTTTGCTTGAGCACTGTCTCAGACACATCTCGAGTGTGACAGACGTGGTGGCAACGCGAATGGCCGCCGCTGTCGAGGCGATGAACGTCGGCGACGATGAGCGGTACTCGGACGACTCCTTTCAAGATGACTTCGAGAGCGCCAGCTCTGACACGCCGCGCCGGGCCATGCACGCGGTGGAGAAGACGCCTCCCTCTGCGACCGCCGCCGCTGCCGCGCAGGACGGAACGCCGATGAGCGCGTCCAGCAAGACGGCCACGACGACAACAACGGCTACATCCACCTCAGCCTCCGCGCCGAGCGCGCGCAGCTCGCGTCACTCGTCCGTCCTCCACAGCATGATCAAGTCACCCGCATACCCGACCTCCGCCAATGCACACGCCGCCGACGCCGCCGCCGACGCCGCCGCCCCCGCCAGGCGCTCTGTCTCCTCGTCCTCCTCGTCCGCCGCGTCGTCTCACAGCGTCAGCCGGAGCGCATCGGCGCACTCGGCCCACAGCGCAGCAGCCGCTGCACATGATGTGTACCACGCCGAGCACGAGGAGGAGAGCTCTCTCCTGCCGGCAGACCACGTACCCGCGGGGGAGCAGCGGCGCGCCGACGGCAGCGGCAGCGGCAGCGCGCCACACTCGCGTGGCGGGCGAGTATCGGCGGAGCAGCACGGCGGTGGCGACGTCGGCGAGCCTCGCACGCGGCGCGCGGATGGGTCTCAGCGGGGGTACACCTCAGGCACCCCCTCCGTCGCGGAGAGCCGGCGCATCCGGCGGCCGGAGGTGCCGGAGACTGTCGCGGAGCTGCGCGCGATGCAGGAGGAGAACGCTCGCATGCGCGACGAGCTCTTCCAGCGCAGCCGCGAGCAGTACCACACGAGTCTCGCGCAAGGCTCGTCCTCCAAGTCTGGCGGCACCTTCAACGCCAACCGCACCGTCGGAGGTCCGGCGGCGTCGAGCAAGACCGCGGCCGCCTCCAACCCCGGGCGGCATCGCGAGGCCGCCGCGCGTCTCGTGCAGGAGTCGCTGATGGTGCACCGGACTCTGCAGGTGCTTCGGGTGGAGCAGCGCGAACTCGTCCACCGCCGCGATGAGCTGAGGACGCTGGTGAGTCGCTACAAGAGGGCGTCCAAGTACAAGGATCTGGTGGAGGAGGCGAAGGAGGACATCGCCGTGCTCACAGACGACCACCGCGACGCCCACCTCGAGGTGCGCTGCAATGAGAAGCTGCTGGTGCTGAACGATGCCATGACGGAGACCGGCGTCGGCGAGCGGCGTCTGCTGGAAGAGATCCGCTCGCAGAACGCGCTGACGCAGCGTCGACGCGAGCACGCCTTGCGAGATGCCGACAACGCACAGCGCGTGCGCGACGCCGCCGCACAGCGGGTGGAGGAGCTGAAGCTGGAGGTGGCGAAGCGGCACCCGCCCGCCGGCGGCAGTGGACACACGGAGGGCTATCAGCTGCGCGTCATGAACCAGGCCAAGAAGGATCGCATTCACGAGCTGCGCGCTCAGCTGCAGCAGCTGCGTCACGAGCAGGAGGACGCCAACGCCGGCGCACGGCCGCACGGCGTCCACGCGTCTCACCGCCACCGTCACCTCCACAACCAGCGCGACGACGCCGAGCGGGAGTACCTGAAGACGCGCATTGCCGAGATGCGTCGTGAGATCGAGCGAGGCGCTGGCGGCTCCACAAACATGGCCGCGTCCGGGAAGGCGTCCACCAGCGGCGGCAACTCAGTCTCCTCTCCCGTACGCGACACGCAGGTGGCGGTGCCGTCGCCGCATTCCGCGACGCCACGCTCCGACACGCCTGCCACGGCGACAGCGCACCCCGCCGCGGCGGCCACGCCACACACACACGCACCGGCGCCGTCGACGGATGCAGCTCCTGCGCCTGCTCCGGCAGCACCGAGCACCGCGAACGATGAGATCGACGTGACGGCGTGGCTCAGTGCCCACCCCGCCGGAGACGCCGTCGCCGGCAGCGGGGTCGCCCCATCGCAGCGGCCGTCGCACGACACCACAGTGTTTGCCAACCTGTACCCGAGAGAGTCGGCGCCAGCGGCGACGGCGACGGCGGAGGCGCTCCACGCGGAGGAGGACACACCGGCCCCTGCCCCACCCGCGGCGGATGAACCGCCTGCGTGGCTGGAGGCAGAGACGGGGGCGGTGGCGGAGGCGGAGGCGGCGTCGCCCGCCCCTGCGATGTCGTACGAGGAAGTGGACCACGTGGACGAGGTGGAGGAGGAGGAGGTGGTGGAGTCGGAGGAGGTCAGCGAGGCGCCTGCGCCGGCCCTGCCAGCGCACGAGGAGGCGGAGCTGGACAACGCGATGTTCGGCATCGGCGGTGCTCACGGGGCAGCGGCTGCCGCACCGCCTCCGGCGCCAGAGGCGGAGAACAACGACGACGGCCCGGACTGGTTGAACTTCTAGAGCGCGCGACGAGGTGGTGTTTTTTTTTTTGGGGGCGGAGCACGCGTGGATGTGCTGGATCGTCGAGTCTCCTCTGCGTGTGCGTGCTCTTGCTCTCGCTGCTCTTCTCTTGTTTGCTCCCTCTCGACACCTCCGCCTTTTCTCCAGTCCAGCGTCAGAAGGACGCGTCTGAGTGTGAACCACACACACACACACCCACACACACACACACGCACAGATACAAAGTCACACATGTGCCACTCGGGGGTGTCTCTCGTCAGGGCGGTGAGACAGACTGCTGAGGAGCTCGGAGGGAGTTGGTGTGAGGCGAGAGGAGGAGGAGGAGGAGACGGTTGCCATGCCAACAGACGTGAAACGAACTCTACGGGCCACCGCTGTGTGTGGGTGTGTGTGTGTGTGTGTTAGAAGAGGGAGGGAGGGGAGCACTGCGGCCCTTCACCAGCAACTGCTGTGGGCGCTACTCGCCGTCAACTGCGTCTACCCTCCGCTCTCCTCTGTTTTTTGTTTTTTTCCTTTTGTTCGAGCCTCCTCCCCTTTTGTCTGTACTCACCGCTGTGTGTGTGTGTCTCACTGTGTTTGTGTGCATGTGTCTGTGTGTGTGTGTGTGTGCCTCCTGTACTCTGGATGTGGATGTGTGGACTCGATGTGAATAGCACTGAACTCAGGCATGCCGAAGCTGAACCTGCCGTGCGCTGAGGAAGTTGAGGCCAGAGAGAGAGAGAGAGCGAGAGAGGAGGCGGCGGCGGCGGTTGGGGGATGAAGGAGACGAGAGCGACAGAGCGGTCGACTCCCTCTCCACCTTCGCTCTTTCTCTCTCTCCGATGCTCTCTTATCCATGTACTGTGTTGACGGATGGGCTTGACAGCATGTGCGCGTGCCTGCGGCTGCGTGACTGTGTTACTGTGTGTGTGTGTGTGTGTGTGTGTGTGTGTGTGTGTGTGTGTTGGTGTCCCCACCAGCCCTGCTGACTTGGTGGTTTGTACCTCTTCCTTTTTTGCCGTCTCTCGTGTGCGTACTCCGTGCGGAGCGTACCGGCGGACCGGTGCGCCGGTCTCGCCTGCACGGGGCTGCGCAACCCATCAGGCATGCACATCTGCACTGTTGCCTCAGTCTCTCCCCCCCCGCCTTCGCTTCCTTTACTCTCGCATCGATGTCTGTTGAATCGAAGCGTCCGCACTTGCAACGCACGCGAGTGCAGGAGTTGCCGCATCGGTGTAGCAGGAGAGAAAGAGAGAGAGGAAGACAAACAAGAGGACAGGCCGGCTCTACAAGTGCAAGTGGATGTGACCGGGTGTGTGAGAGTGTGAGCGCTTGGCAAGCCGAGCGGATGGAGCCACGTTCGCGTGCAAGGATGTATATGTGTGTTTGTGTGTGTGTGAGTATGTCTAGTTGCGTGTGTATGTGTCTCTGTACTCGGAGCACGTGTATGCAAGTGTCATCAATTCAAGAAACAACAACAACAACAATCAAAGGACGTAGATGTGCATCACCAACGGTGCCGGTAGCTTCCCTCCCCCGCCTCTCTCCCTCTCCCTACACCGGTCTGCCGCTCCTGTGTGTGCGCCTGTCTGGCGATACCACCGCCAACTCGCCACTACTGTGCTGTTTGTGTGTGTGTGTGTGTGTGTGTGTGTGTGTCCCTCGCATCCATCTCTCAGCGTCGCAGCGACTCGTCCTGCATCTGCGGCGCGTCGCTGTCCATGAGTGGAGGCGGTGAGTGTTGAGATGTGGGAGATGGACGAGTCCGAAGTGTCTCTGTACAACTTTGCGTTGACCAGGCGAGTCTCATGTGCGACACATAAAACGCTTACCTTCCTTCCCTCACTGCCCTCCCAACGCTGTCTGTGCCTTCTTCCCACAAACACACACACACACACATACACACACACACACGCGGTTGCCACAGTAGTAGCGGACGCAACTCCTCCGCTTCCGGTGCGGCGAGACAGCGACCTTACACAGTGTGGTGGGGTGCATCACACGTCGCCGTCGTCGCGCGTACACGTCACTTCTGCTCTCTTTTTCTCCCTCGATTGCTCAAGACACTCTCTTCTCTTCCTCTCTCCTCTTCCTCTCCCTCACTCGCTCTCGAATCACACACGCGCCGTCCTCCGCGACCGTCAGACGTGTATCGTCCACTCCCCCCCCCCCCGCGTTCCTCCCTCCTCTTCTTGTCCATCTCTCGCGCTCTCTGTCTCTGTCTCTCTTGTATGTTCTCCATTGCCTCTCTTGACCTCCACCCACGTTGTGTTCTTCGGTCCCTGTTTTCCTTTTCCTTCTTCTTTTTTTTTTTTTTCTATCTCTCCGCGTCCCTTCCACTCTGCCTCCTATCGCTCACCTTCGTAGAAGACGCCGTCGTCGTTGTGGTGATTGTCTGACCGCACCTGCGTCTGGAGGTGAGCAGGCAGTCCACATACGACATCGGCTCTCTCTTTCTGTGTCTCCTTCCAGTCGCCTGTTCTCTCTCGTTTTGCGCTCCTTCAGCGCTTGTCCAGAGCTCCGCCGCCGCCGCCGCTGTCCATCCTTCGGTGCTCGTCGTCTACAACGAAAGGAAGGAAGAGTGAGGACATACGCACACATACACACACACACACACACACGCACATACGTACATCGACAGACAGTGTGTCTACATCCTCCTGTGGTAGATCGGTTGCCATTTCCAGGGGGTTGCGTCGTCCTTCTCCGTCGAGGGACTTCTCCGGCTCTCTGTCTCTCTCTCTCACTCTCTTTCTCTTCTTCTCTTGCTCTCTCTCTTTATCTTCCACTCTTGCGGTTGTCCAGCACGCACGCACGTGTGTCTATTAGCGTCACTCCCCTCCTCCCGCTCTGCTTCTACTTCGACGGTGGAGCGCTGCCTTTTCTTTTTTTTTTTCTTTCTCTCGAGAGTCGCCGTCTCACTCTCGCACCTGTGCAAGTGTTGTTTATCGAACTGCACACGTGTGTGAGTCTGTGTGTGTGTGTCTGTGTGGACGGCACGTCGCTCGCCGCGTCGGCGACTCCCCTCCCAACGATCGGCAGCGTCACTCAACGTGTGACCGGAGGCGAGCAGGAGAACCGTGAGAGTGACAGAAGCCTGGTGGTGGTGGTGGGAGGAAGTGTGTTCGCGAGAGAGGGGAAGGACAGAGAGAAGGAACCGCCGGCGTTTTTTTTTTTTTTTTGTTTGTCTCCCGCTGACCAAACACCAACACACACGACACACACGCACAGAGACACGTCGAGGAAGGACCGATACGCTGTTGGACACTTCACCTCTCCTTCTCCCCCCCCCTTTATTGTGTTACGGGAGGGAGAGAGAGAGGTGTTACGGGTGCCAAGCAGAGAGTGTCCTGCGTGTGATGAAGATGCCGCGACCGGGTGGTCCTCTGGCTGCGTGTGGGACGGTGTATGTGTCCCAGCAGCGGTGGATGTGCACCACGTGGCGCCACCTCCGCGTGGGCAGCGCCATCCGTGCAGAGGTGCTGCTGCTGGGCCGGCGTGGCAGCGGCGCGGCACGCGGTGCCGCTTATCAGACTGCTGCTGTGTTTGCAAGCACCTCTGCTCCATCAAGCAGCAGCGGCAAAGGGAGGGTGGTGCGACCTGCGGTGTCATCCGCAGCGCCGCCGCGTGCCGCCACAGCATCGCGTGCGCTGCCGTCTGCGCCTTCCACTCCCCGTGTGACTGGTGGTGATGGCGGTGGCGCGGCGGTCGCGGGCCCCTCGAGGCCCGGGCGGGACAGCGACGCCATTGCGATGCTGTGCTTCTCGCAGGGCACGACGGACTACCGGTGGCGCGTCATCGACGGGGCGCCGAACGCGCTCACGCCGTCGGTGCGCCATCGCCAGACGCTGGCGAACCGGATTCGACTCTTCGGCATGCCGAAGGGGTTCCCGGACACCACCGCCGCCGGGTTCCAGCGCTTCTTCTACCTCTCCCAGACGAGCTCCTTTGTCTCGAACTTCGCCTCCTCCATCGGCTACCAGTCGCTGCTCAGCGGCTTCTTCCTCGGCTCGTCGCCGCAGCTGTGGATGCTGAAGGACCTCATCCCGGCGCTCCTCGCCGCCTACATGGCGAACCGCGTCGTCTCTTATGAAAACCGGCCGAAGTTCTGGTTCGTCGTGAGCGTCTTCATGAACAACGTGACAGTGATCTCCGACATGATGATCCCCTCCCTGGTGCCGAACCACCTCCTCGCCGCCGCGATCGTGACGTCCACAGTGAAGCAGTCGTCGGCGCTCATGTACTTCGTGACGCGCGCCTCCGCGCTGCAGCACTACGCAACGAACAACAACCTCGCCGAGCTCACGAAGAAGTTCAACTCCTTCGGCATGGTGTCCTACACCGTCGCCACGGCGCTCGGCATCCTCTACTGCACCTACATCGCGAGCTTCACGGTGCAGCTCATCACCGTTAGCGTCTGCTGCGTCATGAACATGTTCCTCTCCTCCATGTCCATGACGCCCATCACGTTTCGCCTGCTGAACTTCGGGACGATGCAGCTGCTGCTCCGCGCGTACGTGATGGAGCGCCAACGCATCATGACCCCGGCGGAGGTCTCCGAGCTTCTCGGCGTGCGCATGCTGCCCGTGGCGGCGCTGAAGAAGGCCGGCATCGCACTCGATGTCGCGGCGCACCTTGTGTACGTGAGCCCGCCCATCGACAAGCTGCTCATCCGCTCCGACACGCTCGAGGAGGATGTGCTCTACGTGGACGATGGGCGGATGTTCATGCTGGCCATGTGGAAGCCGTCGCCGCTGCCGCTGACGCTGCGAGAGTGCTGGCAGCGCTACGAGCTTCCAGCGCTGCCGCGGTTGCGCCGGCGCGGTCCTTCGGCGGAGCAGGTCGCCATGGACAAGAAGTTTCGTGGGCACCGTCTGGCGCTGCTGGTGCACCACAAGTGTCCCGCGAAGGAGCTCATCACAGCCTACTTGATAGTCTACACGGCGGTGTTCCAGCACGCCGCTACCGAGGCGGAGCTGCGCCGCTTCCTGCGTGCCTGCCACAGCGAGCAGGGGATGTGGCGCGCTCGGGGAGCAGAGTTCCGCGAGCGACTGCGTGCCGCCGACTGGGACGTGCAGCTGCCCGCGCTAGACCACCACAATTTCCGTCTCTCTGACCTCATCCTCCCTCCGTCCATGCGACGCACAGCTCAGAGTGCGCCAGCGTCGGAGTAGGCGGCCCAGCGCAGCTCGTGCCCCCCGAAGGAGTGCGGAGTCGAGGAGTCGGAGCCAATACACACACACACACACACAAAGCTCTAGCTTGTGCTTGTGTGTACAAGTCCTTTCATTGCAGATCTTCGACCGGCGTGTACATGAGTGGATGAACTCTCCCGCCTCCCTTCTTTACCTCTCTCGATGTCTGTGCGTATGTCTCTGGGTGTGTCTCGTGTACTCTGCTGTCCTCTTCGCTGTGGTCTCTGCGCTTCTCCTCACCACTGGTGTTACTCTCTCTCTCTTTGTGTCACGCCGCTACGAGAACCGCGTCAACTCCACCGCAGACACACGTTCATGTGTGCCTCTGCGCCGGGATAGCGAAGGACGCGCCGGTACGTCGCGAGTGCGTCACTCGTGGCTGTGTTGCTCATGATCCTCGCGCCACACGTCTCCTTACCCTCTCTCTCCCTCCCTCCTCTCTTCTCCGCCCTCTGTCTTGCGTAGCAGCAGTGCGCAGACAGACAGTCTCTCTCTCTCTCTCTCTCTCGCACGCCTCCCTTTGACCACTTCGACGAGATCGTGTGTGTTTGTGTGTGTTCAGCGCCACATCGCACAAAAAAAAACAGCAACAACAAAAAACAAAAGGGCCATTCTGTGTGTTTGACCGCGGCAAACATCGACGCAAACATATACACGCATTCAAGCAGACACACACACACACACATACACACACACACACACACACAGGCAGGCGCGAGGATGGCGCTTATTGCCCAGACCTTCGCGGAGCGCTACGCGGAGTTGGTTGCGTGGGAGCCGACCTTGACGGACTTGCTGCTCGATGTGCAGCGGCGTGAGGTGTGTGGGCGCAAGGCGGTGGAGGAGAAGTGCGATGCCGCGTTCCAGGATGTCCTGCACGTCGCTGCGGTGATGATCGCCGACCGCAAGGCGCGGGAGAAGGGGTCGCTGGCGCACCTGAGCCGGTTCGAGGTGGCGCTGCACAAGAAGGAAACCGCCGTCTGGTTCCAGGCCGCGCCGCCACGCCAGGTCTCCTTCCCCGTCGGTCGCCCGCTGCGCGCCTTCCCGCACGCGGCCTTCGCCTCCCTCTGCCAAGAGGAGCGGGAGCTCCGGCAGTGGCACTACGGGGTGGAGAGACGTCTGCGCGAGCACATCGAGGAGGCGTGCGGCCGCGCGTGGTTCTTCTTGAACTGCATGCGCGACAGCATCGCGAGCGAGAACCTGTCGCGGCAGCGGCTGGAGCGGGAGGAGGACGAGGCCTTCACCGCGGTGAAGCAGCGCTTCTTCCGCGCGGTGCCGGCGGACTACTACCGCCACCTCGTCGTCGCACGGTACGGTCACACGGCGGCGCCAGTCGCGCCGGTGGAGGGGCTGACGCTGGAGGAGGTCGAGGAGGAGGCGCGCGCGGCGCTCGAGGCGGAGGAGGTGGCGGGGCGGGGCGCAGCCTTCAAGTATCTGCAGGACGTGTCCGACCTCCACTTCTTTACCCTGAACCACAACGAGGTGGTCGGTCGCTACCAGATCGAGGAGGAGGAGTGCAACGCGCTGTTCCCGGTGATCCTGCAGGCGTGCCGCGAGGACTTCGGCATCGTCTTCTACCACGTCCCGTCGCTGGCGCTGCACATGAGCTCCTCGCTGCCCTGCATGCGCGCGCTCTGCCTCGCCCAGCTGCAGGAGGCACCACGCCGAACAGCGGCGACGAAGGCGCGCTTCTCCTGGACACCGGCACCCCCTGCCAGACTCGTTGCCGGTCCCCGGGTCCCCGAGGAGGACAGCGTCACCGAGCTGCACGTGGAGGGGGACCGTGGGGCAGAGATCGACTACGCCGAGATGGAGGAGGAGGAGGAGGCGGAAGAGGAGGAGACGGCGGAGATCACTGGTGTCGCTACGGACGCGTGCGACTACTCACGCGGGGCGCCGCCGCCGCCGCTGGAGGGCACCCTCGCGGCCGCCGCCACGTCGGCCCTCGGCTTTGAGCGAGAGCTCGGCAGCTCCGACTTCCCAGAGCCGACGGAGAAGCATCGCGAGTGGGAGGTGGCCACGTCGCCAATGGCGCTGGTCGCCGTCACCCTTCGCGCCTACGAGGAGTCGGCGCCGGTCACCGTGGTGGAGGCGACGTCGCCGACAGCGGACGACGCCCCTCTGCACACGCTGTACGCCTACGATGTGGAGGAGGTGCGCCTGCCGGTGCTCTACGCGGAACTCGAGGAGGCGCCTCAGCCTCCCGTGCTCTACGCCTACGACGAGGCCAAGCCGGTGCCGGTGAGCGCCGTGGTCGAGTCGCCCTCGCACAACGGCTCGGAGCTGACGATCAACACGGCCCCGCTGCGACGCGCGCTGTTCAGCAGACTGGAGATCTTCACCGGTGACCCCTTCGCTGATGCTCCAGCGAAGGGCAGTAAATCCAAGAAGTCCAAGAAGTCGAAGAAGCAGAAGTGAGCAGAGTGAGCACAGCGCAGACTTTTTTTTGGGGGGGTGGTGGTGGCTGCTCTTGTTGCTGTGACCACCTCGTTGTTGTTGTTCTTGCTTCTCACGGTGTTTGTGGGGGTGGGGGTTGGGGAAGCGTTTACGATTCCCCTTCCCCTTCTTCTCCTCCTCTGCTCGTCCCGGTCGGCACACTCCACCCCTTCCCCACTCCATCATCATCCTGCGGTGGTGGTGGGAGCGTGCGTGCGTGTGTATGTGTGGATGTGTCCGTGTATTGTGTGCTTCTTCATGTACAGTGGTACACACGCACACAAAAAAAAATGTCGTGCGTGTACTTGTGTGTGTGTGTGCGCCAGTGTGTTATCTTCCTTTTTCTGTTGTTGTTTTCTTCATGTTCTGGAACCTCGAAGTGCTTCTTCATGTTCACACGTGCGTATATGTGTATGTGTGTGTGTGTGTGTGTGTGTGTATGTGTGTGCCTCGCGCTGCCGTGAGATGCACACACACACACACACACACACACACACAGACACACACGACACACACGGTGATGTACAATTTCACTTATCTGTTTTGATTTTCCTCCGAACCTTTCCCCCCCTCCCCCGTTCACCTCTTCTGTGCAAGTGATGTGCTGACTTTCTCATCAAACCGCCTCCTCTTTTTGCGGTGTCATCGTCGTCAGTGCGCTCGGCTCCGGGAGGTCTGTGTCGCAGCGCCGTGCACACCGGCTCCTCGCCTGCTCTCACCTCCATCCAGGACTGTGAGGCTGTGACACCGCCTCGACTGCGACCTCCTCGACTATGCAGCCACGCCAAACTCCACGACTCACCCACCCACCCCTCTGTTTGTCATCGCGCTCAGATCCCAATACACACACGGACATACACACTGACACACACACACACGTGCACATTTACATAGAAGACACATTCACAGGATAGTGGCATCACGAGTCCCCCCCCTCCCTTCCCCTCCTTCGCCTTCCAACCTGTCCTCTCTTCGCTCACGTTCTTCACCGACCAGCCATGGACCAGTTCCAGTATCATCTGGAGGTGGTGAACGTTGTGCCTGCGGAGGTGCTCTCCACCACCACCACCACCACTACAACCGTTGCCGGTGCTGCTGCGGCAGCGGGGCATGCCAGCGCCATGCGCCCTAAACTTGTCCTCCGCTGCACCCGCCGCGACGCCACGATGGAGTGCACGGCAGCGCCGTCCACCTTCGAGGTGCGCAACGCGTCAAGCTACGAGTACGTCTCCATCGCGCTTGTCACCGTCGACGACGCCAGCGGGGCCACGCTGACCGTGGCCTCGTCCTCCGAGCCGCTCCTCGTTGGCGGCCCTCGCCGGACTGTGGGGGCCGCGTGGGTGCCGCTGAGTGCGCCGTCCGCCGCGTCGACTCCACGGGTCTTCGTCTCGTGGACGATGACTCGCATGGACGGCAGCGAGGTGAAGGATGCTGAGCTGGAGGCGCCTCCGGTCGGGTCGCGGTGCTGCAGCCCTTCAGATGCACCCGCGGTGTTCTTGAACACATCGATTTCCGGCAACTCCACCGGCGACGCCAGCGCCTCGCCAGACTACTTCGCCTCCACGCGTCGTGGTCACACGGCGGAGTTGGAGCAGACGCAGGCGGACGCGCTCGTGTCCTCCACGAGTGCGGCTTCTGCAGCGGCGTTGACGGCTGCCGCGGCCACGACACGCGCGGTCATCACGCCGATGCGCTCTTCCACCTCGCGCAGCGCCGTCGCCGTCGCCGTCGGCGTGGGCCCCACGCGCACGGGCAGTCGACACTCTCTGGAGGTGGCGTCTCTGGTGTTTGGGAGTGGCACCTCCGTGCGGAGTAGCTGCTCGGCAGGCGGTGGAAGTGGACCACTCGGGGCCGAGGTCGCGCCTGTCTCTGTCCTTTCTTTGAGATCGGTGCTGGGCAGCAGCAGCAGCGGCGGCGTTGCCAGCCCGGACAGCAGCGGTGGTGGGTCGGTGGCGCGCGTCTCGATCGTGCTGGACGCGGAGCAGGAGGCGAGCCAGGTGCTGCACGGGGGAGACCGCAGCGGGGCCCGTCACTCCTCTGTCGAAGAGGCGCCAGCAGCAGCAGCAGCAGCGGCGGAGGCGGCATCTCCAGCGTCGCACAGCCGCCGATCGGCTGCGGCAGGGGCAGAGAGTGGCGGCAGCGCCTCCGCCATCCGAACACCGTCCGTGCCGGCGTCGCAGCAGCTGTGCGATGCGCAAGAGGCCGTGGTGGCGCAGTTCCCGAGCTTCAGCGTGGCACCACCCTCGACGCCGGCCATGGCGGACGTTGGGGGCGCCGTGCCGCCACGCGTAGACGAAGGCTCCGCAGGTCCGCTCTCGCCCGTTGCCCCGCCGCTTGATCTCGCCGCCGCGACCACGCTGAGGACGACGGCGACGTGGGTGGACTACTACGCCTCCAGCACACAGGCGATCGGACCGGTGCCTTTGCAGACGCGGTTGCAGAACTTGTACACCGTCCCCTCCCCGCTTGTGCTGGATCGCGTGAGCATGGACCTGGCGCCACCGCCGCCGCCATCATCCGAGTCGCCTACGGTCACGGCAGCCGTCGCCGCGTCGCATGGGCTCTGGCGCGAGCGTCCGCACCACCTCCGCGTGTCTCGCTGGGTCGGCGCCAGCGGGTCGGCGCAGGAGGAGATCCGACGCGAGCACACGGCGCGCAAGAGTTCTGCAGCGCTCCCGGCTGCCCTGTCCAGCGACGACCTCGCGTCTGGTACACCGTCCATGGCGCGGGTGCATGGGCACTACGTGGAGGTGCGCACCGAGTCGACGCTGACGCTGCTGCGCCAGCAAGCGATCGACGGTCTTCGACGGCAGCGAGTCATGTACTGACGCCGGCATGCACACGACAGTCCGTCCCGCTTCTCTCTCGCCCTGCTCCTGTGCGTGATTGTGTGTGTGCTTCTCATAGAGTGGCGATGCTCCCTTCGTCGCCTCCTCCCACCACCCGCTCATCTTTTGTTTTTGTGTTTTGTTGCCTCCTCAGCTCATCTCTTGCGTGTGTGCGCACCTCCCACATGACGCCTGTACTCTGCCCCCTTCCGTGAAGGCACTGACCGAGACACGAGAAGCAGAGTGACACACACACATACACACACTGTCGCATAGGCAGACGACTGGCGAGGTGAGTGTGTTTGTTTGTGTGTGTGTGTGTGTGTGCTTAGAAGGAGGAGAGAGAGAGCAAAGGAGCTGCGTCAAGAAGCGTGGAGGAGGAGTCCGGCGACGACCACCACCAGACGCACTCTGCTACTGGTGCCGTGGAGACAGCTCTAGCGAACCCGCTCTTTGTCGCTCACCTCGCATATGTGGTCTGCACATGCCTATTGTGTGTGTGCCCCTTCGAAACGTGTGAGGCGCGGCGTCTGCGTCGGGGTGAACGTGTGTATGTGCGACTCATCACTCACACTGCAGATCACAACCCCTTGTGCACGTATGTCCTTCTTCTTCTCTCTCTTGTTTCCTCTGCTCCAACTTACTATTCGATTGCACCAACCTCCTTACACCCACCCACACCCGTCCACACACACACACACTCACTCACACACGCTCATCACATGAGTTGTGGAAGAGTGCTCTCGGTCGCGCTGCGATGCGGCGGCCGCTACGCACGTGCCACGGTCGGTGCGGTCGTGTTCCTCACTGTGTGCCGCTCTTCGTGCTTCAGTGCAGCACACGTGGCGCCACCAACGACGCCGCTGGCACTGCCAGCGTCGTGGATGGCCGTGGCGGTGCAGTCCCCTCCGCTGCAGTAGCGAGGCGGTCGTCGCCGGCGCCGTGGGTGGAGTCGACGCTGCACTATGACAGTGGAAAGCTGAAGCACCTGAGCGACGTGTTCGCCGGAGTCGCGCTCCCCACCGCCGAGGCGGCGCGGTCTGCCTCCTCCACAGAGCAGCACCTCCGACTCCACCCGCTACCAGACAAGCGCGCCACTGCCTCCAAGGATGCCCACGGTCCGCAGCAACGACACCAGCGCCGCCGCCGCAGACGCAGCAGCAGCAGCAGCAGTGTGGGTGGTGTCAGGGCCGAGGAGATCCATTCGACGACGTCGTGGATGTCGGCGCTTGCGTGTACGCAGCTCGCGCCTCTCGTGGCGGACCTTGTACGCGTGCACACCTCCCTCGCCCCCTCGCCTCCTCCTCCTGCCACCTCCGACCCTGCGGCAACGCTCGACTCGCTCCTCGCCTCGTCGCGTCTGGCGCACAGCGCAGCTTCCGATGGAGCGGTTGCACTCGACGCGGCACAGCCGACGCCGCCGTCCCGCGTCGCGTCGGCCGCACTGCCGGCGCTGTGTGTCCTGGCCGCTGCGCTGGAGGCGAGCCTCGCTGTGTTCCGCCGAGTGGGTGCCGCTGTGGCACAGGCCGCCGCCACGCCGCCACCCGCGCCGCCGCCGTCAGCCGCTGGCGTCAGTTCAGGCGGTCTTGCTGAACCCGCAGCAGCAGCAGCAACGGCAGCAGCAGCGGCAGAGGCAGCGGCGCGGGTGGCCGCGTGGCGACGTGAAAGGGTCTGCGAGTACATCGGCATCCTTGAGCGAGTCGTCGACGGGCTCTTACACGCGCTGTCTGATGTGACGGCGACGCCTCTGTCGACGTCGCACTCCCTGCCCTGTCGCATCGACCTGATACCACTGGCACTGCTCTCCGTGGTGGTATCGGCGGATGTGTGCGCATTCAACATGGCGAAGCTGCCGCACGCAGACGGCAGCGCACACGCGAGTTCACTTGCGCGACTGGGTGAGCAGCTTCCGCGCCTGTGTCTCGAGGTCGGCCGTGTCTTTCCTCAACTCGCCTCCGGCGGTCCGCTGGCGTCGACGATGTCCACGTGGACGCCGACTGCACGACTGCTGGAGCACTTTTACGGGACTCGATTCGTCTCCACTCTTGCGGCGCAGACGAGGGCGCTGGTGCGCCGGCCGCTGCGCGCGTCTGACTGCCTGCCGGCGCTGCAGACGACCCTGTTCATCTGCGTGATGGCCATCGCACGCCGAGCCGTAGCCGGAAGCACCGGAAGCACCACCGCCGCCGCCGCTGCGGCGCCATCGGCCCTCGCGGAACCAGATCCGGCGCGGGTGCCGCAAGACGCGGAGACGTCAGCCCTGCTCTCTGCGGAGGAGCTGTCACAGCTGGCGGCGCATGTGGAGCACATGTGGAGGGATGTGGAGCCGTGCCTTACCATCGCACCTGGCGAGCTGATCCAACTTCAACACCGAACAACGCACACGGCGCTCAATGTGAGCCTCGCCACGTGGTGGAGAGCAGCGGCAGCAGCAGCAGTGATCGCGCCGAAGCGGAAGCCAGCGAAGGCGGCTGCCTCGACACTGCCTCTCCCAGTTCGCGGCTCTCGCGGCGCCGACACCGATGAGACATCCGCGGGGCGGCGGATGGCGGCCTACTGGCGGGGGCATCCAGAGCATGTCGCGGCGCTGCTCTGCAGCTACGCGACGCTCCTCTTCGAGTGCCGCGCGGCGGTGGTTGCGACAGGTTGGGTCAACGTCGCCTCGACGGAGTCGTACGTTTCCTTCTACGGCCGAGTCGTGCGTGTGGGCCTCGGCCTGCAGCTGGGCGGCACGTGTCTCGCCGCCGTCGAGCTGGGCATCGAGCCGCGTGCGCCGCCGACGCCGTCGACGCCGCTGGCGAGGTGGGGCGCGTTGCGGGTGCAGATGCGGCGCCGGCGACAGCGCAGCGGTGATGGAGTGCGTGCCGCCGGTTCTGGTGAGCTGGATGAGGCAGCTGTGCCGCATCCTTTGCCGGCGGCGGACGCTGCAGACGCGGTGCTCTGGGCACGCGTGCACCGACTCTGCGGTGGTGTGCGTGTAGCGGCCACAGAGCTGCTCTACAGCGCCGTGGTGGAGCTTTGCCAGTCGCGCTCTGACTCCGCTGCCGTCCGCGACGACGCCGGGCAACCCTCGTCGCCGTCGCCGGCGATGGCGCTCGTCCACTCCGTCTCGCGCACCTTCTTCGCGATCCCACGGCAGCAGTACCTGTTCGGTGGTCATGTCGACGACGAGGCCGGCGAGGAGGAGTGCCGGCGCGTGTACGCGGCGTGCCTCGGCGTGCTCGTCTGGATGCGCGAGCTCGCGCCACCCTTCGGCGTCCGCGACGATGTGGCGCCGCGTGCCAGCAGCGGCGGCAGTGGTGCTGCGACGTGGCTTGTCTGTGGCACCTCCTCCGACGTCGCCCTGGACGCGAGCTACTTTCTGAGCTACTACCTTCACCACTGGCCCAGCGCCGCGTCCCGCTGCCCGCCTGCCGCACGATCCGCGTTGGAGAAGACGCTGACCGCTGACGGTGTCGGCGGCGTTGTGGGTCCTCCCTCGACGTGCGGCAGCCGCGTGACGAGCGCTGTGGCGGAGGAGTACGTGAAGGAGGCGCTGTTCCAGCTGCAGCACGATACGGCACGTCAGCTGCACCACCTGCGCACTGCTGGTCGCCTTCATTACTTCACAGGGCAGTTGCGAGACCGGGCGATGCTGATCGACGACGCCGCGCTGCGCCAGCGCCACGTGAGGTCCACGCTGGCCGTCGTCCAGGCACACCACGTGCAGCCGACATTGTTGTGGATGCCACTCTCCCAGGCGCAGGAGCTGGTCTTTGTTCTTGCCCAGTATCCGCACCTTCTGCGCGCGAGTGCAGACAGCCGCGCCACAGGCGGCGCGGACAGCCTCGACAACGACCGCGACGACGGCGGCGGTGATGGTGTCGCTGCTGCTGCTGCTGCTGCTGCTTCTGCGGGTGCGGGTGCGGTCTCTTACGCCCCCGTGCTGGTCGGCGACATCACGTGCACCTTCGCACGCCTTCACGGCTTCCTTGTGAAACGTCTGCACGTGCTTGGCGGCATCCTGCGCGAGTATCGCAGCCTCCTTCTGGAGTGCGCCACTGCGCGCGACACTGACGGCGCCACCGTCGCCGCGGCGCCGTCGTCCTTCGTCGCCGCGCTTCAGCAGAACGCCACGCACTCGCCGCAGCTCGCGACGCACCGCCAGAACAACCACGTGTGGGCGTACGCGTGGGCGACGCAGCTTCGCGAGGAGTTTCCACAACTGGCGGCGCAGATGGAGGGCGCGCCGCGATGGGCCGACGGCGTCCTGCGCGTGCTGGACCGTCTCGAGAGGACGATGAGCGAGACGCACCGACACGGCCTGTTCATCAACGTGGTGAAGGCGCAACAGGAGTACCAACAGCGTCGACGAGGCTCCGGCAAGGCGCCGCTGTCCCTCCCCTCCGGCGGGGACGTAGCACAGGCGGAGACTCGCGAGGGACCTGGAGAGCGTGTTGAGCTTACGGTGCGCCGTGACTCGGCCCGGGTTCCGCTGGGTGTGGCCCTGGATGGAAACGCCCGGGTGCTGCGCGTGGAGGCGGAGGTGCGACTGCCAGCCAACACACCCGATGTGGAGGGGGAGATGGTGGACGCTCCTCTGGCAGCGGCTCTACGCCAGCAGGAGGCGGTGTTGGGGCACATTGAGGGTGCAGATGGGCGTGGCGGCGGGGTCGTGGGGTGGCGCGTGCTGCGGGTGGACGGCGAGGATGTGGGCACCGGCCGCGATGTTGCAGCACAGGTGCACGGCAAGGAGACATTCACGCTTCTTTTCGAACGTTGCTGAGGCGCGCGCCGGTGATGAGGTGTGTGTGTGTGTGTGTGTGTGAGCTGGATGCGAGAGACAGAGAAAGAGAATGGCGAGGCACTCACATGTTGTGTCGCTCACACACACGCACACACTGTGTAATGAACTTCTTTCTTTTTATTTCTTTTTGTTCTCGGTGACACTGGTCGCAGATGCCTGTGCATTGCACACACACACACACTCGCTTCCAAAAAAAAAAAAAAGAAACAAAGGAACAAAACACACACACAGACAGACAAACACACACCCACACGCGTAGTGGCTGTGATGGGCGTGGAGGAGTGAACTGGCCGCCTCCCTCTGTCCTCGTTCCCTGCTCGCCGTCGTCGTCCATAGCGGGGGAACCACTGTGTCACGAGGCGATTGGAGAGACGCTGTCGCAGGGCCGTCATCACACCGGGTGGGTGGTGCACACCATCCACACCGACGCCTCGCTCTCCCTGCATCTATTCGCGTGGCGATGCCTGACGCAGGATCTACACGCACCGCTCCTACGCACTCTTGCTGACACCGTCCCTCTTTCCACCTCTCTCTCTCTGTCTTCTCCCTCCATGAACAATACGGCGAATGCTGTATGGCACTACACTAACGTGCCGTGTATGTGTGTGTTCGTCTGTAGTCGTCAGCGACGTCTTCGACGTCGTCCCCGGCTGTGTTTTTGATCTCTCCTCCTCCTTCGTTTTTTTTTTGTTTTCTCACGTAGAACGCACTCGATCGAGTCAGTGGAGGGGGTTGGCGTTGAGTCGGTTACAAGACGACAGAGAGAGAGAGGGAGTGTGTGTGCAAAAGAGAGAGAGACAGTGAGCGCGTGTCTGTGTCTGTCTCTGTGTGTCTGTGTTCAAGCGGTGATCGTTGTTGGTGAACACCTCAACGTCATAGCAGCACGCTCCGGCCGTTGCACAACACACACACACAGACATAGAGACTCCAGCCACAGACACACAAACACACAAGCACGCAGACACACACACACTGATCTCTCTCTCTCTCTGTATTTCCTCTGTGAGTCGTTGTCACTCACACACCGACACAGGTGGCAACCGCTGCCAGAACCCGCTCTTCTCCGCACCAACATCAGCAGTGGACAGCAGTCGGCGCTGATCGAGGTCGTTACCTCCCCCCCATCTCGTTTTTTTTTTCTTTCTCTTCTCTCACCATCTGCTCCATCACGGTTCGCTTCATCTGCGCCTGTGTGTGTGTGTGCCTCATCCTGTCCCCTTAACACACCCTGTTGAAGTACCTGCACACACGCGCCTCTCTCCCTCTCTCTTTCTCTCTTTTCTCCCCCTGTTTGCCTTTCTCTCTCATCATCATCTAAACATCGTGTTTGTGTTTTTGTGTGTGTGTGTGTGTCTCTCTCTCTCAGGCTTGTGGGTACGTGTCATCGAGTCGTTGTTCTCGCCGTGAAGTCTGTTTGGCGCGTCACTTCTCTTTTTTTTTTTCTTTTCTTTCCCTTTGTGTGTGTGCGTGTGTGTCTGCGTGTGTGTGCTCGATCACCTCAGTGTACTCCGTCTTGCCGCATCTCTCCTCTCCCCTCAGCCCTTACGTCTCTCCTTTTTTTTTTTGTGTGTGTTTTACTTGGTTCGTCCACTTTCTCTCTCTCCTGTTGTATCCACCATCAACAGTCTCCTCGTCTGATCGGGCGGCGACGTCGACGAGCGCGTGTCTGTGTCTGTCTGTCTGTCTGTCTGTCTGTGTGTCTGTGTGTCTGTGTGTCTGTGTCTCTCTCTCGTTTACAACTACCACCTCTTCCTATACACGAAGCACTGCGACTGCGGCGCCGCCGTTCCCTTCCCTTCCCTCTTTTTTTTTTTCTCTCGTGCTTCCGCGTCGTCGTGTGTTTTCTTTTCCTGTCTGTCTGTCTCGCCACGTCGCGTTCGCTCGCTCGCTGCCTGGTGGAAGTCGCACCGCCGTCATCACGATTATCAAAGGCACCTCTACCTCTGCTCTTTTGTTTCTCTTGTCCTTCTCTCTCTCTGTCTCTGTTGCTGCGTTGCGTGGGGATCCTCCGACGTCGCCGCTGCTCTGCTCTGCTCTGCCCTGCTCCTCTCTGCCTGCGTCTCGATCAGCGTCGCAGCAGGCTCTGCCTGCGCGCCATCTCCTTCTGTAGTTCATCTCTCTCGCTCTTGCAAGTGCACTGCTTACGCTCCGCTGCCGGTGTGTCGCTTCTTGCCCCCCCCCTTCTATCTCCCCCCCTTCTCCCCCTGTGGTACTCCTCTCCGAATCACCCTTGCACAGGTGGTGTGGTGTGGTGTGGCAGCGGTGTTCCTCGCAACCGCCCCTCCTCTCTCTGTCTCTCTCTCTCCCTTCGTCGGTGCTGCTTGCGCATCACGAGCGTAGTTGTGGGGATCGCGTGTGCTTCCTGAGTGGCGGTCCTGCGAGTGTGTGACTGACAGACGGACTCTCTCTCTCTCTGTTTCTCTGCTTTGGTGCTGCGTGCACTCTGACTCTCTCTCTTTTTCACTTCTTCGACTGCGTCGCCGTCGCCGTCGCCGTCGCCGTTTTTTTTTTTTTTTTATTGTTGTTGTGTGTGTCTTTCATTCATTTGATCTTCCTTTTCTCTTTTTTTTTTTTTGTTGGCATCTGGCGCTTGCCTTGCTCTCGGTGTATCTTACTCTCTCTCTCCCTCTCTTAGTCTACCCCGTCTTCCATTTCTTTTTTTATTTTTGTGTGTGTGTGTGCTGCTGCTGCTGCTGTGCTTGTCGTGTGTTGAAGTGCGCACCCTCCTCCTTTTCACGCCGTCCCGCCCTCTTTTTTTTTTTTTTCTCGTCCTTCTTCGCTGTCTTGCCTTCATTGCCATCTGCTGTGTCTTTCTCTCTCTCTCTGTGTGCGGTACGCGAGAGTGTCGAGGAGGAGAAGAGGCAAATCACCCTTCCCTCGACACCAGTGCACCGGTCCGCCTGTCTCAGAGAGGTGCGTGCGACCCCGCGCATTGCGTCTTTGTCTCTTGCTTGTGTGTGCTCTGGTTGTGTCTTGGAGCTGCGACACCGGCCCGTGCAGACTCGGCAGCGGTGCAACAGAGCACCCACCATGTCGCACGCCACCGCAGCGTACAAGTCTACAACACCGCTCGCTGAGATGGGCGCCAAGGATGTGGACGAGCCCCACACGCACACGTCCGAGAGCGTGTGCAGCAGCAGCAGTTACGGCAGCACCATAGCCGACGGACCGGCCGCGACAGCCACGGCGGCCAGCGCTTCTCTGAAGTGCTTCGCTTCCCCACCCATCGTGGCTGACGGCAGTGAGTGCGTCCGCAGCGGCAGCAGCGGCACCACAAGCAGCAGCAGCGGTGGCGGTGGTGGCGCAGTGGGGGCCAGTGCCGCGTTCCCCAGAGGAGCGACGCCGACGGCGAGTAGCATCGTCGTGGGGACTCCTGCAGCCATCACACCTGCGCCGGTGTCGCCGGGCAGCAGCGTGTCGGCGCGGAGAACGCCGGCGCCGCCGCCTCCGATAGACTTCTTCGCCCCAACACCCGCGGCGGGAGGTGGGCACGCGCGCGTGGCCGCACCGACACACCACCGCGCATCACCACCCGGTGGCGCAGCATCCGGCACCGCCTCAGCGCCGGCTACGATGTCTGCCGCCGTCAACGGCACCGACGCAGGCCTTCCCGCCGTCATCTCGACCCGGAGCGCCTCGAAGCCGCCGCTGTCGCCGTCCGGGCTGCACGTGCACGCCGACCCTTTCTACCCGGAGAGGCTGCACACCGCCGCCGCCGCCGCCGCCGCCGCCAGTAACTCGCTCTCTTCCACACCGCAGCAGGCGTGCATCTCACCCTGCGACTACGCATCGATGGAGCGGCACTCTTCGCCGACGACGATGCCGTGGTGGCACCACGACGAGTCGAGCGCCGCCACGGCGAGCCATCGTTTCAACCCGTCCCACCCCCTCCCGCGCCTCGGCAGCAGCCCCGCCTCGCTGTCCAGCGGCCCACACCTGCCCAGCCCCTCGCGGCAGCCGCGCGCCGCAGCTCCTGCACAGTCCTACGACACCCCATGGTACGCGGCGGGTGGACTGCACGGCTACTTCGCCAACTCGACGAGCACCAGCGGTGCAACCGATGGTGCCACCGCATCGGCTGGCTGGACGGTGACGGCCGTCTCCGAGGACGGAAGGATATGTGATGTGTACAACACGGGACATGTCACCGCCGCCGGCGCAGAGTACTGCGACACGGCCGACACGAGCGGCGCGCGATCGCTGTCCGTCATGCGCGACGGTGGCGGTGGTGGTGGTGGTCCACCGCTTCCACCCCGTGGCTTGTACGCCTCTGCGCCGCCCGAGTACGCCGAGACCTACGAGTCCGTCTCATCACAGTTCACCGACGGCGGGAGCGCGCGGTGCGGCGGTGGTGGTGCTGGTGAGTACGACTACAGCGATGCAGCGCCGCAGGGCTACGGGACGGGGGTAGGGCACCACCCACACGGCGCACCCTTCGCCGGGTACATACCACACAACGTGCAGTGCATCGAGCACCTCGACGCGCTCGACGACGTCTGCGGAGCGTTGCTCGTGGAGGCGGAGGGCCTCTGTGCGGAGCGCGAGATGCGGCGGCGCCAGCGGGCGTGCTGCGGCGAGGTCGGCGGTGTCGAGGACACGCACTGGGCCGACCAGGTCACCGTGGCGCTCGATCTGGAAGGGCGGTCGCTGGGTCGAACCGGCTCCATTTGCATCATCACGCTAGCCACCTGCTCAACAGTCTTTATCATCGACCTGGTGCTCCTCGGTGGCGAGGCGCTGGGGCCCGAGTCTGCACTCACGCGCGTACTCGAGTCGCCCGACATCGTGAAGCTCATGTTCGACTGCCGCGCCGACTGCGACGCGCTCTTCTTCCTCTACGGTGTGCGGCTGCGGCGAGTGTGCGACCTTCAGGTGTCCTCCTGTGCCGCGCTGCTCCCAACGGCGCGGCACTTGCCGAGCATGAAGATGGTGTTCCTCGCGCTGGGGCTGTTTGCCGTCGAGGACACGTCCATCAAGAACACCGGCCGCCTCCTCTTCGACCCGCGCTCCGGTGGCAGCTTCGATCGATGGGAGGAGCGGCCGCTGACGGACCTGCTGCTGCAGTACTGCGCCGTCGATGTCAAGTACTTCTTCGCGGCGGAGATGCTGCTCTGTGACTACGTAGAGCTGGGCATGCACCTCGCCGAGATGCGTCTCATCTCCGTCTGCCACGGCAACTTTCTGAGCTGCTCCACGAGTAACTCCCTCCGCGACTTTGAGTTCTAGCCAGGAGGAGGAAGGATGGAAGGCGGGAGGCGGTGCACAAGGCGGCGTGCATCGTGCGGGGCGGGATGATGGGGGAAAGGACTCTGTTGCCGCCTGTCCGTGTGCTCCTTTTTTTTTTTTTTTTCTCTTCGCCTACGTCCTCTCTCTCTCTCTCGCAGACACACACTTCACTTCGTGGACCCGACTGGTTTGGTGGTGTGTGTGTGTGTGTAAGAGAGAGATGGAGATAGAATGGCTGATGGGCTGTCGAACTCTCTTCTTCTCCATGATTTGATGATGGTGCACTGTCTCTTCCGGTAGTTTCATCACTGGACGTCTGTGTCCACACTCTGCGCTGTGCACTCATGGAGAACCTGCGCGCGCGTTGCTTGCCTCTCTCTTTCCTCTTGTCTCTGCTCGTGTTGGTGGCGGGCGGCGTCCCCCTTCCCCCTCTCCCTACTTTGGCGCTCACTTTCTCATTCTACTGTGGTGTGTCTCGTGCCCTCCTTGCTGTCTCTGTTCAGAATCTGTCTGTGTGTATGTGTCTGTGCGTGTGTGTGTGTGCGGAGGCTCCTTCATAGACTCTGTTCGCCACGTGGTCAAAACTCTACTTCTTCCTCTGCTACACAGACGCGCCCGACACACACACACACACACACACAAACACACGTTCACATACACAGATGCAAAGAGAGAGAGAGGACGACATGCACTAGCGCATGCGTCTGTCTTTCCTTTCCGGTGCAACGCGTGTGCGTCCGACTCACTTTCTCTTTCTCCCTCTGTGTGTGTGTGTGTGTGTGTCTTCTTACGCGGTTGTCAGCTGCATTTCTTGCTGCCTTTGGTTGGTTTGCTCTGCTCTGTTCTCTCTCTCTCTTCTTCCCCTTTCCCTTTCCTTCTCCGCCTTCGTGAAGCACTGCTCTTCTTCCATGCTGCCTCTTTGTGTTTTGTGTCTGTGTCTGTGTTTCTTCTCGTCTCTGCTCTTCTAGTTTGTTTCCACCTCATTGGGTTTTGTGTCTTGAACAGACGTGTCTCTGTATGCCTGCGTTTGTGTGTGTGTGTGTGTGTGTGTGTGTGTGCAAAGGTGCTGTTGCTGGTGCTTTGTCGATGTCGTGGTCGCGTGCAAATACGAAAGGAATGAAAGATGCAGCATCGTCTCACTCCAGAACGGGGACGATGCGACGGCGGATGCGACAAGAGTCACCACATCAACGTCGCGGCAATGGCCGCAGCAGCAGTGGAAGGACTGATATGCCTGTAGCACCAACAACACACACCCAGACACACACACACACACACACACACACACACACACGCAGATTTTAAATGCAGACAGAGACACGCGTGTGCATTTGTGTCGGATTTCTTTACCTGTTGTCTTCTCTGCTGCTTCTCTCTGTGTTGGTGTCGTGTGCGCCTACACACTTTTGTTTTGTTGTTGTTGCTGTTGCTGCTGCTTCGCGGACTGCGTGTGTGCATTTGTGTGTTCTTGTTTTTTTTTTTCTCTCCTTTTTTCCACATTTTTTGCCTACTTTCACTTCTACTCAGCAGCTGCGTGTGACAGTGTGTGTGTGTGTGAATGGATGCGTGTGTCTGTCTGTGTGTGTGTGTCTGTGTGCACAGGTGCTTGCGTGGATGTGTTGAGAGGATTTCTGTTTTCTCTTTTTTTTTTTTATTGTTTGAGCGCACCACATATTTGCACTACAGGCAGCACTCACCCAGTCACGCACTCACGCCTGCAGGCACATGCATACGGAACACACCCACGTGAATGGTGGGGAGGAGAGGAGATGCAGAGAGGTTCCGCTTGTGAGTCGACGTTGCCCGCACTCGACCCCCCTCTTCTCCTCCGCCTCCGCAGACAGCATCTCACCGTGTGTGGCCGCTCGCGGTCTTGTCGTGGCAGGAGCGGTGGCGCGCTGTGGCACACCTCCGCTGCACACGATTCGTCTCCCCTCTCTTCCTCCTCTCTGGTCACTGCCCACGAACTTCTCTCTCTCTCTCACTGTCTCTCTTCTCGGCTTTCCATCAACGCCATCGCAGGCCAACTCGCATCATCTGTCACCGCCACGAACGCACCCCGGTCCACAACACAGCTTGGACGAGGGGAAGAAACACGACTGCAGCGTTTTTTTTTTCTTTTTCTTGGGGCTCCTACACAGGTCTGCGCACCCGCTCCCTTCTCTCCCTTCCCACCTGCACCGCACGCAGTGGTGCATCCGGCACAGCGGCGCTGCGTCATGGAGGACGTGCACGTCGAGCGTGGCTCGGCATGCGCCACCGCCTCCCCTAACGAGGGATACGCGGCGCCGTCGCCGTCGTCGGACTTCACGGGCTGCGCGGATGTGCAGGAGACGTCTGTGGAGCCGGACGCTGCATTGACGCGGACGCGTGTCGGCGGCGATGACGGCAACACCGCCTCCACCGCTCCCGTGGGATCTGCTGGAGCATCTGTGAAGGCGCGCAGCCTCGCCGCGGGTCAAGTCAATCGCCTCGTCGATGGCGCCCTGCCAGCGGGTATGTCCGTCTCTCGCGACGCCCGCATCGCTCTCCAGAAGTGCGCCACTGTCGCACTCTTCTACCTCGCCTGCCTCGCCGACGCGGAACGCAAGGCAGCCGGGTCATCGCGCACAACGCTGAATGTGCAGGACATCCGTGGCGCGATGGAGGCGGCAGGCTTGGCGCACCTCGTGCCGCTCCTCTCCACCGCGGCGAAGCGCGGACGCGACTGACTCGTGCGCGCATGCTGCACTCGGTGACGCCAAGAGGGAGAGAGAGAGATAGGCTGGTCACCGTACCGTCGAGGCGTGTGTGTGGATGCATACGCAGCCCGCGACGCGGTGGAGAGTGCACCGGCGTGCGTGCATGCATGGGTGGGCGGGAAGCGTGTCTGTCCTTTCGCATCCCCGCACACACACACTCACGCACGCACGCACACGAGGACAGACTGAAGCTCGTGTTGTTGACCTATAGAACATGGACAACGTGGCCCGCATACCACTGCATAGAGTGAAGGATGACAAGGGTGAGAAAGGCGGAGAGGGGCAGTGGTGGAAAGGAGGGCAGCGGCGTTGTGCCGTCTCTCTCTCTCGCTCTGCTGCTGTGTCTGCTGGGGCTTCTTCATTTTTTTTTTTTTTTGTGAGGGGGATATGCACCTGTTGCCGACGAGGCTGCAGTCGTGCAGCCCTCCTTGCTGTGTGTGTGTTTAGGTGACACTGGCAGCATCTACGGCTGACGTGGACTATCATTGGAGACTGAAGGTGCGTCAACAACAACAACAAGGTGAGTACAAGAGGCATGGCGGGAGTGCATCGCACACGCGCAAATGTGGCACGGACATGTGCTGTACTCCGAACTCTAGTTGCCATAGCCCACTAATGCAGATGGAAGAATGTGAAGCAACGCTGTGGAAGAGGATGAATGCAGAGCATCCGGAGCGTGACAGCATGGTCTTGGAGGCGCAGCGCTCGTGTCGCTGCGGCTCGTCTCCCTTGTCTCCACCGCATCATTCACTTGTCATCTCCTTCATCACTCCTCCTCATTGGCATCATCCTAGATTGACAAAGAAAGAGAGAAACAACAAACGAACACACACACGCACATACACATACACGCGCACGTATACACCGGCGGGCACGCAACTCCATCTTGCCGACGACACTCGAACCAGTTAGCTGTGCTGGGTGGCCTGTAGTAGTGCTCTCATCTTTCACTCCGTCTCTCTTCACTCGTCTGTTTCCTCTGTTCTTTTTTTTTTTTTTTTGTGTGTGTGTGTGATTTGCTCTTGTTTCATTTCTTTCTTTCTTTCTTTCTTTCTTTCTCTTTCTCGTGGTTGTTGTTGTAGCTCTCGTCGTGCTGGTGGCGCTCGTCATCTCTGTTCGTCACCGTCATTACCACAGATACCTCGCTGGAGCTCACGTCACCTTCGTTACTCCGCTCTGCTCTGTCTTTTGTGTTCTCAGCCGAGGACTCTCTTCCCTTCCCTCCCCCTGATTCTTCCCCCGTCTCTCTTCTTTCACTCGGACTGCCCCGCTCTCGCGCTCACCACGCGCCATTCACTCGCTTCCTCCCCCCATCCTCCCTCTTCTTTTTTTTTTTGTTTGTGTTGCGTGCGTCCCCCCCTCTCTCGGGGTCTTGACATCTGTCTCAGTGCGTTTGTCTTTTGTGTGTGTGTCTTTGTGTGTGCTGTTCTATTATCATCTTTTTTTGTGGTGTGTACGCCGTCGTCGGACGTCCATCCGTGGGTGTTGACCCACCAACGTGTTTCTTCCTCGACTGACCTCCTTGCTGGCCTCCTTCTCTTTCTTCTTCTCTTCAACTCGCTCCAGCTCGCACTTCTCATCTTTCCATTGCCCTCGTTTGCTGCTCTCTCTCTCTCTCTCTCTCGGTGTCACCGTCTCACTGTCTGACTACCTGTCTCTCTCTCACTCACTCTTTCTCTCTCACCCTTTTGTGTGTGTGTTTGTGCGTGTGTCGTGATGATTGAGGAGGCCTGCTCGCTCTTCTGCGCCCCATCACGGGGCCCGGAGCACCGCCGAAGGCAGCGAGCTGCTGTGGTGTTCTGGATGCTGTGGGTGCTCAGCCTCCTCTCCGTCATCGCCACCGCGCCTCTTATCGTCTCCGTTCAGGCTCTTGTTCTGCTGAACACGGCCACCTCCCTCACCGCCGCCGTGGTGACGCGGTCCATGTGCAGCCGCGCCGCCACTCAGGAGGACTACCCGTTCGGCTTCGGCGTCTACCGACTCGGCCTCGTCGTGCGTCTCGGCGGCATCGTCTTCCTCGTCTTTGGGTGCCTCTCCACCGTCGTGGAGGCGCTCCACCGCGGCGTGCACGCGCACCACCTCCACCCCGTCCCCCTTCTCTGCACCGGGGCAGCGCAGCTCGTGGCGCAGCTGGTGTTCTACAACGATGTTCGTCTCACCGACCGCATCTCGGGGCTGCGTGGGATCGCAGGGGCCCACAGCGAGGACGTGCTGCACCAGACCTACGTCGCCTCCTCAATCGGCGAAGGTCTGCGAGTGGGCGGCGGTGGTGACCTCCGCAAGCCCGCCGGTGTGTCGGGACCCACCGTCTCGTCTGGCACCGCCCCTGTAGCGCACAGCAGCGGAGGCAGCGCCGCGCTTCACAGCGTGGACAGCACGCCGAGCAGCGTCGCTGCCTACCTCATGTGCCCCGTCGTGTGTCTTGCCGCTGCGGTGGTGATGATGGCGACGGACAGCCCTGTGCCGGACACCGTGGTGGCGCTCCTTCTGTCCATCTACTACGGCTACGTAGGATTCACGGAGGGGCGTGGCATGCTGGACGTGCTGATGAACAAGTGCGTCACCAGCCAACAACGCCTTCGGAGCCTGGAGCGCTGTCTGCGCAACGTCAGGATGGTGGACGGCGTGCTGCAGGTGCAGTCGAACGTGTGGTGGACGATCAACGCGGCCGAGAGCATGCTGCTCATTCGCGTGCGGCTCATGTCCGGCTCCGACGCGCGTGTCGTGTCGCAGGCGGTGCGCAAGCAGCTTGTCGAGGTCGCCACACACGTGTATGTCGAGTGCTTCCCCGCCAACGGCGCGAACGGGCTCGGGGACGCGGCGCCGATGTCGTGGGCGACGTCACTCGCGCACCGGGGGCACGTGCAGTGCTCTGTCGATGACGGCCACAGCCACGACAACGGGCACTGCCACACGCACGACTGCGGTGCCCACCACACGCACATTCACGGCGAGGAGGAGGCGGCGGCGACCCCCACAACAGCCGCGGTGCGCGGGTCTGCGGTGGCGCGGGCGTCGAACGGCGCTGTCCACGCCCCCGCCAGTGTGGAGTCGACTGGGCGGCTCACCGGTGCCGCCGCAGCACCGGGCGGCGCGGCGAGGCACAGCACCGCCGCCGCGTTCCCGATGCCCCCCACATCCATGAGCGGCACCACCGACCCCCTGGCGGAGCGACTGCGTCTTGCAGGCCGCGTGACGGCGAGCACACACCACGGCGGAGCCGCGTCCGCGTCGGCGCTCCCGGCCTTCCCCGCCGGCACCTACGCAAAGAACGGTGGCGGCGGCGTGGGTGTCGAGGCGGGCCGCATCTACCCGCCCGGCCTCCGTGGCGCTGCCGCTGTCGCAGGATCGGTCAACTTCCCCATCGCCGCCGCGGTGCAGGGGGTGGAGGCGCCACCGCCCACCGTCTTCGCCCCCTTCCGCGAACGTGTGGAGCGCGTTGCCGGGGTGGGGCGGTGAGCGCTGCGTGACACCGGTATGGATTGGAGGCGGAGCGAGGAGGCGCATCCCCCCCCCCTCTGTATCTCTTCGTCTCCATCACTCGCATCCTTCTCTTCCTCACATCCCACGCGATGCATGACTCCCTCCGTGGTGGCTTCTCATCTCTCCACAACGGAGCACAGAGAGTGCGTGGGCCTCTCTCTCTCCTCTCCCCCTCTCTCTCTCGCTGTACCTCTTTTGTTTTTTATATTTTTACCACCTTGTGTGGGTGTGAGTGTGCGTAAGGTTGTGTGTAAGCGCGTTGTGCATCTGTTTTTTTTTTTTGGTATGTGTGCATGTGTGAGTGTTCCAAGGAGAAGCCAGGCAGAGAACGACATGGCGGTACCCTCTTGTGTGTGTTGGTGGTAGCGGTTGTGCCTGGTGCCTGGCACGGAGACGCACCAGACATGTGAGATCCGCCTCGTGTCTTCCTCATCCGTGACGCGTGCGGCGATGGTTGCTGAGGCGGTACACACATACACACACACATATGTCGAACTCTTAATCCTACCTTCAATGGGCACCGCGTACTTAGTGGAGCAGACTCGGTGCGTGCGCGCCTCTGAGTGTGACTGCGATTGTTTTTTTGTTTGTTTGTGTGTATGTGTGCGCGTGCGCGTGGTAAAGAAATGTGCGTTGTGCAGCCCCCTCCTCCCTCCCACCTCTTCTTGCGCGTGTGTGTGTTTGCGTGTCTGTCTGTGTGTGCCTGTGTGCTTCGGTGACTGTCCTCCTGGGCTGCCCTCCTTCTGATGTCGGTGTCTGCCACGTTCACCCCGTGTCTTTCCTCTGTTTTTTGTTTTGTTTCATTTTTTATATAAGCTGTGGTGCGTTGTTGTAGTGTTGTGAGTTGTGGTGTGATGTGTTGTGTGTGTTCTCTCTGTGTGTCTCTGTGTGTCTCTGTGTTTTCATCTCTCTGTCTCACTCGCTTATGCTCTGTTTCTGTTCGGATGTGTGTGTGTGTGTGTGTGTGTGCGAGTGAAGGACAGTGATGTCATCTCATTCATGACCTTGTTGATCTTCCTTCCGCCACTCCACTCCCTTACTCTCCTCTTTTTTCTTGTCCTTGTACACTTCGCTTCTCCACACCCCGCGCCACAACCCGCGAAGGGGGTTTCTTCCTGTACGTGTGTGTACGTATGCGTGTGTGGGTGCGTGTGTGCGTGTGTGTGTGTGAGCTGTGGGGTGTGTACGTTGAAGAAATGCGGACGGACGCGGACACGAAGACGGTACGACGTTCTACACACGTAAGGATGACGTTTTTTTTTTTTTTTTATGTTGTTGACGTGTCGGACGTCGCGGTGGCCGTGTGTCTGTGTGTATGTATGCTTCCATTTCTTCTCTCCACCGGCTGCTGCGCGTCCTTCCACCAACACGCGAACCCACACAGTGTGTCTGTGTGTGTGTCCATGGGCGGAGGCGCATAGAGGAGGAGGAGGACGGGCCTGTTATTCGAAATGCAGAAGCGGATGAGCTGCGTGCCACAGTCGGTGTGTCTAGCCCTGTGTCGGTGTGTGTGTGTCTGTGTGTCTGTGTGCGTCTGTCTCCACTGCGAAGCGATGCACCGTCCCCCGGCGCTGCTGCTGCTGCTGCTGCTGCTGCTGAACGTGCGACTCGTACACGGCGCTGCTCTGCTGTTCGGTCAACTCTACTTTCTGCCACTTCCCCTCCTTCTTTCACTCCCCGCTGATACATCCTTGCCTCTGTTCCGCCGTTTCTCTCGCCATCCTGTACTCCTCCTTCTAACGCAAAAAAAAAAAAAGAACACACACACACACACAGACGCACAGACGCACGCGCGGGTGGTGGCTGGTGGAGAAGAAGAAGTGGTGAGGAGGACGTGGATCATGGCGGACGGCTATCATGGCGACGCCTACCACATCGTCATGCGACAGAGTCAAGCGGCCGAGACGGTGCTGCCGATCCCCTCCTTCTGCAAGCCACTGGCCGCCTCGGTGCGATCGTTCGGCGGGGGCGAGGCGGGCGTGCTCGCGTCCTACTTCGACCCAGAGCAGCACGCCTGGGTGGTGAGGCAGCTGCCCGTGCACGAGGCGTGGCCGCATCAGCCGCCGCCGACGCTGGTGATTCGTGTGGCGACCGTGGTGGACCCCACCAACCTCTACGAGCTGCACGTGTCGCTCTCCAGCGCCGTGGACGAGGTGGAGAACGACGAGCTGTATGCACTGCAGCGCCGCTCCCAACTGTACGGCCTGCTCGCTGCCGAGCACCTCTCGGACAAGTCTGGCCACACACTGCGGGCCGCCGCGGCGGAGGGTCAGCTACCGCAGCTGGCCGAGGCGGTGACGCTGGCGGCGCCGCTGGATGTGATGGGAGGGTTCGTGCTCACCGGTGGTGGCTTCCTGTCCGACTTCCCGGTGCTGCGCGACGGCCCCGCGCTGCCGCGCTCCATGGACGCCGTCTACGACGATATCCTCGCCGGGGATGACTTCTGCGGCCCTCCGCTGCCCACCGGCGACACTGGCGGTGTGCGTGCGCGGGCGGCGGGATCGGCCTCGGCGAGCGGTGGCGCGAGCAGCGCCTCCCCTGTGAGCGCGAGCGAGGCGCTGGAGTACACGGCGTGGTCTGTGACGGCCGCGGCGAACGCGGGCCTCGCGTGCCAGTCCATCGGTCTGCGCCGCCGCAGCCCCTTGGAGTGGTCGCGCCTGCAATCACAGTCGTCGCCGTCATCGTTTCTGCAAGAGCGCCAAGACTCGCTTGCCACCGTCGCCGAGTCAGCACTCCCGGTGGCGGTGAGGGCGCACTCCAGCTATGTGTCAGGCTGCGGCGCACTCGCCGCGGCGCAAGACCCGACGGGCCTCGTCTCTAGCGCGCGGCCCAGCGGCCACACCACCGCGAGCTGGCTCGCTGGCGACTCTCTCGCGTCCCCGGCGGTGCCGAACACCCGCCCGCTGCTGGAGACACTGACCTTGCGAGGTGAGGTAGGGGTGACGCTGTCTCGCCGCGAGGGCGAGGAGTGGCGCATCACTCTCCCTCCACCCCACGGCAGCCTCTCCTTCGCCATGGGACCGAACCGCGAACTCATGGCGACGACGCGGCGTGTCTTCTACTGCGACTGACACAAAGGGAAAGGGAGAGTGAGGAGAGGGAGGAGAGGGATGTTGGGCGCGAGGCGGTGAGTGATGCATCCGCGAAGGTGTCCGAAGAGAGAGAGAGAGGACTGTGGAGAGTGAGGCTTCACATCTCCCTCCTTCCTCTTCCCCCCTCTTTGTCCACCTCTCTGATGCACACTCGTACCGTGGCTAGTACGAGAACACGAGGAGACAGTGATGGGTGCCTGCGTGTGACTCTGTGTGTGCGACTGTGTGGAAGCGCTGCTCGTGGCTGCGGCGGTCGAGAGCAACGGCTCGTCCGCCGATCCGGTGAGGAACCAAAAAAAAAAAAAGAAAAGAGAGAACAACTGTGCCGGACGTCTTCCGGCGTGTGTCCAAGACCGGCTGCCACCACGACCGCCTCCTCCTCCTCCTGCTCCTCCACTCGTTCTTTCCCTCTCTCTCACTGTTCTTTCCGTTTTTTTTTTTTTTGTGTTTCCTTGTCGCGGGTCACTGTCGCCCACGGCCGCACCGGGTGCTGGCGGTTCGACGTTGCCATGACAGCCTCAGGCGCGTGCAGTGTCGGTCTCCTCTTCCTGTCTCTCCCGTTCTCTCTCTCGCTCTCTCTCGCTCTCGTTTCCTCTTCTCATCCACACGAGCGACAGCAGACGCGCAGACGCGCACGCAGGGAGGAGACGCGGGACGGGGACTGTGCGGACCGAGACGGATGTTCTCTCGCACGGCGCTTCGGCGCCTCAAGTACGGCTCAACGCCGAAGGACATCCGCTATGGCATGGAGGCACGCAACGCCCTCCTCGCCGGAGTGGAGAACTTGGTGAAGGCGGTCGGCGTCACGCTCGGCCCGAAGGGTCGTAACGTCATCCTCGAGATGCCCTACGCGAGCCCCAAGATCACCAAGGACGGCGTCACGGTGGCCAAGAGCATCGAGTTCGAGGACAGCTTCGAGAACCTCGGCGCCAACCTGGTGCGCCAGGTGGCTGGGCTGACGAACGACAACGCCGGCGACGGCACGACGACGGCCACCGTCTTGTCGGGTGCGATCTTCAAGGAGGGCTTCCGCAGCGTGGCCACCGGCACGAACCCGATGGACCTGAAGCGCGGCATCGACCTCGCCTGCCGCGAGGTGCTCATCTCTCTGGCGGAGCAGTCGCGCCCCGTCACCTCCAAGTCGGAGATCACGCAGGTGGCGATGATCTCAGCGAACATGGACCACGAGATCGGGAGTCTCATCGGCGACGCTATGCAGCAGGTCGGGAAGGACGGCGTCATCACGACCCAGGAGGGCCGCTCGCTCAACACGGAGCTGGAGTTGGTGGAGGGCATGTCGTTCGAGCGCGGCTACACGTCACCCTACTTTGTCACCAACACAAAGTCGCAGAAGTGTGAGCTGGAGAACGCGCTCGTCTACGTGGCGAACCGAAAGCTGACGAGTGTGGCGCACATTCTGCCGGCACTCAACTACGCGATCCAGCAGAAGCGTCCACTCCTCGTGATTGCCGAGGACGTGGAGGGGGAGGCGATGCACACCTTCCTCTACAACAAGATCCAGGGTCGCATCAGCGGCTGCGCCGTGAAGGCGCCGGGGTTCGGCGACATGCGCATCAATCAGCTGCAAGACATCGCCGTCTTCACCGGGTCGCAGATGATCTCGGAGGATCTCGGCCTGTCGCTGGACCAGAACGACTTCTCCGAGCGCTTCCTCGGCACGTGTCGGAAGGTGACGGTGTCCCGGGATGAGTGCATTCTCATGGAGGGCGGCGGCAGCGCCATCGCGGTGGAGGAGCGCGTGCAGATGATTAAGGACATGGTCTCCGCCGAGGACCACGAGTACAACCGCGAGCGGCTGGTGGAGCGGCTGGCGAAGCTGTCCGGCGGTGTCGCGGTCATCAAGGTCGGCGGCGCGTCGGAGGTGGAGATCAACGAGAAGAAGGACCGCATCATCGACGCTCTCAACGCAACGCGTGCGGCCGTGTCGGAGGGCATCCTCGCGGGCGGTGGCACCGGACTGCTCATGGCCTCGCTGCGTCTCGAGGGGATCTCGAAGGACCGCCGACTGCCACCCGATATCCGCACCGGCGTGAACATTGTGAAGAAGGCGATCGGGCTGCCGGCGCGGTACATCGCGAACAACGCCGGTGTGGAGGGCAGCGTGGTGGCAGGCAAGGTGCTGGCGCGCAAGGACCCGAGCTTCGGCTACAACGCACAGACGGGTGAGTACGTGAACATGTTCGAGGAGGGCATTATCGACCCCATGAAGGTGGTGAAGTCTGCCGTCGTGAACGCCTGCTCTGTCGCCGGCATGATGATCACGACAGAGGCGGCTGTGGTGGAGAAGGACTTGCTGGGTCGGGAGAAGCGGATCGAGGATGAGGGGATGGAGGACAAGGAGAAGAAGCGGAGCGTCGACACGCTGCGCAAGCAGGTGAATGAGCAGAATGCACCGATGCCAAAGATAGCGCCACCCATGAAGTTCGACATGAAGGGGCTGTGACGGCGTCCACAGCGGTGGCATGGATGGTCCGTGGCGGCAAAGGTTCCCCTGCCTCTCTTTCATCTTCGCTGTGCCATCTTGTGTTGTCAGCTGTGCCTGTTGGGGGGATGTGTCTGTGTATGACTCGCTCTTCGTCTCCGGTTTTGTTTTTTTGTGTGTGTTTTTTACTGTGTGTGTGCACACACGTCGCATCGCCTCTCTCTGTCTCTCCATACTCACACGTCTCTCTCTCCCTCTCTCTGTGCCTCCCTGTGCGTCTCGTCTGTCTCTCTCTCTGCATGAGTTTGTGTGTCCGAGAGACGGCGCGCATGTGTGTGTTGTTGTGTGTGTGTGTGTGTGTGTGTGCGGGAGGTTGGCTGGAGCATGGCTGCTCTGCTGTGTTCTACACTGTCCGTCTGCCTCGAGTCGCTCTGCGATCGAATCGTCCGTGTCCTGTGACCTCCTCTTCGCATGTCTATCTCTCTCTCTCTCTCACGTTGATCTCCTTCACGTCAATACGATTCACACACACATGCACACACGCACACGAACGCTGTCCCACGACCATTCACGACTCTGCTTGCATCTCCTGCCACATCATCGGGGACGCCATGTGATGTGGCCACGTCAATGACGCATGTCCTTCTGGCTGCCCTGCCTCACGAGCAATCCCGGCCGCAGGAACACATTCGTCAGTTGTTGGTGTTTTTTTTTTTTTTTTGTTTGTCTTTCCCACCCGCTCCACTTCTGTCACGGTGTGTGGAGACTCACGCGTAGAGACGCTACACATACACGCTGGTGCGCACCTTCACAGACCCTTCTCCTCCTCCCCTCCTCCCCTCCTCCCCCACGCCATCACTCCTCCTCGTCGACGTGCTGCGACAAGGGAGAAGCGTTGACGCCTCCGCGGCAGCTCTTTGCCCTTCCTCTCAACACTCATAAGACACACACACACACACAGAAGCAGTGCGCGTGCAGGGCCAGTGGACGACAACAGACATTGCGACGCACAATGGCGGCGCCGATGAAGATTCTCAAGCCCAAAACCGTATTCGACAACCGCCCTGACGAGGCGCGGAAGCCCATCAAGCTGATCCTGCTCGGGGACAGCGCGGTGGGCAAGTCGAAGCTGGTGGAGCGCTTTCTCATGCAGCGCTACGTCCCGGTGCAGATGTCCACCTACGCCCTCACTCTCTACCGATACGACTTCGTCACGGAGGATAACGAGGAGGTGGACGTGGATGTGTGGGACACGGCGGGGCAGGAGCGCTTCGCCACGGTGCACCCGAGCTACTACCACGACGCACACGCCTGCATCCTCGTGTTCGACAGCACCCGCAAGGCGACGTACAAGAATCTGGAGAAGTGGTTGTCGGAGATGCGCACCTACCGTGAGCACATCCCATGCATCGTGGCGTGCAACAAGATCGACACAGACCCGTCTGTCACCACGAAGAGCTTCGCCTTCGCCGACAAGCACAACTTCCCTCTCTACTACGTCTCCGCCGCAGACGGCACGAACGTCGTGCAGCTGTTCGAGAGCGCCATCTCGACGGCGGCGGCGTACAAGAAGAGCCCCGCGAAGGACGACTTCATGACGCAGGTGATTGGCATGCTGAAGGAGGACAAGTCCACCTCAGGCACCACCGCTGCCGCCGCCGCCGCGCCGCCATCGTGAGCAGTGGAGAGCAGAGGGTGGGAGAGCCGCATCGCCATGAGCACACTTTCTTCTCCTTCCAGAGAGAAGGCGTGTATGTGTGTGTGCAGAGTATCAACAGTGATTCGTGCGCACCTCTGCCTGCAGCGTGCTGGCGCTGTCGAGCTGCCCACGCCCCGCTGCATGTCTATGCTGTCTATGCTGTCCTGCGAAGAACTGTCTCTGTATGTGTGTATATGTGTGTGTGTGTGTGTTAGTGTGTTAGTGTGTGTGTGTGTCTATGTAGATGTACATGCGCGTGCATGTGTGTGTGTGTGTGTGTGTGTGTGTGTGTGTGTGTGTGTGTGTGTGTCTGTGCGCATCTTCAATCTGTTGCGTTTTGGAGCTCTGCACGCTTATTGAATCCATGAGTGAGAGAAAGGCGCGACGTGAATGGGTGTGGGGGGTGGCGGAGACGTGACGAGCGTGGCGGCGGTGAAGCACGACTCTCCAGAGCAGCACAGCGATGGCACGGCGAGCGTCTCACGTCACCTCCCGCGTTGTCTCCCTCTCCCTCTCCCTCTCTCTCCCCCCCCTTTCTTGCCGACACCCGCCGTGTGACCTCCCCTCTCTGCTGCATCCCCTCCACCACCTGTGGTAGTGTGCACACGACACTGTATCTCATCGTGTGTGCGTCCTCTCTCTCTCTCCCTTCATGACACCGCGGTACTGCGCTGTTGGATCCTCTCGTGTGCATCTCTCTCACGAACGCACGCACTCTTTCCCCTGTTGTCGTCCAGTTCATGTGCTCCTCTCACCCTCGGCCCTCCTTTCCCGCCTCCCATGCATCCACAGAGAGAGAGTCTGCACCTCTGTGTGAGTGTATGTGTGAGTGCTTCGCGCGAGGATCGGTGCAGAGGGAATCGACAAAACAACAACAAAAAAAACAACAACAGAGAACAAACATGTGCCCGGAAGTGTCTCCATGGCTCTTCCGGTTTCAGCTGTGGAGTCTGTGTGCCGCTGCGAGGGCCACCCACACTTCCACAGCACTTCACCGCCTCGTCCAGCCAACGCTCCGTCTCACCCCTCCCCTCCCCCCCCCAACACGTTCCTCCACGCACCCGTGCGCAAAAAAAAAAAAACTCATGTACACACACACACACATGCCCGCGGACACATACATACACGTGTGTTTACAACAACTGTTTTTTTTTTTTTTTCTCTCGCGAACTCCTCGGGCCGAGATCTCGCTTCACCCACTTCGTGCCGCTACGACGTGCTCAGCACTACCGACTCAATCCAGTCCGTCTCCTCCCAACTCTGCACCGCCTCTACCCGCCACATACACACAAACTCTTCGGTCCGAGTCTCTCTCACCCTCATCCATCTCCCTTCATCTTTCTTCATCCCCCCGCCTTTCCGCCCGCTCGCACACGATGCCGTTCTCCGCCAAGCCGCTGCCGTACGACTACAGCGCCCTCGCGTCCAAGGGTATCTCGAAGGAGCAGATCACCTTCCACTATGACAAGCACCACAAGGGCTACGCGGTGAAGCTCAACGCCGCGGCCGAGTCGAACCCGGAGCTGGCGGCCAAGTCGCTGGAGGAGATCATCAGGACAATGAAGGGTCCTGTCTTCAACTCCGCCGCACAGCTCTTCAACCACGACTTCTACTGGCGCTGCCTCTCCCCACGCGGTGGGTCCAAGCCGCACGGCGACATCGCAGTGGCCATCAATGAGAGCTTCGGCACATTTGATCGCTTCAAGAAGGAGTTCACCGACGCGGCGAACGGCCACTTCGGCTCCGGCTGGGCGTGGCTCGTGAAGGACACATCGAGTGGCAGGCTGAAGATCTACCAGACCCACGACGCCGGCTGCCCTCTGACAGAGCCGAACCTTGCGCCCATTCTGACGTGCGATGTGTGGGAGCATGCCTACTACATCGACTACAAGAACGACCGCGCCGCTTATGTGAATGCGTGGTGGAACATGGTGAACTGGGCCCACGCAAATCAGTGCTACCGGGCCGCCGGCAGCTCCACCTATGCGAACAGCGACTTGTAGACATGTTTGCCAACGCGTGTGTGTGTGTGTGTGTGTGTGTGTGTGTGTGTGTGTGTGTGTGTTTTGTGTGCGCACACTTCAGCTGGCGGTGAAGGGTGACCCGTAAGGGACATCCTTCCCCCCCGACCTATGCCCCGTGCAAGTCTGGGGTGTGGTTGTGCTGTCGAGTCTTGTGGCTGGACAGGATTCGCAGGGAGAGGGTGGTGAGCGCCGCTTCATCCGCGACGCGCGCAGACACCGGCACCCACACCGCTCTCCACCTTCCTCCTCCTTTTTATTTGTTTCTTTCTTCATCTTTGTGATGCTGTTGTACGTCGAGCTGTGGCGTGTGTGTTTGGGTGTGTGTTTGTGTGTGTGCGCAGTGGGGTGGGTCGCATGTGCCGGCGCGCGCGAAGGTGCGTGAACGACCAGGCACCGCTGGGAGGGCACACATTGTGCTTTGTCGTGGTCTGCCACAGTATCGCACCTCCCCCCCCTCCTCCTCCCTCCTCCAATCAAAAGAAGAAGAAGAAAAAAAACAAAGATGAGGTGTGACAGATTAGCAAAACAGTGGCGCGGGTACTTCTGTTTGTATAAGTGTTTGTGTGTGTGTGTGTGTGTGTTTGTGTGTGCACCACCCCGCCGATCATCAACATTATGACTATCGTGCATGCGTCTCTTCTTCATCGCACACGTACACACACGCGCGCAAACATACACAGAAGCTCGCGCGCGCTCTCTCTCCGTGTCTATCGATGACACTGACACTCTTACACGCTTATCATGAACCTTTTTTTTTGTCTGTCTTGTTCAGTTCGTATTGTTGTCGCCGCATTTCACCTCCTTTTTTTTTTTTTTACTTCGGGTGTACGCGTATGTGTGTGCAGGGCCTCCGTGTTGTTTGTCTAGCTTTGACTTTGCCGCGCTTGATCCACCGCCAATGTCTGTCTGTGTGTCTGTGTGTCTCTGTGTGTACGTGTGTGTGTGTATGTACCCCACTCTCTCTCTCCTCCCTCTCTCTCTCTCGTTGTTTTCTGTTTTTCTTGTGTGTATCTGCGAGTGGCTTGTGTGCGGCGTTGTTGATCGTTTGTTTTTTTCAGGGAACACTTCTCTCTCTCTCTCCTATTCTGCACTTGCCGTGGCTCATGGATGCCCTCTTGACTTGGTGCGAGCGCCGTCGCACAGACACGCTCTCCCTGACACATATACACACACATATGCACACACTTTGTGCGTCTGCCTCTGAAAGCGTGTTCTCCTCACATGCTGGGTGACGTTGAGCTGTGGACGGCATGGACTGCTCTCACGGCGTAGTTGAGGCTACCCAGAGAGAGAGAGAGATCAAGAGGGGGATTGGATGTGTCGTGCGACGTCGAAATGAAGGCGCGCTACGTCGGCGGATGACAGGGCAGCGCGGAAGGATGGAGGGATGCGAGGAGAGGCAGGACCACGACCAGTTGGATACTCACCTCCGTCCAATAACGTTGTTGCACGCACACACGCCTATACACACATGCAGAGAGAGAGAGAGGGAGGGGAAGGCGCATGAGGTCTGCAGCTGGTGACACGCGGTGGTGCATCTCTCCTGCTGTTGCGATAGGTACGCTCCCTACAAGAGACGAAAGAAAGAAAAAAAAAACACGGTAACTCGACCGCAGCAAAGAAGAAAGGACAGTGGGTGGAGCACAGAGACACACACACATACATACATACACACACACACGCATACAAAAAAAAAAAAAGCAGACTTACACCGTGGTGTGCATTACATCATGACGTGGATGCGGCGCTGTTGGGGAGTAGAAGCAGCCCGGACTCGCGCGCGCCGCTTTCGAAGGTCGCCCTCCGCAGCTCCTCTTTTTTCCTCAGCGGATGTCCAGTCATGAGCGACAAAAGTTGTGTGGCGGTCTGTGCAGCTGCAAAAAAAAAAAAGAAAAAAAAACTGAGACTGAAAGAGGACGAACGTTGGCGCCAGACTGAGGTATCTTGCGGAACCGTGACACAGCGTCCACGTTGTCCTTCCTACCAAACGACATGATGCCCCTCCTCATCACGGACGCTGTCTCACCGTGTGTCCACGTCCTCTTTCTCTCTCTCGGCCCCTCGCTGGCGCGTCTCCTCACACACACACACATCATCGCTTCTTCTCTTTCTCACTCCTTCTGTGCCGCCGTCACTCCCATCGCAAGGTAAAACGCCTTTCCTTCCTCCCCCCTTAGCTCTATTACACCCCCCCCCTCCTTTCTGCACCGCCTCACTCACCACATACACACAAACTCTTCAGTCCCAGTCTCTCTCACCCTCGTCCATCTATCTCCATCTTTCTTCATCCCCCCGCCTTTCCGCCCGCCTGCACACGATGCCGTTCTCCGTCAAGCCGCTGCCGTACGACTACGACTCCCTCGCGTCCAAGGGTATCTCGAAGGAGCAGATCACCTTCCACTATGACAAGCACCACAAGGGCTACGCGGTGAAGCTCAACGCCGCGGCTGAGTCGAACCCGGAGCTGGCGGCCAAGTCGCTGGAGGAGATCATCAAGACGGTCAAGGGCCCCGCCTTCAACTCCGCTGCGCAGATCTTCAACCACGACTTCTACTGGCGCTGCCTCTCCAGCAACGGCGGCGGTGAGCCGTCTGGCAAGATCGCTGACGCCATCAACGAGAACTTCGGCAGCTTCGCCAAGTTCAAGGAGGAGTTCACTGCCGCGGCGAACGGCCACTTCGGCTCCGGCTGGGCGTGGCTCGTGAAGGACACATCGAGTGGCAGGCTGAAGATCTACCAGACCCACGACGCCGGCTGCCCGATCTCAGAGGACAACATCGCGCCGATTCTGACGTGCGATGTGTGGGAGCATGCCTACTACATCGACTACAAGAACGACCGCGCCGCTTATGTGAATGCGTGGTGGAACATCGTGAACTGGGAGTACGCCTCGAGCCAGCTTTAGATGCAGCCTACCTTCCGTGGCGGCCGCGACAGGCGACAAGCTCATGGAGTCGGATATCGATGAAGGATACGCAAACACACGCGTGTTGCACCAGATCTACCGCGTCTGTGCAGTCGGCATGTGACGAGCTAGAGGACCCGCAGCGTCACGAGGAGTGTCGTGTGCGGGCGTGAGTATGTGTCTGTGCGTGGCGGCAGTGCATGTGACGTCTTCTCTTGTCCTACCAACCGCTGCGCTGGCTCTCACCTCTGTCATGCTGACAGACGTGTGTGTGCGTATGTGTGTGTGCGACGACTGGGAAGTAATGGGGAGAGTGTGCACGTGCTCCCCTTCGTTGCCGTGCCGGCGCCTTCCCCCCTCCGACTTCCGTTTTATACACGCTCACGCACACACACACACACATTCACACGCGCCGGTGCTCACCCACCCCGCATGGTAGGCTGGAGCGTGTTTGCTGCTCCCGAGCTTGAAAGATGAGCGATGAAATGTAGAGCCGAGAGTGGCATGAGTCTCCGTCTGTCTCTCTCGCTCTCGAAATCGGTAGTCTGTGCCGCCCCTTTGCCCGCCTCCACCTCTCCTCTCTCCCTTCGTGCTCCTCTACTCCCTCTGAAAGACGAGAGTGGCGCGGGTGCTTTAGGACACACCTCTCTGTGCTTTTGTGTGTGTGTGTGCGTGTGTAAGTGTGAGTGAACGAGGGAGCGTGTCCGGTGCTGAAGAGGGTGCGAGCGACGCGAGCCATCTCACAGTGGCGGAGGTCGTGCCGCTCCTCCTTCTCGTCCTAGGACTCCGCTACAACAGGTGTTTCGCCTGTGTTCTCCCTCTTCGCTCTCTCCCTCCCTCGCTGTTTGTGTGCGTGTGTCTGTGTGCCTGTATGTGCTTGACTGTCTCTCTCTCTCTCTCTCACTGTCTCTGTCTGTGTACGTGTGTGCGTACGCGTGTATTTCGCCGTCTTGTGTGTCTCGACTATTGAGTGCTCCTCTTTTTTTTTTTTTTTTTTCGCTCTTGTGTGAGAGGGAGGGTGACCGTCTGAGTGTATGTCAGCATACGTGTGTGTGTGTGCTTCTGTGCGATTGTGTATGTGTGTGCGCGATCTGCCTACTGCGTCGTCATAAGATGTACTCTGCGACTTAAGTTCACCACCGTGACATCCGCCCCTCCCCTTTCCCTCATTCCCTGTCGTTCACACATACTCATACACGCACACGCGCAGAGTCCCACACACACTCACACTCTGTGGTATGCGCAGCGCCTCGTGACCTCGTCTCTTTCTTTTGTCCCCCCCTCCACTGCCTTGTCCCTCCCTTCCCTTCGCACCCCCCTCCTTTTCATAGCTCAGAGGCCGTCGAGGCGCGACTTCGGAAGGAAGACGTGTCGGGTCGCACGCGGATGCATCACCTCCCCCCTCTCCACCCCACACCTCCCTCCACTCGGACTTCTGTTTCCCTCTTTTTTTTTTTTTTTACGTCTGTGTGTGCGCGTATGTGTGCGTGTGTGTTCTGTTTGTTTCTCTCTCTCTCTCCTTCCGTCTTCTTTTTCTTTGTTTGTTCCCTGTGTTGTTTCTTCCATCAAACCTTAGGCACTTATGACGGCATTTTCATATCTCACCAACCGGACACGCCATCAGGACCGGAGGGAACTGCAACCACATGGGGGTGGGAAGTTGAGGTATACACACACACTCCCACAAACAAACAACACACACACACACACACACACATCCTCCTCCCCCCCTCCAAATACACAAAGATACAACCTGTGCACGCTAGCACTCACCTACAGTGAAGACCCTCCTCCCCCCTCTCGGTGGGGAAAACGTCGACGGAGGAGCACCCAAAAAAAAAAAAAAAAAAAGAAAGAAGGAGCGGAGAGCGGGGCAGCTCCGTGTCGACTCGGCGCAGCGACAGGGGTGAATGGACGAGTAGTAGGAGAGAGGTACGCGTCAGGCGATGGGGGACGGTCAAGGAGGAGCAGAAGGAGGGTTGAGGAAACGAGCGCACTGCACAAGTGGCAGTGTTACGCCCCCTAATCCTGCATCCATGAGACTGTTGGCATGTCCGGTGTTGTCATCACTCCCCATGCGCTGCAACTTGCGAGAGAAGTGCGCCACTCCATTCATTTCCTTTTTTTTCCCCCGTGCGCGGGGGTGGCTCTCGTTTTGCACTTCATCGCCCGCCGTGTTCACCCCTGTCCTCGCACCAGTGCACGGCGACCTTGCCCGCCCTCTGCTCCCTTCTTTTTTTTATTTCGTCTGTATGTGTTTGTGTGTTTTGGTTCTTGTATGCACTGTGTCGCCTTCCCCCTCTCCTCCTCCACTCCCCTCTTTCCCTTCTACCGTGTTCCACTGAAGGTGAAAGACGGGGGGCGGGGGACGAGGAGAGAACGCAGTGCAGCACTTGTGATTGTGGACGACGGTGGTGGCGGGGCGGCGGCGGCTCTCAGCTCGGGCATTCACAATTGACGTGGAACACCCGCACGCGTCTCTCTCAAACACACACACACACGCGCCCCTCTCCCTACCCTACCTTACCCTGGCTCTCCCTCCTCCTACACGCGGGCAGTGGCGGTCCTGCCATGGACCGCTACAGAGAAAAAAAAAAAAAAAGAAAAGAACGCAGTCTCCCCCACTCTCTCCGCTCTCTCCCTTTCTCTCTTCGCACCGCCCCTCTCTCTCTGTCAGAACACTGTGGCGCTGAGCGCGCGTGTGCAGCTTGAGGGCCGGACCGGAGGGGATGATGGGGGTGTGCGGGGGCGAGAAGAACAAGAGAGGAGGAGGTGGAAAGGCGAGAGAACAACTCCATCTCGCTCGCTGAGACCTCCAGCTGGTGATGTCTGCGAAAGAGGGACAGAGAGAGAGAAAGAGAAGTTCCCCTCCCTCTCCCACACCCGCCCTCCGCCACGCTATCGAAACCCTCGAGAACAGCAATGCACACACACAAACACACACACACAGGATTTGGCCGCTTCCTCTACTCACTCTCTCCCTCCTCCTGTTGCGACGCATCTGCAGTGTTCGTCCTCCTCTCCACCGAACCCGTTTCTCCCAGCTTTGCTCCACACCCACAGGCGCACGTATACACATACGCACGCGGACAGACGCTTTCGACCTCTGCCCTCCCCCCTCTCCTCCCCTCGACTTCACTCACTTCCACAGCCCTTCGCTTCTCTTCATATCCAAACGAAAGAGCTTCTCTGCTTTCTTGCACCGTCCATCTCTGTGCATCCTCCCTCTGCTGTGTACTCGTCTACCTCGGCGCACGTCAAAAGACACGACAGAACCTGCCTAGTCCGCCTGTGCAGACGAGGTCGCAGTAGGACTGTCCCGCTCTCTCTCTCTCTCTCCCTCTCCCGCCCCTTGTTTGTACCTGCGAGTGGACGGCCTCCTCGCTTCACGCAGCAGCAGCGCCTGCCCATCCGCTCGACTCGCACTGAAGCTTCACTCGTGTCCAAACCGAACAAAAAAAAGAAGAACAGACAAGGAAATCGACGAAGGCGAGAGAGTTTGTGTGTGTTTGTGTGCGTGTGTGTGCGTGTGCGTGTGTGTGTCTGACTCGCTCGTAGGCACGTGCAGCGCAATCATCGACCAGTGCCGTGTCGAGGACACAGAGCGGCAGTGAATTCTCTTCTCCCCATCTCTCTGGTAGTCGTATACACCATTGCCAGAGTGGTACCTGTCTCTACCTCTGCCGTGGCATCTGCGTTGTTCAGTCCCATCTCCGCCTCTCCTTCCTTTTTCATTCGGGGTGCTCACTTTTTTTTTTTTCCTCTGTGCGCTCCGTCCGTTCCCCCCCTTTTTTTGTTGTTGTTGCTTGTGCGCCTGTCACACACAGATATACATACCCTTCCCTCCTCCTCGCACACACTTCTCTCTCTCTCTGTACAGTCGCCCGCCGTCGCGTCTTCAACCGGTGGTTGAGCGCTGGCGTGTTTGTGTGTGTTTGCTTGTGTGCGTGTGTGTGTGTGTGCTTGTCTCCCCCCCTTCTTCTCATTTGCCTCTTCTCCTCCTCCCCACTTTGAAAGGCAGCTCTCCCCCACAGCAGGTCACTCTCACACATAAAGTTCTCTGCTGCTCCTCACCACCTCCCCCTCCCCCCTTTTCTCCCCTCACCGTCCGCTGCATTGTCGCTCTCTCTCTCTCTCACTCTCTCTTTCTGTGTCTCTCTGTTTTCCGTCTCTCATTTGTAGTTTTTTCTTCAGTGATCAGTGTTTCTTGCTCCGCTTGACCTTCCTCTGTCCCTGCGCCCATCTCTTCTCGCGTGCTCTCTCTCTGTCTCTCTCTCCCCCCCCCTCTTGTGTTTCTCTCTCTCTCTGTGAGTTTTATCAGTAAATCGCAGAGACTGCGAGTGCGCGTGCTGCCGTGTTGACTTTCTCAGCCCCCTCCCACCCCCTCCCCTTCCCTCCCTCCTTGTGTTTCTCCCTCTCCTTCTCACGCCTCGTATCCATCTCCCTCTTGTTCTACAGAGGGCGGCACCGCTGCACTCGTTCGATTCCCCAGTCGTGCGACGAGGGACACCGCGACCACCACCACCACCACCACCAGTACCACCGCTCCTCCAAGCTGCTGTGGCACGTACGCTCCCCGCTGTTCTGCACTGCACGAGTTCCACCGCGTCTTGAGATCTTGTCCTCTTTCTCTCCGTCTCTCCCTCGTCGACCGCTCGCTCGTCGTTGGACCTCTTTTTTTTCTTTCTTTTTCCTCTCTCTCTGTGTGTGTGTACTCCACCACCACCACCTCCGGTGCCCTTCCTCCGTCCTTGTCACTCCCCTCCCTCTCTCACTGTGTGTGTGTGTGTGTGTGTCGCCGCTGCACACCGCTGCTGAGACGATTTTGTCGCCATCTCTGTTTTTCTCTCTCGTTCTCTCTTTGAAATCGCTGCTGTGTGCACTGGCACCACTTGCTCTCGGCTGTGGGGGGACTCTGCCTGTGTTTGGCGTTGTGTATTTTTGTGTGTGTCTGCGTGTGTGTGTGTGTTTGTGTGTCTCCTTGTCGTCGCGCACTGCGCACCGGCGCGAGGGCAAGCGAGGGGCAGACACGGTGGTGTCACCCGAGGGGAGAGTCTGTGGGACGAGGAGTCACACACGACCAGTGGTGCTCTCTTCCACACACATACCCTCTCTCTCTTTCTCTATTCAATAGCGGTGCGGACGTCTGCATCGGCACCATGGGTGGCGGAGCGTCGAAGAATGCCGTGACGGTACGCCGTCACGGCTCGACCGAGGCGGACAGCACCTTTGTCCTCGCGAAAGGGGACACAGACAGGGGCGCCGCCGCCGCCATGTCAGGCTCCAAGGCATCAGCCGCCGCCGCTGCCGCCGCTGCCGCCGCCAGCGCGGCAGGAGCTGGCGCGAGCGCACCTGCGCCAGGCAGAGAAGGTGCAGCCGCGGCGGCTGGTGCCAACGCAGCGGCCTCTGCAGCGGCGCCAGCCACCACGGCGGCGGCGGAGGCCGCGAAGACGGCTCCCGGCAGCGCCAGGGCAGCCACCGCGGCAGCCTCGGGCAGCCCCCTCCACGGCAGCGGTGCGGACGGCGGCAACCGGTCCAGCAACGCAACCGCGGAGGAGAACGCGTCGCCGATTCCAATCCGCAACGGCGGCAGCCACGTCGGCTACATCCGTCTCAGCGACATCATTGGCGGAAAGGACAGCCTCAGCAAGTACATCAAGATAGGCTCCATCGGGAAGGGCGCCTACGGCGAGGCCTACGTGGTGAAGCGCAACGCCAGCTACGACCCTGCCTCGCTGCCCGAGGCGGAGGCGCAGATCCAGAGCAATGCGCTGGCTCACGCCACCCAGCCGAACGGGCTCTACGTCGCGAAGATCATGGATCTCCGCGCTATGGTGTCGCAGGACCGCCAGTACGCGCAGACGGAGATCATGTGCCTGGCGCACACGAACCACTTCGCCGTCATCCGGTACTACGAGCACTACGTCCTCGACAGCGACGACGAGACGGTCGTGATCGTGACGGAGCTGGCGGACCACGGTGATCTGCGCCGCAACCTCTACAACGCAGCGACGGTGCGGCCGTTTCTAGAGGCCGGCCCGCACGCCGCCGACGCTGGCGCCTCTGGTGGCCGCATTCTCTGGACGGAGCGGGAGGCGGGGACCTACTTTGTGCAGCTGCTCCTGGCTCTCCACCACGTCCACGCGCGCCGCATGATCCACCGTGACATCAAGAGCGCCAACCTGCTGCTCACCTCACGCGGCTTCCTCAAGCTCGGCGACTTCGGCTTCTCGCAGAAGTACGAGAGCACCGTGAGCAGCGAGACGATCGCCGGCACTTTCCTCGGGACGCCCTACTACCTCTCGCCGGAGATGTGGAAGGGCAAGCGGTACGGCAAGAAGGCGGACATCTGGGCCGCCGGCGTCGTCCTCTACGAGATGCTGATGGGTGGTCGGCGGCCCTTCGAGGCGGGCGGCTTGCCGGAGCTGCGCAGCTGCGTTGTGGAGCAGGAGTTCGTGCCTCCCGTGGGGCCGCCCGCCACGGGAAAGCCGGACCCGCAGAGCAAGGATGCCGGGTCGACCAAATTCTCGAAGGACATGCAGGAGCTGCTCGTCGCCGTATTCCAGAAGTCTCCGGAGAAGCGGCCCAGTGCGGAGGAGCTGCTGCACAAACCTGTGATGCAGCACTACCTCTTCGTCTTCGAGAAGCACGTCCAGTCGCTCATCGCCTCCGACACGGCGGCGCTCGCGGCGGACCCGGCGACGGACCGGCAGCGCCTCTACTTCCCGGACCCCGCGGACCAGGTGTTGGTGCTGCAGGGGATCGCGGAGGGCAAGGAGGTGATTGCGCAGGTCTCGAAGCGCACCATCTCCGAGAGCGCCGCGCCGCGGTACGAGGGGGCCGTGTACAAGGACAACAACAACGGTATCTGGAAGGAGCGCTACCTGCTGCTCGACGGGACGATGCTCACCATTTCGCTCTCGAAGGGGAAGGAGGCCGTCAGCGGCGGCGAGCGCAGCAAGCGTGTCCCGCTGTCCTCCATCAAGTCCGTGAGCCCGTGCGAGGTGGAGGACGCACACGTGCGCGTCGCCACCGCCATCGCACCCGCCGAGGGCTACAAGCCACCCTACGCCTTTGCCATCGCCATGATAAGCTCCAACTCGATCGTCTTTGGCGTCGCCAGCGCCGATGAGCTGGACCGCTGGATGCAGGCGCTCATGCGGGCGTTGCAAATTGATTGACTCGTTGTCGGGACTTGTGCTCGACCACTCCCTCTGTGTCCTCTCATGTGCCATCTGCGCGCGTGCTGTTGGGGCAAGGGGGGCGAGAGGACGCAGGAGATGCGAGGCGCGTAGGAGATGCGAGGCGCGTAGACGCCCCGCCTGTGAGTCTCTCTCTCTCTCTGTGTGTATGTGTTTGTGTGCGTGTACATAACTCCCTCTCTCTCTCTTTCTCTCTGTGTTCAGTCGGTGTACATGATGACACTCGCTGTTCTCCCCCCTGCGCGTGCTTTTCTTAGCCTCTACAAGTGCCTGTAGTACGTGTACTACGTGTGTATGTGTGTGTCTGTGTGTGTGTATGAATGTCCGTGTATGTGGTCCTTTGCCCCCCCCCCCCCCCACAAAGACACACACACACACACACACACATTCGTGAGAAGACGCGGGGACGACACTGTCTTCAGGAGTCTCTTTTTTTTTTTTTGTATTTTTGTTGTTGTTGTTTGTGTTGCGGTTTGGTGGGTCCCTCCCCCTTCTGAGCTCTGGTGTACGGTGATCCCCTCCCTTTCTCTCTCCCTCTCTCTCGCTCTGTTGTTCTCCGTGTTCACTCACCTCTGGTCGTCCAGGTGCGTGAGACGTCTGCGCGTCGCAACCGTGCGCGTGCCCTCGCTTGTCCCTCGTCCCTGAGAGTCCTTCTCTCTCTCTCTCTTTCCCTCTCTCTCTCCACCCCGGTGCTTGCGGACGGCTCTCACACTCTTGATCTTCTACGGATGTTTGTCTCTCCTTCTCTCTCTCTCTGTGCGTGTGCAGTTGCAAACGTGTGCACTGTTGTGTCTCTGTCGCACATCATTCTGCGACTTTCGCTCTGAGCTGACGCTGCCAAGCCACCAAGTCAAGTGGATGAGATGAAGAGGAGAAGGGCGTGGGCTGTCCGAACAGTTCACTCAATGGACTCCAAAACACCACAGATGAAGAGCGGAGAGATGTTTACCTCACGCGGCCCACCCCTCTCCTCTCCTCCCCTTCCCATCTCCTGTCGGCATGCTCCCCTTTCTTCGCTGGAGGCGGTGCCGCGTCCGACTGCCACGTGCAGCCTCCCCTGTCCTCCCCTCTCTCTCTCTGTGTGGATGTGCTGGGACGCTGTTGCCTCCTTCACCTCTCCTTTTATTACCACGTTCGCTTCACCTCCTGTCCCCTCACCTTCCTTCCCTCGACCCACAAATACACGAGAACGCAGAAGAGCAACAACAACAAAGGAAAGAGAAAACAAAGAAGGTCACGTCGTCAGTGGCGGCGCCGTCTCTCGTCATTGCCGCGAGTGGAGTTCAGGAAGTAGCGCCTTTGTGTGTGTGTGTGTATCGGAGTGGGGTGGGCAGGGGCTTCGTCAGCGAGGTAGTGTGTGGTGAACACACGCGTCTCTTGACAGAGGAGACGTCGTGTCGGTGTCTCTCCGCTGTTGCGGCTCGCCTTTCCCCCTCTCTCTCTCTCTCTGATCTCTTCTCGATCTCTCTTACGTGTTTGTCATGTCTGCTGTACGGCGGTCCCGCAGCCGCAACGGGAAGGCGGCCGGTGGTGAGAGCTACTCGCGCGCTGACGGGGCCCTCTGGGATGACGCGTATCTGCTGAAGCTGTTCAACGAGCAGCTCGACAGCACCGATGCCGTGGTAGACTCACGCACCGCGCTGAGAGACGGCGATGACTCTGCCCTGTCCAGCGCCACGGAGCTCTCGAGTGGCGAAGCAGAGGAGCGCGCGACGACGTCGGCAAGCTCCTCTAGCTCCACCACGTCGCAGAAGCATGCCGGCCGCCACGGCACCGCACACGTAATAGAGAAGGTGACTGCTGCTGGCGGCGTTGCGGCCGTCGACGAACTACCGGCAGACGTTCAGGCGCTCGTGCAGTCCTTCTACCGCGCCGGGTTCGAGGCGGGTCGCTACGTCGGTAGCCTCCACGCCTCAACTGCGTCCTCTCGCAAACGCCAGCGGTGACGGCACAGCGCGCGCTGGCAGCAGCAGCAGCAGCAGTAGCAGCGCCGCGCAAAAAAAAAGAAAAAAAAAGAAGAGGTGACCTCCGCGACAGCGTGCCGAGTCGCTGACATGCGCGCAGGGAAGGGGAGGGTGTAGTGGAGAGATCTCGTTCCTCCTTCCCGCCCTCACGTGGCTCTCACGATGGGGCAGGTGACTGTGATGCACATGGGAGTGGGGAGACAGAGGGAGAGAGAGAGATGCTGTAGACACCGCACTCGATCACATTCGCTTTCCTGCTTCTCCCCCCCATCTATCTCTCTCTCCTCACCTCTTTTGTCAAACACACACACACACAAAAAAAGAAATCGCCTGCGTGACGTGCGCTGTGGGTGCCACGGAGCGGTGTGCGCGTGTCAGAGGATGTACTGCTGCTGCGCTTCTTTAGGTGTGAGTGCGGGGAGCACTGGGCCACGCTGTCGGACTCTCGCAGGACAGCGGCGGACCGTGCACCCTCCCCCACACCGCTGAAGGCAGTGGAGGTACCCTTCCTTGTCGCACCGCCTGACTCACTGCCGCTGTGCGACAGCAGTTGTTGTTATGGTGGTGGTGTTTGCGCTCTGCGTTCCACCTCCTCATGTGCTGTGTCTCTCTCTCTGTGTGTGTGGCCCCCCACTCCTCCTCTTCTGATGTTCTGCAGAGTCATCGGCAGTGACACACACTCATCTTTTGTGTTTGTTTGTTTTGTTTCTGTATCACTGCACACACAGACAGACAGACAGACACACACTAAGACTTCGCCTCGCCTACAGAGTCGGCTCTCTTCACCTTCTCTTCTTCGTTGTTTCTGTGTTGAGGGGCGGAGGTGCGTGGACAGGGCAGGTCTGCAGTCGGTCGTCCTACTGCGTCCGCACCAAGAGGAGGGAGGAAGGAGGCGCGAACTCCTCTTGCTCCTTCACGCACGCGTGCCATCAGCGTGCGTCCGCACTGAACAGCGCGTGTGCCCCCCTCCCCCTCCTGTGACGGCAGTGGACGAGGCGGAGTAGCGGAGCACGTCGACGATGCGTGGCAACCCCTACAGTCGGGGCTTCGACCCTTTGAAGCCCCGCTCGGAGCGGCGACGGGAGAAGCAAGCGAAGCTGGCCAAGACGAAGCGGGTGATCCGCCTGAAGAAGCGGCTCGGCCGCATCGCGGCGCGCAAGTTTGCAGGGCAGGAGGACAGTCACATGACGGCGCTGATGGAGTCCTACATCCTCCGCCGCAAGGCCGAGCGCGCCGCCGAGAAGGCCAAGGAGGACCCGCAGGCCGCTGCCGCCACCGGCTCCTCCGGCGACGTCGGGTCCTCCGGGGACAACAGTGATGCCGAGGAGAGCGGGAGTGGCACGGAGGTCGACGCGGACGACAGTGCGAGCGAGGCCTTCTCGCTTGGCAGCGGCGCCGACAGCGCCTTCGAGCTGGGTGGTGATGACGATGATGGTGACAGCGATGGGACTGAGGAGGAGGAGGAAGAGGATGACGGCGACACCGCCGCCGCACGCCGCCGCGGCGCCCAGCAACGACAGAAGGGTGCCGTGCGTGGCGGCTCTCGTGGCCGTGGCGGCCCTGTGCGTGGCGGCTCTCGTGGCCGTGGCGGCCGTGGTGGCGCCTCGTGGGCGGCAAAGAAGGACGCGACACCGGCCGACGGAAAACACAGACGAGGTGGCGGCGCCGGTGGTCGTGGCGGGCAGCGCGGCCGTGGCGGCAGCCGCGGTGGTGGGTCCGCGTCGCATGGGAATGCGAGCAGCCATGCTCGCTTCCACGAGCGGTCCCGGAAGGTGCCCACCCGGTCCCTCTACTAGTGCGACTCCTCCCCCGCTCTCTCTCTCTGTCTGTCTTTGAGGCAGAGGAACGCTGTAGGAGAGGGCGCACGCCGTCGGCTCCCCAGAGTGTAGCAGAGGAGGAGGCCGTAGCCGAAACGACCTCTCCGTCCAGCACGGTCGGCACAGCTCAGGAGTGCGGCGAAGGGACGGGAAGAGGTCCGTCACTCCCCTCCTGTGCTTCCCGTGCGCATGTGTGTCTCTCTCTCTCTGTGTGCAGTAATGACTCTCTACATTCGGTTAAAAAAAGGTGGGGAAGTGTCTCTTCGCTCTCAACAACATGTCTCCTCCTCCTCCCTTCCTCCCTCTCCACCCCTCCCACAAGACCGCGTTGTTTAACAGTCCACCGTGCAATGCAGAGAAGGGGAGGTCGAGGTGGAGGTGTGACAGCTAAACAACAGACACACACAGTTACACACAGTTACACACAGCCGCTGGGGTGTGTGAACCATGGTCTCCGGGAGTCACAGCGTGTGCCTCGATGCGGAGCAGGTGAGGGGCTGCCACCCGTTTTGTCTTCTCTCCTCCCCCTTCTTACCGCTACCCCTGGGGAACGGTGGGTGGGTCGGTGGGTCTTGCCAATACAGAACGCTGCGACGTGATCGCGCCGTCTCTTGCTCTCTGTCCTCCTCCCTGGACTGTACTCGTCCCCCCTCTCCCTCCCCTCTGTCTGTTGCCCCCCTCCAACTTGCTTCTCCTTGCGCTCTCGCGCTGCCAGGGCCATGACACAACCACCAGAGTTCCTACCGTTGCAGGAGACGCACTGCGGCCTCCCTGTGTTTGTCCTCCGTGATGTCCTCCGCCTCCTACCACTGCCCGCGCCGTTTGACGCGCTCTCGGTGTCGAGCAAGTGGCGCTGTGTAGTGGTGCCCACAGCAGAGACGGCCGCCGCGGCGTCCGCCGAGGACCTCCTTCTCTCAGAGGAGGAGCTCATGTCGTACCTCGACGCCGGCGTGCCGGTGAGAGCGAGCAAGATGCGCGCCGCCGCCGCCCACGCCGAGTGTGGCTCGGACGCACTGCGGTGGCTGACGGATGCGCGATGGAATGCGTTCCCAAAGCCGCAGATCGCACTGCGGCGTGGCTGGGGCGCGCCGGGAAGCGAGGCGCACGTGTCCACATTCCACAAGATGATCTCCTCCTTCACCGAGGTCTTCGAGCACGCCAGCGAGGTTGAGGTGGCGCTCACCCAGCAGGAGCTGGACGCCGCGGGTGCCGCGGAGGCACCGGCGCCAGAAGAGCTGCTGCGCTCCGTGGAGGCCGCGGAGGAGGTGCTTGACCTCCAACTCTTCCACCGTAGCGACGGCTGCCCCCCACTTCCGGTGCTTGGCGAGCGGCTTCTGTGGCCGTCGTACGTCGATGACGGCGCGGTGTGCGACACGGCGACGTGGGTGTCGCAGCAGGGGATGGTGCGCCACTGGCACCTCAACGACTCCGGTGAGTTCGCCCTGCAAGCGGCGCTGCCTCTGCAAGAGACGCGGTGCGACGAACCTGTGCGTGAAGCGGCCGCCTCTGCTGCCGGCGGCGCCGCAGCCCGCCTTCGGTCTCTTCTGCTTCCCGAAGGCACAGCAGCAGCAGCGGCGGCGGCCCACTCGAGGGCCTCTGTGCCTGCCATGCTCACCATCTTTGCGCCAAAAGGCGGCTACGACTGGGTGCTGCACGATGACGAGGCAACCATGCGTGGCAGGGTCGTGGCGCTCGACATCTTCGACACACCGGATGAGGCGCTCCCCTGTGACCCGGCGCTGCTGCCCGTGCTCACGGTGGCGGTGCTGGAGAGTGGCGGGGCGCCGGTGATGTCCCCACCGAACCTCGCGCAGACCTCCATCGCCCTGCGCGACTGCGTTGTGGTGGAGCAGCGCCGGGTGTCGAACCTGTGGCTGGACGACGTCTCCTACTTCCTCCACCGGTGTGCGCGCTGGCAGACCAACCCGATCATCTACGCCTACCTTCAGCAGGACCTCCAGGACGGCAACTTCGTCGCCGGTCAGGTGGTGCCCTACCTCATCCGCGTCTTCGAGGAGCATGCCAGCTCGACTGTCTACCACGCGGCGGTGCGGCGGCGTGCTGTGCTGTCGCTGCACGCCTTGGCCACGAACGAGAAGCACTACGGCCTGCCCGATGGGTCTCGAGCGTCACTGCAGCGCCTGTTGCAAGGTGGGAACGCTGCCATGCGGGAGGTCTTGCAGAGCTCCCCGTACCGCAGCTCGCCACGCTCGCCTGCCGCGGTGGCACCCGCCACGTTGGAGGCGTGGCTGACGGCCTACTGGGACATGAGCCTCTGCTGGCCGAAGGCGGGGTGCGTTCTGCGGACACCGATCGTAGCGAATCCACTCGGAGCGCGATTGACCGCCACGCAGCAGTCGCCGTGGTTCCTCCCTGTTGTCTACCCGGCCTCGACCTGCAGTCCCGTCTTTGGCAGCGAGAGGGACTCGGTGGAGGGCACGGTGCAACAGTACTTCGAGATGAAGGAGATGGAGACGCGGCCGAGGGAGCTGCTGCTGGCGTACCTGCGGACGCGCAAGACAGCCAAGGACGATCTTCTTGATGACTTGTTCTAATGCGGTGTGTCAGTGGGGGTGTCTCTCTCTTCCTGTGTGACTGTCACATCTTGGTCCTCTCTTGTTGACTGTCCGCCTCGATCACGTGAGAGGTAATCGAGTCGCACTCTCCTCATGTGACGAGACCGCCGTGAACATTGCGTAGGAGGAGGAGGGGTGGGTGTGGAGAGAGAGAGAGGGAGGGAGAGACTGCTCGTCCGTGTGTCTGTGCTCCGTCTCCGACCGGTGGAGCAGGTGTGCGCCCATTCGCCTCCGGCGGCGACAACGACACGCGGGTGCTCTGGCGTGCCAACACCTCGTCACGTATCTGGCGCCTTCACACCTTCACTCTCTCCCCTCCCTCCCTCCCTCCCTCCCTCCCCTCCTGTCAGGTCTTGTTGCACGGCCAGTCCATTCTGCTGGCGCCGGAAGAGCGCGCCGAGACGTGCCACCGCTGTTGTTGTTCTCGTGCGCAGCGACTCACTCTCTCTCTCCTTCTTCTTGTTTCTCTCTCTCTCTCTATCCTCCTCGACGATAGCCCTTCTCCCTCGTGACGGGCACACGCGACCGGCGTACTGCGCGCCGCTGCTCTGCTGGTGGCGGGCTCACGAGCACTACAGCCACAAACAGTGTGGTGGGCGGACGAGGGCGGCGACAGGATGTCGAACCTGCTGGACCAAGCAGAGGCGGAGTACGCGCAGATCGCACGCAGTCCTCGCGGGCCACGGGTGCTGAAGCTTAGCACGGGCGACTTTGACTTTCTCACGTCGCCTGAGATGGCCACCGTACCCATTCACGTCATCGAGGCGCGGCGGGAGGAGCGGCGGCGCAACGGCGCTGTGGACGACGACACCTCCTTGTGCGACTTTGTGGCGGCGATGGGCATCGAGGAGGCGGCGACGGAGGACCCGGTGAGTGGGCACAGCGTTCTGCACGTCAAGGACTCCACCCGTGCCTACTACGGAGAGCAGGAGGGGGAGGCGTTCCGGCTCTTCCGCAAGAACATGATCCGCTACGCGGAGGATGCGGAGTGGCTGAAGCGGGAGACCTTCCTCGGCGGCGATACGGCGGACGAGTACGAGCGGCAGAGCTACGTGGATCGAGGGGCGCAGCCGAGCAGCAGCGATGCACCGACGGAGCCAACGACGCACTTCAAGCACTTGTTTTTCTCCAAAGCGAAGAAGGCCGCGGACAAGCGAGAGGAGGATGGATGAGAGAGGGGGTAAGGGGGGGGGGACGGTGACGGGCTGAGGCACAGCGGCGTGTGCAAGGGCCCCTCCACCCTCGCTCATCTGCTCAGTCGCTGAGGCCACTGATGTTCTTCCGCACCGCTTCTGGAATGCTCCCTTACCTCCCTCTCTCTCCCTCTCCCTATTCAAGTGCACACACGTGTGCCTCTGCTCACAGTCACCTGCAGACGCAGAGGCGGTGGTGTAGAATGGGAGGAGCGTGTTAGAGAGAGAGAGGGGGACGCGGGGGGGGGATGGGAGGCGAGGTGATTTGTGTACACTACGTTGACTCACCACACGAAAACAAAAAAACATGTTCAACGAAGGGGGGAGGGGGGAAGGAGGAGAAAGTACATGAGTGGCGGGGCAACGACAGAGAGTGTGCTTGAGCGGGGTACCTTCACCACGTCACCGCCTGTCTCCTTGCTGCACATTGTCTCCCCTCTCTCTTGTTTTTCCTTTTCTCGCTCGTGTGGCGCTTTGGCAACGGCGTTCCTGAACCATGTACTCTGCTCTCATCTGCAGTGTGGACGCGTGCTGACATCTGCGTGTGCTGTTCGTGCGCCTGCAACGAACTCGACCACATGGCATACCTGTGCTCATGTATCTTTCTCTCTCTCTCTCTTGCTCTCACACGCTCGCACGTGTTCAACGTCTTTTTTTTTTCCTGTGTGTTTGCTCACACACACATGTACATAAACACACACACACACACACATGGACACATGCACACATACGCGCTCTCTCGGTGTGGTATCATCGATACACGAACTCTACACTGTCGCGAAGTCGTGGGCTGCCGCGTCCGTGTTTGCTGACCGCCGCAGCTCCGCTGTTGTTGTTGTTGTTGTTGTTTTTCTCCTCTGAGGTGCACTGTGTGTGTGTGTGTGTGTCTGAGTGTGGATCGACGTGCAGCGAGTCGCTGGCCAACTGACAGACTCGCTAGCCCCGCTCTCTCGCGCTTGTCGCCGTGTCTCTCTCACCGTGACCGCTGCGGCGCAGAACAGATGCGGCGTGTTCCGAAGAGTGCCGTGTCGGCGACGTGTCTGCGATCACGCGCGCAGCGATGGAGCGCCGCCGCCTACCACATGCCAGGGTGGAAGACGCAGTCGAGCACCAAGGACGCACGGACGCGAGAGCAGCGTGAGATCGACCGCAAGGCGCGGCAGATTGAAAAGTTGCCCCGCCCCGAGGCGTTGCACGACTTCCAGTACCCGTACGAGAAGACGGTCCTGTCTGACAGCATGTTCGAGTACCCGGTCTACGAGACAGAGCTGGACACGCCGCATCTCTTCCACCTCACCCCACCACCGGACTTCTTCATCTACTGGAACGCCACGGACTTCGAGCGAACAGCCTACCCAGCCGTGCCGGCGGAGGACCACCGCCTCCTCATCCCGTCGCCGCAGTCACCGCGGTGGGTGGAGCACCGCGCACGGCTGCTGCGGTACCTGCGCAAGCACGAGGTGATGCCGCACTACGTGCCGCACGTGCACGCCAACGTGAACCTGTCTGTTGTCTTTCCTGGACAGTACCAGACACGAGCCCGGCGCACAGACGAGAATGGAGATCCTCTGCGACCACCACCGCCGCCGACGTCCATGACGCCACGCAACTTCTGGTTCACCGCACACTGCGGGAACTACATGGAGCTCACAGACCTTCAGCAGCCGCCTTCCATCTTCCTGCTGGAGGAGCCGGCTGCTGCGGGTGAGTCGGCGACGGCTAGCAGCAGCAGCAGTAGCGGCAGTGGTGGTGGCGGCGGTGGCGCTGCTGCTGCAGAGGCGAGTTGCTACACGCTTGTGATGCTCTCGCCCGACTACCCCTATCGTGTGCCCATGTCGCAGGATCGGCTTCGCGCCGACCGCGGCTTCTTCTTGAACTACATGGTTGCAAACCTCACCGCACCACAGGCGGCGGTGGCGGCGGCGGCCGGCGGTGATGCTGTGGTGGAGTCAGAGGGGCTGCGCTGCACTGGGGACGTCGTCGTCCCCTACGTGGCGCCGCTGCCCACCGAGGACGCGGGGACGACGCGGCACGTGTGTCTGCTCTTCAAGCAGACCCGTCACGTGCCCAAGGTGCGGCCCCTCACCGCGGAGGAGGAGCAGCGGCACTTCCCGCTTGCACAGCGCTGCAACTACCGCCTCCACAGCAGCGCCACCGAGGCGGCGCGCCAGCATGCGTCGACCAGCGGCTCCCCTGCCTGTCTCGCGAGTCTGCGCGCCGTCGAGCACGCCATCCCGGCTGACCCGAGCGCAGCCACATTCTTCACCACCAAGTGGGACATTCAGGTGCAGGAGTACTACGAGAAGGTCGGGCTGCCAGAGCCGGCAGCGCCGATCGACGAGGAGATCGAGGCGCTGCTGGAGTTCCACGCGATGTCGTCGGCTGACCTGCGCGTGCGCGCGCGCCACCGCCCCGACGGGTCGACGAACATGGGCGACGACCCGCACTTCTGGGGCCAGGCGATGCCGACGCGGATGATGGACGGCAGCATGCAGCGCGGCTCCGGGTGGTCGCGACGGACGGCGATGGGCTCAAACGGTGTGCCGGTCGTCTACCCCCATTGAAGGACACCTCACAGACCACCATGCACGTCTTGAAGTACTGTTGGGACGGTGAGACTGCCCCGGACGCTGTCTGGGTCGCTAACAAGGTCTCCCCGTGTGTGTGCGTGTGTGTGAGTGTGTTGAGTGTGTGTCTGTGAATGTGGCTTGGCGTGTATGCGTGTGCGCCTGTGTTCTCTGTGACCTGTGTGTGCATGGAGGAGGGTTGGTTCACAAACATCCGAGACAGCGTCGCTCCACCTTGTCCTCCCCCCGCACCCCACACATCACACTCACACTTTCTGCGTAGGTGTAAAGTACGGCGGCGACACTCTGCTCGCCGCAGGCAAGAGAGTATGTCTCCATGTGTGTGTGTGTGTGTGTGTGTGTGTGTGTGTGGTGGTGGAGGTGGAGGAGGGGTCACCGTTTCTCTTCTTCTCCCCATCGCGTCGGGTCGTCGCCTCGCCCATTCCCCTCTCCTCGCCGTCTCTCTGCACAGTCGTCCCTCGTCTGCGTCGGTGCGCCACACCGAACCGCGTCGTGTAGTGTGCGGAAGTGTTTCTCTCTCTCTCTCTCTCGATTCTTCATCATATCCCCCACTTCTCTCTGTCTCTCTCGAGTATTCACTCACGTGTGTCCATCACACACACACACACACATACACGCGAAAGCGTACATTCGCTTTGCTATCATTTGTTCTCTCTCTCTCTCTCCATCTTGTTGAGTTGTGGCTCTACCTTCACCACGTACTTCTGGTGAACTTCATTCAGTGCGTTACCATCTCTCTCTCTCTCTCTGCGTCCTTGTGAGACCGAGTCTTGCCATCGGCACCTCTGCCCTGTATTTCTGCACGTGCGTGAGACGCTCCACTTTTTTTTTTGGAGCGCCGCCGTTGTCCAGCCGCCTTTCTCCTCTCGCGTCTTCTTCTTCTTCATCTTGGTCTTTCCAATTTATTGCATCCGTCGCACACAAACACACACACACACACACACGCACACACCATCTCACTCTCTCCTTCCATTCTGCCACACACAAGCACAAGCAGTCACCCGCGCTCTTTGTGTTTGTTGTTGTTGTTCTTGCGATGCGTCAGCCCAGTATGGGTGGGCACGTCGACGGAGATGGCGCGGCGGCGAGACTTGGCCACCGCAGCGCCGTGGCAGCTCCGCACAGTCTCATGGATGAACTACCGCCCCGGCCACCGAGCCCGTACAAGTCGAAGCAGCGCCGTCACCAGGAAGGCCATCACGGTGTGTCTGTCTCTGCGGCGTTCATGCGCGGGCGACGGGACGTGCGCGTGGCTGCGGCCACGGCGCTCTCTCCCGTCGCGAAGACCTCGCCGCTCGCAACTCGAAGTGCGCCGGCCACCGCCGGCACTACCCCCACCGCTGCAGCTGTGCTCACACCGAAGTACGCTCTCGTGGTGACCGGAACGAAGCGCCACAAGGAGCCGGAGGGCATCCGCGGCGATGAGGCGATGCTGGAATGGCTCTTTCAGGAAGCGCAGCGTCGCTTCTACATCTCCGCCGAAGGTAACGAGCGCGGTGGCATCCTTGCCGGAGAAGAGGTCGCCTTCACCAATGTTGTCATCGAGGCGCTGCAGGCCCGCGCTGAGCTACTGGCCGGGGACGAGGCAGCTGAGCTGGTGGTGAAGGAGGCGCGCGAGCGCGCTGAGGCGCGTCGGGCCATGATGGAGGAGATCGAGAGAGATGTTGCCCTTCGCCTGCGTGACGAGCGCGTCGCGCAGTTCATCGCGATTCAGGTGGAGGCGCTGCTCCCAGCGCACGCTGCCGGGGCGGAGCGCCTGCGCCGCGAGGAGGCGGCCGACCTGCGCGAGCTCTTCGTGTGGCACAAGGAGCACCGCCCCCTCGGCCCGGGCTGCTATCTCAAGGGACCGGAGGAGGACTACCGCTTGAGGAACATCAGCCGCGGCACCAGCGCCGCCACGTCTCCAGGAAGCCACTCAACGCTCACGAAGGGGTCTCGCCCTGCCTCGGCGGCGCGAAGCTCTCGGGAGTACCTCGCGGAGCTGCGCCAGAAGAGCGCTGCGAGCCGCGGGCCTGGCGCCGCGCTGGGGCCGCTGGCGATCGTCACCTCCCCAAGTCACGAGACGGCGCCGGCCTCGCTGCTGGACGGCACGCTGCTCGCTGCGGATGAGGGGATCTTCGAGGCGGAGGGCCGCGCGCGGCTGAAGGCCGAGAAGGACCGCCGTTACGTGGAGCTGCGTGAGCGGCGCGAGGTGCGCCAGCTGGAGAGCTCGGCTGTCGACGCACGCGAGTACGTGCTAGCGGAGGAGGCGATGTGCTGGATGCAGATCATGCGTCTCCACATCGACGGCGTCTACGCGGCGCAGGGCGCGGCACGAGATCGCAAGAAGCGCGAGACCGTGGAGGACGCGGCCGCCAACGAGCGCGCCGCGCAGAAGCTGGCGATCAAGCGCCTCCTCATGCACCAGCGCGGGTTGCCGGTGCCCGAGTCGGGCAACAAGCAGAGCACACGCGGTGGGGCGGCGGGTGCCGCCCACTCGACCGCTGTCCCTCCAGCGGCGCGGCGCAAGAGTTCCGCCTCCACGGTGCCGGACGACTCGTCGCCTGCCAACCTCTCGGTCGCCCGCTCCAGCGGTGCGGCAGCGGAGGAGGCGACCACGCCGGAGGCGGTGAGTGTGGCGGCGGAGGACGAGGTCGACCTGGCGCACCTGCGTCTCATCACCGGCGAGATCGCTGACCCGGACACGTGCAAGCAGCTCGCCGCACTGACGGAGCCCGAGGCGGACGAGTCTGACGCGGCAGCGACGGAGGAGGAGGCGGAGGAGGAGACGGAAGAAGAGGCAGAGTTGTAGGGTGCGGGGAGACGGTCCTCCTTCTCTCACCCTCTTTTTTTTTTTTTGTGTGTGTGTACCTTCAGAAGTGTATTGCAAGCCGCTCTTTAAACACCTCAGTCTCTCTCTCTCTCACTGTCACTGTGTGTGTCTCTACGTTCATTCGTGCAATGGCACTCCATTTTACTCTCTTTCTCTCTCTCTGTCTGTCTTTGAGTCTTCTTCTCTCACGTTCACGTGGGTGGCACCTGCTGACACCATCATGTATGTTGGCGCGATCACGCTCATGGCATGCGCAAATGTCTCCCTCTTTTTTTTTTGTGTGTGTTCTTGCACTTCTTTTCACTATTACTGTGCTGCGCACATTCAGGCGGGCCGTTGTTGAGGTGTGCAGGTGTGTCTCTGCTTGTCTGCCTTGATTTGTATGTCTGTGTAGGTGGAACAACATGTACATAATAGGACCGCATCGAGCGCCACAGACACACACACACACACACACACGTGTGGCGCAGCGTGTGTGTCTGTGTTCCCATACGCTCTGTGCTTCTCTTCCGTGGATGTTACCCTCATCTTCTTCTTCTCTTTCTGTGCCGCTCTGTCCACGCCGCACCGGCGGCAGGACAACCTTCACTTTACGCGTGAGGTGAGGCAGCGGCTCGGATCAAAGAGCGACTAGAACACCTACACGATGTTGTATGAGGGGAAGGAAAGAAGTGGACCTCAGCCTCTTCGCTTTCAGTGTACCTGTATCTGTATCAAGAATGTAGTGTATGTCTTTCCTCACAAAGGGTGGCGGCGGTGAGGACTACGATGTAGTTTACCATGCAAAGTGTGTGGTGGTGGTGGTGGGGGATGGGGGAGATGGGGGATGCGAGAGGTTGTCTGGGGCAGAGTGCTGTTACAGCCTGTCGCACGCGAGCGACCAGGCACAGTCGCTGCGTGCAATGTGTCTCTCTCCCTGTCTCTCCTCTTCGTGTGTGTGTGTGTGTGTGTGTGTGTGTGTGTGTGTGTGTGTGTGTGTGTGTGGCTATGTAGCCGCAGTTTCACACCACCACCCCTCTCCCCATCCCGTGGACAGGCCGCCGTTCCCGCTGCAACCTCCTCGACACTCGTCTGCGAGGCGCTCCTTTTGTCCACGCCTCCTCTAAAAGACACACACACAGAGACACACACAGACAGAGAAGAGAGAGAACACGAGAGAAAGAAAGACGCCTTCGTGCCTGTCACCCGTGCAGTGTGACCACCGGGGCGGTGGTGGGGCAGAGGAGGCGTGCTGCAACAGGAACCAGGCGTAGTTGAACAGCAGTCACAGCCCACAGAGGGGAGGGAGGGAGAGAGGGAGTAAGCACCACAGTCGTTGGCGAAGAACAAACACGCACACACAGACACAAGAGGGCGAGGGAGAGTCATCAAAGTGTACAAAAGGGCAGAGGAAGCGGTCAACGGTACCGTTGCACGCGATAGACACCTCAACTCCACCGCGCCGCTTGTCCTGCTCTCTGTCTCTCTCCCTCCTCCCTTCTCCAGCTGCTTCCCATCGACCTGCACAGTCCTCTAGCTACCGTGGCGCAGCGTACTGCCTGACTGAGTGATGTGTTGCTATCCTGTGTTTCCTTTCGTATCCGTCTCTCTGTGTGTGTGTGCGTGAGTGATCTCCTACTCCGCTCCCTCATCGTGTCTCTCTCTCTCTCCCTCTCGTACACCACCGCGCACGTCCACACGGTCTTCTCTTCTCTCCACATTCTCCGCTTGTGCACAATAAGGGAAAGCAGTGCAGCAGCAGAACCCCTCGCCTCTCCCCCGCCCCCCTCCTCCCACTCCCTTTCTCCCCTCGACTGGTGGTAGCACGTCACGGTGCACCATCTCTCCAACTACTCGCAGCTACAGACACACAGACGCACACACAAATTGCACGCACTTTGACAAGTTGCATCGCACGCTCCGCAGCACAATGCCGGGAATGAAGCTGGACTTTCTCAAGAACCCCGCGCAGCGTATCGCGACGGGGAAGTCGCTGCCGCTGAAGCAGGTGGAGGCGATTGTGTTGTACGGCAAGCCGGCGCAGCGTGCCAAGGTGGTGCAGAAGCTCCTCCCCGCTGTCTACGGTCTGTCGCTGAACAAGACAACCCACCACATCCTGCTGACACTGCTGGATCACTGTGACAACATGGATCGCGTGAAGCTGCTCTACCACGTGCGGCGCAAGCTGCTGGACCTCGCCCAGTCTCCGGTGGGCAACTCGGTGCTGCAGCGGATGCTGGAGAGGGTGCCGCTGCGCCAGAAGAAGGACATCGCTGAGGCGTTTGTGCTCAACGTGGACGAGGACGAGTTCAGGCGACTCTGCGAGCACCCGTTTGGCAACCACGTCGCGCAGAAGCTGATGGAGGTGCCGGAGTGTGTCGAGATGGTGCTGCCCTTCTTCCTGCCCCACTTGACGAGTCTCAGCAGGCACCCGTACGGCATGCGTGTCGTGGCCAAGTACGTCGAGTCCGTGGCGGACGGGTGCAGCAAGACGGTCGAGGCCCTGTTCCCGACGTGCGCTGCGGCCGACCCGGAGGGTGACGAGGCCGCCGTCGCCGCCTCCGACGCGCTGGACAAGGCGGTGCTGACGCTGTTCCGCACCGCCGAGGAGTCGATGGTGCTCACGGCGCTGCTGCGACACATTCGCACACCGATCGAGGTGAAGGACGCGATCGCGGCGCACCTGAGCGAGTACGCCGCTGACTATCTGCTGCCGTCGACCGCCGCCGCTGCGAAGCTGACGGGCGGCGCACAGGCGGCCGAGGAGGAGTTCGGCCTCCCGGACTTTGGCGACGGCGCGAGTGCTGCCAAGCCGACATCCGCGTCCGCCTCCACCCCCGCCAACGTCCACGTCTACTGCGCCGTCCTGGAGCACGGCGATGACGTGCAGCGGGCGGATGTGTGGGCGGCCCTGTCGGCCAACGCGGACATCCTGCACGCCATCACCCACGTGAAGGGGGCGGTGCTCGTCGGCGTCGCGGCCGTGCGCTTCGTGGAGGCGGCGCGCGGCACCTTGTACGCGGCGATGCTGCAGTCCACCGCCGCGCCTGCGCAGCCCGGCGCACCCACTGCTGGCTCCGCTGTGGCGGCCCCACCCGCAGATGCCGCAGCCGCGTCCGCCACGCCGGAGAAGACGACCCCGAAGAAGAGCAAGAAGAAGGCGGCGGACGAGCAGCCGACCTCCGCGCCGGCGAGCGGGAGCGACGCCGTCCGCGCCTGCATCGTCGACGTCGCCACGAATCCAGTGCAGTCGGTGCTCCTCCGCGCATTCGTGGAGGTGGCGCGCGACATGGTGTCGGAGAAGGACGCCAAGGTGCTCTTCGACGACGCCGTCACACTCGCGCAGAACTCCGTGAGCTCCCCCGTGCTGCAGCGTCTCGTGGAGACGGATCTGAGCGGGGCGTGCGCCAGCGCGCTGCTCGCGGTGCTCCTCCCGTCCAGCTCTTTCCAGAGTCTCGTCACCCACCCGGCGGCGTCCTTCCTGCTGCAGTCGATTCTTCAGTTCGCGCCGGAGGAGACGCGAGCGCCGCTCGTGGAGGCGCTGTCAAGCTACTACGCTGCCCATCTGCACGATGCACTCTCGTACGCACAGGGCTCACGAGTGATGCAGAAGCTGCTCGCCTACGCACCGGACGCGACGGTGGTGCAGACGGTGAACCAGCTCATCTCTGCTGCGACGAAGGAGGAGGAGGCAGAGGAGGCGGAGGAGGCGAAGGCAGATGCGAGCGACACGGAGAAGTCTGACGACGACGGCGAGGACGCCGCGGCTGAAGCGAAGCCGGTGAGCCGGAAGGAGCAGCGGGAGCTGAACCGCGCGAAGCACTACGAGGTGCGCTCGCACGCCCTCGTCTCCTACGCCCTGCACACGCACGCCTGCTACGTCGTGCAGGCGCTGCTGCGCGAGGTGCGCACGCGCCAGTTGGACCGCGAGCGGAGGCTGCTGATGAACGAGCTGAAGCCGCACGTGTTCGACCTTGCTGTCTCACCCTGGGCAGGTCGCGTCGTGCTCGATGCGATGATGCTCATGGGCAGCGCGCAGCTCGCGGACGCCATGAAGAACGTTGCCTTCCTGCGTGCGGAGGAGTGGCTGTCTGACGTCTCGGAGGACAAGAAGCGCCGCGGCAACGGCGTTGACCCCACCCAGCGCATCATGCTGAAGCGACAGCGCGAGGAGATCGAGAAGGGCGTGGAGGCGAAGAAGGCCGGCGACGGCTCGGCCGCTGCTGCCTCCTCTGTCGGCGCGCCAGCGCAGAAGAAGAAGAAGATCTTCCGCTCCATGAAGAAGTAGTCGCTCGACAGCTCCGTCAGCGCAGTGTCTGGCCCTCGCTCTTCTTGCGTGAAGGTCTCGCGCTCTCTCTCCTTCTCCCCTTGTATGTGTCCGTTGTATGTGGTGGTGGCGGTTCGCTTCAGTGGCACCTCTTCTCCTATCCCTCGTCGGCGTTGTCACGAGAAGCGATTCCACGGGTGATGAGCGTGCGCGGCGGCCCTTGCTCCCATTGACTCTTGAGCCTGCCTCTGTCAGCACCTCGTCCAACCTGTGCGGATGGGGAGGGACGAGGGAGGAGAGAGTGAGAGGAGCAGTATCTCTCTTTCTGTGTGTGTCTCTGTGTATGTGTGTGTCTGTGTGTGTGGTGGAGTAAATGAATGAAGGGGAGACAGATAGCGTGAGAACTCTGTGTGATGAATCGCTGGTGGATGCCGCATCGTCTAACATGTGTGTTTGATAACGGAGCATGTGTGTGTTTTCTGTGAAGCATGTGTGTGTGTGTGTGTATGTGTGTGCCTCTCCTTCTCTCCCTCTTCCCTTGGTGGGAGGGAGAGGAGGAGAGGCACACAGTTGACATCCAGGTTAAGCGGGAGAGAAGAACTCCCGCCGAATTGAACACCTCTCCAGTGAGCTGTTCCTCAGCAGTGTCTACAACATAAAACACACACACAGACACATTCACCGACACACGTTCCCCGAGGTGCTGGGAGTAGTCGACACACCGCTGTGTGTGTATCGCGCGCGTGCATCTGCCTTGTCCTTGCGGCCCCCATCCCCGCTCTCCGCCTCTCTCTCTCGCTTGTCTTGGCTGGAACGATGTCGCCTCCCCGGTTCATCTTGTCTCTCATCGTCTCCCTCTACTCTCTGCCACACACACACACACACACACACACACACACACACGTCCAAACTGTTCGGGGGGAAACGGTGATCCTTTAGCTGCAGCGGGTCTCTTCACGATCGCTACGCCACATCCTCTCTCTCTCTCTCCGCTTCTCTCTTACACCTGTCCATTCCGCTTTCCTGTGTCTGTGTAGACCTCCTCCTTCTCCGTCCATCGTCTGTCTTGTAGCACCCGAAGCGTGAGTCTCGGCGACCGTGTTTACAAGCGTGCGCGCAACGTGTGATCGACTCTGCTTGCCTCCTTTTGTTTTTTTTTTTCGTCGTTGTTTTTCTTCATTTTTTTTTGCCCTGCACGTGCAGCAACCAGACGTGGCGACTCGTGTGTCACTGTCCCTCGCAGTGTCCGCCACACCCCACCCACCCCTCTCAGGAGTATCCCGTGTGACTCATGCAGATGAACGCCTACACCGGTGGCTACAACAGTCACCAGCACGGCTATGCGCAGATGATGCCACCGCCGCCGCCGCCCCAGCACCCGCCGCTGCCGCACGGGTGGGAGATGGCGTACGCCCCCGGCGGCAACATCTACTACATCGACCACAACACGCGCACAACGCACTGGAACCTGCCTGTAGAGTACACGATGCCGCCCCCGCCCACCGCCCACCGCGGCCCGCCCCGCCAGCGCCGTGGGATCGACCGTAGCAAGATGAAGACGAAGATGTGCATGAACATCGAGAACGGCGGCACGTGCTCCTTCGGCTTGAACTGCGCCTTCGCCCACTCCTCGGAGGAGCTCTCGACCCACCCTCACTTCAACCCCGCCGGCGCGCAGCCCAACGGATCCCGGTGAGAAGGAGGATGGAGAGAGGCGCAGCGTACGGCGTGGAATGGCGCGCGCTGGCGTGGGCGGCGTCCGGCGAGGCTCTCACCGACTGCATCGGCTACAGGAGCGACAGGAGCCGCAGCGAAGAGCGGGTGGGGACAGTGGAAAGTGAAGTCTCGTGTCCCAGCTGTTCGACTCTGCATGTGGAGAGCTCGTCGCACCCGCACGTGCCCTGATACGCTGTTTCCGATTGCAGCACGCGCCACCGTCATCGCGTCTACCTCCTGCGGGACGCGTCCGCCACGCTCTGGTGCCGTTGCACCCGTCGACAAGGCCAGTGTCGCTCTCAGCCCTGCTCTCTTCCTCCTCCTTCTTTTTTCTTCTTCTACTTCTGTGAAGCTCCTCCTCCTCCTTCGATGCCATTGTTGTCCCCGCGCTCTCTGCATGATGCATACACATTCCGAGACACCGACACACACACACACACGCATACACGGAGAGTTGTCTGCACATCGTTGCACACGTCCGCCCACAAGTGTGTGTTGAAGTGAACGGCGGTGTTGGTGAAGGGGAGTTAGCGGGAGAGAAGGGGAAAGAAGACGCACGGGTGTCTGACCTTTGCGTCTGTGCTCCTGGTGCGTGTGAGCAGGACGAGAAAGCGAGGCAGAGAATAGAGAGAGAGAGAGAGGAGATGGCGCAGACGTGTTGTGTAGGGCCAGCTCTCGTGTCCTTCGCGATGCGCCATGTTGTCGTTCTATTCGCCGCTGTGTGTGTCTGTGTGTGTGTGCTCATCTGTGTGTGCATTTTTTTGTTTTTTGTGCGTGTGTGTCTTTGCGTAGAGTCATCGGGTAAAGGCAGCACGACGCGGCGCGGATGTCGCTTAAGATTCTCTGTGCCTGTGCGGTCGTTAACGCGTGTGCGTGGACGGACGCCACTAGAGGTCACCACCCGCTTGCGTGTCTCGTGCGGTCTGTGACTGTGTTTGTGTGTGTGGAGTCCAAGTGCAAGTGCGTGTGTATGTGTGTGTGTGTGTGGTTTGTGATTGTGTGTTTTTGTGTATTTGTGTGTGTTTGTGTTTTTTTGTAGCCTCTTGATGTGAGAGAAACTCGAGTCAGTTTCCTCTCCTCCCCCCCCTCCTTCATCGCATAACCAGTAACGAGTAAGGGAACTGTTCGCAGAGTGGAAGCAGCGGAGCACGGGCGGTGCCCCTCCACATGTCGTCTCTCTTCTGCTCCTTCACAGTTCTCCGCTCTGCTACGACACACACCGAGACACGTGTACGCACATCTGCACAACTGTATATGAGAGAGCGAGAGAGAAAGAGAGAGGACCGACATGCGCAGCAGCCGATCGCTTTTGCGGCGCGCTGTTTTGCCATCATGACAGAAGTCACGTCGCTCCTCTTTTTTTTTTTTTTTTTTCATGGTGTGCGTATGCGTGTGACTGTGTGTGACTCTGTGAAACTGTGTGTGTGTGTGTGTGTGTGTGTGTGTCTCACTTCCCGTCGACTGCAGCCAGAGCGCAAGGCAGAGGTGCTGCCACTGATGAGAGGGAGTGGAGGAGTGCCTGGGACTCGTTGGGAATGAAAGGGGAGGAGGAGCAGTGGGAAGAAGAGACGGTGTGGCTGTGAGAGGGGGGGGGGGACGGGAGAGCTACGGAGCGAGTCGCGAGGCGGTGTCTCACCTCTCGCGATCCCTCTCTTTCTCACCTCTCGCTCTCACGCCATCTCCTTCTCGGTACCTCGGCGCACCAGCATCCCCTCCCTCTTCCAGTGGTAGACGCATACACACAACAACAACAGCTAGTGTTCACAGCGACACACACACACACACACACACACACACACACACACACTGAGAAACACGAACTATCTGCGTTCGCTTTCCCCGTCTCTTCGCTCCGTTCTGCAAGGTTCTTTTTCCTTTTTTTTCCCCCCCCCCCCTCGCCCCTGCCGTCCCTCTTCCGTGTGTCTCTCTTGTGTTTTTTTTTCTTTTTCTAATTTACTGTGACTTCTAACACCCTAAGGCATTTACCAACTCTAAGAAGCACGAGGAAACAAACTACAAAACAAAGAAAAACACACATCAGCGCATGGGCACGGCCGAGAGAGAGAGAGAGACGGAGAGGACACAACGACGGCGCACACCTGCCCTCTCCCGCTCCCTCTCTGCAACTCACCCACGCACCCACACACAGACACATACACATACACACACGTGCCTTGAACCCACGAGCGCCGCACGTCGGGTCAGGTCTCCCTCCCGCTCCTGCCCCTCCCGTCGCCCCCTCCGGTGCAGGTGCGTTTGTGAAGGAGGATGTCTTGCGTGTGTGTGTTGAGGGTGCGTGATCCGTCACCTTTTTATCTCATCGGCTTCGAGGGGATGGAGGGAGGAAGGATGAGGACAGAGGTAGTTGTGGCTTGTGTTCTCTGTTGTCCCTCGGTGCTGACGGTGGTGCCGCAGCGGCTGCGTTGCCTGCACCGCCCTCTCTCTCCGTCTCTACTCCGCCTTCTCTTTACACATCCTCTGCTCGCCATCCTCCACGACGTCCCCGTGCCCGCGACCCTTCTTTTCTCGGGGACACTGCGGCCCACTCCAACGGCAACCACAGAGAAGCAAACGGAATCAATCACACACATACACACACACACACACACCCGCACACACCCATTCTCTTTTTTTTTGTTGTTGTTGTTTTGTGACGCTCAACGCTTCGTGTGCCTCTCCCGCTGTGCCCGCTCCACACACAGACACACAGACACACACTGTGCCTTCGCACACTGCCGTGTCGCGCACCTCCTGCTCTCTCTCTCTCTTGTGTCACTCTGCACTAACGCGAGTGTTGACGAGGTCGGAGCGCACCGAGGGACGGGGCAGACGCCACGTGTGACATTGCAGACAGGTGGGCGCACCAGGCAGTCGCCATGACCGATGTCCTCTTCGACGTCCGCAATGCCCTCACAGTGGGCAACTACCATCAAGCGATCGCCGACGGCAGCGCCGCGCGCGCCATGTCAACAAAGGCAGCGGATGTGAACGCCTTTAACGTGGAGAAGAACGCTGTTGTGGCACTGGGCCAGATCGGACTCGGTCAGGGTGATGCAGTCGTGAGCCAGCTCCGCAGCGAGAGCCACCCACTCCTCGTGACGGTGCGCACCTGGGCAGAGCTGACGTGCGCGATGCGCGACTACGGCGCCTTCTCCGACCAGGCGGCCGCCGCCACACAGCAGCTGCAGTCCGAGGCGGAGACGGTGTCGGCGGACGCCATCTACAAGGCGCTGTACGCGGCGGCGGCGCTCCTGTACCAGCAGGATGTGATCGGGGCCTTGACCCTGGCGAAGAAGTGGCTCGGGGTGCTGCCCAAGCCGGATGGGGCGGTCGCCACGCGCTACACGGCGGAGCTGCACGGCATCGCCGCGGAGGCGCTGCTGCGGCTGAACCGGCCCGACGAGGCGGCCAAGGAGGTGAAGCGGATGGAGCACGTCGACGGGGAGGCGATCGTGTCGATGCTCTACAGCGGCATCGTGGCGCTGCACCAGGGAGCCGCCGACGTGCACGTCGCCAACTACAACAACGCTGTGTCATCGTTCAAAGAGGTGCAGCTGCGGTGCGGACAGAGCGTGATGGTGTCGAACCTGCTGGCGCTGGCGCAGATGGGGCTGAAGGAGTACGACGCGGCGGAGCGCTCGCTGCTGGACGCGCTGGCTGTCCGGTCGAACGACGAGGCGACGCTGGCGAACCTCGCTGCCGTCAACGCCCACCGGTCGAACTCGCTGGACGCCGCGGAGCGTTACATCCAGCAGGCGTCCGCGATGCATGGCGCGTGGGGGGAGGCGTACCAGACCAAGCAGCGCAGCCTCGAAGAGGCCATTGCAGACTTCATGGGAGCTGCCTAGTCCACCTCCCCTCCCTCACCCCAGGGCACAAGTGCGCAGAGAAGAGAGAGAGAGAGAGATGGTGGAAGGGCGGAGACGGTGCGAGAGAGAGACAGCTGTGTAGGGATGGGGGATTGGTTCTTGGATGGCACTGCCTTCTCCTTCTATCCTCTCCCCGTGGTGTTGTGCACGGCAACGGCGACTGGTGCAGGAAGACACTCCTACATCTCTGTGTGTGTGTGTGTGTGTGTGTGTGTGTGGACAAGTGTGCCTCCCTTTGGGCCATTCGGGGGTACTCAACCACACACACAGACACACACGCCGAGACATACCTACAGACAGCGTGGCCAAGACACACATATGCCCACGCGGTCCACTCTGCACACCCGTCGTGGTGCAGCGTGTCCTTCCACCTCGCGCCTTCCCTCGTTGTTGTTCTTGTCGCTGTTGTGCAGCTGTGGGACGAGGGGAGAGACGTCAACTTCCCGTCCGTCTCTGTCGTCTCATTTTTTTTTTTTCCGAGGAGGAAAGTGAGTGGGGGAGGGTGTGCCATTGCGAGTGTGTCTGTGTGTGTGTGTGTCTTCACTCCTTGTGGTTTGTAGGCGTGAAGCGACACCATCTCCAGCCCATGTATCACACATGTCACTTTTTTTTTTTTTGTTGTTGTTGTTGTTGTCCGCGGCGACGACCATCGTGGCGACGGCTGGACGCGTCATCCTCGTGCTGTGCGGCAACGCTGGCGAAACGCGTCTTCCTCCACGACGACGATGACATCGGAGAGTCGCAGCGGAGAAGCGAGAAACACAAAAGCAAAACAAAAAAAAACACAAGCGCACAGAGGGAAGGACAGGCGTCGCAGCGGAGTGGGCGACTGGAGAGACCGAGAAGAGGTTCTAGGACGAATGGCGTGCCTGTGACGCGGCGATCAGTGTCGCGTGCACGAGGGGAGGGTGTGTGTGTGTGTATGTGTGTCTGATGCGTACCTGCCCAGAATGTGTTGAGCTGCGTGTCGCTGCCGATGTGTGTGTGTGTGAATGAGGGGGCGGGGGGAGGGGTGGTGTTCACTGAGATGGGAGTGTGCTCCGTGAAAGCGTGGCTCGCCCACGTCTTCCCCCCCCTGTCCAGTCCAGGCTGTCCACTCACGCAGTAGGCTGCTCTCCTTCTCCATCTCTGTTCATGCTCTTCTGTGCCGACGGCGTCACCAGCGTGCTCCTCTCCAACCTCAACACTGCATTTTCGATCTACCACCTTCCATCTTTCAAATCTGTTTCTATGTCGCCGGCGCTTCGCTCACCGCCCTTCGCTTCCTGTGCTACACCGTCATTGGTGTGCGGGTGTGCGCGCTCGTGTGTTTGTGTGCGTGTCTGTCTCGGTAGCGTACATCTGTTCTTCTTTTTTTTTTTTTCATTTGATTCTCTCTCTCCAGCTCCTTCTCCCTTCGAACACCGCATCCCCGACTTATCACCTCTGTCCGGCTCCTACCTTCCCTGTCTCCCCTCTGCGTCGGCGCCGACACACCACCAGACTCCAGCGGCACGCGTTCTCTCATCTGCGTGCGCGTGTAAAAAGGTGCGCCTCGGTGTTGTCTGCTCTCGCTTCGTCTCTTCATCATGCAGGTAGAGGGGGATTGGAGGACGACGGCCAATGTTCACCTTCTCCTCGGCCTCGAGCACCCGCCAGCGCGGCTGGAGAAGGCGCTGCTGACGCCTGCCCAGCGCGGCATCGCTGGCGCCAGCGCAACTGGTGGCCCCGTCACGGTAGACGCGCGCAACACCGCGAACTTCAGAAGCTCCGCCTACTGTGGCCTGCAAGACAAGTCAGCGCCGTCAGTGCGTCGGCATATTGTGGCGTACTACCGGGAGATGCTACGCCGCATTCCTCTCTGGCGTGGGCTGCTCAAGACGCAGCTGGACGCGAGCGATCGCAACACCGTCGTCAAGACCGAACCACACGAGGAGGAGGAGGATGACAACGGCGGCGTTGCGGCGGCGCCGGCAGGCGGCACACTTCAGACGAGCGGCGCCGGTGCTCCGGTGTTCCGCGCCGTCGGTATCCTCACACAGGTGCAGGACACGGCGGCGGTCACGGAGGCAGCGCAGCAGGCACCGTGGGAGTTCTACATGGTGCGGGACTTGGAGGACGACGAGTGCTACGTCCGTGCACTCCAGGCGATGGCGCACCACGACAACGCGAGAGAGCGCCCCTTCATCCTGCTGCAGGACGCGCCGCGCGCCGGCGTGGCGACGCGGGGCTCTGGGGAGCGCGAGGGAGTCATCGCCGCACACGGGTTGGCAGGCGCTGCAGGGGCCGCGGGCGAGGAGACGGCGGAGACGGCCGCAGAGGCCGATGAGGAGGCGGCGGCGCGCGACGGCACGCGACTCTCGCTGTACACGCGGGTGGTGCCCCAGTTTACTGGCCTCCACCCCGGCATGGCGGTCGGGGTCATCGGCGAGCCGTTCCAGCGCAGCGCGCGCGGCGTGATCACTGGTGTACTCGTGCGAGAGTTTGTGCTGCCGTCGCGGCCGACGCTGCCGTGGCGGATCGATCGTCCGCTGCCCGTCTCCCCCGCCAAGGACGCCGTCGGGGTGCGCATTCACTTCTGTAGCGGCCCGCTGCCCCGCCGCGACGTCGCTGGTCTGCTGCGCACCGTCGCGACGCAGGCGCTGCACCGCGGCGCCGATGTGCTCATCATCGGCGGGCCGTTTATTCCCCCGTTTTCCAGCGACTTCGAGCGCGGACTTCTGCCGTCGCTGGGGGCGACCTTCAACGAGGTGATGGAGAGCTTCGTGGACACGCTCGAGGAGACGCTGAAGCAGTACTACGCCACGCGGCCGCTGCTGCCGCACATGAAGGTGCTGCTCGTCTCGCACAAGGGCGACGTGACGCAGATCCCGGTGCTGCCCACGACCATGTACGCCATCGCCGACACGGACGACATCCTCATCCGCTCGAACCCGTGCCGGCTCTCCGTCAATGGCGTGCACGTGAGCGTGTGCAACGAGGACGTAGTGGGCGACATGCGCGAGCGCATGGTCGAGCGCTGGCCCACCGCGGAGGGGAGCCTGCGCCGTGTCGTCGAGGCTGTCGTGACGGGCCGCCTCTACACCCCGCTCTACGGCTTCCCCGTGGCCACCGCGGACCTCAAGCACCTGCCGCAGCTCCGACTCGACTACGTCCCGCCGCAGAACGAGTTGCTCGACATGGAGGCGGAGAACTTGCAAAGTCGGGTCAGTACGACCAGCACCGGCAGCGGCGGCGGTGTGAAGGCCGAACGCCGTGACGACGGCGACGGCGACGGTGGAGGGGCCTTCGTCGACGTGGCGCACGCGGGGGCCTCGCGTGGGTGGGAGGCGGTGTTCCACGTGGCGCAGAGCACCGCGAGCACCTCCGCGGCGGCGGCGGCGAAGGCCGAGGTGAAGCGTGTGAAGCGAGAGCCCGAGGAGCCCGACCGGGCGGTGGAGGCGGCAGCGACCACGACGACCACCGTCACGACCGCTGCTGCGGCGCGAGCGGCGCCGTCGTCCTGCACAGAGTTTCTTCCGCACATTCTGTTCCTCCCCTCCACCCGCCCGCAGTTCGCCACGGTCACCCACCAGTGCGAGGACGTGGACGGCGCGGACGTGGACGACACCGCCAGCGCGACGGGGGTGCTGGTGGTGAACCAAGAGGTGTGGTCCACGCGCTCGTCCCCGAAGTTCCAACTGCGAGTCGCGGAGGTCACGATCGCGGACACCGAGCGTGTGTTGCGGCGCGGTGCCTCGGCGGCGAACGGTGTCGCGTGTGGTGTGCTGCACATCTACAGTGCATAGAAGGTGCTGGTGATAGAGGAAGCGAGAGAGACCGTCACACACACAAACACACACTTACACTCCTCTTCTCTCCCTCTCTCTCTGTCTCTGTCTCTCGGCGTCTCCACACCGGCACACACTCACCGGCAGCGGAGGAAGAGAGAGACGGACGGAGCAGCCACGGTGGGAGAGGGAGAACGGACGACGACGGTGATAGACATCCAAAGAGTGTGGAGTCTTTTTTTTTTTTTTTTCCTGTCTGTTGGAGGAGAGGTGGGAGGCGCGTGATGAGTGCGATATGGGAGCGCTCTCGTGGTGGAGGTGAAGCTTAGCACGTGCGGGCTGGATCCATCTCGATCTGCCGCGCACTGCGTGCCATGGCTCCTCTCTGTCTCTGTGTATTTACACTGAACAGGAGTCACAACAGAGGACACTAATGCATGTGTGTTTGTGTGTGTGTGTGTGTGTGTGTGTGTGTGTGATGAGCGCATAGAGTACAACATACGGATCGTTGGTGGAACGACATAGAAAAACACTTATCTGCACATTTCACGAGTCGCTGACCGCGATGGTATCCGGCGACAACGGAGCGCCTCTCGAGACCTGAGAAGCGCCGCGAAGACTCGCACAGGCGGAGACGGAGAGCTGCACAAGATGGCAGTAGATGACAATTGATGCGACACTCTCCCTCTCCTCTTGTCATCCTCCTCCCTCTCCTTCTCTCTCTTTTTTTTTTTTTTTTTACCTCGCCGGTGTGTGCCCCGGACACAGTCGCACCGTGACGCTCCTCGGGAGGATGGGTCGAGCGACTCACGTACACCTCTGCGGCGGCACCACTGCAGCCTTGTGCCCTCCCCTGCACCTACCTGGCTCTCTGCTTTCTCTCTTCGCACCCCTCCGCCTTCCCTCTCGACGGTTCTTTGGTCTCTGCGCGTCGTGCAGCACCGCTGTCTGCCTGCATCGTGGTGCCGTGAGCCGCTGAGAGAGAGAAAGAGGTGGACGGAAGGGGGACGAAGGCGTCACGCCTCATCTGTACAGGCGATGCTTGCACAACACTGCCTTGCCTTGCGCACCTGCCTGCACCATCCTCTAATTGCCGCTCACTCGCCGTTTGTTCTACTCGTGGCGTGAGTGGTAGTCAACGGACTGGTAGACAACCTACGTGCGCGTTTGCATGCATGCCTCCCTGTGATATCTGCGTAGCTGTGTGTGAATGCGTGAGTTGCTGTGTCTGAGGAGCCGAGTGCCTCTGCTCTCTCTCTCTGCTGGGTTGCGGTTGTTCTTTTTTTGTAGTGCAGCAGTCAGCGTGGCCGCCGAGGCACCTCTGGTGCGCGCTGTAGATGCACGACCAGTGCGTGAGCACACAAGAATTGCATCTCGCAAGGGTAGCGCTTGCGTTTGTGTGTGTGTGTGTGTGGTAGCAAGCCTGCCGCATGCTCCGACGCAGCGGTTGCATACCATCTGCTCGCGAGGGCTGTAGGGTTCGTTGTGCTTTGGCTCTGCCACCACACCTCCTGCCCAATGCGGCACACGACTGCTGCTGGACCCCATCGCTCATGTGCTTTGTCCACACTGCATCGCAATCACAACACCAAACGAGAGCAACGGCGACTGCTGCTACTTCAACGGTCGTCAACGCTCTCCTCTCCGTCCTTCCTCCTCTGTCGGCGCTCACACCGTTGAGAAGCCACCGCGCGCTAAACACACAAACAACATAATCAAGACGCTGCCGTGACTGGGACAAGTGCGACGTGTCCGCGAATGCGCTGCAGCGCGGTGTTGTGCAAGCAGACTCTTCACCCACCGCGACACACCGCCCCTCTCGCGTCGAAGCCGCTGACGAGATGGTCCTGCCATCTTCCCAAGTGGACAGAGCTGAGCGGCTCTCTGACACCGGTGCGGGTGGGTCTTGAGGGGTGTCACAGCGCATTCAACGCCACGAACAGCATCCGCACCTGCCTCTACTTCCAGACCGCGGCGCCGCCGACGTTCCTGACAGCGTCGTCGTGGCGCTCCATCGAACACGTTCAGCTGCGCGAGTCGGACGAGGCGGTGAGAGGGACAACGCCGGCGTCCGCCACGCCCACCGCTGCGTCGCCCTTCGACGGCATCGCGCTCTTCGGGGAGAGCGAATTTTTTGCAGGCTGCCCGACCTCCGGCCAGACAAGTGCATCCGGGGCCGCGGCACAGCCGGGCTGCGCCCTCGTCGCGGTGGAGAACTTTGCAGACCGTGCGCAGAGCGTCTTACGCACACGCCTTCCGACATCGCCGGCGGTGGTGCGCGGCGGCGGTGGGCTGCGTCTCGTCGTGGGCCACGAGAACTGCGGTGTCCGTCGCAGTCTGTTGCGGCCGCGGCCGACCTCCGGCACCGCCCCGGCGTGTCCTGCGCCTCCGGTGGCGGACGAGGTGGTCTACGTGCCGCAGTACGGTACGATCAGCTCGCTGAACGTCGTCACATCCCTCGGCATCGCCCTGTTCTACTCCTACATGGACGCCGCCTGCCCGCACGCGCGCGTCATCCACTCCGCCCCGTCCTCCGCCGGCGTCGCTCACGCCACTGGGGTCTCCGCCGCAGCCGAAGAGGAGCTGCGCACTGTCATTGCGGCGTACCAGAACTTGTTCTCTAGGTCCCTACCGGCGCCTGCACCTTGCGCCGACACCGGCAGCGCCGCCGCTGCTCTGCTGACGGATGGGCCGCCACGCGCTGCGCTGGTGCCCGACGCGCACGTGAACACGACACCGCGTGTTGATCATCGCCCGTTGCACCCCGTCTTCTACTCGCGCACCGTGGAGGAGATCCAGGCTCTGCAGCGGTCGTACCGACACGCACTGCTGTCGTACAGTCACGCGTGCAGCTCAGCGCCGGCGCCGTCCTTCTTCGGCCTCTCCGTCCTGTACGAGAATGAGTTCGACCAGCGCAACTTTGGCGGCCTCATCCGCAGCGCGAACGCGTTTCTTGTGGACCACATCTTCTACGTGGGCCGGCGCAAGGTGAACGTGGTCGGCGCCGTCGGCTCCTACCACTACACCCCGCCCGTCCACCTCGGCAGCCTCCCCTCCACCGCGGCGGCAGCGGCGACAGCGACGGCAGCAGCGGACGACAGCGACGACACGGATGGCGCAGCGCACGTCTACGCAAGAGTGAAAGAGGCCTACGCGTCAGCGCCGCCGCGACACTGGTGGATGCTCGACTGCGGGCACGAGTTCATGTACAGCACAGCGTCTCCCAGTGAGGGGGCCGACGCCGTCGCCGGCGAGAGCACGGCGGCGGCCTCGTCCTCCTCTGCGGCCTCTCTTCGCGCCTACGCCCGACTCAAGGCTGACGGACACGTGCACTCTCTCTGCGAGACCGAGTCGGCGCTGCGGGAAGCACTTGCCGGGGGACTCGTGCTGCTCATCCCACAAGAGGGCAGGCTGCCGCACCCCGCACTGATGCGTCTCTGCACCGGTGTTCTCACGGTTCTCCCCCATGACTGCCACTACGACGAGGGTGGGGGTGCTGTCGGCCCCGGAGGCAGTACACAGCCCGGGCATCGCGGCCTTCCGTCTCAGGTGGCGAGCGGCATTGCCCTGCAGCGACTCTCCGCCGTCCTCCACCCGCGCCTCGCCGCGCTGTGACGAGGGGAGCGACGACGCCTCCTCGCTCCTGTGTGCGTCTTCAGTCTCTCTCTCTCTCTCTCTCTCGCGATTCCTGGAAGTCGGGGATGTGGGGAGCGGCGCGGACGTGGTGCACAGTGTTCAGAACGGCAGCAAGCACAAAGGGCCTCTCTCACCCACCTCCCTCCTGGTTCACATTCACGTGCTCACACACACACACAGATTTAAATGTTGTCTCCTTCCGTCACAGAGTTGTTGTCTCTCCCTCTCTCTATCCCGCTGCACGTTGTGTCAGGAGAACCTTCAAACACAGCCACACACTTCTCAGCGCACCTTCACGCATATTTTTGAAATGCTGTGCAGGATGTACTCATTCGCTGCTACTGTGTGTCTGTCTCTCCCCCCTTCCCTCCACTTCCCCGCCTTTCTTCTCTCTCCTCTCTCTCTCTCTCGACGCGCCATCATGCAGAGGTGACACACGCAGCATAGACCTCGCCCGTCCGCTTCTCCAGTGGACTACAGAGTGCAGGGACACACACACACACACTCAGAGAGACAGAGAGAGGCAGACATACTCCGTCGCACTGGGCCACCATAGAGCACCTGAGCGAGCCAAGAAACACACACGCACACACACACACACACACACACACACACTGCTCTCAGTGGAGGAGCTCGTGCTTCACGTGTCTTCTCTTTTTTTGTCTTCTGTTTTTCTCGCGTGCCTCGTCGCTCAGTGCGATACACATCGCCTCCTTCGCCTCCACCGAGCACCATTCGCGTGAGGAGGCAACACAGCGTGAGGCGCACGCATTGCCGGCACACGTCCTTCCACTCTTTTTTTTTCTTTTTTTTTCTCTTCATAGAAGTACATAGACTGCACCACAGCCCTACGAAGAGCACCACAGACTCCCACGCATCACTCGTCGCGACTGTGAGTCGCACTCGCTCCACCCCCTCCCTCTCGTGCATCCTGTGCGGCGCAACGCCAGATTCCATAGAAAGAGAAAAGGAGAAGAGCGCAGAAGTTACTCTCTGTGTGAGTGTACCTGCGCATATCTCTGAGAGAGTGTGGGGGGAGAGAGAGGAGTTGGAGCTCTCCTTTTCTGTTCTCTGTGTGGTGGTTGCTCCCTCGCACTGTTGCTGTGTTGTGTCGCTGCCCCCCTCCCCTCCCTCCCCTCTCCGGGCTCCTACGACGTGTCCTCAGGATGCAGACCATCGCCAAGTACAAGGAGACGGTGATCTTTGTGTCATGCGCGACAGTGCTCGTGGGAACGGTGCTGGCGCTGCAAAAGGCGACGACCCCGTCGCGTCACCGTCGCCGCGCCGCCTCCTCCGCATCGCGCGCTGGCACGGCGGTGCGCTCCGCAAGCCACGGCGCCGCCGGTACGCGCAGCCGCAGCTCCAGCCGCCCTCGCGTGTCGCACACGACTCACGCACACGGTAACACCGTGGCAGCAGCCACATCAGCGGCGGGCCGCTCTCACACGTCGAAGAGTCGCGAGCACTCCCAGGCCCACGTGCATCGGCACCATTCTCACTCGCGCAACAGCGCCGCAGGTGGGGCTGCGCAACGCGGGGAGGACACCGACGCAGCGCCGGCGGCGAAGCTCACGGTGGACGCCGTCACTCAGCACAAGAAGACACTCGGCACCGCCAGCGCTCTGCAGAAGCCGGGGCACACCGGCAACACCGGCGGCGCCGCTCCTGCTCGCCGTGGCGTCTCCAGCTCTGGCTACCGTGTCCACAGTGGGAGCGGCTCTGGTGAGGAGGGCGTGTACTATCGCAGCGCCTCCAACGCAGCCACGGTGGGGAGTCACGCCCCCTACCCCCCGCCCCTGCCGTCCGGGGTCGCAGAGGAAGTGGAGAGGACATCGACGACACCAGCAGCAGCCGCGGCTGGACGAACCACCGTCGAGGCCCTGCACTCCACTCGCCAGCTCGGGGAGGCGGTGCGTACGGCCCGGGTGGAGAAGCAGGAGCACACCGCACCGGCCCAGGCCTCCCCCGCGACAGTGGCCACGCACGATGGCGCGCCAGCGCCTGCGGCGGCAACGCTCAGCGCCACACAAGTGACTTGTGCCGCACCGCCCGTCGCGGCTACCACGGCCGGTGGTGCAGTGGTTGCCTCGACGACGCAGACGGAGCCGCGGTGGTTCTGCGAGGACCGCGGGACGCAGACGGAGGCGAGTGCGCTCCACGACGCGAGGAGGGCCGTGGCCAGCGGCACCCCCGACCGCTGGCTCGAGGCCGCCATGATGAGCCCCATCCTCGCTGCGGAAGAGGGCACCAACACCTCCATGCCCATGCCCTGTGCGGACGGTGGCTGGACGCCACTGCGCGAGGCTGCCGGGGTGAACGGGGGTGGTGAGTCAGCTGCTGCGAGCGAGATTCCTCGCTACCTCCTCACGCAGCTGGAGGCGCAGGTGCGGCTTCTCGTAGAGGATGTGGCACAAGGGGAGCAGGACGAGCGGGGATGGATGCGCCTCTACGAGTACCTCTCCGAACTGCCGCTGCCGGCGCGGCGGTGCCTGGTGGAGCGGAACCGGTGCGGAGCAGCGACGGTAGCGCCACTCGTCGACAAGGCTGTGGCAAGTCTCTTGTCGGAGGGCAATCAGGTGGAGGAGGCTGTGGCGGCGCCGTGCAGGGTGACGGAGTTGGACTGTGTCCCGAGTCTTCCGCGCGAGGTGCTTCACCTGATGCACCACGGCACACCCACGGACAGGAGCTTCCACTTCCAGTGGCAGGGGTGCGCCGCCGCCTATGTCGAGGGTCCCTTCCCTGGCACAGCGGCAGACGCCGACAACACTGTACCGGAGCGGCGGGTCTCCTCCTCCCTCTTCCCCGACGAGGCGGCCGATGACGCGGCGGAGTCGCAGACCTCTCGCATGCTGGCGTGCGTCGCGGCGCACATCCGGCGGTACAGCTCCCTCACCCAGCACGGCGTGGCCACGCAGTTTCCCGAGCCGGTGGCGGAGGGGCTGCGGACGCCGCGTGGCGCCACACAAGCCATCGAGGTCGGCCCCTACGCCCTCTCGACGCCGCCCAGCACGCACCGGCGCGACGCGGATGCCGCGGTGACGCAGCGGCTGCGCGACCAGCAGACCCAACTCACAGCGCTCCTCGCCTCCTTCGTGCAGCTGCGACAGACACCGCTGTTCCAGGGCCTCCGCCACACCCCCGAGCATGCCATGTTCGCCTGTGACTTCATGGAGCTCTCCTCCGCCGCGGAGCGGCTGCTCGACCGCGTCACGCCACCGCGCGACTTGACCGTGGCGCTGCCGCAGCCGCCCATGACACAGAAACGTGTCGTGGCAGAGGCGGCGGATGTTCACAGTGCGAGTGTCGGCACCAGCGCGTCTGGGGACTCCGGGAGCAGCCCATTGGCGAGTCACCAGGAGCGCGTCGGCGGCAAGGCGCGCACGCCGATGAAGCCGAGTGTTCGCTACCCGATCCAGCGTCTCCTGTCCGCCTCTCCGTCCCCCACCGGTCTGTCCTCGCGACGCAGCTCCGAGGCGCAGAACGTTTACGAGCGCCTCTCCACCCCGCCGGTGCACGTGGGCGAGGAGGAGCCGCCGCGGGCCGTGCGACGCGGTGGGAGCGGCGGCAGTGCCATCGCCGCCACGGGTGCGGCGGTGGCGTACCCGCGCAGCAGCCGGCGCGTCTCAGAGACGTGGGTGTCCTAGCGAGAAAACGATGCGGGGCGATGCTGCAGGCGAGAGGAGCGTATAGAATGGTGCCGGCACTGCTCTGCAGTCCGCCAGGTGACTCTCGTGTGCGTGTGTGTGATGGAGTGTGTGTGTGTGTGCCGTCCGGTGTTTGTTTGTTCTTCTTCGTTTTTCTGAGAAACAGCACCCTCCGGTTTTGTTGTTGTTTCCCTTGACCGTGCGATGTCGCTCCCGTTCGCATCCTCTGTGATACCGAGGTGAGTGTCCGCGATCTCGTCCTCCTCCTCATCATCAGCTACCCTTCAGTGGATGTGCCAGCGGGAGAGGGAGAGCAGAGGGACACCGGTGCAGCGTTCATGTCGAGACACGGTACACAGAGTGGTTTAGGACGCACGAGATGAGGAAACCCACTGTCGCACACGCCACACGAGCACAACGCGGTGCTGCGCTGCCGGAGGCTGAAGCTGCGGTGTCCGAGTCAACCTCGTACATCCCGCTCTGCTGCTGCGCGGAGGAACTGTGGACCCAATAGACCCTGTGCATGTGTATGACACGAGCGGAGGCTCTCATGACCATCCATCGACATGTGGAGAGGAGTTTGCTCGTCCAGGCCGCCACGATCACGGCGATCGACGTGCGACTCTCCTCGCTCAGCGTTGTCACTGCGCAGAACGCATGTGTGGAATCTGAAGCCTCCCTAATCACCACCACACTTCCCACTTCTCTTCTTCCTCTACATCTTGAACACCGCACTGGATCCGTGTGTGTGTGTGTGTTTCTTTCGTTTCCCTCATTCTGTCTACCTCACCCACCCTCTCTCTCTCCATCACATACACACACATACATGTACCACACATCCACATGGATGCACAAGTACGCGCAGCAGCCCCCTCCCAACCCTCCCCCCCCCCTTCATACTCCATTCCCTGCACATCTCTCACATTCTCCTTGTCGTCGCTCCCATCGCCGGCCTCCCCACCACCCAAACCCGGTGTGTTCCATCCCTCTCTCCTTGCCCCTCCCACCGCAACACCCACGCCCACAGTCGCGGCTGCTGTTGTGGATCGGTACAGGACCAAGCGAGTGTGTGTGTGTGTGTGTGTGTGCGACGGAGGGGAACGGGACCGGAGGCCGCACCAGAACGGTGTGAGCGTCCACGCGAGGGTTTCTTTTCTTGTCGTTGTTGTTGTTTGTCTCTTCCGGGGCGGTGGAGTGCTCGTTGCGTTGTTCATCTCCCTCTTTCTCTTGTTGTTCCTTCCTCCCTCCCTTCTTCTTTTTTTTTTTTTCATAGGACGTTGTGCAGTGAGCAGTCTTCTCCGTGGGTGGAGCCTGACGCCGTGCCTGCTTTGGCTAGATAGGAGACTCCTCCACTTCCGCACGACGTTCGTGAGGGCGTACGACACGTGAGCGCACACACACACACATACACACACGCACACACGCACATACGCACACGCACACACACCAGAAGAAGAAGCAAGGCGCTCTAACAAAACGCAAAGAAAACGAAAGACGTTTGGTAGTGATTTTTTTTGTTAGTTTGTTTGTCTCCAGCCTGGTGTTGAAGCCTGCTCCTCCGTGGCGCATCGAATCTACGGAGTTGGCAGGTGTGGTCCCATCGTGTATCGCGCTGTTGCTCCCCTATTTACATCTCGCTGACCCCTCTCTACACTTTACACTCTTCCCATCGGGTTGTGTGCGTGCATCGCGCTCCTTGCCCTCCTCCCACCTCATCCCCCACACCATACACCCCCTCGCTCCTCTGATCTGTGCTCCTTTTTTTTTTTTTCTTCTGTGTGTGCGTGTGTGCGTGTACTAGACACGGCAACAGACTTTTTTTTTTTTTTTTGGAAAACAAAAGGAAGAGAGAGACACACACAGGGGTCGCATTTCATAGTGGTTGTGCGGTGCTACGTGGAAGTGTCGACCACGCGAGTCACGAGACCAAAGGTGCACAGTGTGGAAGGTGCAGGAGGCGACGGGTTGAAGGGGAGGGGGGTGCGAACTGGTAGAGGAACACGGCTCCCACGTGAGCACTACTCGTGTGTGTTGCTGTAGCACACGTACCCTTTTGTGAGTCTGAGCGTGCCTTCAGCCTCTCTCACGTACTTGCTTTTTTTTTTTTTGTGGAGAGGGACCTCGTGGTGTATCACACAGGGTTGGCTGTCCGCTCGTGTGTGTCTGGTCAAGTGAGAGAGAGAGAGACGGAGAGAGAGAGGGAGCGCGTGTGTTTGTGGTTCTACATTTGCTGTCAGCTTCCCTCCAGCGCCCCCCTCCCACCTCCACGACCTGTAGTCGGTTCATGATGCCCCACAACCGCGGCCCCCCGCGACGGCCGCCGTCGAAGCAGCCCATGTCCTCCGCAAAGCAGGTGCAGCTCTTGACTCAGCAGCAGACCCCTGTGGCGCGGATGCTGCAGCAGCAGACGCGCGAGCGCCGCAGCCATGTCGTCCGCTCCACCATTCTGTTCATCGCGCTCGCGCTCATGACGAGCTACGCCTACAACTCCTACGGCATCATCGTCGCCACGACACTGCTCATCGGGGGATGGATGGTGGGGTGGCTGGAGCTCGTGCAGATTGGGCTCTCCTGGGTGGTGCGCACCGCGGGGCAGCCGAGCTACGACGAGATGCTGCGGCGGGCCGACATCATGAGTCAGCCGATCACGCTGAAGGACACCGTCACGGGCGAGAACGATCTTTTAGAGTACGGGTCGAGCAGCATGCAGGGCTGGCGCCGAACCATGGAGGACGCGCACACGTTGCTGCTCCTGGAGAAGGGCGGCTTCTTCGGGGTGTACGACGGGCACAGCGGCGCCGCAACAGCGCGTTACTGTGGCGAGTATATGTTTCAGTTCGTGCACCAGACGAAGGCCTTCGTGAAGGGCGAGATCTCCCAGGCGCTCTACGACGGCTTCATCGCCATCGACAAGTACCTGCACTCGCTCCCCAGCTTCGAGCGTGGTGGGTGCGCGGCGGTGGTGCTGTACCTGGTCGGCGACGACGTCTACTGTGCCAACGCAGGCGACAGTCGCTGCGTCATGTGCCGCAACGGCAGCGTCGACGCCCTCAGCACCGATCACAAGCCGATCCTGCCGTCCGAGCAGATGCGCATCGAGCGCGCCGGCTGCTACGTGCAGAACCGCCGCGTGAACGGCATGCTGGCTCTCAGCCGCGCCATCGGCGACTTCATGTTCAAGATGAACGCCCAGGTATCGTGGGAGATGCAGGCGGTGACCTGTGCACCGGAGGTGCGCGTGACGAAGCTGAACCGCGACAAGGACGAGTTCGCCGTCCTCGCGTGCGACGGTATCTGGGACATGATGTCGAGCAAGCAGGTGGTGGACTTTGTGCGACCCCGCATCCAGAAACGGGTACCGCTGGGCACCATCTGCGAGGAGCTGATGGACGCGTGTCTCTCGCCGAGCCCCTTCGGACTCGGCTGCGACAACATGTCCGTCGTCATCGTGAAGTTCAAGCGCGGTCCGCAGGGTACCCCGCCGATGACGCAAGGAACACCGGCCGCGACGACGCACGCGACGCCGCTACCCCAGCCCGCCACGGCCGCCTCCTCCGCTGCCTCGTCGGCGGACGGTGCGGCAGAGAGCGCCGGTGAGCCACTCTCCTTCGGTGGCGGCGCGGCGCAGGACTCCGGGGACACGTCTCCAATAGCAAACAACGACCACGGCGGCAGTGCCGCGTCGTCCACGCTCTCCAGCGTCGCCGGGACCCCGCCACCGCAGCCCGCGCGCTCGACGCAGGCCGGTGGTCTACGCCGCTCGAGTAGCAACGATGTTATCGATAGCGCCGCTAGCTCTGTCCAGCGCGAGGGCGGCGCCAACGGGCCGGCGCCGCCAACGGCGGGGCTCCACCCGAAGGCGGGGGCTCCTTGACTGGCGCCGGAGTGCACTCCAGCAGCGAAGGGAAAGCAGAGGCCAGGAGCTTCTGTGAGGTGAGGGTCGTCAGGCTTCTTCATATCTACTGCTTCCCATTGTGTGTGTGTGTGTGTGTGTGTGTGGTGTGTGACTGTGACTGTGGGTGTTCAGCTGCCCTGGCGTGTACGTCTTTTTTCTTTCTCTTTTTTTTTTGGTGGTGAGGAGAGTGAAGGAGCGCTTTGGTGATGGCTGGTTCGCAGGCGCGATGGCGAGGGGGATGGATGGCACGACTTCTCACGGCAAGACCGCTGTTGTGTGGGGAGAGGAGTCGCGTGGTGTGGTGTTGCCTCCCACCCTCCTTCCCCGGCTCTTGTGCTCATGTGTGTGGTGTGCGGTGTGCGGTGTGCAGTGTGTGTGTTTGTTCTGCGTAGTGTGTGAGTCGAACGCGAGGAGCGTTTGAGAGCGTGTGGGGTGTACCTTTGCACGGAGGCGCGTTCGGTCAGTGTATTTCTGTGTGTGGACGTGCCTGTGTGTCTGTGTACGCCCCCCTCGCTGCTTCTGGTACCTCACCCTCTCTCGCACTTTCCCTCTCTCTTTACTGGAAGAAAAGTTGTGCCACACTCTTCTTCTTGTTGTTGTCGTTGCTCCACAGCTGTGTGGATGTGGCTGCGTAAGCGACGGTACGAAGGACGCCGTGTCCCCCTCCACTTCACCCCTTCTCTCTTTCTTTGTCTCTCTGTCCATCTCTCTCTCTCGCTACCGCTGTGTCGGCGTTTATGTGTGTTTGTGTATCTCCGTGTGTGCTCCGTGTCTCGCCACGTCGTGGTGCTGTCGATTTTTTTTGTTTGTTTGTTTTGCTTTGACTTGCGTACCGAAGGCACGAGACGCATGCATTCGCCAACGCTGCCTTTCGGCTGTTCATGCGAAGGGCGGAGGAGGGTGCGGTCGTGGCCGCTGCTCCCCACCTGCGCTCACAGCCGCATTAACGCGCGACGCGTCCGTGTGTGTGTGTGTGCGCTTCGAACAGGATGGGGGGAGGGGAGGGAAGTGACAGGCTAGTCACAGTGGATCCTTCTCACCACTCCAACTCTTCCCAGCTCGCTTTGGACACTCACACGCACACACGCACATGTGCGTAGAGACGAAGCAACAGCCACATCGACACGCACCACCCCCTCTCTGCTCTGTCCACCTTTTACTTTCCACCCTCTCGTCTCTCTGCTCCTCGGCCTCGGTCTCACTTTCTCTCTCTGTTCTGTCTTGCTGCTGTCGTGTGGCCTCCTCGACACTCCACCACGCTTCGCTGCCGACACACATACACAGTCTCTCCCGCTTTCTCTCTTGTGCAGCCGCTGCTCATCCCGTTCTTCTCTTTCCACTTCGCACCACCGCACGTGTACACTACAGTACTTGTCGTCGCTGCCTTCCTCTGACCCACCTCTCTCTCTCTCTTTCTCTGCCACAAGCTCTCTTCACTTTTCACACCGTGGAAGATCACATACACACGCTCACACACACACACACACACACACAGTCGAGGAACAGTTCAAGATGAACGCGCTCTCTGATACCGGGTCGATGCAACTCGCGAACATCGGTGAAGGTCACGCGACGGCGATGCTCACAATGCCGTCGGAAGAGTTCGCCAGCCTGCACCTGCAGCCACTGCAGGATGACACGTGGATCCGACACGCGGAGATCGTGCGGGTGGACAACCTTGTGGAGAATCAAGAGGGCGAGCGCATCAAGCGAGAGATTCTGCGAGACTATGCGGGGGAGAAGGCGCGCCAGGGCACGACGCGGCGCGATCCTATCCTGGAGGGCATGATGTACCAGGAGCAGTTCATGACCGCCTACCGCAAGGAGAGCCACACGGAGGACGCCGACAAGGCACGATCGTACCGACGGCAGCTCATGGAGGACCACCGCCGCGCCCGTGCCATCAAGAACGCAGAAGCGTGAGCGACTCTCCCCCCGACACACCCGACAACGCACACCAACGAACCGCAGAAAGCCAAGAGGATTCCGGGGACACCACAGGTGCAGTGGCTTGCCACAGATAGTGAGAGTGAGAAGAAGTGAAGCCAGGACTCAGGAGATGTGACGGAGGGCAAGACAACAGGCCGATCACACGAGAGTCATGTGCAGCTCGACTGCAGCTGCTCTTGCTCACCACCACCTGACTGCCTGTCTGCCTCTCTTCGCAGTCGTCACACCACTCAACTTGTCTTTCTCTTCCCGTTACGCATGCTCCTGTCGGTGTGTCCGTGCGCGTGTGTGTGTCTGTGGTGACGTTGCATCTCGCGTCCCTGTGTCAGCTGAGATGCCTCCCTTTCCCACCCCCACGACTCCACGACTCCTCCGTTGCCGTCTCGCTCTCTCTTTCTCCGTCTCCTTCATTCCGTCTCGGTGGACCCTCTCGTCGTCGTCACTTCGATGTGCTCTGTAGATACCGCTGCGTTTCCAGTGGCCCCTGTTGTGTGTGAGCGAGTGGTGCTTCTCTGCACCGCTCATCCGTCGTCTGTGTCTCTTTTTTTCTTTCTTTCTTCTCGTCTTCTTTCACTCTCTTTTTTTTTTTTTTCCGTCCGTGTTCGCTCCTTCACGTCGTGCTGACTTGTACCCGCTATTGGAACTCGCAGGTGAGTGTGTTTGTGTTTATATCTCTCGTCTGTGGTTCTTTCTCTTTCTCTCCCTCTCAGGATGTGTGTGTGCGTTTGTGTGCTTCTGCGTGTTGCCCTCCTCACCACCCGATCGACGTGTGGGTGGTGGAGCCGGTGGACCTACTCACTGAGATGTACAGCTACATGGGTACGTTCGCACAACGTCCCCCCCCCTGAAGACACACACGCATGCACATATGCACGCGCCCATGCCCGCGCATGCAACCGCCCACGCTTCTTTTTTCCCTTGTCACCTGCGCCAGCGTCACGGCCTCATTCAGATAACAAGCGCCGGTGGTTGACCTCATCGCTGTACAGATCTTAATCCAACACACACGCACACCCTTCACAAGCGTACGCAGCTGCGATGGTGACAGTGTGAGCACTGCATCCGCAGCAGGAGAAAAAAAAAAAAAGGAGAGGAGTTGTGACTCCTGTTGCTGATTCTCTGAAGGGGAGATCGAGCTGCCTCCAACGCATCCACACACAAACACATACACACACACGCACGCCTCGTGTCTGCTCCGTCATCCTCTCCATCTCTCGCTCTCTCTCTGCTGTGGTCTGCGCCTCACTGCTCACCACCTGGCCGTCCTCCTCCCTTCCTCGCCGGCTCTCCTTCCAGTCTGCGTTGTCTGGTAGCTCGCGTCATATCTTCATCACTTCTTCTCTCGCTCCTCCGCTCGTGCAGGTCGCGTTACGCCTGCTGGCACAGCTGCAAGGCAGGAAAGGCGGCGCATCGATCTCCCCAAGTCCCCGTCGCACTGGTCCAATGCCGGTGGCTCCGCTTCACCCTGAGCTCCAGCGCGTGCTCACGGAGCACCGGAAGGCGCGCGCCTTCGACCCGGCGGCGTGGGTGGCGATGAAGTGTGCGAAGCTGAACGACTACATGCGCCGCTGCGGCCTCAAGGCCTGCGTCACGAGCGTCTCCGGCGGCATCGACTCTGCCGTTGTGCTCGCCTTGTGCGCGCGTGCGATGGCGGCGCCGGACAGCCCCATCCAAAAGAACGTGGGGCTGTGTCAGCCCATCCACAGCAGTGCCTGGGCACTGGAGCGCGGCAAGGAGAACATCGCTGCCTGCGGTGCGACGGAGGTGGTGGTCGACCAAACAGCCCTGCACACCGAACTCGCCTCGCTGGTGGAGACCGCGATGGGCGTCCCCGGTGGCGACTTCGCACGCGGCCAACTGCGCAGCTACATGCGCACGCCGCCGGGCTTCTACGCGGCGCAGCTGCTGAGTCAGGGCGGCACGCCGGCAATTGTGATGGGCACCGGCAACAAGGACGAGGACTTCTACCTCGGCTACTTCTGCAAGGCCGGCGACGGGGTCGTGGATGTGCAGATCATCTCCGACCTGCACAAGAGTGATGTCTTCCTTGTGGCGGACGTGCTCGGTGTGCCGGCGAACACGCGCCAGGCCGCGCCATCGGCGGACCTCTGGGAGGCACAGACGGACGAGGACGAGCTGGGATTCCCCTACGACTTCGTCGAGCTCTTCACCGGGTGGTACCTGGAGCAGCGCGAGACAGCGAAGCTGGAGTTTGTGCACAACTTGTCGGCCGACGCGAAGGACCAATTCGAGCGCTACGTGACCGCCTGCGAGCTCGTCCACCGACGCAACTCGCACAAGCTCAAGGGCCAAGTGAATCTCTAGCCACCCGCCGTTCTTCTGTCAACTACCAAGACACAGACACACACACACCCGGATACACATGAGGCAGAAAGCGCACGTGAGAGTGCTGTGTTGAGGCTCCTCTCGACTTCATCGAGCGGATGAAAGCCGTACCACAGGACTGACGCCTGTGTGCGGTGGAGGCTGCCTTGCGGCTCTTCTGATACCTATTGTTCTCTCTCTCTTTCCCCCCCCCTTCCCTTCGCCTGATACAGACCGTCCCAGTCCTCCTCTGTTCACATCACTGGCTGTAGCGCTCTCGTGCGTTGTCTGCCTCCATCGTGATCGTCTGTCTGCTTCTTGGTCTCTGAAACAAACAAACAAACAAAAAAACTGGAGAAAGGGAGTGATGTGGGACTCAACTGCAGCTCTGGCGCACCACGCGACTCACGACCACAAAAAAAAAAAAAAAAAAAACGGAAGAACAGAAGAAAGAGAAGGGAAGGGGAGGAGAACGACCGACCGACACACCTGGTCGCTGCGTTGATGACCTCTTTGCGATCTTGCGCTGCGGAACTGAACTGATGTCCCCCACACGCCGTCACTTCTATCAACTCCTTGCTCTCAGGGGAGGCGAACGCGTGCCTCTTTCCTTCTCTGTCTCCCTCTCTGAGTTTCGCGTCGTCTACCTCTCCTGCGTTGTCGTGCTCTATCTTTCCACCGAGCCTCCCTCCCCCGTCTTGGGCACACACACACACACACACACACACACACACAGAGGGCGGATATCTCGAAGGCGAAGTCTGCGCCTCTCCACCTTCTGCATCCTCACATTCCTTTTCTGAAACTGTTGCTGCTGGCTCCTGAACAAAGGGCAAACAGACACACACACACACAGAGATACACGTACTATTGGAGCTCTATACACGACTCCATTTTTTTTTTTTCGTTTTGTTTTCCTCTACAACAGCGCGAGACGTATATACATATACACACTTCATAGACTGCGAGCACGCACACACATACACACACACACACAAAAAGAGAAGCACTCGCACAGATCACCTCATTCGAGAGGATTGACTTTCATACACCGCCATTCAGACGGACACACACACACACACACACATACACACTCGCCAGCATGGAGGCCGGCTCTGTCGGTCAGGAGAGAGTGCAGCTCTCCGCCACGTCCACCTCCAGCTCGGATTTGTCCGAGTCGTCCTCGCTCGCTGATGCCGCTGCAGCGACGCCGTCGAAGCCGACGCCTCATCCACGCAGTCCACCGGCTGAGGCGCGCTCGCTGCTGGATAGAACGGCGGAGAAGATCGTGGCGCAACGCACTCCTGCCTCACCAGACAATCGTGTCCGCCGGCGTGATCGCGGACTCCACAGCCGTGGAAGCAGCAGCGCAGAATCGCACGACTATGTGGACGCGCTCGCCAGCAGCGCCTTCCTCAACTGCCGAAGCGCCGTCCCGCCACAGACGGCAAACACGCCTGGTCAGCTCGCCTCCTTCGTCGACACGCTCTCCTCCGCCGCCGCCGCGAAGGGCACGAACGACGCGACGCCGGCGCCGCTCCGCATTCGAACATTCCGCCCCGACGAGGACGATAGCGAGAGCGACGAGGACCTCCACGATGAACAGCGTGTTCCAGGCCGCACCTCTCTCATCGGGCGGGAGCTGAGCAGCAGCGACGACGCGGCGAGCGAGGTCGCAGCCCCCGCTGCCGCAGCGCCGTCGCCTCCGGTGGCGACGGCGGCAGAGGCGGCGCACGACACCACGATAGAGGTTATCGTCCACGCAGAGGATGAGGAGGAGCTGTTGCCGCCGCAGGAGCGCGTCGCTGCGGACGCGGAGGAGTCGACGGCCGATGCGTCCACCGGCTCCCCTGCCGGGGTGTTGCGCGCCGTATACGGTACGCAGCAGCGCTGGAGCACCTCGCGCCCGTCCCTCCTCCACAACGACTACCACAACGACAACGAGGTGGAGGAGGAAAGCAGCGACAACAGTGGACGCGGCGCCACCGATGCGCCGCGTCCGGCAGAGACAACCCCCGTCGACGCTGAGGTGCCGGTGCGGTCGTGGAAGACGGTGACGGGGTCGCCTGTCTCCCCATCCGTCGGACGACGGCGCTCCGACTCCACCGAGTGGGCCGCGTCGCGCAAAACAGCCCTGGAGCAGCTGCGAGCACACCTCCACCCTCCGGCGGTGGCAGAGGCGGCGGAGGCGGAGAGGTCGGCGCGACAGAGCTCGAGGAAACGATCTCCGCCTCCCGGTCGCAGCACGGCGGACACAGGAGGACAGCCGCTGAAGCCGTCAGACTCCTTCGAGGACCTAGCGGCGGCGGCGGCGGCGGATGCAGAGGTGGAGCTCACAGAGGACCGCGCACCGGTCCCCCGTCCACCCTCCCGCACGGCGGCGAGCATCTTGGAAGAGCTCCTCGCGGAGCCCTCGCGGGGCAGCACGCGCAGCACCCGATCTCCGGCACTGACGCCAGAGACGTCGACGGCCCACGCTGATGCCGGTGAGCCCGGCTCACTGGTGGCCAGCGCGGCGGCTAAGGCGGGGGTGAGCAGCAGTAGCGCCAGCCGTCTTGTCATCCGACCGGCGCTGAGCGCCGATGTGAGCGGCATCAGTCCTGTGAAAGCGGACGCCTCCATCGTCGGGGCTGTAGTGCTGCTTCGAACACCCGAGACCAACAGGCTGCAGCCTCGCACGCTCGTACGCCACGTAGTGCCGGACGCGGGAGAGGATGCACACGAGCTGTCCATCGATGCTGCCACGGCCGACCTGCGCACCGCCCTCACAGCGCCATCGTCGTCGGCCGCGACATCGCTGGAGGCGACGCCGGTGCGGGACGACACGGTGTCCGCCAGTGCAGCGGTGGGCGCACCCCCACCAGGTCGCCCGCACGCCGCGAGGCTCTACCACGCCACTCCCTACGACCGCCAACGCATTCGCGCCGGCGCCGCTCTCCCACCGGCCACGGCGGGAGAAGTGCGCTCGAGGCTGCGGTCTCCTCAGGCCCAGGTACGCATGTTCGCTGCCGCCACACCGAATGCCTGGGAGTCGTCGCAGGAGAGCGGGTGGTACTCGCCGGAACGCAGCCCGTCTCCACCACCACAGACGAGGCAACCGGAGCAGGCGGCGTCCGAGCTCTCTCCCGCCCAGCACAGCTCGGAGGCAGAGAAGGCGGCGGCGGCAGCGGTGGCGGCGGCGGCGCGGCTTGCGGCTCAGCGCCAGCGGCAGCTGCAGGAGGAGCAGCGCGCCGCCGAGATGGCCGAGTGCACATTTCATCCCGTCCTCTCGCCGGGCACACGGGCGATGGTGCGGCTGGTGCAGGAGCGCGAGGTGGCGCGGACGCTGCTCGAGGAGGACGCGGGGGTGGTGGGGAAGCCGGCGCCTGCGGCGGCACTGCCGTGGTCGGCCCACACGCACCCGTCACCGTCAGCGCCGGACGCGGCCGCGTTGAAGGCGACGCTGCAAACCGTGTACGAGCGACTGTACCCCGTCGGTCTGCCAACGGCGGCGTCGCGTCGGCAGATTGTGGACCAAGAGCTCGAGTACCGCCGACTCGCGCGCGAGGAGCTCATCCTGTTACGACGTCGCTGCGGTGCGGCGCGGCGTGTGTCTCGCCCCACCCGCAGCGGCGGTGCTGCCCGCGCACCTGACGCCTTTGCCGCCTTCATGAGTACGATCTTGCAGGTGGACTGGGAGAGCGCGACTGCGGCGGCGACGTCGACAACCACAGCGCCAGGCACTTCTCTGACGGAGGCCGCGACGGCTCTGCGGGCAACGGCGGCGGTGGTGGAGACGTCCTACAAGTCCCCGATGGCGGTGGCGATGTTGGAGGAGCAGTACGCCACGCGGCGGTACAACTCGCGGCGCGAGGCGGAGATGCAAGGGCGGCGCACGGAGACCGGAGGCGTGTCTGGCGGCGCGGTCACCGGCGCCGGTGCCGCTACCACCACCACCACCACCGCGGCGGCGGCGGCGGCGGAGGAGGAGGACAGCTTCCGCATCGCCCTCTTCGATGAGTTTCTGTTGCGGCAAGACGCGCACTACTTCAACCGCGCACGCACCGTGCGGAGGCTGGAAAAGGAGATGACCCCTCACTTCACCCCGCAGACGACAGACGTGAGCGCGCGGCTGGTGCGGAGGATGCAGTCGCGGTCGCTCCTGCAGGAGTCGGTGGGACCGGAGACGTCCGCGATGGTGGCGCAGCGCGAGCGGCAGGGCATCCCGTACCGGGCGGCGTTCGTGACGCCGCACACATCACCCTACACGGACGAGTGCACCTTCCACCCAACGCTGTCCGCCGCGGCACGTGCGGCGAAGGAGGAGGAGCGGCGACGCCTGCGAGCTGCCAAGCAGACACCGGCGACACAGCAGGCGACTTTCTTCGAGAGACTCTACACCGATCAGCAGCGCCGCGCGCGTCAGCGGGAGGAGGCGAAGAAGCGAGCCGATGCGGACGAGGTGGAGGGGCTGACGTTCCGCCCCACTGTGAATGCCAACCGCAACGCCGGCGTCGACTCCGTGCTGCACCCGCGCAACTACCAGCCGTACCAGGCGTACCTCCAGGAGAAGCGCCAGTCGCTCGATGCGCTGCGGAAGGAACAGGCGGAGGAGGCGAGGCGGGCGGAGGAGGACGTCTGCACCTTCCGCCCCCAGACGACGAAGAAGCCGGCGTACATCTCGAAGATGGCCAAGAGCTTCGGTGCGATGCGCCAGCGCGACACTGAGTTTTGAGAGTGCGGGGGAGGGGAGAGGGAGACTGTGTGTGTCCATGTGTGTGTACGTCTGTCTCTCTCTCTTTCTCTCTTTTGATCATGCCGATCAGCCAGAAAGCCGTGTCAGTCACACATCATTCGAGGTGCGGTGCCGGGGACAGGTCAACGGAGTTGTGGCAATCAAAGAAACAAAGTTGAAAAACGGAAAAAAAAATGAGACCACGTACGTACAGCTGCTCCTCTCTCTCTCTCAAGTGTGTGTGAGTTTGTGAGCGTGTGTTGTTGTTGTGGTGGTAGTGATGGTGAGGGAGAACGGCGCAGGTTCTGCAGAGAGACAAACAAACTTCCGTGCAAGTTGCGCCAGGCATTCACCAGGGCCAAGAGAAAGACGAGGGGAGCTGGGGGAAGTGATGCAACGCGTACAGGCACACCTGCTCCTCCGCCATCTCTCTTCCATCTCTCTCTCTCTTTGTTTCTCGCCGATCTCCTTTACCTTGTACACACTGCGCCGCACCGCCTCCGTCGTCACAGTGGAGCGCCGCATCGGCCCGCACACAGCAGCATTGAATAGTAGAGGTCCCTGTTGTTGTTGTTGTTGGTTCTTTTTTTTTTTCTCCCCAATCCGGCCTCTCTTTTGCGTCCTGTACTCCTCACTTCTCCTGATACACAAATAAACACACACAATCACACACACACAATCAGAGAGGAACAGACTCCTCTGCCTTACCCTCCCCTTTTTTTCTCTTTTTGCCTTGTCTCTCTCTCTCTTCATCTTCGATACGGGTGAAGCAGGACGGCGGTGCGGCTGGTGTCTCTCTTCCTCTTCCCCTCCTCCTCTCTCTCTCTCCCACCGGTGCTTCGCGTGTTGCATCGTCGCCATCGGTGCTAAGGGGGGAGGAGGAGGAGACGGCAGCGTCCACCACCTGATCTACCTTCACACTCCCCCGCCGCCGCTCTGCCCCCCCCCCCCTCCTTCTCCTCCATCAGGACGACACCCACCAATACTACTGGACCGCACACACTCTCTCTCGTCCCCCGCTTGTCCTCGCCATGGAGCCGCGTAAACCAGTGGAGAAGGTGCACCCGAAGCTCTCCCCGTCACCAGAGATGCCAACGGCGGAGCAGCTGCAGCTCAGCTCCCTTCGCGGCTCTCGTGCCACGAGCGAGGCGCGCTCCGACCCCGCACCTGGGTCCCCGTACTCCGGCTCCTTCACGGACGCTCAGATGGCGGCCTATCGCAGCTCGCGTGCTGGTAGCGAGGCGCCGCAGCGGGAGCCGATGCCGGCGAGCCCTGCCAGCGCCACGCGTCGCGACCCCTACGCGTCGTATCGTAGCTCGCGTGCGGGGAGCGAGGTGCCCGACCGCGGCCCAGCGTACGAGCCCAACGACGACCGCTCAGGCCGCAGCTCCCGCGCTGAGAGCGAAGTGCCCGACCGCGGCGGCGGCGATGAGCCCGCGATCCCGTCACCGAAGCGCACCCCCGGCAAGACAAAGCAGAACACCGTCATGATGGCGGCCTCCAGCGCGAGTCGGGCAGCGCTGCGCTCTCTGCGCGCCGTCGGCGGTGGTGGCGGTGGCGGTGGCGCTGCTGCGCGGTCTAGCCATCGTGACGGCGCCTTTGGCGGCGGCGCACAGCACCCGCAGAGCGTGCGCGAGCACATTCGAAGCGTGGAGCAGCAACTCTACGGCACGGTGCCTCGCGCGACGACGACCTTCCGGTTCTACCAGAAGCTGCACTACCCCCTCGAGGACCCGAATGCAGTGGAGGAGGCCGGCGACGACGCGACGGTGGTGGGCGGCAAGGCGCACAGCGAGTCGATGCCCTCCTCCGTGGACGCCAAAGAGCCGTCGCCGCAGCCGCGCCTCGGCAGCCACAACACACAGGCGGGCGGGGAGGGGCGATTGGCGATCTCCTCGCCGGCGGCGCGCGACGATGGCGATGACGTGGCCAGTGCTGGCAATGCGAGAGGCATCGCAGGAGTCGGCAGCGCTCCCTCCGCCGCGACGGCGGCCGGGGCGTCGTCCAGCGGCCACGGAGGCAGCAGTCACAGCCCGAGCCCGCGGTTCGATGAGGCGGCCTTCACCGCCTCCTTCGACAACATCGGCTTTCTTGACGAGTCGGGCGAGATGCTCTCCGAGTCCTTCCGCGCGCCGCTGCGGACGGTTGGCGAGGACGCGGCGCTGCAGTCGGTGAGTGTCGTGGCGATGGCGACGCTCTTGGACCCCATGAGCGGCGCGCCGGTGCTGGGACTGTGCCTCGGCGACTACAGCGGCCACATCGAGTATTTCGAGGTGAGCACGGCGGACACGTACAACCAGTCCATCCGCCGAAGCAAATCGCTGATGCAGCAGCAACAGCAGCAGCACAACACGCAGGAGGGCCGTGGATCGTCGTCCATGCAGATGTACGGTGCCGCTGGCAGGACGCGCGGGTCGCGGCGCTGCAGCTACGACGACGATGCGGGCAGGGCGGGGACGCCGCGCTACGGTGACAGTCTGGACTCCGCTGCGACGGAGAACATCACCCACGACATGCGCGGACGCGAGGTGCTGCGCCGCCACTCGCACAAGGCATTTGTGAAGTCGATCAACGCCCTCACCTCCGTCGCGGTGGAGCCGTACGTGAAGTGTCTCACCTTCGTCCGGCCGCGCTGCTCGCCGAGCATGATCAGCTACTTGACGGCGAATGAGCGCGTGATCAAGTTGTTCCACGTGCGTCGCGAGGGCTTCAGCCCATTCAACGCCTTCCCTGGCATGGAGGAGGTGGTGGGCAAGACCTTTGTGGGCTCGCGCTACTTCGCGCGTCTGCCGCCGCAACCGGCGATCTTGCCCATCAAGGAGTTCGGCCCAGTGACGAACAGCATCCAGGCCCTCAGCGTCTCCGCGGACGGAGAGACGTTCATGAGCGTGGAGGACCTGCAGGTGTTCTGGTGGAGTTTCGAGGCGACAGACACGACCAAGGCCACATGCATCGCCGACCTCCGGCCGCCGTCTGGCGCGCTGGATGAGGTGGAGGAGCTCGTCACCGCCTCGTCCTTCCACCCCACACACAGCTCCCTCTTTCTCCTGACACGCAGCTCCGGCATCTTGAACATCGGCGACCTGCGCGACCCGCCGTCCCGCGAGAGCCGAAAGTACGCGATCGCGTCGCAGCTGACGCCACAGCAGAACCCGTTCAGCTGCCAAGCCTACGACGAGATCCTGTGCAGCATCTCAGACGCGTCCTTCCTCGGGCCCGACCACGTCGTCACACGCGACTACCTGAGCCTGAAGCTGTGGGACCTCCGCAAGCCCGACCAGCCGTGCGCCATGATGCCGGTCATGAACTGTGTGTCCAAGTACCTCGACTCGCTGTACGAAAACGACTCGATCTTCGACCGCTTCCCCGTCGCGGTGGACGACATCTCGGGTACCGTCGTGACCGGTCTCTACGACGGCGCCGTCGCCGTCTGGCAGCCGCTGCACTCGTCGCTGTCGCTCTCCGGCTCCCTCGTCCACTACCGCGCCGACCCCCTACTCGAGCCCGATGGCGTCGCGGCCGGTGGTGTGGTGAGTGTGCCGGAGCTGGAGAAGTCGCTGGCGAACGCGTGGGCGCAGACCTTGTCGTCGCCGCACCAGCACTCTGCGCTGCCGTCGCGCGAGAACGATGGCGAGGACGATGGTGGGATGGGGATGCCGGAGGAAGGCATCCCGGAGCCGTTCACCAACAAGGTGCTGACGGTCGCCATTGCACCCGGCGGCGAGCGGTTCTGCTACACCTACAAGAACGGTCGCCTGGTCTACGTCTTTGAGCGACAGAGCGACACCTCCTGAAGGTGTGCTGGCAGCGACGACGAGGGCTGACTCTCCCCGCCACAGCTGTTGCCGCACGGTGGGGTGAGACGACACGAGTCTTCTCTCTGCCGAGCGAGTCGGGCACCTTTTTTTTTTTTTTTTTCGTGTGTGTGTGTGTACCATGTCAGCACGTGATGGAAGATAGGGGCAATGAGGCGCCGTGTCGGTGTCTCTCTTTTGCCGTTTGCCTGTGTGTGTGTGTGTGTGTGCTGTGGAGAGCTGGCCGAGGTGAGCTGTGTGTGTGTGAGCCTCTTCCCCCACCTACTTCTTCTTCACCGCCACCACCACCTCCGTTCCCACGTGCTCTACCCTGTATGCAACGCGGTCCTCGCCGGGAGGGTCGGTGTTGCCTTTTTTTTTTTTTATCTTCTTCTTTTTTTATCTTTTTTTTTTTGCTCTTTTCGCGTTCGCTTATCAGTGTTTGTGGAGTGTACATGGTGGCGTGTATGTTGGTCAGCACACTTTCCGATTTGCAACAACGTCGCAGGCGCGCACAGATCGGGTGAAGCCTCCTTGCTCAACGCCCGCCACCGCTCCTGATTGGTTTTTTTTGGGGGAGTCTTCTGTGCTCTCCTGCATCGCTTGTCCGACACGCGCTCCTCCTCGTCTCCTGTCCCCTCACCACCACCACCACCGCCTCACACTTCACATCCCCCCTTTGCCTCTCCATACTCTCGCATCAAAACACGCGCCGGCGCGCACTGCGCATCTCACCTGCACCCCCGCACCACAGTCATCTACCGCACAGGTTCCACATGTCGGGCTACCGCACCGACATCGACCCGTTCAAGGACATCCGTGTCCTGCCGCGGGAGGCGGCGCAGCTGCGTCACCACCTGAGCCGTATCAACCACACCCTGCAGACGCGGTACTTCGTGGCGGCGGAGGTGTCGGAGCTGGCGCTGCAGCCAGACAAGTCCGACGAGTTTTTGGCTCTGTACAAGGACGAGGTTCAACGTGTTGTGGCGAAGCTGAACCGCAATGCGAAGAGGCAGTATGCGGTGGTGGTCGATCCGCTGCGTTTGACGACCGGCTTTGAGATCAAGCTCGCCACCAACACGAGCAGAGCGGCGTCGCCGCATGTGGAGGCGAAGTGGACAGCCTCGCTGGTGGAGACCAGCAGGCATTTGGCGGAGCAGCAGGCCGTGGACGCGAATAGGGCAGCGCTCGCGGCCACCCTGCAGTCAACGCCGTCCTCCCAGCAGACACAGACGGCGAAGGGCGGTGGGGTGATCACGGCGGGAGGGGTGGACCACGGCGCCGACGGCGGCGGCGGCGCATCGACCGGCGTCGTCGACTCCGACGTGCGCAAGGCAAAGAAGGAGAGTTTCTTGTTCAGCACACCCCCAGCGTTCGCCGGGTTCATCAACACCGGCGCCTCCCCCGAGGAGCGCCCCTCACCGGCGTAGCGCGCCACCGCTCCCTCTCTCCCCCCGCTTCCTCTGTTTCTCTTTCTGTCTCACACGGCATCTCTGCTGGCGCGCCTCTTTCACTCTGTGTGTGTGTGGGGGAGTGGCGGGGAGGGACTGCAGGAGCAGGACAGCGCTCAGCCGAACTGTGGCGAGTCGTCTGTGTGTCTTTTAGTTGCGGATGCGAGAAGTTGCAGACAGAGCTCGTCGCCTTCTGTGTGTGAGTGTGTGTTTGCGTGTTTGTTGGTTTTTGTTGTTGTTCTCTCTGTAGATCTATGCTAGAATTTTGCTACATCAGCTTCACCGGTGTGTACGAAAGTGCGCTACATCGTTTTTCTTTTTTTTCTTATGTGGGTTGGCTGTTTTCTGTTCGGCTCCGTTCTCCTGCCTCCCTCTCTCCCTCTCGAAGGTCTGCATGTATGTGTGTGCGTTGTGCGCTCTGTATTTCCCGAGTGGAAAGCAGCAGGTCAGGGGTGAGGGAAGGTGAGGGTAGAGTGCGGCGTGCCTATCGCTGCTGAACGATGGATCACCGTCAAACCTGTTTCCCCCCTTCATCTCCTTCGCATCCCCAAGGTGGGGCACCACCATCACCAACGTAACTGCGGGCCTCCCGTGACAAGGAGGCGGTGTGTCCCACGAGTCGACACAGAGAGAGACATGGAGCAAGTGAAGTCAAAGGAGGAGGAAAGCTAGAGTAACAACACCGTAGTGCGTCACACACCCACATGCACACACCACTGCGAAAAAAAAAAAAAAGAAATGACTGTAGCCGTCACCTGTGGAGTGCAGCAGACACGCGTCTGAGAAAAAAATGAGATCATATTATCATCGTCGACAGGCACTTCAAGAGATATGAACAACTGAATAGGATCGTTTTAAAACGCCGTACTTGAGAGCTCAGTCAGTAGCTCTGTGTTTCACCCGCCCCTCTGCTGGCGCTGCTCTGCTCAGCAGCATACCCCCTCCCATTCTCACATCTCTGCTCTCTCTCTCCTTCTTCTCTCCCCCCCCCTACTCCCTCGTTCTCTGCCGTCGAAGCATCGAGCCGCAAGTGGTACTTGAGAACAGCATTCGCCCAAACGCACCATCACCACCCTCATCTCTCCCTTCTTTCTTCTCCTCCTCTCCATCCGCCTACCGGATCAGCACACCACCTCTGGCGATGTCGGCGCTTCTTCTGGACGACGATGACGACGTGTGCTGCACCGCCGCGTCGCCGCTTCAGCCGTGCCCTCAGCCGAAGGTGTACAGCTTGCTGGAGGACGACGAAGACGAGGCTCAGCCCAACGTAGAGCTCCGCGAGCCGCCGCGCGCTGTCGGCTCGGTGAGCCGCCTGAGCGGCACTGCGCCCCCCACCGCGGCGGCGTCCACGGAGCCGCAGCGCGAGGCTCTCTCGCCACTCTCTGCCGCCGCCGTGACCACAGTGACACTTTCGACACGAGGCGGCAACGGGCTCGCCAAGATGGATGCGCTCGTGTTTGGCATGCCGAGAGTGGCGATGACTTGCGGTGGGGCGCCAGGGAGCCGCAAGCGCGCTGCGGAGGACGCCAGTCGTACTGGCCCGGCGAGGGCGCCTGGGGTGGCGAGCTGCGGTGGCAGCACCGGCGGCAGCAGCAGCACACAGCCGAAGATTGTGTCAGCCGCTCGCTCTCTTTCATCCCCGGCGCTGCGGCAGGACCGTCCATCGTCCACGACGTCCCTCGACACCGCGCTTCTCACGCCACAGGAGCGTGCGACACCGGCGACGATCTCGCCGTCGCGCGACCTGCAACAGCGCGGCTCGCCCTCCGCGTCACCGGCGGCGCAACCTCCTCCCCCACCCCCGTCTTCCCCACCGGCGGTGTCGAGGCCCTCGTCCGAGTCTGCCCTCGTCGCATCGTCTCAGGAGCCCGTGGCTGACACATCCGTGTCAGCGGTGCCGACGCAGCCGGCAAAAACACAGATGAAGCTGTCCGACTTCTTTTCAAAAATGGCGTGCAAGCGCTGATCCGTCACGAGCGCACACTCACACAGAAAGTGTCCATAGAGAGAAACGCACAGCACCAAAGAGCAGACCTCAAGAGAGGATAAGGAGAGACAGGCACGTGTGTCTCTCTGAGAGCGGTGGGGGAGGCAGGCAGGGTGTTTTTCTGATGACGCGGCGACGTTGGTCACAGACTCTCGCGAGTCTACACACGAGCGTACATAGCCCTCCCCTCTCTCTCTCTCCTCCTCTCCTCCACTCTTGTGTCGCCGATCATAGAGATGGGGTGCTCGTTGCCCGGCAGTGGGAGACGACCTGCACGGTCCGTACATCCCAGCAGGTGCGTCGCCATAGACTGCGGAGAAGTCGAGACGCAATTCTGAGGGCCCCCCTTGTTTTTTTTTTTTTTTTGCAAGATATACACCCCTCGCCACCGACGGCACGCACGCACGTACAAACAAACAAACAAAAAAAGAAAACACACACACGCACATGCGTGATATGCTGGTGTAGTGCTGCTTGTTTGCGTTCTTGTTGGTGGGTGCTCACGAGTGAAACGGCCTCCGGCCTACTGTCAGTCCGTGGGAGTGGTGGTGTTCAAGTGTCAGCTCTGCCCCGCACCTCACGCGGCTCCCTCATCTTCTCTGTGTGCACTCATAGAGGAGGGAGAGAAAGAGAAAGGGAGGGGGGAGGGGAGCGCTCGTTAGCCACAGTGGAGAGAGTGCTGCTGGACCCGAAGGAGCGACGTAGGAAGCGCTCCGCGTCGCTCCTGTCCCTCGTCCCATCGACCATCTAGTGCATCTTTTATTCATCCTATCAACTCTGTGGAGACTTCTGCATTTCTTTGAAGTGGCGGCTCTCTTCCGCGTGCCGTGCAAGAGGACGTCACGTCTCCTGCCCCCTTCTTTTCTCACACACGCCCTCCACGTATGGGGCGCCGTGGCGCTCGTGTCGCGCAAGGAGGACCTCCACACATGCCCCTTCCCACTCATCCTCTACCTTCCTCTTTCCTCCTCTGCGTTGTTGTGAGTGGCACATACTCATACACACACATACACACATGGTGTGGCTTCTCATTGCGTGAACCACATAACACAACACATTTGGACGCCTCTGCTCGTCACCTTCGCGCTGGCACGTACATCACTGAAGTCCACCGTAACATCGAACAATAGCTGTCTGCAGTCTCTGTGTGTGTGCGTGTCTGGTGTGTGTGTGTGTGTGTTTCACTTTCTCTATCGGGTGTGTCTGCATATTGGTGGACTACCCATTGCTCGTCCCTCCCCCTCTCCTCCTCCTCTTCTCCCTCCTCTGTAGTCTTCCCCGCTTTGCTCCTCAACAGGATCATCTTGAGGAGCACCCCACATACACACCGAACGCAATAGCAGGCTTGCTGGATCTCCGGCGCCACCAATACAAACAAAACAACACACAAAAAGGACAATCTAGTTGCTGCTGCAACCACAGGAAAGGGGGCCGATCGTCTCCGATCTCGTCTCACCACACACTCCATCGGCCCGCCTGTCCTTCCTCTTCCGCCACTCACACGCCGTGTGGGTTGGTTTTCTTCCTTTGTTTTTTTTCTGTGTGTGTGTGTGTGTGTCTGTTGTGCGAGTGTTCTCCTCTACTTGAGCGCTTCGCGTCTCTGTCTCTCTTGTTTTTTTTTTTTTAGATTCTCTTCGTCTCTCCGTGTTGTTGACTTGTTCACTTGCGGCACGATTTGTGCTCCGTCACCCTCCCTCTCAGCCTCCTCCTCCTCCTCCTCTCGCCCCTCTCTCTCTTCTCTGCCGTGAATCTTCTTCTCTCTCTCTCCCATCCCGTGGCGTGTCTCCCGTGCTCTCGGACTGTCCCACTTCCCCCCCTTTTCCTTTTTCTGTATAGTGTCACCTCCGGCCTCGTCTTTTTGTTGTTCAAGGCTCCCTCTGTGTCTCTACTCGTGCCTCTGAAGTGAACGATTGTGCGCGCGTGCGCTTGTGTATCTCTCCCGTGTTGCTGCTCTGTGTGTCTCTCTCCCTGTTTGTGTGTGCGTGCTTCGCTCTCCTCCTCTCCTCCTCTCTTCGTTCTCTCTCTGTCTGACTTTGTATGCTTGTGTGATTTGGGTCAGTACTTTCTCGTTGCATTGCGCTCTCCTCTGTTTTTTTTTTTTTTTTCTGTTCTTTGCTTTCGTTGTTGTTGTTGCTGTTGTTCTCTGAGAGTGGATTGTGTGTGTGTGTGTGTCTTCTACGGTTGTAACGATTTTGTTGGCAGCCTCCCCGCGCACGCATTGCTACGCGGCGTCGTGTTCGCATCTACACGAAGCTTGGCCACGCGCAAGCTCGCATACGAACACGCTGGAGTGCATACCGGTGAAGGCGAAAGAAGCAAAGCCTGAGCCGACAAAGCACATATAGAACGAGAAGGAGTAAAAAAAAAAAAAAGAGAGAGAGAGAAACTGCGCGTGTGTACGAGTCCTCCTTTCCTCCCTCTCTCTCCAACACGGTCGGGACGTATCTCGCTAGCAACTCCGTGATCGCCTTGTCCGACTCCTTCAAGTCAGTTTCTGCTCTTCGCGAGGGTCGCAAGTCTTACCTCTCCGCCATCTTCCTCAAAGAAGCGTCTCTGCTGTTTTTGTTCTGTTTTGTTTTATCGCGTACGCGGGTGTGTTATTGTTGTCTGTGTTTTTACTCTGTGAGTTTTCCCTGTTCTGTTTGTGGTGCTTTCAATTCTATCTTTTTTTTTTTTTTTCTTAGCTGTCGGTGTTGTTGTTGTGTGCGGTAGAAGCCGCCGCGTCGATCACCAGCTTGAGGCCCGTCTGCGTCTTCCTTCTTTTTTTTTTTCTCCATTTCTCGCGCGCATTGCTCTGTCCGCTTTCTGTGTTGTCTCTCCTCATTTTTTTTTTTTTTGTTTTCCAGGATGAACACCGATTCAGGCCGCACCTCGGTGGATAGCTCTCCACCGCGTGCTCCACGACACACTCCTCTCGCTCTCCCTGTCGCCACCGCCACTGTAGAAGACGGCGCCGCCACCTCAGCGAGGGAGCACCGCCACCGTAGTGGGACACCGACGGTCACCCCCGCAGCCAGGTCTACCCCAGACGCATCACAGTGCGTCACGAGTCGGCCGGGCGATGTCGTGGGTCGCCCGCTGGTCGACCACCCGCTGCGCGCGGACGCGCCAAGAAAGACGGTCGCCAGTCCGGTGCCGCCGCGTGCGGCGACGGCCTCGGCGGGAGGCACCACAGCGTTGCCGAGGGAGGAGTCGACCCTGCAGACCTCGGAGACGCGGCGCAGCCACAGCCCCAGCGGCTTTGTGACACGTGACACGTCGTTCATAGGAGGCGCAGCACGCGAGTTGTCGGTCTCAGAGGCCTTCACCCCCCGCCCGCCGATCCGGCAGCACAGCGTGATGATGACAGCCGGCAAGCGCTACCGCCCGGTGGCGGAGGATCTCGTGGGCAACCGCCCATTCCGCCCCTTCGCGTCCTTCGATCCCGTGAGGTCGAGCTCCGCGCCGCAGGAAGCTGCAGAGGCAGGCGGAGTGCCGGCCGCGGACGCAGGCTCGGACTCGCAAACACGCTCTGGCCTCTCCGTGCGGCCGGAGAGGACGCGCACGTCCTCGGCTCTCCCAGGCCGGCACAGCATTGACACTCCGCGTGGCGGTCACGAGGGCCTGCTGCGGGCCTATCTGCTTGGCGACGCCACAGAGCTGCAGCGACTAGACAGCAACGACCCCATCAACAACTTCACCTTCTTCGTCGGGACCAGTGACCCAGAGGAGCCGCACTCATCATCGTCGTCGTCGTCGTCAGGGGAAGAGGAGGAGAACGCGCGGCAGCCGGCGGACCGCCCTGACGCGTCCGAGGCGCAGCACGTGCCCTTCGGCACCCCCTCGCAGCAGAGCCTCTCGAGCTCCAAGTCCGCCAAGGACGTTGCCCGCGGGTCCCAGCGGGTCTCTCAGGACGCAGAGGAGACGGCGAACCTCGTCGAGACGCTGACACGCTCTTTTGCGCAGCAGTTCGCGAACCGCAGCGCACAGTTCGGCGGCAGCGGGAGTGGTAGTGGTAGTGGTGGTGGTGCTGGTGGTGGTGGTGGTGCTGGCGGTAGCGGAGGTCAGCTGGAGTCGGAGGCGAAGATGTTGGCGGCAAATGGCGGCGGGGAGGACGAGGACGTGGCTGCGCGGGAGGAGAAGGCGGCGGAGCACTACCGCCACATGCCCATGCATGAGGCACTCTCCTGCGTGACACACGAGAACTTGGAGGACGACACGGTGAGCTTCAAGGCGGCGTGGGAGAGTCTCACGTCCGACGGTCTGACACGCAACGTGTTCTTCAGCCTGCGCTGCACCCTCTTCGCCGTCACGCCCGCCTTCATCCTCGTGGAGCACTCAGCAACGAAGGATTGGTTTGTCGCCGGTGCGCTCGTGCCGGTGATGGCGGCCCTGTTCGCGCGTCCGTCGCTGGGGGCGTTGATGATCACGCTGGTGGCGGTGTTCCAAGCCACGGCCGCCTTCCTGACGTGGGGTGTTATGATGAACGCCGTCGGGGCGAAGAACAGCGTGTCCGGGTGGTGGTGCGGCGTCATCTTCGGCTGCGCCTTCTTCTCCTTCTTTGGCGAGGTGCCGTCGAAGCGGTTCATGATGATGTTCGTCATCATCATCATGCAGACCGAGCACTCGCCCGGTGGAGAGACGCTCGTCTTTCCGGCGCAGTTTGCGTGCGACATGATCATCGCCTGCGGCTTCACGCTCGTGGCGACGTTGCTGCCCTTCCCGACCCTCTCTTGCCGACAGGCGGACGATGGGCTCCTCTCCCTGCACAAGCTGTACAGCGCCGGCGTCGGCAACGCCATGAAGAGTTTCTGGGCTCCTGTCAGCATAGACGCGAAGATGGCGCTCGCCCAGATGCCCTTCCTCAAGATTGCCGGCGTGACGGCGAAGGTGCGCATGGCGGTGTACTTCACCACGTACGAGCCGGTGGAGATGAACCTGAACAACCTGCTGCGCGGCCAACGGCTGGCGATGCTCCAGCGTATCAAGATGCATCTGTACGCGATGTCGGCCGCCGCGTCGAACAGGCTGGAGCACGCGCGCGTGGTGCACCGCAGCCAAGTGCGGCAGGACATCAAGGAGTTCGAGAAGCGCGTGCAGACGCCGGCGATGAACCTCGCGGCGGAGGTGATGAAGGTGCTCGCGCAGATTGGTGGCTTCATCGACCCCGCTGAGGTCATCTCGAAGGTGAGCTTCGACGCGATGGCGGAGAAGGCGCAGGTCTTGTCGGACATCATCGAGCGCGAGCGGCTCGAGATGCTCTTCCTGCGGTCGCTGCCGGAGGAGGAGACGAATGCGTGCCTCGGGTGTCTCGGCTTCCACTTTAGCCTCATCGACATCGCCATGGACCTGCAGCGCTTCGAACAGGCGATGAAGACGTTCAACCCCGCCGCGTTTCCGAGTCTGTGGCAGCGCGCCGTCAACTTCTTCTTCCTCGACCGGTGGAACGACTTCTGGACGGAGCTGCCGAAGCGCTTTGCCATGAACACCCCCTACGACATCCGCCTTCTCAAGGACACCATCCGCTACACCGGCGCCTTCACCGTCGCCTGCGCCTTCACCCTCAACTACGATCACAACAACATCTACTTCTTCGGCATGGCGATCCTGGTTCGGCTGGCACAGCAAACGGCGTCGGAGACGCTGGCGATCGGCATCTACCGCATCTGCGGTCTCTGCATCGGCGCCTCCCTGGCCTACATCACAGCGAACAAAACGCACAACCTCGTCGAAGAGACGCTGCTGTCCATGACGTGGGTGTTCATCGCGCTGTGCTTCTCGCAGCACCCGGTCTACGCCGCCGGAGCGCAGTACGTGTGTGTGACATGCATGGCCGGTCTTCGCCTGGCGCCGACGCCGGCGCTGCTGATGACGCGCGTCACGGACAACGTCTTCGCCTTCATCTCGTACTTCATCATCTGCACGTTCATCTTCCCCGTCGACCCGATCCGGGTGCTGTGGAACACGCGGACGAAGTGTTTCATGAGCCTGAACGACCTCGCCCAGACCATCGTCAGCCTCGGCTGCGCCCCCATCACGCAGACGGGGAAGGAGGCCGAGTTCTTGGTGGCCAAGGCACGTGGTCTCGTCGGGGCGCAGCAGCTACTGCTGAAGACGTACGGCGACTGGATGGTCAAGTGTGACACGGAGCCCACCGTGCGAGGCGGCGACTACCCGGTCGCCGCCTGCTCGCGGCTGCGACTGGGGCTGAGTGAGGTGATGTCGCTCGAGGAGGCGCTCGTCGCTGCCATGGCGAGGCTGCACCGCCCGCGAGATCAGCCGCCCGGCATCGTCCTGCGCGACATGATGGAGCTCACGCGGCCCTTCCTCCTTGACGCCGGTCGACTCATCCACAGCTTCTTCCAGAGCATGATCGACGCGACGGAGAACTGGCAGTCGTGGTCGATGGAGGAGCCGCTGCACACCATGTGGAAGTCGCTCCTGGCGTGTCGCAGTCTGCACCACGTCACGGGCAACATTCAGCGCAACTTCTTCGCCGCCGTGCAGGAGGTGGAGCAGACGGACAAGGAGATGCTGAACATGTACCTGAACTCCTCCACGGTGGCGGACGCCTTCTCAAAAGACGTGGACCCGTCCACGATGGTGGGCAAGGGGAACGAGAGCCTCGTCAAGCGCATCCTCGCCATGAGCTTCCACCTCACCAAGGACACCGCCATCAGCCGCGACGACATCCAGGCCTTCAATGCCATTGTCATTGTCGTGGAGCTGCTGCTCAAGTCGATGGGCGAACTGCTCCCCCCGATGATCGCCATCTACGAGTTCGAGAAGTCGCGGCATGTTTAAAGTCTTGTCCCACAGGTGACACATGTCGGGATGGTGGTGGTGCGCCATTTGTGTGTGTATGTGTATTTGTGTGTGTGTGTGTGTGTGTGTGTGTGTCTGTTTGCGCAGCGCTGCGCGTGTGTCTTCTTTCCTTGTCTCCCCCTTTTGTCCCATGTTCTCCTCCTTCTCGGGTCTCGTGCACTCTGGAGGTGTTTTCGCTTGCTCTTCTACGTTGTTCAGCTCTGTTTTTTTTTTTTTTTTGTATCAGGAGAGAGGAAGCAGATGCAGTGGCTGTGGTGGCGTGCCAGCAGTGGAGACTCAGAGGGTGGATTGGGCACGACTCTCCCATGGTGTCCTCTGGTGGACGTGGAGGGAAAGGAGGAGGAGGAAGAGCAGGAGGTCGACGGGTGTGCCACGACGCACGCGGCGACCCGGCGGTGGAGCTCCGTGCCCAACAGCATCTCCATCTTAGACGAAAAAAAAAAAAAAAAGGCCCTGGTTGGGAGGCTCATGAGGCACGAAACAGCAGTCCAGCCTTGATGTTTGTGGACACTGCACGAGCGGACATCACGTGTGTATCTCCTGCGTCCTCCTCGTCGTCGTCTGGCTGAAAAAAAAAAAAAAAATGCGGCACGACTCGCCGTCGCTACTGCCCAAACAACATGTCCACCTCTCTCTCTCTCTTTCTTTCTCTTTCTGTGTCTCACTGTTTTATTTCATCTTCTGCTGTTCCTTCTCACAAAGAGACCGGCCTCACCTCCATAACCGTCTCCTTTTCCCCTCCTCCCCATCTCATCTCATCTGCCACAGTCCTCGCGAAGTTCGCGGTGACGAAGTGGGGAGACGAGGGCATTCGGAGGAGGAAGGGAGGAGGCGGTGTGGTACCATGGCGGCCCTTCAGCGCGCTGCCGCGTCTGCGGAGATCGCCCTGCTGCTCGAGTGCGGCGCCGACTACGTTGCACGTGGGACGCAGACGCTCTCCATGCCGGCTGTCTATGCCACGCTGGACGCGGTGGAGCTGCTGTGGCAGCAGTGCACGACGCAGGCGCAGCTCTCACACACTGCGCGTGTGCAGGGAATGCAGCACTTCCATGCCGTTCACGAAGCAGCTGCCCGCTGCGTGCCTCTCTCCTCTGCTCGCTGGGAGAAGTGGCTCGCGGGTCTCGGCCCGCACTCAGCAGCCGTCGCTGACGGCACCGCGGACGTGGAGGCGGGGCTGTCGCCGTTGCTGCAAGCGGTGCAGCGGGACTTGGTGACAGCCTACTGGGGATGGTTCCGGCGGCTGCACTGGGGCAGCCCCTCCGCCGCGCGTGCCGGCCTCTCCCTTGTCCTTGAGGAGGCGGACCGAGCCCTCGACAGCGCTAGCGGAGCGCTGGCCGCGTGCACGGGGGCTGTCGTGTCTGTGGAGCAGCTGGAGACGGCGCTCGCAGCCCCGCTGCAGGCCTTCGCGCGGCTCTCCGCCGAGTCGGCGCACCTGTTTGCTGATCACCCGCTCATCGGGCGACTGGAGCGGCTGTGGCTGAGCGAGACTGTCGGCCCCGCGCTGGGCGTGTCGGCGGAGGCCGCAGTGGAGGCGCTGGTGCGGCGGTCCTTCAAGAGGGATGTGCAGCTGCCCTCCGCCGCCTTGCCGGAGCTGCTGCGCGAGTACGAGGAGAGTGAGGTGGAGGAGCGCAAAGCGAAAGATATCCTGGCCAAGGGACACGCCACCATGAAGTCTTCCTGGATGCGCGCGGCGTCCGCGCTGCAGACACAGACGGCGCTCCTGGCAGGGACGGCGGACTCGGCAGCAGCATCTACCGACGCTGGCGCCGCGCCACTCCCGTCGCCGCGGGAGGTAGCGCGGCTGGAGGAGCTGCGGGACGACCTGCTGCGTGAGCTGAAGCGGCTGCCCGGCGGTCGTGGGTGTCTGCCGGCGCTCGGCCTCGTTGTCCAGCGCCTCCTAGAGGACTTTGGCGCAACGACGTCACGGGGGGCGCCGTCTGGTGGACTCAGCAGCTCACAGACCCACTTCTACCTCTACCTCCTCCACCAGTGGTTCGCGGGCTACATCGGCTCCCACCACCGCTGGTCAACGACGGACATGTTCGCGGCGCCGGACGACTCGGACTTGTGGGGCTTCGTGCTCGACCGACACGCGGTATGCCTCACGTGGGCCCTCGCGTCAGAAGAGGCGCCGGCGCCAGATGGGCTGGAGAGCGGCGCTCGTCGGCTGTCCGCAGTGGAAGCAGCGGCGGTGGCGGTGGAGAAGCTGCGGGCCATCTTGTACTCGGTGGTGCATTGCCTGCAGCTCTACCTCGCCTCGGTGGTGAGCTTCACAAGTGCGGAGAAGCGCGAGGTCCGTCAGCGGGCGGTCACCGCCGCTTCGCAGGCGTGGGTGCAGGAGGTGGCGGTGGAGGTGTTCTGCCGCGCACTTTTGAGTGATGTGCTGGATGCCTCCTCGGCTCCTGAGGGGGACGAGCAACAGAGTCACGTGGAGACGTGCATAGAGCAGCGTGCGCTTGTGGTGGAGGCGGAGCTGAAGCTGGTCATGTACGACGTGATGCAGATGATGCAGTGTCCGAGGCACTCGACGGAGCGACTGGAGACGTTTGTGCAGGCCGCGCTGGACTGCTGTGACGCGTGGTGTGTCGCTGCGACGAACGAGCCTCACGGTGCAAGAGGATCGCGGTCCGATGCAGTGCTGCCCGCCATCGCAGTGGTGGGCCGCTGCCTCACACGCATCGCGTCACGATTGCGCAGCGACGTGGCGGCTGCAGCCGAGGTCGCCGACGCGAGCGTGAGTCTGTATCGCCGGCTCGTGCTGTGGCTGAAGCACGCCATCTCCATCGTGACCGCTGTCGGGGGTGATCCCGGCCCTCTGTGGGACGAGTGGACGAGCGTAGTCGCGATCCCCCTTGTCTGCTCTGCCGGGAGCCGACCAGGTGACGAGGCATCTCCTGCTACGGTGGCCCCTCTCATGCTGGGGTACGCCGCCGCAGCTGCTGTGCAGGGACGTAGTCGATCGGCTCTGCAGGCCGCAACGAGTGGCGGTCTCGACGGCATCTGCTGGGAGCGTCGGGCCGCGGCCAAGGCCGCGCCGCAGGGCTCCGCGGCCTCCATCGCGGCTGCAGACGTGGATGAGGCCGGGGTGATGGGTCAACAGCGGGAAGCAGAGGCGCATCTCCAGCCGCCGTTGAAGAAACCACGAGGCGAATGAGCGTCGTCGGAGCGGGGGGGAGGGGGTGCGCAGAGGGGTACCTCGTCGCCGAACCGCAGTCGATGACTCTCGTGACATTGCACACGTGACCACCGACGTGTGTGTGTGTGTCTGTGTGTGTGTCGAGGTTTGTGGAAAGATGATTCACCTCCCCCCAACTTGGGGGACGGCGTCGATCTCGCGCGGGTGCAGCCGGGGTGTGAAAGGGGTGCGGTGTCGTAGTACTGGCGTCTGCGCAGGCGGCCTTACACATCTCTCCTCAGCCCTCCGCGCGCCTGCTGTTTCTTTCCTCCATAGCGAGCTTCCTCTCTACATCTCTCCCGTCTCTCTCTCCTTCTCTCACTTCGGATTCTTGTCTCATCACGACCACTCCATCGTGTGTCCCACATCACTTCTTGTGCGCCCCTTCGCGCACGGTGCTCCTCCACGTCGCTCCCTCATCACTGGTGATGCAGTGCGTTTTTCATTCCTCCCCCGCTTACTCTCCCTCGAGCTTGTCCTATCTTGTCCCGTCAGCCGCTTCCCACAAAGCTCATTACCCGAATCAACTTTCCAGTGACGTGTACGACACTCTCCCCTTCCCCTCCACCTCTCTCTCCTCTTCAGCCACCTTCTCTCTCCTCCTCCCCCTCCCGCCCTCTCACCGTGCGTGCTTGCTCTAATCTGCATCGAAACGCACCTACACGCCTTCCTCTCTCTCCCTCTCTCTCTCGGACACTCTGTGCTCCACACCGTTGGCGACCACTCAGGCACTGTGCCGGGGTCACAGCGGAGCCTAACGTCGCGGATCCTCCGTTGTCACGTGCGAACGGTGGTCCGGGTCAATCAGCACCACGAGCTAGCGAGGCAGTAACGGAGCATCCTCTACTATCAGAGGTCACGGCTGCCACTAACATCACTGCTTCCCCCGTCTCCCCACCTCCCTTCCTCTTCCGCGTGGGTTCTCTCTCTCTCTCTCTCTTTCTCCTTCTTTCTTTCTCCGTCTCTTGTCCGCGGTCTGCGTCGCGTTGACTCTACTCAACTTGTTTGTTGTTCCGCCACCTCCACCCCCTTTCCTGCCCTCCTTGTTCTCTCTGTTCTGTCTTGTGTGTGTGTGTGTGTCTGTGTGTGTGTGTGTGTGTTTGTGTGTGTTTTACGCGTTGTCCGACACTTTGTGCATTCACGCACTTGGACTTTCTTTTTTTTTTCTGTGAGTGTGTCTGTGAGTTCTCCTACTTCTCGATCTGCTAGTGTGGCACCTTCTTCCTCCCTCTCTCTCTGTGTGTGTTTATAGCAGATTCTGCCGTGTAAGAGCACTTCGCTGCTCATGTTCGAGGAGGTCGCGTTCGACGACGGCGCCGTCGCCGTGGCGCCGCGCGACGACACACGCCGGGTGTTGCAGGACGCCACTCCTCACGCGCCGAACGTCAAGGCGTTCGTGCGCTTCCACCACCCCGGCGAGGAGGGCTTCAGCGTCGTGGCTGGCGCGTGTGACGACGCGGACGCGCGCCACGACGCGCACTTCGTGAGTGGCGATGCCTGGATGTCAAAGAACTGCCACTGCATCCAATGTGAGACTCTCCGCGTGCTGACGCGCTTCACCGAGATGCGCGCGCAGCCTGACGTGTCGCCCGTCATTGTCCTCGTTGACCTTGACAACTTCGGCTTCAACCAGTTCAAGTCCATCCCACCCTACGCAGATGTGGAGCTCCTGAAGCATGTTATTGTGTGGGCCTTCTTTGGCTCCTGCTTCACGCGTCACCACCGCGCGTGGCCGAGTGCAGAGTCGGTCTGCGAGCCGCTGCCGAATCGTATCGCACCCGCCTCACCCACAGTCGCGGCGAAGCGATCCATCTGGGAGATACTGGTGGAGACACATCAGGTCTTCTTCACGCCTTGCGGGGGGCAGTCGCAGGCCGCCGACAGCGTGATGCACCGCGTCTTGCAGGCGCTGCACGGGGTGGAGACGGTGCTCCTCACCGGTGATGTGCGGCTCATCAACGAGGTCTACCGGAACCGGAGGCTGCTCGGCATGAAGTCGCGGCGGCACAACGAGGAGGACATGTCTGACCGCCTCACCATCATCAACGTGGATGACCTGGACAAACGGTTCGTGCCGGTGTGGCGAGCGCTGTGCCATCGACTCCGCGTGTCCCTGCGCGACACTGGCGCAACGAGCAGCAGCGAGGAGAGCGATGATGGTCGGCTCCACTACTGACAGACACACGTACACCAGTGCGAGCGCCGCAGGCTGTTCGTTGGCGTTTCCTCGCTGACCTACGCACCAGGTCCCCTCTCCTCTCCCGCCGCCTGCCACGCACAAACTGTCCCGCACTATCGGCCCTGCATCTTTTTTGTTGTTGTTGTTGTTGGGAGGCGGTGGTGGAGCGATGCACCGTCGGCGAAAGATGCCACTCGTCTCTGCAGCATACACAGACAGACAGACAGGCAGACACACAGACTCACGTCGGCGTTTGCACGTGCCATCGCATCACTTCATGTGTTGTTCTCCTTTTTCTGTTTTTTTTTGTTACTTTTTTTGTCTTTTGATTCACGCCTCCGCCGTCACTGCTGTTCGTGTGTTTCACGGGAGCAACCCAGATCATGCGTCGCATAGACTCCCCCTCTTCTCCTCTTCCCTCGTCCATCACCACCGCAAGCGGTGCGCGTTCTCTCCTGCATGACCCTCCTGCGTACCGGTGAGCTTCGCTTCGTTTCTCTTCTCTGTGTGTGTGTGTGTGTATGTGTGTGTCTGTTTGTTTCGCTGCCTCTGTCCTTCATTTTCCGAGTACGGCGGTCTCGTGTTGTTCGCTTGTGAACTGCCTCAACTCCGACTTTCCTGGACGTTGTTCTGCCTCGCACTTGTGAAGGACACATGGTCTTGTGCTCTCTCTCTCTCTTCCCTTCTGTGCACATGTGTGCGTGTACGTGTGTGACTGTCTTGGCTCTGTACTCCTCTGCTGGTGTGTTTGTGTGTGTGTGTTTTGCTCCTATTTCTGTGGTGCTTTTTTTTTTTGTGTGTTCTCTTTGCTGATTCTACTATTGTTCTGTTCTCAAACTGTGTGTGTGTTTGTGTGTGCGGCTCGAGGTGGTCGAGCACCGCACTGGGAAGCATGAGTTCCCGCTCTTCCTCTTCCCTCTACTCCGCGCATCGTCTGTGCCTCACCCACTCTCAATCTCTCTTCCTCTGTCCCCCCTCCCCTCTACCTTACTGCTCTTTCTCTCGTCCAGCGTTCCCCATCCCTCAGCTGCGTGATGGCGCAACTCGGAGGTCGTGCGATCGAGGTCTTCGTCCAACGCCGTGCCGTCCCTGACCTCCCAACATTTCTTTTTTCTTCAGCGGTGGTGAGACGGTCCACTGGCCTGTGAAGGTCGCCAGTGTTGGTGATGGGTGGAGAGAAGCAGGAAGAGGATGTGGGAGGGGGAGGTGAGAGAGAGAAAGCTAAGAGCGGAGAAACACAATCGCTACTGCATGTGACAGTATGCGTGTGTGTACATGTGTGTGTGTGTGTGACAGAGTCACTCCGTCGCTGCCATGAAGACAGTGATGACTAGCGAGAGGCGAAACGGAGCTGAGCTGTGTCGTCGGGTCCATAGACGTCAACTTCTCTCTCCTGAGGAGTGTGGACATCGTCGCTCGCCTTCTCTGTTTCACAGGACGTACACACAGACACACACACAGACACACACACACACCGGCACACCCTCTCTCTCTCTCCTCCTCCCCTCGCCATGTGTGTGTTGCGCATGCTCATAAGGAGCGAAGCAGCAATCAGTGTAACTCTCCCTCCGCGTCCCCCCCCTTCCTCGTCGTACTTCGCGTCCTGTCAGTTACGGTCATCTCCTATACAAAAAGAGAGAGTGACCGATGACGGAGTGGGGGGAGAAGAAAGAAGAAAAAATACATAAAGAGGCTGATGTATGTCCACCGCTTTCAGAGCATCTTTTTTTTTTTTCTTTTTTGTTGTTGTTGTTTGTTGTTTTGCTAATAGAAGCCACACACTAGCTGCTCGTCATGGTGTAGTGCTGCACGACGCTCCTTTCCTCTCCCTAGCGTGTCCCCCCTGGCCGGTGCAAGTGCCATCGGCGCTGTGGTGCCCGTGCCAACTGGAACTGGAAGGATGCATGTCAGAAAGCGAGAGAGAGAGTGAAGAAAAAGGGAAGAGAGGTTGTACTCGCATAGCGACGACGCCGCTGTCTTCTTCTTTGTCTTTAGATTGCGTTCCCCTTTTTTTTTTTTTGTGTTTGTGTTCCTCTTTCCCACCTTTCGTGTTTTTTTTTTTTTGTGTGTGTGTATGCATGTATGTGTGTGTGTCTTGACAAGCCGCTGACGCTTGTTGCCTGCTTGTCTCTTCGTGTTTGAGGTGAGGCAAGTGGAGGAGGGTGGCACGCCATCGTCACATTCTCCATCCTTCCCTTCTTCCCTCCTTCCCTCCTCTCTCTCTCGCCCACCCTCGACACCATTCGTCTCCTCTTTGCTGACCCGTGTCCGAACATCCATCATGGAGGCCGTCCGCTCGTGTCTCGCTCGCCTCCTGCTTCATCGCTCTACATCGTCCATCACGACCACCAACCGTCGTTCCTGGCGTGCGACCGGAGAAGAAGAGGCACCGACACACAAACCCAAACGCATTCACGGACACGTTTGTGTGCTGATCCGTGTGTGATGAAGAGTGAGGACGTTGTTCTCTTGCCACCGTGCTCCTCGCAAGCAGCAACTAGAGAGGCAGATGAGCTGGACAGCGATGGACCACCGGAGCTCAGACACGGGTCTGCGCGTTGAACACGACCGTGATTTGGACCGCCCTCCCCCTTCCTCCTCTTTGTGCTCTTGTCTGGATCAGCTCTGTCGGCATGTGTGTTCTTCCACGCCGACCAACTCTCTCTCCCCTATCCCTATTCCGCCTCTCTCGTTTCTTCGCCACCGCCTTCCGTTTTTCTGTGTGTGTGTGTGTGTGTGTGTGTGTGTGTGTGTGTGTCACTCGCTTTTCCTCTTCTTTTTTTTTTTTTCGTTCTTTCGCTTGTGTGTTTGATGCTTTGATGTTTGTGTGTCTCTCTGTGTCTGTTCGCTCTATGGCTGCGATGGCTACATGACTCTGCGTTGCCCTGCATGGCTCTGCACCGAATCTACTCTCCGTATCTTCTCCGCCTCGCGTGTGTCGTCGTTGTACGATTCTGTTGCGATGGTTTTGTGATTCGGTGTTCCGCAAAGGTGGCGCTTGTGTGTGTGTGTGTGTGTGTATCTGTGTATGTGTGTCTGCGCATGTGCTTGATTGTGCGACCGAGTGAGCGAGACTCATCTTCTGGTGGTCTATGCCTGCTGACAGACGAGGTTCTACTTCGCCGACATCGCTTGCGTCACGGAGAGAGAGAGAGACACGCACACACTCTACTGTGTTCATCGTTTTGTGTCTCTCTCTCCCCCTTGTGTGTGTCTCAATCCGTATGAATCTGTGTATCTGTGCTTTTTGTGCGTGTGCGTGTGTGTGCGTGAGCGTTTGTCGACGTGTGTATTTCTGTGTTTTGTTTTGTTTCTCGTGTGTGTGCGTGCGTCTCTGAGTTTGTGTGGACGTGTCACTCCCTCTCTCTTTCCCTCTCTCACGTTGTCTTCTCGCCGCACCGCCCGTCTGTGGTAGAGAGAGAGGCAGTAGACGACAAGAAATGATAAACGAGAAGCAGAAAAAAAACAAAAACAAGAAAACATGAAGAGGGAAGAGCTCGTGGTGGGTCCACGCGTGGCGGTTTGAATATACGGGGGAGTACGCCCAACCAAGTGAAGAGTTTCGACCCGTCCATGAACTATCCCTCGCGCTGCGTCTCCCTCTTGTACGATTTAAGTGTGGGTCACGTGTCACACTGCAGGACCGCCGCTTCTCGGATGTCCACATGCGCGCTCTTCATCACTACCCTCTCTTCACCTCCCCCTCACCTCTTACATCGGCTCTTCTCTGCACTCGATCGACACTGTTCCTCTGTTTCTTTTTTTTTTTTTTTTCTGGTGATGGGAATTCGCTGAACTGGGACAACGCTGCAGGCACCTCTCCATCTACGAGAGAGAGAGAGACACACACACGCACAAGGAAGCACTTGGTCAGAGACACCTGTGTTGGAGGTGCGCTCGAGGGTGCGCAGGAACGCGTTCACCTCTACCACGGTGCTCACTACACTACAGCCCTCCCCCCTCGAGACCTTTCCGCCACCTTGTACAGAGACAAGTATCATATCATTCAGTTCACCTCCAACAACAACAACAACAACAAAAAAACCCTGCGAGCGTGTCTGTGCTTGTGTGTTCACGCTTTCAGAGGCCAACACGTCCCCTCCGTTTTTTTTTTTTTTTCTTGGTGGGGCGGGTTCTTCTCTCTGCCGATGGGAGACGTCTTCCAAGAACGTGTGCGGGCGATGCGTACCCGTCTCTCTCACCTCTCTGATAATGTGGAGCAGCAGGAGGAGGAGAGGCTGCTGCAGCGGCGGGCGATGACCCACCGCTACGTCGCCGAGGCAACCGGCTCACTGGGCATCCCACGTGCAGAGACCAGTCCCGCCGAGCCCTCCGCCGCCGGCGGTCTTTCAACCCGCTCCGCTGGTCTCCGCGCTCGAGATGTGAACCGGATGCCTGTGGAGTCGCACAAGCCCGCGGCGCACCGCGCTGGTGTTGACGTGTCAAGGCGTGCCGCCGCACCGGTAACGAGTGCGAAGCCGGCGACGGGCGTGAGCACGATGCTGCAGCTGGCGCGGCAGCACGCTGGTCCGTCGCTTGCAGCGCCGTCTCCTTCCGCTCTTGCCACCACCACCACCACCACGGAGCCCCTGTTGAGCACGACAAGGCCACCCACACCACATCACGCAGAGCCCGCGACGCGGCCAACTGCCGCAGCAGTGAAGCAGGAGAGGACGCCAGCCATGTTGCACACACCGGCGATGCCGGCGGGTGCGGCCGGACTGCACTCCTACAGCTTTCAGGAACGTTTCCCGCCGCCGCGACGGCATGCCGAGGCGCCCGCCGAGACTCACGGCCGCACGCCGTACCGCCACCAGGTGCCTGACGAAGGCAGCGCGCAAGAGAGCGCCGTGGTGGACGCACCGGGTCTAGAGAGCGAGACGGCCTTCGACGCCTTCCGCGTCGTGCAGGAGCGTCTGCGGCTCAAGATGAAACAGCTGACCACCACATCACTGCAGAGCACTTTGTGGGTGCCGGAGGACGAGAGCCATCACGAGTCGGGTGACGGCGCAGTGGCAGCGGCACCACCAGCGCGTGCGTACCCCGACTACGTGCACGCCGCCTACGAGGACGTCGAAGATTTGAGTCCGCCACCGCGGCGGCCCCCCGGCACCCGCGCAGAGACAGCCACCCCCACGAGGTCGCCGGACGATGCGGAGGTCCACGACGACGAGAACAACAGCGACCACACGTCCCGTGGGAGCACCACAGCACCACCGCCACGAGCGCCTGCGCTACGAACATCGTCGGGGTGTGGCGAGGTGGCGCAGCCGGCGGCGACGGTGGGTGGCGCTGCTGCCGCATCCCGTCCTGCAGAGATGGCGGCGTGCGCGGGTCTGTACTCCTCCGACTCCGGTGACGACCACGACGCCGCCTGTGATGGATCTGAGGGTCCGACCCAGGCTCGGGAACGTGCGCCGCCTCACTATGCAGGCTCTGGAGCGCCATCCCGTGGCTCCTTCAGCGACCCAACGTTGTCGCAGCGTTTGGTAGCGCCACTGACGGCGTCGGCGACCGCGGGAGTGTGTGGCGGAGCCGCGGAGCGTAGGAGCGGATCGTGGGAGTCATGGCGGCAGCCGGAGAGGACGAGTGCGAGACGCGCCGCTCGCCCAACCCTATCGGCTGGGGGGCACTCGTTGAGAGGGGCCGCTGCTCACGGCCGCTCAGCGGCGGGTGAGGTGTGGGGCCGCTGCCGGTCGAGGCCCGCATCCTCCTCCGTATCGGCGCCGCGCTCGTCGTCAGCGCGCGAGGGGAGCAAGGGGTCTACCGTGGGGCAGTCGCACAGCTCGACGCAGAAGGGCGCCGCCACGCGTCCTCGGCCAATCTCTCTCAACGTGGAGGCGACGGTGCTCTGTGCCGTCACAGGAGCGGAGCTCTTTGCGCTGCTGCGAATGCGCGGCCTCGTAGAGTCGGAGGGAGACACAGAGGAGTACCGGCTGCCCCCGGCACGGTGCCACCGGCTCTACGTCACCGCCGAGGAGCACCGGCAGCTGCTGCTCCTGCGTCAGTCACTGCACTCCATGGCCGAGGAGGAGCACCGGCACCGCGGACCATCCTACCAGCGCGCCACGCTGTCGGCCCGATCGCGCAACGCCGAGTTCGCCGCTCCGCCGCCGGTCTCCCGCTACTTGGACACAGCGTGAAGACAAGACGAATGGAAAAGAGGCCAACAGACGTGGCGGGGGTGGGGGTTGCGACGGTGCTCCCGCCATGAATGAGGGGATGAAAGAGAATGAGAGAGAATAGGGAGAGAGGTGCTTTCATTTCCCTCTCCTACACACATACATACATACATTCATACAAGCAGTCGCATCCATCCTCCTCCCTCCCTCTGTCTTTCTGTATCTCTCCACACCCCTTGATCACCCTGCTGTCGCTGGTTTCCTTTTTTTTTTTTCCTCTTGCCACTGAGCATTCCAGTGTGTGGTGGTCTGTCGAGGCACATCTGTGTTATGGTCGCTGCTGTTGTCTCCTCCACGATTCGCTTGTGGATGCTCCGTGGAGCATAGATAGACATGTCCACCACTCTCTGTCACACACATCCACACATACACACACACAGACACACACATACACGGTCTGATGCACTCTTCTAGATGGTAGATAAAAGGGGACACGAAACCTCCCTCTTTTTTTTTGTCTTTTTTTTTTTTTGCTTCTCCGTGCGTGTGTGTGTTTTGCTTGTTCGGCTGCACGGTGAGACCGTTGACGTACCACACACCGCCGTGGGAGGTGGATCGTATCGAGGAGGCGAACCAATAGAGCGAAACAAACGAACAAGCAGAGACTGAATGTGAACTGGTACTGCAAGCAACGCATGCCATCGGTGCAACACCCACTCCCATGCAGCTAGAGAAATGAAAAAAAAAAAAATAATAATAATAATAGGAGAGCGCACACCTCAACGTGAAGACGATGGCGTGACGGGTTGCGGACACGCCTCAGTCTCATCCAAACGGCCCGGCATGCCGGACGTACGCTACGGCGGGTGTTGTCCGGTAGAAGTGCACGGAATAGCGCAGCGGACGCTGCCGGTGAAGCAGTTGCTGAAGATCCCAATGTCGCCATTCGAAGGATACACACAAACACAAAAAAAAAAAAAGACAGACTGTGACGTCAATGATCTCTACTTTCCATAACTCTCTTTTTTTTTTCTCTCGTCGCATCCAACACGTGTTGTGATGCATCCACGACTTCCGCGTACCGCTCTCCCAACCCTCGCTGGCGCGCGCGCGCACAGACCACGTGTTTCTACGGAGTCCTCAGCGTGTAGGGAGCAAAGAGAGACTCTCGATTGTGTCCACAACACGGACTCGACAGAGTCCAGCACCTGGCAGAGGCTGCTCTTATCTGTACACTGAGGCACACACAGCGGGAGGGAGACACCTTCCTCCTCCTTCAATCACTCACGCACGCACGCACGCCTTTCCAGAGGCGAGCAGACCCCCCCCTCTCAGCCATGCTGCGGCGGTGCTTCTGTCGGGTGCTGCTGCAGATCAAAACGAGCGGCTGCGCCGAACATGCACGGGCAGAGGCGCTGAGGACGGCGCCTCTCGGTCGCACCCATGACGGTGCGAAGTGTGGAGACGCGACACACGTTCCGTGCCCGCCGAAGGTGCCAACGCATTCAGACCTGGAGCTCGGGTCACCGCTGGCGTTCGTGACGCCAACGACGCAGCTCGCAACCACTGAGCCAGAGCAGCGTCCGCACTCCGGCTCCGCAGCTGGTCTGACGCCCCCGCGCACAGGGAAGGGAAGCCACGGAGTTGTCGGAGGCGAAGGAGGTCAGTCTCCCCGCGCGCCGGCCGTCACTGCAGACGCTGCCGACGCGGGGTGCCCACCGCGCTCCGACCCCGGCGTCGCGACGTTCCTCATGACAGGAGAACAGGCGACGGTGTGCGACCTGGCGTGCCAGGGTGCGTCGCTGTTCATCGGAGGCGAGGCTGGGACGGGTAAGTCGTACTTGCTGCGGGCGATCGCAGAGCGGCTGAGAGCGCAGGGGCGACGGGTCGCCGTCACGGCCTCCACCGGCATCGCAGCGCTGAACATCGGCGGCAACACCTTCCACAGCACCTTCGGCGTCCCCCTGTCCTCTCCAGACGACGTGATGGACGCCAAGCTGAAGCGACCAGCGTCGCCCGAGTCCACGCACGAGGACACTGTCGAGGACGCTCTCCACCGCGACGCCGGCCGCGGCGACGAGGACGAGGACCGGGAGGAGACGGAGCACGGGGCAGCCGCGGCGCAGTCGGTGCTGGGCAGATGCAAACATCTACGCCGCCTGCGCTTCACCAAGGAGGGGCTCCTCGGGGAGGTGGACGTTGTCATCATCGACGAGGTGTCGATGCTGCACGCCGGAGTGCTGGAGTCCTTTGAACGCGCGGCGCGGCGCATGGCTGGGTGCGACGGAAGCCGGCCCTTTGGTGGGCTGCAGGTGATCCTCTCTGGCGACTTCCTGCAGCTCACACCATTCGCCGCCGGAGAGTCTGCATCCAACAGCACGCTGCGGCGGCGACGTCGGCGTCTCCGTGAGTTGATGGACAGTGCGTGCATGACCTACACCGATGACGACCGAATTGTGTGCGGCAGGGTCAGTCCACCGAGCAGCGATGCACGGCCGCCGCCGCCGCCAAGCGGCGATGACGGTGCCGCCCGGGTGGCGGCGGACGTGAGTCACGGATGCACCGTGGACGCACCTGACCTGAAGAATGCCAGCCACCCAGAACCCTGTGATGCACCACCGATTACGCGAGCAGGGGGCAAGCAGGAGGTCAGCAAGGCCGTCTCGCGCGCCGCAAAAGAGCGGCGTCACCGTGACCTGTGGTACTACGACAAGCCGATGTTTGAGAGCTGGTGTTTCCTGCACAACCTGCTTCACGTCGAGCTCCGCGAGCCGCAGCGGCAGCAGGACAGCGCTTTTTCCAGAGCGCTGAACGAGCTCCGGCGGGGACTGCTTCCCCATCGCCTGTCCAGGTCCGCCGTGCTCAACGCGCCGACAGAGGACGCCGTGCGGCTGCTGCCCACCAAGGCGGCTGTGAGGAACTACAACGATGCCAAGATGCTGCAACTGGAGGGGGCCGAGATGCGCTTCGCCACAGAGCTGATAACTGTGGACTCGATCGAGGTCTCTCCCAGAAGCGCGGTGAGCGCCGCGGGCGGCTGCGAGGCGATGCTCTTGGTGCACTACCGCTTCGGCTTCGCGCGAGATGGCGAGACGGCAGCGCCGAGGCGCTGCGGCCGACTCAAAGACGCCGAGGCGGTCGACCTGTCACGCCGACTGGAGGAGGTGTGCCTGCTCCCCCACGGCGCAGTCCATGTGCACAGTCTTCCATTGCTGTCGTCCTACTCTGCGGCCTTGTCCGCCGTGTGTGTGTGCTGCCACGGCACGTCGCCGTCGCTCGCTGAGAAACGGCGACGTGCGGTGCAGAATGTGCTCGAGATGTGGCCGTGCACCGGCGGTGCGAGCGGTGGCGTCGGGGAGACAGGGCAGGCGCCGGGGTCGGAGGGGGCGGCGCCGGTGCTCACGCGCGGAGGACGGCCGCCGCCGTTGGGCAACTTGTTCCCGCGAGAACTGGTGCGGGTTGAGGCGGTGGAGCGGGCGCAGCTCATACAGCGCCTTCGACCGCTTCTGCGCCGGTGCATGCAGGCGTCCGTGCGCAGGGACACCATCTTGCAGGAGAAGCGGCTGAAGGTCGGGTGTCGTGTGATGCTGCTGCGGAACTTGACGCAGCGCTGCGTGAACGGCTCTCTGGGGACTGTGGTCGCCTTCCGACCTTCTTGGTCCTGCAGCGACCTCGTGCCGGAGGAGATGCGGGCCGTGGCGACGCCGCCGCATCTCCTTGCCTGTGCGGGGGCTGCCGAGGTGCAGGACGACGACGACGACGGCGGCACCAACTCGCGTTCGGTGCCCATACCCGTGGTGCGCATGGACGCAGACGGTCAGGACGTTGCGATTCCGTGGATCATGCAGCCTGTGCCGGTGGTTCGACAGGACTGGTGCTTCACCTTGCGGGTGGCGTGCATGCCACTGACGCCTGCGTACGCCTTCACCGTTCACAAGATTCAAGGAGTGACACTCGACCACCCTGTCCTCTTCGACGCAGCGGACATGTTTCCGTGTGATCACTTGGTCTACGTGGCCGCGAGTCGGGTGCGCAAGTTTGAGCAGCTCCGCATGGTGAACCTGTCGCCCGGCATGATCTCCGTCCACAAGCCGTCCCTGCGCTTCACTCAGACCCTGCCCAGTGTCCAGCAGGCGGCAGAGATGTGGGCAGCGCGGAAGGCGAATCCGCACTCCGAGTCGCAGCTCTTCACACCCTCCTAAGCACACCACGTAACTCCCCAGTGACGGCTGCATCTCGTCTAGGATGCAGAGGTGGAGGTCCAGAGGACACGCACAATCCACCTCCACCGGTGCCGACTAGGCTACACAAGCGTGTGTGCGTCTTGATTTTTTTTTTTTTTTTTGATTCATCTGTTCTGTCTTCTCCACTCTCTCTCTCTCTTTCTCTATAACTGCTTCTTCCTGCTATTGCTGCTGCTGCTGCTCATCTCCGTTTTTTTTTTTTTTTTCATTCGTGTGCGCGTGCGCAGTTTGTCTCTCCGTCAACGTGATCGTCTCACACGCGACTCGCAAGACGAGGAGACATTCATGCATCACAACACGAAAAAAAAAAACCAAAAAGACAGACTCCAGCAGAAAGAAAAAAAAACAATCAAACCAACCACTGTAAGGGGAACTCTCCACAAAGGCGGCACTACTTGTCGAACACATCGAAGTGGCCCAGCGCCGACCTCGTCGGCCCTGGCGCGCGATGCTCGTGTCTGTGTGAGCAGTGGACAGAAGGTGTGTGTGTGTGTGTGTGTGTGTGTGGAAAGGGTTGACGGGTGACAGCACAGCTGTGCCGAAGGTACTCTCCTTCTGTCAGCTGCGTGCGTGTGTGTATGTGAAGGAACTCCCTGGAACACACCTTCACACACACACATGCGCTCGCGGAGGAAGAGAGAGCCACAGGAGTGGTGGATTGACTTCTCTTGTGCGGCCTTCCTCCTTCCCTCCCTCCCTCCCTCTCTCTCTCCCCTTCCGCCCGCTACCCAACGCAGTGGCCAGGACTCCCCTTCAATGTACAATCTGCCATCTCTCGTCCTTCTTTTGCTTGTCTTCCTTTTGTTTGTACTCGTTTGCACTTCTTATGCTCCTTTTCAAATCACACACACACACTTCCCTCTCTCGCCGCTCACGGGACTCACTCCTTCACCCATGCTTTTTTCTTCACTGTGTCACACACACACACACACACACACTCTGACACACACAAACAAACAAACAAACAAACAAACAAACAAACACGCTTCAGAGAATACGCCGCGGCCGCCTCTTCTCTTCTCCCCACCTCACACACAAACCTCTCCCTCCCTCTCTCTCTCTTCATCTCTTGTTTGTTTCTCACCGCTCAAAAGTGTATTCATCTGTCTCTCTCTCTCTCCCACCCTGTGAGTTCCTCCGCTCCTCTCTTTCATCACCATCTGCCCCCTCGCGTCTCTCGGAGACCGTCCGCGCTGCTTTCTGGTGTGGCAGAGGGTGTCTGCCTCTCACTACTTCTGCTTCACCTCCTTCTTCAACCCACCGCGCACGCCAGCGCTCAGACACCGACACACGCTCACAGATCTCCTTCTCTTTCTCCGTCCCGTGTTGCCCTCGTCACGATGGCGCAGCTCGTCAAGATCGATGCTGGCTACCAGGACTACGCGTGGGGCAAGGATGCCGCATCGAGCTTTGTGGCGAAGATGAAGGGCCTGTCAAACGACAACTCTGGCAAGATGTATGCGGAGCTGTGGGTGGGGACGCACCCGAGCTGCCCCTCCAAGATCGCCGACGGCAGCGGGCGTCTGCTGGACGACTTCCTGAAGGTCCCGGCAAACAACAAGGCATTCTTCTCCCCTGCGCACCAGGCGACGCCGTTCCGCAACACCGTGCCCTATCTGCTGAAGATCTTGTCCATCGGGACAGCCCTCTCCATCCAGGCACACCCGTGCAAGAAGCTCGCAGAGGAGCTGCACGCGGCGAAGCCCGACAAGTACAAGGACCCGAACCACAAGCCGGAGCTCATCTGCGCTCTCACGCCGTTCGAGGCTCTCTGCTGCTTCCGCTCTCTCAAGGCCATCATTGCGTTCCTGAAGGGCATCCCTGAGCTGGCGCAGCTGGTGGACGCCACCGCGGTGCTGGGGAGCTACCTCTCCTGCCCCGACAGCGGGCTGCCGGCCACCGACAGCGACGAGGAGAAGCAGGCGCTCAAGGGCATGATGGCGAAGCTGTACGCCGTGCCAGACGCCGCCGTGACCACCGCCCTGCGTGCCCATCTCCAGCGTATCGAGAAGCAGGGCCCCAAGTGCCCCGAGGACTCGCTCTTCACGCGTGTCTACGCGCAGTACCCTGACGACGTCGGCTGCTGGATGGTGTACTTCTTGAACTACGTGCAGATGGTGCCGGGGCAGGCGCTGTTCCTCTCCGACAGTGAGCCGCACGCGTACGTCAGCGGCGAGGGAGTGGAGATCATGGCATGCAGCGACAACGTCGTGCGCGCCGGCCTCACGCCCAAGTGGAAGGACGTGCCGACGCTGGTGAGCATGCTGAAGTACGACACGACGGGGCTCGCCTCCGCCCGCCACGAGAAGTCGAGCACGGAGGACGCAGGGCAGTGGCAGGTGCAGTACTATCAGCCACCGGCGCAGTTCCCCGACTTCTCCATCTTCCGCCTGCAGTACGAGCACACCTCCGGCGACGGTGCAACGTCCGTGACCCTGCCCACGATCGGGCTCGGGTTCTGCGTGGAGGGCTCGGCCACGGTGAACGGGACATCGGTGCAGGCGGGGGACTGCTTCGCCGTCCCACACGGCACCGTGACGTGCAAGGCGGAGGGAAAGAAGGCGCTTGTGTTTGTCGCCTCGATGAACGACTTGAGCGGCAAGACACCGAGCTCCTTGTGAGCAGAAGCAGCTCGTAGCGCTCCGTAGCAGCCGCAAAAGCCTCCAACGCCTCTGCCCTGACCCTGAACACACCTTTGTGCTTCTTCTTCTCTCTCACTCTCTCTCTCTCGTTGACACGAGGACGACGAGGATGTCAGAAGAAGAGGTGCGAGTAGGGGAAGGGGGAAGGTGGGGAAGGGAGGCGGAGAGGTAACCGAAACAGCAGAAGGAATCGAAGGGCGACAACACACACGTGCGCGGATACACTCGCAAGTGAGAAAACGTCTTAACGTTTTTTTTTTTCTGTTTTTTTGTTTTTTCATTGTCCCCTCGTCCCTCCTTCTTCTCTCTGTTTTTACTTCCACTCCTCCCCTCCCCTCTCCTCCCCTCCCTCCCCGCTTCACCACAAAGGATGCCCTCAATGAACATATGCAACATGCACAGACGCTCGCCTCACGTCGGCGATGCGCACTGTACGTGTCTGCCTCTGTATGCACCTGCGCAGGTGGGTGCGTGGCACCTTCCCTTGCTCCTGTGTCCTTTACCGGCACAGACCATCTCCCTTGTCGCCACCTCCGTTTCTTAGGCCTGTCGCCCTCTGTCCTCCACACACACACCTTGTTTTTAGGACTTATCTTCGCCGCCTTCTCTTTTCATTTCTGTTTCTCTGCACCTGTCTCTCTGTGTCTCTGTGTCTTTCGCGCCGTCTGACGGACACAGACACATGCCCACACGCACACACACACATGCATATACATGCACATACACGAGCATCCCGGCGATGGGCCTGGGTGCAGTGGCACAAGGGTGTGGAAGAGGAGGTGCTCTCAGTGACCGGACGCTTCATGTCCCTCACGCGACATCGGCGCCTCTTTCTCTCTGCATGAGTGTGGTTGGCAAAGTGATGGTTATCAAAGTGTGTGTGTGTGTGTGTACATCTGTGGAGGTGTCCTTGAACAGCGGTGCAAGCTAGCGTACCATCAGTGACACAAAGAGCACATCATCACGTCATGCAACACCGCGAACAGGAGTGCCTCTTACTCGTCGGTTACAGTCCAGCGTTTCCTGTCGTCCCCCACTGACGTCACTCTCTTTCACTCTGTCGACCCAGCAGACAGATGCGTTAACATTCATGACGAGGACGACTCGCGCGCTGTCCCACCGCCTCCCGCCTCGCGTCTCCCTGCTCCGTCCCACCACTGCCCCTTCGCCTCTCGCCTTCACCTGTTTTTTTTTTCTTTTTTGTGCACTTCACAACTGTGCCTGTCGTGGGGGCTCCGGCACACCGCGTGTGCTCCTCTCCCCTGTCTGCTTCCTTTCGCACAGTGTCGCCGTGGCTCGTGTTGTTTTTCTTTTTTTTTTTTCCTAGGGTTTCTTCTTCGCCTAACAAGAGTCACATTCACACACACACACACACACACACACACACGCATAACTCGGTGGAGAGATCGTCAGTGTGGTCGGAGGAGGACGGAGTTGGAGCATATCTGTCCCAACCCCCTTCACGCCACAACCGTAGCCGTCTCTCTCTCTCTCTCGTTCTCTCCCCCCGTCCCTGTCTCTGTCGGAGCTCGCGTTGCCTGCCGTGGGTGTTCATGTCGTCAAGACCGAGACAATCGTTGGAAGTGCAGACGGAACACCAGCGCCAACTGAAGGCCATCCTGGCGGAGGCCGGCAATGATGTGTGCGGCGAGTGTGGCGCGGCGAACCCCAAGTGGGCGTCGATGAACCTGGGCATCTTCTTGTGCATCCGATGCTGCGGTCTTCACCGGAGGCTTGGCGTGGATGTAAGCCGAGTGCGGAGCTTACAGATGGACCTGTGGGAGCCGGAGGAGATCGCACACATGGCGAAGATGGGCAATGACCGCGTCCGGGCTGTTTACGAGGCGAAGATGCCAGACAGCTGCCCTAGAGTCACCCCCACCACGTCCGCGTCACAGCTGATCCGGCGTCTTTACGACAAGTACGTGCATCGTGAGTTCTACGCAATCCCCGAGGTGGTGGAGCCGCCTGCCGCCGAGGAAGCTGCAAAGAAGGTCCATTCTCCGCCGCCAGAGGTGCCTGAAGCCCCTGCAGACAGCGATGACAAACTCTCGCCGGAGACGGCCATGTTGAGAGAACAGTACATTAGCCGACCCGCGAAGGACATGGATGCGTCAGTTGCGCAGCGCATCGAAACATGGCTAGAGCGGTGCGTCCCTCCTCAACCGACGGAGGAGCCGGCGCTCGCCTCATCGCCTGTTCACGAGCCACGCCGCGCCACGGCGCAGTTGTGGAGTCCGATGCCGGACGAGGTCAGTTGTGGCAGAGAAGACGAGCAGCGCCAGAAGATGCACCACGACCCCTTGTCCATCGCACGGGACTGCGCCGGGAATCACGGACATCGCTCTGGCGCGACGAACACGGGAGCCGTAGCCGCAGCCGTCGATCAGGTACGACCCTAAGCGGCAGGGAGGCAGAGTTGAATCCACGGGAGCAGAGCACAGTACTACCGCCCCCGCGGGGCGATAGCGTGTCCTATAGCTTAGCGGACACTGGCTCTAAGACGTCGCCGCTGGTGGTGATGTGTTGCCGCTACGATGATGGGTGGCGAATGACAGAACACGCGAGAGAGAAAGGGAGACGCTGCAGTCGCAGAGGCATGCTCACTCTCACTCTTTCTTTCTTTCTTTCTTTCTGGACGGGTGTCGTGTCTGGTGTGCCTGCGTGTGTGTGTGGCGGCGGAGATGCCGTGACGAGGAAGAGCGCGTGGCTGAGTGTGCGTGAGGGAGAAGTGATGACCATCCTCCCCTCCCCTTCTTCGCATCTGTTCTTCAGTGCCACTCTTCTTCTTCTTTTTTTTTACTTCTTTCGGCGTGGGACGGTGCTGAGTGCACCAATACTCTTGTACTTTTGCTCTTGTGTGCCGACGTACCGTCGCGCTTCTCTTTTCTGTCTTTGTGCTCCACTGCTTTAACACAGTCTCCCCGCTCGCTCTGTGGCTATGTCACAACTCTGTGCACGCACACGCACACACACATACTCTCGACAAGCAGCTAAGATGCACGCATTGAGGGGACGTCTCTCTATCTCTCTCTCTCTTGTGCGGTCGCGCGCACTCGCTCGATGCGCAGGGTGAAGGAGAAGGAGGAGGAGGAGGAGAGGGGGGGGACAGCGGGTCAGGCTCGCTGCAGCAGTCGCCATATACGCGCCTCTTCGCCACGCGCCAGTCTCTCCCTCTCGATCTCCTGTTGGCCCTCCTCCTATGTCGACCTCCGCCGCTCTCCTTCCCCCTCTCATTCGTCAAACATCCCTTCATCCATTCCGCGTGTCCCTCCCTCCCCTTCTCATTTGTGTTCTTCTCGGCATCATCCACGTGTGTCGTGCGACGCTATCTTTTTTTTTTTTTTTTTTAACAAGCCGTGTCCTCGTGAGCGCGTGGCTGGCTCTATCTCGAGGCTGCGTAGGCGGCATGAGCGACTCACATGGCAAAGGCGCCGGTGTGCGGGAGCGGAGTGGTGAGGCGTCCCTGAGCGGCCGTCCACGTCCATCGCGCTGCGCGGACGACACGCGCGTTGCTGCGCAGCGCCAGAGACCAGGTGTTGCTGCGCCTCAACGACCGCCGCTGCCGACGACAGCAGCGGCGCCGCTCCCCAGCTCGTCCTCTGGGCCACCACAGCGCACTCACTCGCCGGTGTTCTGGGGTGCCGTCGAGCGCGCGCCGCTGTATGCCGGTCCTCTGGGCGAGGTTGTGGGTGAGGTGGCCGCCGGTGCTGTGCTGCTGGAAGCGGCGCGGCACCGCGACGTCTTTGGCGGCTTGTGGATCGGTTCCCGGTGCGCGGACGGCACGCTCGGCTGGATTGCCCACTCAGAGCCTGGTAAGGAGGCTGAGGGTGAGGCGCTGTGGCAGCGCGTCTACGACAGCCGGGCTCCACCCGCCGCGGCGCCGCTGCCTGCGGACGGCCACGCTGGACTACCAGAGTCTGAGACGAGCCCGCGCAGCGCTGTGCCCTCCCTCTCTTGCGCAGACGTCTCCGCCACCGTCGCGGCGCACTACCTCTTCGACGATGTGGCGCTCTACGCTCACTACTGGGACTCCGTTCACCCGCACGAGGACGTGGCGGCGCGGGACTGGAACTGGGAGTACCAAGAAGCCAGTGAGCGGCACTGGCTGCTCCCACGCACCCCCGGCGCAGCCCCTCCCGCTGGCTCTGCAGGGACGGCGGCGGAGTGCGAGCCCGTCACAGTGCACGCGGTGATCGCCGCCTTCGAGGCCAGCGTGAAGAGCGCGGTCGTGCGGATTTGCAAGGAGGCCGTGTGTCCCCCGGCGGGTCGTCGCATCGTTGCCCACCCGCGCCTTCCCGACCGCGTCTACTACCACGACGGGATCCTGCTACGCCGGTGCGTGGACGGCGCGGACGGCGCTCTCGGCGGGGATGAGGCGGCCATGAAGTGTGGCCACGCCATCTACCGCAATCACGCGCTGCTGGCCGCGGTGGCGCAGCAGCACATGCTGCACGTGCCTCTCTTCGCCTACTGCGTCTTTGGCGGGTTTGCTTTTCTGTGCTCCACCATTCCGCCGTACGACGCTGCGAACCTCGTGGCGGCGGACGGCAGCACCTTGCCGCGCGTCGGGGATGCCCAGCACACACACCCAGTCCTCCCGACACCGCCACCGCTCGTGACGGAGCTCACGCGCAGCCTCGGTGAGGCTCTCCGCTTCGACGACGGGCGGCTGCCGCGTGAGTGGCGTGTGTACGCCGGCCGAGATCGGCGGCTGTACATCTCACAGTCCCACCGACTCTTGCCACCGGTCCTGCCGCTGCGGCGCACCGAGCGGGCCACGGCAGCGACACCGGCCTCGCCGACGCAGAGTGCGAGTAGTGGCGCGGCGTCCCTGTTTGCCCACATGCTGTGCGAGCACGTGCGCCCGGATCTGTTTCTGCGGTGGCCGTCGTCGTGGCCAGCGAACGAGTGCGTGGGTCGCCCGCACACCGCACCAGGGGCAACGGCACCGGATGCGCAGGGGAGCGCGGCGCCTCTGTCGCCATCGTACGCGGCGGGCGAGTGGATACGGGCGGACGGCATCACCACCGTGGCGGGCACGTTGGGGCTCCAGCTGCCGGTTGCGGTGGGTGTGCCGCAGGTGCCGGTGGAGCAGTGCAGCGTCTGCGACGGCACAATGGATGCGGACGAGGTCCGATGGGTCGTGTGCACGAACCCGCACAAGTGTTGCCTCGCCTGCATGCACTGCTACGCCCGGCTGGTGCTCGGACACGCCGCCGCCACCGCCGCGGAAGGGAGGGAGGCGCCGACAGACCCGCTGGCGCTGACGTTCCCACACACGCCACGCTGCGGTGCGGCACCTCGCAGAGCGGGCAGCTTCTTGCTCGAGCCGTCTGTAAGCCAGCTGATGCATGCGAGAGGCGTCAACCTGCGCTACCTCGCCTACGTGCTTCACCGACTGCCTCGCTCCACGCGGTCGGCGGTAGAGCACTGGTGTCACGTGGAACTCGTGGCCCGGGCGGCGAAGCACCTCCTTCGGCAAGACCTCCGCGGCGCCGCCACCCCTGCCGACGCACGGGTCGCGTGCGAGGCGTTCCTGTTGGCCCTTCTGCAGCCGACCGGCCCCGTTTCCGAGCGGTTCTGGCGCACTCGCATCGGACCGGCGGTGCAGAGTCGATTTCCTGGCGCATGCGAGCCCTTCCAGCTCTCCGTCCACGCACTGCGCCTCCTCGCGGAGCGTGTGACCGCGTTGGTTGGCGTCACGCTCTCAGAGTCGTCTCTGTCCTCTCTCGAGCACCTCTCCACATGTGCGCACGCCTCACCGGGGGATCGGAGAAGCAGCGGCGGCGGCCACGGCAGCGACACCACGGACGCCTTCATCGAAGTGGCGCATATCATTCCCACCACACACGTGTTTGCGTGCCCAGCGCATGGTGCCGCGATCGGGGCAGCAGCGGAAGGAGCACAGACGCTCCTGCTGCAACGCCTTGAGCGACTGCTCCTGTTCTGGATCGGCCACTCTCCTCGCGGCGCCGACGACGCCAAACAGCCGTTTTATCTCGAGGAGGGACAGCTGCTGCAGCTGCATGCACACCCACGGAAGGACGCAGCCGCTGTTCTAGGGGCCGGTGGGTGAAGGACTGGACAGCAAAGTGTGCGTGTGTGTGCGTGTGTGTGTGTCTCTATGGTCGCATTTCTTAATTTTTTTTTGGATGTACACGCGAGGTGCCAGTGACGTAGACTAGAGAGAGAGAGAGCAAGAGAGAGGAAGAATTGTAGAGCACTCGCCTCATTCAAGAAAGAAAACAAGGGAGTGCATCACCTCTCTGTCCCTCTCACTGTACTCGTTCCCACAGACACACCGGCGGAGATGGATGGACCCTAGTTTCAAATATCTGGGTGGATGGGGGTCAGCAGTTGACGGGACAGCAGTGCCGTCGGTGGCACTGAATCACAAGAAACACAAACACAAACACACACATGCGTTTTTTTTTTGTTGTTTTTATTGGGGCTCTGTAGCGTCCTCTGCCGAAGTGCACGGCAAGAAGCGGCAGTCACCCCGAGCCTGCTTTTCTGACAAGCGCGCTCGGTGCGAAGCGAACACCCAACCTGGGAGAGTTTCATAACGGAGCAGAGACACACAATTTGTGTGCTCCCCCCCCTCCTTTCTCTTCTATCTCCCCTTTCCCTCCTCACACACACTTCTCTTTCCACACACACACGCACACACACACACAATCGTCGCGTCTCGGCATTAGACACAGAGCGTGCACCCGGTGCGTGTGAGTGAGGAGAGCTCGCCATCCCTGTTCTCTCCACAGTGTGTCGTAGACGGCGTCACCCGGACTCCTGCATCCAGCTGTGTCACACACGCAGTCTCACACAGACACACAGGCACTTGTGAGGATGCCGTCCGCCGCAGCGGAGGAGTCCTCGGAATCCCTGCACGTCTTCTGCACCCCTGTTTCTCGACCGCAGGCTGCAGCACCGCCGACGGGGCCTCCAGCGGCGGCGGCGACGACATCCACGCGGCCCCTCGCGGTGCTCCTCGAGCTCAAGAACGTGAATGAGAGTCTTCACCACCTCAGTGAACAGATGATCAAGTGGACGGAGGCCGGACAGACGCCGGCGGCGACCGCTACGGGGAGCTGCGACGCCGCCCGCCGTGCCACCGACACCCCTGGCGCCGCGGACTGCGCTGCTGCTGCGGCGAGAGAGAAGGTTGAGAGGGAGGCGCTTTGCCTTGTCCTGGAGGCGACAGAGACGACGCGGCAGATCGCACTCCGCTGCGAGGCGGCGCTGCGCACCTACGTCTCGCGACTCCACCCTGTCGAACAGAGTCCCAGCGGCCCTGCTTCGGGTCAAGTGTCGTGCGGGATTAGCGGTGCAGAGTCCGCCTCCGATCCAGCGCGCTACAGCACGGACGGGCGGGTGAACCCCAGCGGCACCGAGATCCCGGTAGTGCAGCTCGCGCGCGACACGAGCGGACCGGTACCACGCCTGCTCCTCGACCCGCCACCGGCTCCTCTGCCGCAGTTTCACGGTGTCGCGAGACCTGTCTCAACGCCGGTGAGGCTGCGCGGTGCTGCCCCGGCGCTCCCAACGCGTCGCCTGTGGCCGGCAGCCTACTTCTGCTACTTGGCGCACGTGGAGTTCAAGCGGAGACGGGTGCGCCGGTTTCAGAGCCCGGTGTCGGTGGCGGCCGGCACGTATGTGATTGTGCCTGGCGACCGCGGGTACGACTGTGGGCTGGTGGTTCAGTGTGCTGCATGGAACCCGCACCGGCAGGCCTACGAGCCAGACACGATCCAGACGCTTGACCCGACTGTGCTGTCGCCCGGCGGCCACGGCGTCGTGATGGAGATCATCCGCGTCGCCACGGACGAGGAGGTGCACCGCCTGCACCGCGAGCACGTCAGCATGGAGCGGCTGGCGCTCACCACATGCTGTGACCTTGTCGATCGACTGCACCTTCCGATGGACGTGACCGATTGCGAGTACCAGTTCGACGGCACCAAGATCAGCTTCTTCTTCGATGCGGCGGTGGTGATCGACTTTCGCCAGCTCAACCGGGAGCTCTTCCGCGTCTTCAATGCGCGGATCTGGATGCAGAACACGAACACCACGGTGCGCAACACAGCACCGCCAAGCGGAGCGGCACGGCAGACCTGGCAGGACCATCAAGGCAGGCCCCTCGCACCACTGCGGCGGGAGGCGTGAAGGAGAGGGCTGTCGAGCCCGACTCTGAAGCACTACTTGCCCAGGGCAGGCACCGAGGCCGGCGAGGAGGGAGGGGAGAAGGAGCAATAGCCTCCATCGCCGCGTGCTAGATCCCTCAATGGGTGTGAAACTCGGCGGCCGCCTCCTTTTTTTTTTTTCCTTTTGTGTGTGTGTGTGTGTGTAGTCACCTCGGATTCTTCCGCTCTGCTCTCCGTCTGCTCTTCTTCCTCTGTTTTTCTTTTTTTTTTCTCCTGATCTCACAACTGTCCTTCCATCCGTTGTCTCCTCCCCTGTTCCGTTGTTGCACTCTTTCTCTCTCTCGGCTGCTGTGTACTGTGTGACGGAAGGGAGGAGAGGGGAAGGGTGGTGGCGCATGAGAGGTGCGGATGCGCGGGGTAGAGAGGGTGTGCAATGGCCTCGACACGTCAACATGCGAGCAGCCGCGTCTCGGGAGGAAAAAAAAAGAGAGAGGCAACAAAAAAAAACTGTGTGTGTATGTGTTTGTGTCTGTGTGCCTATCCGCTGCTCCGCATGCGACGCGACCTCATTACCTTCATCACTACATCGATGCCAGTGCGTCTGCGTGGCGCTGCGAGTGGCGTTTGTCCAGTGTTGCAGCGGACGCGGCACTGGTGAGAAGATGCGCAAGGCCCATCACCACAACCATTTATCACCCCTTTTTTTTTTTTTTCGCTCTCTTGGTCTGCATCTGCGCTGCTTCGCCACTGCACCTCTCCCTCTCTTCCTTTCCTTCTCCCCCCCCCCCCATCATCCCTGGTGTCGCTTGTGCGGCTACTCCGCATCTGTGCGACTCCATCCCCATCTGTCTCCCTTCCTGACCGAACTGCCTTCTCCCAACAGACGTGGCCATCATGGCTGACACATCGGGGACGGTGCACAGCCGCAACGGTGTTGGTGCGGTGGAGGAGAGAAATGTGGTCCTTCGCGCCGCCAACTCGCTCGCCTACCGTCGCAGCGTGCAGCTCTTCTTCGTGAACGAGCAGGGGCAGTTCCTCATCTGCTGCCCTGTCGGCAACACGAATCAGCACTACCGGCAGACGGTGCAGGGTGGGAGCCAGGAGGGTGAGACACCAATGCAAACGGCCATAGGCGAGGCGTGGGAGGAGATTGGGCTCGACCTTGTGAAGGACGCTGTGTTCTTGATGGAGGTGCTGCCGCCCCTCCCGTCCCCAGCGGATCGGCGGTCGGACAGCGCAGTCGGCGGCGGCGACTTTGTTGGTGGTAGTAGCTCCACGACAGCCGGTGTGCTGGCCACGACGGTGGAGAACGAGGGCGTGGTGAACAGCGCGGGGGAGGTCGTGTCCGAGTACCGCGCCGCCTTCCGCTACCACAGCCGACACTGGCGGAGTCGGGGTATCCACGGCCAGGAGATGTACCCGCTGCTCTTCTTTCTGCCTCGCGGTCAGCTCGAACGGCTCGATGTGCAGGCGTGGAGGCGTGGTGTGCGTCCGGAGTTCCACCTGCTCTACTGGGGACCGCTCTCCATCTTGGCGCACGCGGCACCGCCCGTCAAGAGGGATGTGATGGCGGTCATCTGCCCCGCCGTCGCGGCGGCGGCTCTGCCGTTTCTGCGCTGTTGGGGGTATCCTCTCACCGGCCTCGGAGGCTACACAGTGGCGGAACACAGAGAGGACGGAGTGTGTGGGGCAGTGGACGCCAACAAAGAAAGGGGATGGGGAAGCTGAGGAATGCAGATCTGTGTGTGTGTGTGTGCCCACTGCACAACCAAAAAAAAAAAAAAAAGAGAATGTGCGAACACGTACATACACTCACATACACATTACACGCACAGGCAGACACACACGCTAGCATCGCGACGTGTCTCACTTCGTTCTCTCTCCTTCTGTCTCCACACCTCTCTTTCGTTTTTTTCCTCCTCTTCCTGGACGTTGACATTGTCGTGTTTGTGTGTGTGTGTGTGTGTGTATTTGACCACCTTTTGTCCCTCCCTCTCTGCGATCTGTGACCCTGCCCCATCTCCTGCACGACAGGGTGAGTGCGTGAGAGAGAGAGAGAAAGAGAGACTGACAGACGTGTGTGTCACCGTCTGCCCACTCTTCTAATTGGAGAACTCCCGTCACACCTTCGCTTTCTTTTTTTTTTTTCTCTCTCTCGTTGTCTTTTCTCTGCCGTGGCGCCATCACGCGTCCGTCGTCTGCGACCGCCCACCGGTGCGCGGGGAGATGACCTCTCCACGCCCCCAACAGACGGCACCGCTGCTGAATGCAGGCGAGCCGTCGGCAACGCCCCCAGCGAGGCCGTCGCGGCACCGTCATCGCGGACGCAGAGCCAGAGAAGGCCACAAAGGGCAGCGTTCTGCTGACGCTGACGGCAGCGGGAACGCCCCGCGGCCGGCGGCGCCGCGTCCGTCCACGGCAGCGGCACGTGTGGCGCACACGGTGGCAAAGCGTCCTGTGGAGTCGGAGGCGATGGTGGTCATCCGCGGCGGTGATGGCATCGCCTACCGTCGCAGCGTTCAGGTTTTTTTTATGAGCGATCGCGACCAATTCCTGCTGTGTCGTCCCGTCGGTAACACAAACATCGAGTTCCGACAGACAGTGCAGGGGGGCAGCGTCGCCGGCGAGTCCCCCCAGCAGACGGCGCGACGCGAGGCGTGGGAGGAGATCGGCATTGACCTCGACAAGTGGGCGGTGTTCCTCTGCGAGGTGCCACCGCTCCCATCTCCCGGCGCAGCGGCTGACGCGTCGAGCGCAGAGCGCCGCAACGACGCTGGCGAAATCGTGTCCGAGACGCGGCGCGCCTTCCGTTATCGCAGCAAGGCCTGGAAGAGCGTGGGCATCGGTGGTCAGGAGCTGTACCCCCTCCTCTACCGCCTCACCGATGCAGGGATGGCGCAGGCCGATGTGCGAGGGTGGAGGAGAGGCGTACGCCCCGAGTTTCGCGCTGTGGAGTGGGGAGCCTTGTCCGCGCTGGCGGAGCAGGCACCTCCGTCGAAGCGGGTTGTGATGGAGGCGATCTGCAGCGCCGTTGCCGTCGCGGCTGCTCCGTTTCTGCAACCTCAGGGCACCTTGACCACGCTGTAGCTCTGTTGCCTGTCTGTTTGCTGTTGTGCCGCTGCACGGCATGCGACGGTGTTCTCTCTCCTGCTCTCCATAGTTTCCTCATTAGTTTTTTGTGCCTCGGGTGTGTTTTCCTGGCTGTTTCCTGTGCACATGTGTGTGTGTGTGTATGTCTGTGTGTGTGTGTTTGAGGTTGATGTTCATGTTTGTCCCACTCTTTTTGTTTTTTTTTTTCTCATTTCTCTGCCACACTGCGCGCACAGCGAGCAACGGGGTGTAACGGACGTAGTGAATCTGAAAATGTGTTAGCCAGACTGTATGCAGCGCCACACCCCTGCCGCGGCGGGTACGGACGACCTCCACCCCCCGGTGTGCACCACCGCGCGAGTGCGCCACTGCGGCTCTCTGTACTTCTCTTGCTCTTGCTCTCCGTCTCTGCACATGCTCTTGCGTGGTTCAGGTGCCTCACCGCCTGCTGTTCCTCCACAGCTCTCTGTATCTGCACCTTTTTTTTTTTTTTTTTTTTTTGTATCCCGGCGGGAAGAGAGTTCGGGGCGGAGGAAGAGGGCTGCTTCCCACGACATCCACACACCCGCGTGGGACGCCGCGTCCCTTCACTACTTACAACACAAAACACACAACAGCCGCAACACTGGCAAAGAACATACACGTGTTCACACACTGATTCGCCCACAGCGAGCAACAACCGCAATAATAAAGACAAGGAACGCAGTCGCCAGAATACACGACGACGCCCCGGCCTTCCTGCGTCCCGTCTGCGGTGCTGTGTGGAGTGTCCTCTGTGAACCCGCCGGCGTCAGCGGAGGGTAAGAGAGAGAGAGAGCGAGAGAGAGACCTGGTCAAGGAACGGATCAGAGGGGGGGGGAGAGGAGGCGCACTGGAGATATGGAGGTCCCGTACATGTTTCGTTCGCGGCGGCCGCCGAAGAAGGAGGTGTACTCCAAGCTCACCGTGCTACTCGGGTTCTTCGTCTTCTGCGTGTTTGTGGGCTTCACCGTGAGCGATCTGTCGCTGCCAAAAGGCGGCGGCGTCGACGACGGCGCTGCTGAAGAGCAGGTGCCGGACCCAAACGGCGCTGTGCCCGAGTTCCCCACCTTCTCGCCCGAGGAACGCGCCAAGCTGCTGGAGGTCACATTACGCGTCGGGGTCCCGTATCTGGATCCGTGGGGCGGTGAGGAACGCCCCGCCGTGTTCTTCCTGTGGCACCTGCTCTACCGGAGTATCAAGTCAGACCTCAACGTGCTTGCGGCGCGCAAGAATCACAGCGGGACAACCACTACTGCGTCGCCGACGGCAGCCGACGATGCTGCGGCGGCCGTGTCCCCCCCACACACGGCGCTCCAGCTTGTGATCCATGTGGTGGAGACCGAGGAGGGCTACATCACGACGTCGCTGGCTAAATTCCTGCCCGAGGCGCACGTCTTCAGCGTCATCGTGAACGCCTCCGTCGTTGTGCAGCCGGGCACGGTGGCGTCGGTGCGCGGTGAGGCGGACGCCGCGGCGGAGCGGCAGACGTTGGCCGAGCTTGTTGCGGCGAAGGTGGAGAGGGTGCTGGGGAGCTCGACTGCCGAGCACAAGGTGGAGTCGATGCAGCCGCCGGGCTTAAACGGGGTGCAGCTCATCTGGAAAGAGGGGACGACCACGACCACCACCACCGTCGCCGTGACAGGAGAGGCGCAGCGGCCGAAAGAAGGGGACGCCGGCACGACGACGGCGGCGCCGGACTCCTCGCACCTGTACCTGTGTGTTCCCACGCATCACCACAACTCCAGCTACTACGCCGCCGCCGTCGCACAAAACCTGCGCGTCAACTACCAGGTGATACTCTTCCCATACGTGGCGCTCCGCGACGCACGCACGTCGGCCGAGTTCGATGCCATCCTGCGCCACCTCGCCGCACAGGCGAACGTGGCCTCCTTCATTGCTTTACCGCTGTTGTACAACATCGGCACTGGAGCGATGCGCGCCACCGGCGCTGGACCAGACGCGTCACCGCCCTCAACACTGTCACCGTCACGCACGGGCAGCTACAACTCTCAAGAGCTGATCGACTACGACCGCTGGTACGGGCAGGACGGCGCCAGAACGCCGGTGCAGGTGCTGCAGCGTGCCCTCCACGTGCCGGAGATGGAGGCGGAGTACGACGTTATCATCGTGCCGCTGGGGCAGAAGAGGTGGGCCGGTGCACTGCGCCAGCTCGTCCGCGTGGAGCTGCGGAAGAAGAGCCCGCCACGCGCTGCCGTCGCCGGCGACGCCGCGACGCTCTCCACGACGACGTCGACTACCGCTGACCCGGCCGGTGTCGTGAAGCCGATCGAGACGAGTCCATTCCCACCGCACACGCTGGCGGAGGCCGACGGGTTCGGCTGTGCCGCAAGGCAGTCGCTCCTCGGCTGCGCGAGCCGCGCGCGCCACAGCATGTGCGACGTCTTTTTACGCTCCTCTGTGGCGTAGGACGCGTCCATGTCTGCACAGAACCGCAGTGCGTCTGCTCTTCTGCTCTCATTCTCATGGAGGATCTGCCTGTCATCTCCTCCTCCTGCGTGCGCGCTTGTGTTCTCTCTCTCATTCTCCGTTTGTGTGTCTGTGTGTCGTGCTGCGGTTTGCAGTCCTTTGGGGCGGCGCATGGATGAGTAGATTCACACACCTCTCTCTCTCTCTCGGCGTGGCTGCGCAGACGAATCAGGTGTTCTGCTGACGTCGTTCCTCTGTGGCCGCCACTTCTCTCTTTTTTTTTTTCTCTTGTTGTTGTTGTTGCTGTTTCTTCCGAGTTTCACCTCTTCTCTCTTTTTTTTCTTTTTTTTCCCTCTTGACGTTATTCCTTTTGCTGTCGACACTGGTGGATCGACGGCCGCGTCTCTTGCTCTCTGCGCGTGTTGCTGGCGACCCGTAGGGATACACCGAAACAACTGTGGAGGCCGGGGGTAGGGCGCATCACCTCACCCCTCCCCCCTCACCCACTCTCTCTCTCTCTCCCTCAGAGGAGGGCGGAACCACTTGTGTAGGGACGAGGATCGTGTCCACCGCCACATTCCATCCGTCGTTGAATCTGCATCGCCTTCCTCTACCCGTCCACCCCCCCCCGTTCCCTTCTGTGTGTTGGGAGCGGCGTCGGAGAGCTACACCGTCATCGCTGTCTCGTCTCTGTCTCTTGTCCGATTCATTGCTGCACTCGCTCCCTGTCTCTCTCTCTTTCTTGGATAGAGCGGCTGACGCTCCGCGCTGTCCGTGGATCACAGGTGTGGAGGAGGAGGGGGGAAAGCGCAGGCGGCGTCTGTCTCACGTCAAGAGCCTCACACACAGACAGACACATGCACACCCACACATACACCCACTCGCACACACGCACACATACACACATACCACATACACATACACACACGGTGCTCTGGTGGTGCTGCGGCGTTTCTGAACATGGCGCAGCACCCTGAGAAGCTGAGGTGGCGAGACGCGCACCCGTATGGGCTCTCCGCGTCACAGTTCGGGATGGCGCTCGGCTTCTGCGGTCGCGTCTCCGACTATGTGCACTACCTGCGCAACATCGTCGGCACGGAGCACGAGTTCAAGGGCAACACCTTCACCGAACACGGCATCCGCACCGAGCCCAAGTCGCGTGCCCTCTACGAGCTCCTCACTGGATGCCGCGTCGACGACGGTGGCTTCTTCGTCACGGCCGACCGCATCCTCGGCTGCTCGCCAGATGGACAAGTTCGCTACGACGCAACGGAGCCCCCGATCGAGGAGCGCGGGGCGCTGGCGTCCCCAGCGAGCGAGACCGCTGCGACCCTCTCCGCTCCTTCAAGTCGGCTGGGCAGCGGTGGCAGTAGCGCGTGCTCGGTGCGCATCCCCTTCAAGAGCCAACACCGAGCGCGCTCCTCCACCGCAGGCGGCGCTGGCAGCGGTGGCCTCTCCGCGCTGTGCTCGCACAGCTCTGCTGTGGCGATGCAGTCGGGGGACAGCCTCTCCCGCCGCAGTGGCGTGGGCGGCGGCGTGGCGTCCCACAGCCGCGTTCGACTGCTCGAGATCAAGTCGCCGTTTCGAGCCTTGTACGACTGCACCAAGTCCGGTGCAACCTCGTTCGGCATCCCGAGCCACTACATGTGCCAGATACAGGGCCAGCTCGCCATCGCCGACTGCGAGGAGTGCGACTTCTTCGTGTACCTCGACCACCCCGTGTGCCAGGTCGAGGCGTGGCGCGTGCGCCGCTCGCGCGCGTTCTGGAGCTGGGCGGAGCCGCACCTGCGCTGCGTCTCTGGCTGGGTCAAGGAGGGACCGCCAGACTGGCTGAACCGCGCCTTCGCCTTTGGCAACTTCGACTTCAACACCATCGACGTGGTGCCGCTCGTCTTTCCGTTCGACGTGTCAGCGAATGCGGCCCTCGCAGATGCGCGGCGCTTCGCCTACTTTGCGCGGTTTCCAAACCCGTTCGAGGAGCTGGAGCGTCGCCGCATCGCCGCTCGTGCCGTGAGCGCGGTGGGTGTAGACGTGCTGGCGCAGGACTGGTGCACCGCCTACGCCGGCGACCCCTGGGCCGCTCTCTCCGAGTATCAGCGCATCGCCGTCACGGCCCAAACGCCAGCAGTGCTCCATCTCTTCGCCGCAGCGGAGGCGGGTGCCATGGGGGACGCAGCGCTCACGGGTGCCAGCAGCACCAGCACCGCCGGCGACGCGGCTGTGGAGTTGTGGACGCGCCTCTCGTCGTGGCGGCGAGCGCTCGAGGAGGAGGGCGTCTTCGAGGCGAGTGCGACGGCCGCGCTCTGGCGGGCATGGATGCGAACCGCAGCGGCGGGACACGACCCGCCAGTGCCGGTGCGTCTTCGCGTACCCGACGACTGGGAGCTGGGGCGCGTCGTGGTGGAGTGCCGCCTCCCTCGGTTGCCCGGCGCGGCGTGCCAAACGACGGCGCCGCTGCCGTTGCTCGACACCGCCGCCATCCGCCTCCACCGCCGCCTCTTCTTTGCGTCGGTAGGCGTCGTCGGTGGCGATGCCGGTGTGGGGGATGGCACGAACTCTGCATGCACTGTCGAGCACGGGTCGCGCGCCATCTCCCGCGAATGGTCGTGGGGTACCGTCCCATCTCTGCCCACACCGCCTGCACGGACCACCGCTCCACGCGCGTGGTGTTAGCAGTGGCGTCGCCGCCCCGCCACCTCTTCCCACCCCATCGCAGCAGCACGAGCTCCACGCGCTTTCCAGCAGCGGGCGAGCTCGGTCATACTGACGGGACGAGCAATGCCAGTTCGGGATAGCCTGTGAAGGTGCGCTGCTTCGTTGATGCCCCACGCAGCGAGACAGCGTAGGTGGTCTGTGTGGGAGAGAGTGTGTGTGTATGGAGGGGCGTTACGCGCACGGTGGTGTCACATGCATTCGGATTGTGTCAGGTTACCCTCGAATGAGAAAAAAAAAAAAAACACTTGGTGCATCGCAGCGAGCAGCTTCATGGCCGCCGCCTCCAGCTCACACGTGCATGCGTTTTGTGTGTGTGTGTGTGTGTCGCGGCTCCTGACGCACGGGAGGGATACTCACTCTCCTCTGCGGTGACTCAAGCCCAGTACTCACATGTGTGCGCATATCTGCGGCAATAGAGTGACGGCAACACTCTCTCTCTCTCTTTCTATCTCCTTCCCTCCTTTTTTTCGTTTCACCTTTTTTTTTTTCCCCTTTCCGTGTGCACCCCCCTCCTTCTCTTCTCTCTGCACCGGTGCTCGTGCATCTCCTCTCATATTTGGTGGTTTTCCACACACCCACACACTCTCCCTCTCCATCACGGCGAGTACATTTTTTTTCTCTTTTGCCTTTGTGGTGGTGTGGCTTCGTATTCGTTGCTCATAAAGCTGTTGTGTCTTTTCTTTTCTTGTGAGTTCCCAGTCGCTGACATCGCCCCCCCCCCCCCCCTCTTTTCTGTGTAAGGCACCATCACACACCCCAGACCCAACCCTTCGCTGCCGCTGCACTGTCGCCAACGAGAGAAGTGACAGGACGCCTATAGTAAAAAGAAAAGAAAAACAGAAAAATAAGCAGCACTCGTCTTTGTTGACACGTGTCTGATTGACGCACCAACGCACTCTGTACCAGCAGCACCACCACCACCACTGCCGTAGTCGGCACTTGTTGCAGCCATGAGCTTCAGCGCCGCTCCGTCTATGATGACGTGCTTCGGCATCCTACGCGAGGAGCAGCTGGGGGACTCGGTCGAGGGCACCGAACGGCTCACACACCTCTTTCCCATCCTTGAGGGTGTCGACGGCGGCAGCGCCGAGTACGCGCCGGAGAACAGGGCCATCATGGACATGGTAGACAGCCTGCGTGAGGCGGGCGGCCCCGACGCGGTGCGCCTGCACCCCATCCGATGGCGTGGGGAGACGGAGGCGTCTATCCGAGCACAGATGACGCCGGTTCTCAAGCACTACCGCGATCAGATTATCCTCATGCAGGAGCGCACCCAGCGTCGCGTGCTGGAGTGCAGCGAGCTCAACGACCGAGTGCCGTTGCTCTCGGACTACTACCAGTCCACCCCGCCCAAGTGGCGGTTGATGGCGTACCGGGCCGCTGGTGCGAGGGGCCGGGGTACCGACTCGGAGAGTCTCCTGCGCACCCCGGCCAGCGTCATCTCCACCACGTCAGACATGCGCCGCGAGCAGCAGCTGCGGGAGACGTTCCAGCGTCTGGAGGATGCGGCGGAGCGCCGCGGCAGCTACAGCGGGGCCTCCTCCGCCGTGAAGGGGAGGCCGGGGAGTATGCAGGATTACGGCGACTTGGAGTCGTACAAGATGCTGCGCAACTCTCCCTCGCCGAGGGCGCCGCTCGGTCACCCGGAGCCAGAGCACGACAGCGAGAGCGGCGGTGGCGAGACCATCGACTCCGCCGCTGCACAGGGCGACTCGGAAAGGCACTAGTGAGCCGGCCTGGCCACTCGGGTCCTCCACCTCCCCCCCTGCTATGCTAGTACCAAAGTCCGTATCTGCGTGTGTGTGTGGATAGGGTGGATCTGTCTGTTTGCTTGTCTGTGTGTGTGTTTGTCGATGAGTGTGTGTATGTGTATTCGTGTTGGCGTATCGACAGTCTCAGTGCATCGGTGGAGGAGCACGCTGGGCGATACCCCTGCGTATGTCAGTGGTGTATGTCAGGCGAAGGTAGACCGAGTGTTTTCCCTCTTAGTTGTTGCTGTTGTCGTGGTTGTAGGTTCCTCCCCTCCTGAGCTTGTTTTCTTTTTTTTTGTTTTTGTTTGTTTGGCGTGCGGGGCCACCGTGCTCGCAGGTCGTCTTGTCGAGTCCGTTCTTCCCCTGCACCTCCTCTTTCTCCTACATCTCGCCATCCCCCTTTTCACTTAGACTAGACGGGGGGTAGAGCGAAGGAGAAGGGGGAGGAGGTGCGTGGTGGACGCCACTGCAGCTTCCAACCCCCAATCGCACACCCAAGTGCTTGTACACCCACACAACTACACACAAAAACACGGATATATTGAGATGCACACACACACCCAATAACGAGGGGGTGGACGTGTGCGATGAAAGGGACGGTGTCCATGTGCTTCAGTGCACCTCAGCGAGGAATCGTGTGTGCGCGTCCTCCCTCCGTCGATGTGGTGGACGGCGCCCACTGCCCGCCCTTCACGCAGAGACACGTAGACACACACATGCACACAGACATGTTGCCGACGGCGAGCTCTGCGTAGGTGTGCTGTGATCGGCGTGTGTCGAGGTCGGCGCCCTGTGGACACCTTCCGTGCACCCGACACGCTGCCTCCATGTATGCATTGTCTACTCCCATGTGACATTCACTGTCTCCCCCCCCCCTCCTGTCTTGCCCCTCGCACGTCTTCCGCTCACGACTGCACACGTCTACGCAGAGCTTTCCCTACATTTCCTGTGTGTCTGTGTGTGCGTGTGTGTGTGTGTTTGTATTTGTGTTCCTGTGCACATATTGGAGTACGAACGGCTGCACTTCGATACCACGTCGAGTGAGTGCCGGATCTGGACGACTATTCGGAGGTTGTGGCTTTGGAGCTCTTGCGCCGAGTGCCCCTGCCCACCGCATTGCACCGCTGCAAGGCAGAGGGCGTACACCGATCGCGTCCCCTCCCTCCCACCCCACGCACAGACACACACACACACGCACCTCTCTTCCTCCTCCACCTCTTATTCTCGCTTCTTCGTACTTGTCTCACCTCCGTCTCACGCCAGTCTCAGGAGCAGCACCGCAGCGAGTTACTGTCCGAGTTGCGCTGTGTGTGTGACCTCGTCAGCTTTTTCAGGCCTCCCTCTCCTCTCTCTTTCAACCCCCCCCTTACCGCCTTATCACTGAGCCTCAGGCACGCACGCGCGATCTGTGTCCGTGCAGCAATGAGTCAGGGCGGCTCCCCAGCGGGCGGGTCTCTGTTTCAGCAGATGTACAGCGTCCAACAGCAACAGCTGCAGCAACAGCAGCAGATGGCGCAGCAGCAGGGGTACGGCGATCCGTCGATACCGCCGCCGTCCTTGCCCTCCTCCCCACCCCAGCAGCAGCAACAGCAGCAGCAGCAGTATGCGGGTGCGCAGGGCGGTGCCTACGGCCAAGGCTCCTATGCTCCACCGCCTCCTTCCGCGTACGGCGGCTTCAACGCGTACCCGCCGCAGCAGCAGCAGATGCCTCCGCCGCAGTACAACACATACGCACAAGCACCGCCGCCGCCGCCGCCGCCGATGTTTCAGCCGCCCGTGCAAGACGACGACTATTACAAGGGCTTCCACGATGGTGTGGTGCGTCCTTCGGGCCCGGTGTGGGGCAACGCCGTCAGCTGGCTCGTGCCCCTCGTCGTCAACGTCGCCTTCTTCGTGGGCCCCGTCTGGTACTTCCGTCGTCGGTACATGCAGGCAATGTCCGGCGCGGCCGGCTCTGCTGCTGGCGGCAAGGGTGGCGCCGCGTCCAACCCGATGAGCGGGCTGATGGACATGATGAACCCGATGAAGTCCAAGAACTTCCGCACCGAGGTGAAGGGGACGAGCTTCAAGGACGTCATCGGCATCCCCGAGGCGAAGGAGGACCTGAAGCAGTACGTGGACTTCCTGAAGGAGCCGGCCAAGTTCACACGCCTCGGTGCCCGGCTGCCGAAGGGCTGTCTCCTCACTGGGCAGCCCGGCACTGGCAAGACCTTGCTTGCCCGCGCCGTGGCCGGGGAGGCGAGCACGCCGTTCTTCAGCTGCTCCGGCGCCGACTTCATCGAGATCTTCGGCGGCAGCGGCCCCAAACGCGTCCGTGAGCTCTTCGAGGAGGCCAAGAAGGCGGCCCCGTGCGTCGTCTTCATCGACGAGATCGACGCGATCGGCTCGCGCAACCAGGGCGGCCGCTCCATGGGCGGCGGCGGCAGCAGTGAGGAGAACCGAACCATCAACCAGCTCCTCGCCGAGCTGGACGGCCTGACGAGCAAGGAGGCGATTGTGGTGATCGCCGCGACGAACTACCCCGAGGCGATTGACAAGGCACTGCTGCGCGAGGGCCGTTTCGACCGCAAGGTGAACATCCCGATGCCCGATCAGAAGGCGCGCTGCGAGCTCTTTGAGTTCTACTTGAACCGCGTCATCACAGGGGACCCAAACTGCAAGCCCAAGGTGCAGGTCTTCAAAACACGCGCCGAGGGGGAGAAAGCCAACAGCGGCAACAGCGGCAACAGCGGCAACAGCAGCAACAGCAGCAGCGGCGCTGGTGAGGCTTCCAAGTCCTCCCCGTCCAACGCGGGCGCAGCGCCGGACACGACGACCAAGACGCTGGTGTCGGAGGACGCGGCGCCGGAGTCGATCAAGGTGATCCCCGGGGTGAGCAACAAGGACTACGCCGCCGTGCTCTCAGACCGCACGCCTGGCGTGTCGCCGGCGCAGATCTCGACAATAGTGAACGAGGGTGCCCTCAACGCGGCCATGAACGGCAAGGACGTCGTTCCGCTCGACGTGCTGCAGGACAGCATCGACGACGTTCTCATCGGGAAGAAGCACCGGCAGCGTATGAGCGCCACGTCCCTGCACCGGACCGCCTACCACGAGGTGGGTCACTGCATCATGGCGTGGGTGAACCCGCTGCAGAAGGACGTCATCAAGCTTTCTATCATCCCCCGCGGCCGCGCTGGCGGCTACACGCAGCAGGTCCAGGACGAGGCAATGGAGCCGCACACGGACGAGTTCCTCTTCTCGCAGCTCTGCGTGCTCATGGGCGGCCGCGCGGCGGAGCGCATCTTTGAGAAGGACATCTCTATCGGCGCCATGGACGACCTGCAGCGCGCCACGCGGTTGGCGATGGAGAAGCTGCTGAAGTACGGCATGTCCAAGACGATTGGGCAGCTCGCCTTCAAGCCGAACGACAAGAACGACGGCAGGGCGTGGATGACGTGGTCGGAGAACCTACACGCGAAGGTGGAGGCCGAGGCCCGCGCGTTGGTCGAGGCCGCCTACGTGCACACGGAGAAGACGCTGCTGGCGCACAAGGAGCAGCACCAGAAGCTGGCTGAGCTCCTCCTGAGCAAGAAGGAGCTGGACAAGGCGGACATCACCGGAGTGCTAGGGACGCGGCCGGTGGCGAAGGCGTAGCGTTCTCAAGCCCACCGTATTTCGAGACCTCGCCTGCTCTGATCTCTCCCTCGTTTTTTTCTTTTTCTTGTTCCGTTTTTTTTTCTTTTTTTTTTTTCAATTCCGTTGTCGGGGTGCCGCGACACGTCCCAACAGCACTGTGGTGCCAAGACGCGCTTCTGAGAGTGCGTCGTGTGTGGTGGAGGGTTGTTGGTGTTGTTCTTCTTCTCCCTGTATGTCCTCCTGTGTTCATCTGTGTGTGTGTGTGTGTATGTGTAGCGTTAGTTTGCCTCGTTTCTGTATCTCTCCCGCCTCGTGCAGCTGTGCAGGCTGTCCTTGTTTTTTTTTCTCTTTTTTTTTTGTTGCTGTTGACGTTCTCGTGCGGAGTTTCCTGTGTGGAGTCTTGTTGTTGGTGTCGTGGGTGTCTGCGGTATACGCGTGTCGAGTGATCGTGTTGTCCTGCCCCGCCCCCCCCCCCTACGCTTGTATTGTTTGGTCGTTGTAGTGGTTCGAAGAGTGGAAGGGAAAGGAGAGAAGAGAGGAGCTGCGCAACGTAGTGGGCAAGCCATGCTTGGCCATCCGCATCTCTCTCTGTCCAATGGATCGATAGAGTCTCCTCTCACAGTGATGAAGTTATGCCCTTCATACCTCCGTCTCTGGTTCTGTGTGAATGTGTGTGTGTGTGTGTCTGTGTCTGTAGGGGCGTGTACGTGGGTTGTCATTCACACTCGTGTCTGCCTTCCCTCTCCTCTCCTCTCCTCTCCTCTCGTCTGTCTTTCTCTCTTTGTGTCACAGAGAAGTACCCCCACCGCTCCCCATCCACTCGGTTCACTTCCTCGTCTTCAACCGGTGCAATCCCCGGAGAGGATGAAGGAGGAGGACGACGCGGCGGCGGCCACGCCCTCGAAGCTGGTCCCCCACTGTGCACGCGGCGCGCGGTGTGACACGGAGGACGAAACAGTCTCATACCTCGATGTTGCGCATCCCGCTCTGCTCTGCTCTCTGCCCACCCACCCCCCTACTTCTCGTCTCCTCCACTTCACCCACTTTCTTGCCCTACTACACCCACACACAAACACACACACATGTACGTTCACATGCAGTGTATCAGCGTCAGAGCTGTTGTAGCTCCAGTGCTGCTGCAGTTGGATTGCAGAGGGAACACCTACCGTCGTTCCCGAGTCTGCACCCATCTTTTTTTTTTTGATCACTCTCTTTCTGTCTCTCCACCATCCTGCGGCTTGTCAGCCAACGCAGGAGAAGTGCGGCCCTCGCTGCTGAGAGAGAATGGACACCGCGCCGGTGCAGACGTCGGAGAGGTCAGTGACGCTCCCTGCTGAAGAGCTTCGTCAGGCACTCGAGTGCATCCTCGCCTCTGCGAGTGCATCGGCACAGTCGTACCCAGAGGAAGGGAGGTCTTTGGAGGTGCAACGGCAGCGCGTGCTGACTCTTCTCGCACGACTGGATGAGGCCGCACCGGTGAGCAGCGATACCACCGTCAGAGCAGAGCGCCATCAAGGCGCCCTGGTATCCCCGCCTCACACAGAGACGGGCGAGGAGGAGCGCGTTGCACCGCGACGGGACGGCGGCAACGGCGACACTGCTGCAGACCTCACGGGGGCAGGCTCCGATGGTGCGGAGTCGGAGGCAGCGCAGCGCAGCGGCGGTGTGGTCGCTCCCCCAGCGCACCGCTGTCTCCTTGGCAACTTGTTCGCGCAGCCTCGATCAAGCCCTGAGCACGTGACGTGGGGCGACCCACGTCCCGACTTCCATACCACAGCCTGCTCTCCACCAGCGCGCGGCTCGACCAGTCTCCCGGTTGCTGTGTCGCCGCCGGACCGCCACGATGACGCGGGGTGCCGCAGGTTGTGGCCGGACAGGGTCTGCGCCGGACGGATGAGGGGAGGCCGCGCGGCATCGCCTTCGCCGCGGCGGTGTCCCGGCACGGGTGCAACGGTGACGATGCCGCACAGCTTCTGGATTAACGTGTGGCCCTGCCTCGGCGGCAGCGCTGCATCGCGGATACGGCACCCCACCCGCGTCCTCGTGCGCGCCAAGTGCTGCTTCTTCGAAGACGTGGTGGAGAAGGCGGCGGAGCTGACGCAGTGCCGGCCTGCCCCGCACAGCCTCTACACACCGGACGGGTGCCCCATCCACGAGCTCGGCGGGCTGGTGGCGGAGAGCCACTACCTCCTCTACCCCGCCGGTGGGTTCTACCGCCAGCAAGCCGTCCCCACCGCCCTCCTGTGGCTCCTCTACACCGACGCGCGTCACATCGTGCAACACTCCTAGTGCAGCATGGAACCCACTCGGCATTTGTGAAGCGAGGCCACCCACCCGCTCCATCTCTCTCCCTCGCCCTCCACCACACCCTTCTCTCTTTTTTTTGTTTGTTTGATCCTCTGAAGGACCTCCTCTCCTTCTGTTGTGTGTGTGTTTGTGTCTTCAGCGTTCTCCGCTGCTTGTACGTCTTCGCATCGTCGGTTTTTTTTTTCTGTTTCTCTCTCACTCTGACACTCATACACACATACACACACACTCACACGTACCCTGTACCACGTGCTTCCCATGGTGTTCGAGGGCTTCTTCAGGCGAGGTAGGGCACCGGGACATTTTACGCACACTTGCGCACATTGTTGTATGCGCTTACGTGCGTGTGTGCGTGTTTGTGTTTGTGTGTTTTGCCCTTTTTGTTTAGCTGCTCTCTGTACTCTACAGTTTTTGGTGTGTGGTTTACTTGTTTTCGTATGTGTGGGAGGTGGACTGGCACGTCAGCGTCCGCAGACTCACCCCCACCATGGAGAAGCCGTACAAACAGACACGCACACTCACCAATGGAGACGTCAGCATTGCACCCACCCACACTACTCCCGGGCCTGATTCGGCGATCAACATGCTGGATGTCCGCGTCACGTCACGCACCGCCTGCCTCTCTTTCTGTGGCGATGCGTACCTGAGCAACCGGCCCCCTTTTTGCTGGTCGTCTCCACTGAGCTCGTCTCTTGGATCCTTGCCTCCACTTCTCCCACCCACTGTTTTTTTTTTTTTTTTTTTTGCTACTTCGGCGCTCATCTACATTCTGGTGCCTTGCTGCGCCAACCATCATTCATTTTGCGAGTACGTTGCGCATGAGCAGAGCCAAGCTCAAACACGTACACACACACACACACACACAAGTACACACGCAGTGGTCGTGGACGCGGTAGGGAGTCATGGGCGACGAGGGAAACCGCCGCAAGGTGTACGGCTTCAAGGCCGAACGCCAGGCACACTTTTCGAAGAATGTGCGTCAGGCCTACCTGGAAGACGGACGCTCCAAGAAGGACGAGGAGCGGGCACGCATGGAGGCGTACCGGAAGCTCTGCAAGGAAGAGGGCATCGTCTCCAAGCGTCTTGCAGACTACGACCAGACACGCAAGGCCGCCACAGAACATCTCAGCAGCACGCTGGAGCAAATCGACTACGACCAGAGCTTGACCAACAACGAGAAGAAGAGGCGCAAGTACAACCTGAAGCGCAAGTTTGCGGCGACGACGGTGAATGATATCATGGACAAGCGCCAGCGGAACTACAGTGCGGTGTCTGGGATGGAGGAGATGCAGCGCAAGCGCCAGGAGGAGCGTGAGGAGAAGGTGAGCGCGCGACGCGAGCGAGAGAAGGAGAAGAAGGTGTGTGTGCAGGCGCGAAAGTCTCGCAACGCGCTCTTCGCCAAGCGCACCAGCAAAGGGCAGCCGGTCATGTCCAGCCGAATGGAGTCGCTGCTGTTGAAGATTGAAAAGAAGTAGACCACAAGGGTTTTTTTTTCTTTCTTCTCTCATGACTCGCTGAGAAGCACGCACCTCCTCCCACTCCGCACTACCCACGCCGCCACCAGGAAATGAAATCCACATCTACACAGACGCTCCCACACACAGGTAGGCAGATAGACTCATTCAGCGCGTCACCAGCTGTTAACCCTATCTCTCTCTCTTTCACCAGACGCGTCTGGCTGTCGCGGGCGTCTCTCTCGTAATCACGTTTAAGAAAAGCCCGAGCACTGCTGTGCGCCGTCTGCTCGGTCTTTGCGTTTTTTTTTTGTTTGTGTTCGTGTCGGGTACTCCTCACATTCCGCAGCTTCTCGCCGCCCTTCTCTCTCCCGCTGTGAGGAGCGACATCCCGTGGACTGCCGAGGCGACTGAACGGGGAGAGAAAGAGGGAGTGGTGCAAGAACCAAACTGTCGGTGACACGCAGAGAGTGCAGCACACTTACCGCCGCGGCGTTGCTGTGTTGACGTCGACGGAGCAAGGAGGAGCAAAGGGAGAGACAAAGAAGGTGAACACAGTGCCGCCTGCACGTCCGGTGTAGAAGTAGGTGCTCTGCCACAGAGGAAGTGCCATGGGGACATGAGCGACGGCGTGCTGGGTCGCCACCAGTGAGTGACCGCTGGGGCCGCCCTGTTTCATTTGTTTTTTTTTTCGCACACACAGGCACACGGACACGCATGCACATGTATCGCTCCTCCGCCATCTCTCACGTCCGCTTGTCCTGTTCACCTCATGGGCTACGCGCGCTCCTCTGTGTTTCTGTACCTGCGGAGTACATCGAGCTGCACGTCCCCCTCTCCTCACCTCTTTCCTGCTCATCACACACACACACATTTGCATGAGTGTGCCGCTTGCTTTGCGTTCGTTGCATCCACAGCCGTCCTTCTTTCCCCTCTCCCCTCTTCTCCCATCACCGTCGCCAATTACAGGCTGTGAGGGAGGCACGCCACCGTCGCAGGGAAGTGTCTGTAGGGGCGTTGTCGTGTAGATTCAGGACTGCACATCGGCTCCAGCGCCGCGTCCTACTCCTCCCCACCCTCTCCTCTCCTCTCCTTACGATAGTCGTCTTCTCTGTCACCGCGTCTGTGCCAGCGACGATGATGCGCGACCGCTATGACGGTGGCATACGTATATGCAGTAGCAGAAGCGGGCATGCGGTGTACTTCGTGGGGTACTGTTGGGGGTTTCTTCTCCTTCTGTTCGCCGTCGTGTTTCCTCTCGCCGTGATGGGGTGCCGCTCTCGCTCCGTCTTTCACCGCCGAAGTCTGCGGCTCCCCACCCCGTTCAACTGACGGCGGACACCAGCGCCGACGCCGCTGCCGCTCTCGCCGCGTTCTACACCACTGGCTGCTCGCCCCGTGCGCTCCCGTTGTGTGGGAGTTCTCCTTCCTATTTGTCTGTGTGTCTGTGTCTGTGTGTGTGTGTGTGTGTGTTCTGCCAATGTGCGTTTCTGCACCTGGGCTGTGTGGATATGTAGTGCTGCGCCGTTGCATGAAGCTGATTCGTCTTGAGCAGGAGATGGTGTGTGTGTGTGCGTGTGTGTATGGCGGTACATGGCCCCAGCGTGAGCTCCGCTGCACGCCGCACCTCGCCCCACCGGAGTAGAGGTCTCGCTTACTTGTGGCAGCTACACCGTGCAAGATGGGGAGCATTCCCCCCGATAGAGGCGACCCCCATCTTCTGTTCCGCTTGCTCCTCTCTCCTTGTGAGGCTGAGGCTGTGGTGTGTTTGGCGTCTCCGCCGTTGCTCAGAAAACACACACAAAAGATGAAGAACACGAGCACTGGCACGACACCGTCACCATGCGAGTCTGCTAAGTAGATGCATGGCTCTCCACCCTTACCTTTGCCTTTGTCTCCGCTACTTCTCCTGTCTGTCTCTCTCTCTCTCTGCTGCGTGGCTCACCCGCACCTCTTCCATCACTCTTTCTTCTTCTTCGTTTGTACTTGTGTGTCGCGGTGGCTTTGTTCAGGGCGGCGGCACACGTTTGTTTTGCCCTCCTCCCTCCCCAGTACTGCAGACGTGCTCACGGTTTGCGTCTTGACAACCTACCGCTAGCTTCTCTCTTCGTGTTGTTCCTCCAAGCACGTCAAGGGTGTGTGGCGAAGACGCAGGTGCAAGGAGGTGGCGCGTGACAGACGGGGTGCACAACACCAGAGCAGCGTACAGATACACACACACACACACAAGCACACACACATATTTACTCAGCGTGCTTAAGGTGCGAGTGTGTGTGTGTGTGTCGTGGTTGTGAGTGATGCGTGCCGCTCGGTGCATCGCAGCGCCGCTGGGTAGGAGCCATGGGCTCGCTGGTGTCACCGCTGCAACTCTCGTCGCCCGACGCTTCCTCTGCAGAACCTCCATCCGTCGCAGCGGAGACAAGACTCCGCCGCCGCTGAGTGGGCCCGACGCCACGGCTTCGGCATCACCGGCGTCACCCGCGTCTGCCGACAGCACTGGCGCGAGCGTGCGGGAAGGAGCCACAATGTCGACGACGTGCGGCACCTCCTTCGCGGCATCGCAGTCGCAGCGCGGGGCGCCGGGCAGGGCCGACGAGACACCCGAGCGGTCGCGACTCTACACGCACACCATCTTGACGGAGGCAGATAAGCCGCCAACTGGCGTCGCGACCCCCGCAGCAGGAGCGACAGCAGCAGCAGCAGCAGCATCGCCGGTCCCCACCGCCGCGGGGGCCGGTGGTCCACGCAAGCGGTACACCACCGTGCCGCTTCGGAGCAGCACCGGTGCCCGCGCAGAGCCAGGCAGCGGCGTCGGCGGGCTGCCGCCGTCGTCACGGCAAAGCGGCGCTGTGGCGGTGCAGTGGGAGGCGGCGGCGACGGCCGTGAAGACGGCGGCGCGGCCGCAGGATGGGCCGATGGTGCCCGACCATGGACCGCTGCGTGCGACGGGGTTGTGGTCGGTGGAGGAGGTGGTGGATGCGTCGAAGAGAACAGTGGACTTCCGCCGGATCGACGAGGTGGAGAGCGAGCTCGCCGAGAGCCTGAAGGACACGGAGGAGGCGCTGGTGCCGTACGCCGAGGAGGAGGCGTGGAAGCACAAGCTGATGTTCGAGTGCAAGTTCAAGAAGACGCCAAAGCACCTCACGTGGAAGGAGCTCGGGGAGGAAATCGAGTGCATGGACTGCGTCATCGAGCTGGACGAGCACCGGCCGGAGGAGCTCTTCACCATTCTCTTCTACTTCACCGACAAGCGCACCGGCACACGCGACGTGGTCTGGTCAGCGCGCAACGACGTCTCGTACTCGGAGGGCTTCACCGACTTGCTGGCCGCCGTCGGCGCGTGTCTCGGGAGGTCGGACGTCCACCGCACCATCCGCTTCGACGACGGCGTCGGCCGCACCCGCGACCTCACCTTCCGCAAGCGATCGCGCTACACCTCCGACGTGTACGTGGCCTTCCGCCCAGCGGAGACGTACAACAAGTTCCAGCGCAAGGAGGAGGAGGACGAGTACGCGACAGCGATGGAGAAGGAGGGCATGAGCACGTGGGGATACCACCCGTCGCTGATGGACCCCGAGTTCAGCGAGCTCGACTTTACCGATCCCGAGGGCACGTACGAGGTGGCCATCTCCGCCCACGGGTTCTCCTTCATCGTTCTCCGCGCTGTCCACCGCCTGCTGGCGCGGCCGATGAAGGACTTCTACCGACCGTCGCAGCTGATGCGCACCGCAAAGGTGAGAACCGAGGACGAGGTCGGCTTCACCCACGCCTTGAAGGGGTGGCTCGGGGTGGACGAGCAGATATACCCGCACTACACCCCCATCGAGGCTCTGCAGGACCACTGGCTGGGCAAGGACGCACCCTTCACCCTGTGCGCCATCGTGAACAAGCTGCGCGAGATGAACTACCTCAAGAAGGAGAACCCGGAGTTCCAGTCGTGGCTCTCGGTGCGCCACCGCGACACGCACCTCGCCATCCGTAACATGGGTGTGAAGCTGCTCGGCGTTGGCGCCAGCACGCTGTTCGTGCCGGTGGCGCACAACCCCACTGTGAACCGACTGCTCCCCAAGCAGCAGCAGCGGCGGCTGGAGAGCCGCTTCTCGCTGAACGCCGTCCTGGGCCTCCCCGACGAGACGCGCCGGCTGGAGGAGTTCAAGCAGATCACAGGTCACCACGGCATCACCGGCGTACCGACATCCCCCACCCCTGACGCGAGCCCCGCCGAGGTGACCCCGCCGCCGCCCCGATCGACAGACGCTGCACTCCCGACAACACGAACACCGTTGCAACCTCCTCCTGCAGCCAAGAACGAAGAACATGGCAGGTCCGCAAGAGAGTAGACAGAGAGAAAGAGAGAGAGGGAAGGGAGGGGGCACTTGAGGAGGCGAGGAGACATCGACGGAAGGAAACACTGGACCAGCTGCTGACGTCACCCAACGTGGAGTGTCAAGATGCCTGTGTGTGTGTGTGTGTGTGTTGGTGGTTGGGTATAGGGAGGGAAGAAGGAAGGTGTGGACGTTTGATCTCCTCTCTCGTTTTTTTTTTTTCGTGTGTGTGTGTGGTTGTGCATGACGACTGATCTGCGGCACGTTGCGTCCTCAGTGTAGCGGCGAGGTGTGTGTGTGTGTGTCTCAATGCACTTAAGGTGTTTCATCTATCACAGAACATCAACACGAGCAATGCGGCAACGGTGACAGCTGTGTGCACTTCCTCTCCCCACCCCCTCTTCTCTCATCCCGAGCTCTCTCGTTGACCGTCTCCCTTTCACTCGTGCGAGGTGGGGCGACGCTTCATCCTTGCGGCACAGAAGGCGAGGTGGGGCCAGCGAGGACAGAGATGAAGCACTGTGGGGAACACGTGTGTCACGTGCAGGCGGACAACACGGCTCTCCCTTTTTTTTTTTTTCATGCTGTAGCTGTGGGAGGCTCACACCGCTGCTCTTCCTACACCCTCCTCCACTCTCCTCTCACCTCTCTCATTTCCTCTCTGCCTGACATGTTTGTTGCGTCCGCACATGCGTGTGTGTGTGTGTGTGTGTGTACTCTGTGGCGAGGGCACATCCTCCAGCTCAACGAGTCTGTGTGTGTGTGTGTCTGTGTGTTTGTGTGCCAGGCACACGGACACCTGTGCACGTCGTGTACACTCGTCTCTTCTCTCGAATCTCTCCTTCTCCTTTCATCTACCTGCTCAGCATCCCCCCTCCTCTCCTCTTCAGCTCGCTCACCTCCTCTTTCTTTTGTTTTTTTCTACTTTTCCTGTTACGCATCCACCCCCCCCCCCCATCCAGCTGCGGCGGTGCATTGGAGCTCTCACGAAAAATGGCAGATGGTGAAGTCGACTTCTGGTCCGCCACGATGGCGGCGTTCCAGCCACTGCAGCTGCCGTCGCCGGAGCTGAACGCGAAGCTGCTGAAGCGACCACCGTTTCGCTTCATCCACGACATCGTCTGCGCCATCGACGTCCGCTTCGCCGCATACGGGCACAAGCTGCCGGCTGACATGCGGGACTCTGCACAGGTGGACACAAAGGAGAAGAAGGTCAAGTACTTGACGATCCTCATCGACTACCTTGGCCAGCTCATGAAGGTGGAGCTGGACGTCAACCCCAAAAAGATTGTCGCTGGTCAGGAGCCAGAGAAGACGAACCTCTTTCTGCAGTACCTCGCTGCCGGCGTCGGGTACGCACAGCAGGACAAGGCGACGCAGCCGGCGGCCGCCGCACCGAAGCGCAGCTCTACCACCTCCACCGCCAACTCCCTCGAACACGCCGCGCTCCCCTCGCCGAGCACACTGCCACGCAAAAGGTCGGAGCCAGGGAGCACGGCCGCGGCGCGCCGCAGCTCACACACCGCGGCCCTCGGGGATGCGGACCGGTTCAACAGCAAGCTGAGCGGGTACTCGCTCAACCTGAACCTGAACGACGGGCGAGACATCCGCGCGGATGGGCAGAGCATGGTTCGCATGTGGAACGAGCTCGCGCACCCGCAGGTGGAGACGAAGCCGTCGCACATGCCCGCGGAGGCGCTCGAGACGGCCATCAAGCGGCAAATCGAGACGATCAAGATGGTGCAGGAGCTGCTGAAAGAAAATGAGGGTGTCATTGACACGCTGGAGGCGCTCGTGACGTAAGCACGAGCAGCGGCCGCAGACTGCAATCGCACGCGCGCGATGGTTTGGTGACCGACAGGAGCGGCTCTCTGCCTGTCAGGAGGCCCCTCCTCCCCTCCACTGTGTGCAGCCAGCACACCCGACACTCTTGACGAGTGTCGCTCGAACTCTGCTCCGTCTGTCTGGGTGTGGTGGTGGTGTGTATGTATGCATGTGCGCGTCCTCTTTTTTTTGTTCTCTTTTTTGTGTGTCTTTGCCAACGCTGTTTCTGGCGTGGTGATGAGCCAAACTGACATGCTGGAAAGACACGGGAGAGAAAAAAGATGAACAGAGGAGACACACAGGCAGAGGTGTCGCCCGAGTACACGTGTACTGGCTCTGATGTGTCTCGCGGGCGCCTTGCGTGGGCTTGTCGCTGCGGCACTCTTCATTACTTGAGCAGTAGTGGTCCATCACGCTGTACGGGGCTGGAGATCAAAGCGACGGACACCTCGAGCGCGACACCAGCATCCTCTGCATCCTTCATAAACACACACACACACACACACACACTGTACTTCCTCTCTCTTTCTCACCACCTTCTCATGCGCTGCCACAGCTCATAGAAGTTCTCGCTCTTGGAGGCGCCTCACCCGGTGCACTCACCGACCTCCGCTCCTTCTCTCTCGCCGTGCCTCTCAATCACCGCGCAAAACCACAGTGAGAGAAAGGGAGAGAGACGTGACGTTGTGCGTGTGTGCGGTGAGGTGCGTGGTGGTCCATTGCGCCGCTCCATCTGGACCATAAGAGGTCGCTGATTCATACAGACACACAGACACACACACACACTCACGCGTTACTCGAGGTACCTCTCTCTTTCTTCACACTCACCCCGCTCCTCCTGCTTTCTCGTGAGCCGGAAGGAGGAGAAGGAGGAGGAGGAGGAGTTGCCGGCCCTATCGTCATGGATCGCATTCGCGAAGGGGAGCATCTCGAGCCGGCCGCAGTGCGACAGCGCACAGAGAATGGCGCCGTGTCGGCGACCCACCGCCTGAGCACCAGCGGCAACGGGGCGGCGGGCATCCGCGAGGAGCTCGCGAGTATTGGCGAGGAAATCAAAGGGCTGCAGGGGCGACTGAGCCGCAGCTGCGGCGTCGCCGGGGACGCGCCGCCGTCGGACAGCGTCACGGAGACGCTGTGGACGCTGCTGTGGCGACTGCGGACCTTTCTGTATCTCGCGGCCCCGTCCGCGGCGCGGCAGTGGAAGATCGGCGGCGCCGTCTTTGCCGCGCACCACCGCGGCCACTACGGCAAGGATGCGGCGCACGTCGCCGTCGCGCTCCGGCTGTACCTCGTCCTCCTGCGCTTCACCGTCGTCTGCCCCGCGGCGGCGCTGCACGGCTGCCTGACGCTCCTCGGCGTGCTGGTGGCGCTCATTGATCCCCGGCTGCGGTCGTGGAGGGACTCGTCGGATAGGCTGCTCGAAGGGCTACTCTTCGTCGCCCGCGCGTTGCAGAGCAGCGACAGCGCCGTCTTCACGCTCTTCGTTGACGTCCTCTTCGAGCTCCTGGCGGAGGTGACGATGCACTTCCACGGCTCCGCGGCGTCAGTGGAGGTTGTGGCTACGTCTGTCGAGATGCACGGGGACACCGACGCGAGCGATGGCGACAGTGCACTGTATCTGCGCCTCTCCGCCCCCGCGCCGGCGGCGTTGCGTCTGCAGACGGAGCCGCTCGTCAATTCCATCGTCGCGTCCGCCGAGGACCCGAGTGCGGTGGACAAGTCACAGCTCCAGCAGGACATCTTCTCCACCTGCACGTGCGTGGAGACGCTCTACGAGGCGCGCTGCATTCAGGCTTGCGTGCTGCGCCTCGTCGTGCTCCTCGGGGAGGAGCGGCTGCCGCGGTGCTTGTCCCCGGACCGCGTCGCACTCGTCTGCGACGTTGCGTGTCACCTCGTCTCGAGCGCAGTCCCTGGCGTCGATGGCGGCGTGGTGAACCAAGTCCAACACGACGCCGCGTGGAATGCGCTGCACCACCTCGCGGCGGTGGACTGCCGCCTGCTGCCGCACGTGGAGGGGCCGCTGGTGCTCAGCCTCCTCGCCTCCAAGTGGAGCCAGCGCGGAGCCCACACGTGCTCGTCTGTCTACGAGGTTACGACGGCGGAGCAGGCGCTGTTCGGGTGGTGTCACAGGCTGAGCACCACGGAGCTCGACTCGCTCGTGCTCGCGATGCACCGGCGCGGCGGCGCCGGTGTTGACGGGCAAGGCGCCGTCCTGGTCTGCCTCGCGCAAATGTGGGAGGTGGCGGTGCAGTGGTGCGCACAGCTGTACACAACCTCCTCTTCCTCCCCCTCCACCGACGCCGACGCTGCAGGGAGCGAGGCCGGCAGGGACGGGGGAGACCGCGACGTGTCGCGAATGGTCGCCGCAATGGCGGACCTGCACCGGTGGGTCTGTCTGTGCGAGCGCGTCTTCAACAGCGCGGCGGTGCAGACCTGCGCGTTCGCAGCGCGGAGGGCCATGACGCGACAGGAGCTGCAAGCAGCGCGCCTCCACTACCTGCAGCTTCTCGCCAACGAGCTCCCGCTCGCCCATGTGACAGCGTCGTTGCTCTGCACGCAGTTGCCATGGCACGCCGTGGACGCGCAGCTGGCCTTTCTGCCCTGCCGCGTGCTGTCCTTCTTCGATCTGCCGGTGCTGGCGGCGACCGTGAGGCAGGTGGTGGAGCGCGCAAAGAGATGCATCGGTGTGTCAGCTCACCGTCTCCTGGAGGCCAACGCGCTGGCGGTGCTGGTGCGGCTACACTCCTGCGTGACGGTGTCGAGCTGCGATGCAGACGCCTTCCAGACCGCGCTGACGGAGACGCTGCTGGTGATGCGGCACCACGAGTCGCCGGCCTACGGGCTCCTTGTGCAGTCCATGACGGTGCTGGTGCACGCGTTCCCACACCACGCCACCACCGGCCGTGGGCTCTGCAAACCGGATGTCGTGACGCGTGCGATGCAGGAGTTCGACGCCGCGGTGGGTGCGCGGCACCACGGCTCCTACGTGGCGCTGGACATACCGGCGCCGCGGTGGCAGCTGCTCGAGCGTGAAACGGCCGTGGCGCTCTTCGCCGCCGGCTGCGGTCTCGGGTGGGGCCGTCGCTTGCTCACGCTGCCCACGAACACCACCACCTCAGCGAAGGCGGCGTCGGTGTTTCTTCGGCGAGCGGCGGGGCTCGCCGAGGCGCTCGAGCGTACACTCGCGCGCGCCATGGCACAAGAGACGACGCCTCCATCTGCCGAGGAGTCGCCCCTGTGCCCGTCCGCAGGTGCGCGTGGTGCTGCCGCCGCGAGTACGACGGCGACGCAGCTTCAGCGGGCCTACGATGCAATGGCAAGCTCCTTCACCGTCGCGGTACCGCTGCTGCAGGCCGTCGGCGCCGTCGTTGTGCTGGTGCAGCAGGACACGCTGTGGCGGCGCTGCGCGACCGGAGAGGAGGAGGACGGCGTTGTGGGCGGGGTAAAGGACCTCCTCCGCCGGACCGCTGCTGTGCTTCTCCGGCTGCTCGACGCCAAGTACCGGTTCTCGCGGCTCGCAGCCCCCGGCACGGCTGCAGCCGTCAGCGATGCGGCGAGCGTGTCGGCATCGCGGAACGGAGCGCTGCGCTCGCGGGAGGCGGCGCCGCCGCCGCCGACAACCGCCGTGGTGGTGGACGTGGACGTGGACGTGGACGGCGACCACGACGAGACGGCGGCGGGGAGGCGGGGCCGACGGCATGCCGTGAGCGCAGCAGCCAAGACCACAGCGGCGGCGGTGACGCCGCCACATGGTGGTGGTGACACCGGGCGGGCGCCGACTGGGACACAGGAGCGGGCCTCGCAGACGTCGCAGCTGGAGAAGGCAGTGGATGTGAACCGGTCGCACCTGCAGCCGGCGCTCCTTGCGGCGGCTCGCGAGCTTCGACGCGAGGCGAAGACGGCGACGGATAGCAGGCGCGAGGCAGATGGTGCCGACAAGGAGGAGGGTGGTGCGGCGGAGTCCCGGACAGGAGACCCCCGTGTCTCTCGCGTCCGTGTGCTTCAGCAGGCGATGCGCCAGGTCGGCGCGGCGTCGCTCGCACTCTCACCTCCGCTGGAGATGGCAGGTGACGGGGACGGTCTGTTCGACCTCAGCTCCGCCAGCGCCGCGGACCACGTTGCCGGTTGCGCGTTGCGCGAGGTCATGCTGTGGAGCGGCAGCCTCGACGCGGCGACGCACGAGATGGACGGTGGCGCCGCAACGACCGTGGCGACCACAGCGCTGCCGCCGCCGCTGCTGCTGCTGCGGCTGTTGGGGGCGGAGCGGCTACGCACGACGGTGTTCGCAGCACAGCGCGATGGCGATGTGGCGAGCATCAGCGCCGCTGTGACGAAGGTGGTGGAGCTGCTCTGGTGCGGGCGACGTTTCTTTCAGCGTCGCCGGCGCCTCCGCGGCGCTGCGCGCGATGCGGCGGCGGCACACGAAGCGGCGGAGTGGCTCTCAAGTGACTCCGCGGCGCTTCAAGAGGGCTGCATGGCCGCCTCGGAGCGCGTCGCGCACGAGGCACGCGCGTGGCTGTGTCTCTGCTTCGACCTCTACCAGGTGTACTCTGGTGTTCACAGCAGCGACAGCGACGCCGCCGTGGCGGTGATGGGTCTCAGCCTTGAGACGACACGCGACGTGATGGCGATGTTTGCGTGGTCTGCCACTGACCTGCTGCGCTTCCGCGAGCGCCCCTTCGTGTTCTCCTCCTTCCTGAAGGCGGTGGTGGACAAAGAGGAGCGCGATGTCAAGGTGGTCGTGACGGCGTCCCTCGATGTGCTGGGTCGCTACATCATCTCGGCGGCGGCGGCGGAGCCGTGTTCCATGGCGAACGGAGAAGCGACGTCGAGCATCGTGCCAGGCAGCGACGCCACGCGCGCGAGGCTGCGGCACTTGATGGAGAAGAGGGGGGTGGAAGGGTGGAGGGTGGTGGCGGGTGCGCTCGCCTATGTCCTCTACGAGTGTCACGGCACACCCACGGCGACCCAGATACGCTACCTCGCCGAGGTGATGAGCTACGCGAAGAAGAGCGTGAAGGATGTGCCGGCCGTGGTGCGCTCCACGATCCACCTCATCGCTTTCTACCTCCTCTCCCTCGAGGCGGATGCGCAGGCGCTGGCGCGGGACCGGCGTCGTCGCAGCGGGCGCGCGGCGAGACGTCGCGCCTCCTCCTCCTCCTCTCCCTCTTCGCTCTCCACCGTTGCCGCCGCGGGCGACGCAGCGGCGGAGTCGGTGGTGGGAGGGGCTGCAAACCGCCTCTTCTGCTGCCAGGCTGCTGCTGCAGCAGGCGCGAGCGGCGCCGAGGAGGACGCTTGGGACGCAGGCCGCGGAGCGCCGTCTCACCGCGAGGGTGCCACCGCGGCGTCCGAGACGGAGATGGATGCGCTGTTGGACGAGGACGTCCTGGACAGCATTGCCTTCTCCGTCTTCGAGAGGGCCTTGCAGCAGCTCGTGACGCTGGGCGAGGCGGCGGAGACGACGGCTGGGGTGGAGACGGCGTTGCTGAAGCCGGTGTCGCGCGCCGTCGCGGCAGAGGAGCTGCGAAAGAACATGTTCGCGGTGCTCGACACGGTGTACAAGGCGATCCGCATTGAGGGGAAGGCGTCGCACGGCGAGGACGGGCCTGCTGGCGAGGGCGACCCCTACGAGGCGCCGGCGGGCTCGCTGCGCACGCGTCGGAGGTGGCTACTCGGCCTCGCCTCCTTCCTTCGCGTCATGGGGTCGCAGACGACGCCGATTGCATTGATGCTGCCGACCCTGCTCGACAGGTGCGCCACGTTTCCCGGCCTGCTGCCGGCCGTGTGCGTTGTGTGGAAGGAGCTGGTCTGTGCCTGCACAGACGAGTACCTGGCGGAGTCGGCCGCGTCCATGGTGCTGAGCCTCGTCAGCCTGGAGCAGCAGTCGGCGCTCTCACGCGAGTCACGCGCGCAGCTGCTGCGCGCGCTTCAGCACCTCTACACCCGCACGCAGACGGCCGAGTTCTGGGACTCGTACACGGCGGTGCTGGGGACGTTTAGCGACCTCGTGCGCGTCGTCCTCCGCTCGCGCCGCGCCGGCAAGAGCGGAGCTGGCGAAGACGAGGAGGTGCCGCAGGAAGGCCGGCGCGACGGCGCGCGTGTGCTCCTCCACGGCTTCGTCTCGGTGACGCGCTCCGGCTCTCTGCAGTCCAGCACCGTCTTTGTCCGCGCCCTGTACCAGTATCTCAGCGCCGCAGATGCGGCGACGCGCCACGAGCTGTCCGGCGCCGCCGCTGAGCGACCGGAGGTGCTGCAGACGCTGCTGCGGTGCTCGGAGGCGGATGCAGAGAGTGCCCTGTACGCGATGCGGTGCATCAGCATCCTCGGCGCCGTGGCGGCGTCGGTGTCGGCGGGGCAGACGCGCAGACAGGCGATTCCCGTCGCGGCAGCGGTGGCGACGGTGGCGACGGTGGCGACGGCGGCGACGGCGACAGAAGCGCAGCGCGCCTCGATGACCCTCTCCCCTTCCATGGGCGCGGACGCGTGGGGTCGCCTGTCGCAGACGCAGTCGTGCTACCTGGACGCGGAGACGGTGCTGAGCTGGCGCAAGTTCTCCTTCACCCTGCTGCGGGAGTACTTTCCCCGAGTCTTTGCGAGCACCGCCGACCCGGTGATGCACAACTGCATCGCATTTGCAGTGCAGGAACTCCTGCGCGCCACCACACGGCAGGAGCGGCTGCAGTACAAGGGGGCCGAGCTGCGCCGGGACGACGTGGTGCACCTCGACGAGCTGGAGCGCTACATTTGGTGGACGCGCCTCACACCGCACGTGAAGCAGCTGCTGGGCGGCTTCACGACGACGAGGTACTCGCTGACGGTGAACTGGCAAACGCGGCTGCGCTCGCCCGAGTACGCGCCGTCGCTCGACTACCGCAAGTGGCTGTTCGCCTTCTTCCACCATCTCGGCACGCTGTGCGAGGGCTGGTTTGCGGAGATGGTGCAGCCGCTGCGCAACATGGCGAAGAAGAACGCCTCGCTGATCCTGCACCTGCTGCCCTACATGGTCGTGCACGTCATCGAGTCCGGGAAGGTGGAGGACGTCCACTACGTGGAGCAGGAGATGAAGGCGGTGCTCGAGGCCGCCGCCTCCGCCACGGGGTCTGGCGTCCCAGCGACATCGCTGCGGTCGCAGAGCGTCTACGAGGTGGATCCCACGCACGGCCCCGCCGAGGAGCCGCGCGAGCACGCGCACACCATCCTGAGCGTGCTCGAGGACGTGGAGCAGCTCCGCTGGACGCTGTTGCGCCACCGCGGCCGCGTCGTGTGCGTCTTCGAGCCGCAAGAACAGACGGAGAACCTGTGCATGCGGCTCGTGGAGATGTACGGCAACTTCCTGGGCAGCATCCCCTGGTCGCTGCGGTGCCGCGCCGCACTGCGTGTTGGCAGCCACATCCGTGCCCTGCGCAGTGTTGAGTGTCAGCGGCGCTTGCCGGCGCTCACCTCCGTCATCGCGGCGGTGCCGCTGCAGCGGATCTTTGCCGCGCTCAACGACCGCGAGTCCGCCCGCGCGATCCACCGCGCCTCGCCTGGACTGACACCAGAGGATACCGCCTTCTCCTTCGAGAACAACGGCGACTGGCTCGCGGCGCTCGCGAGCTCCGAGCTGGTGCTGCAGCACCGCCCGCATAGCGCGCAGCACCAGCTCACGGCGCTGCACTGCATGAACGAGCTCGGAGAGCTGTACATGACATCGCGCTACGCGGCGTCGCTGCTGGCCTCCACGCCAGCGCCCGCAGCAGAGCAGCCGGAGACAACGGCGGCCGCGTTGAGAGGCGCCTCCACGCTCACAGAGCTGCCCAGCCCGTCGACGGGCGTGGCCGGAGTGACCAACACAGCGCAGCTGCGCCACGACGTGCAGGCATACGCGAACGAGGCGGCGTGGCGGCTGGGTCAGTGGGACGCGCTCTGGCCATCGAGCGGCAGCGCCGCGGCACCAGGCGTTCGCTCCGTGAGCCTTGCGATGCCTGCAGTACACCTCCAGCGCGCGCTGAGCGGCACAAGCTCGCTCGCCGGCGTGCATCGCGTGACGGACGCCGAGCGCGCCAAGGTGGTGCCGATCGTGCGTACGCCGTGCCACGAGGACCTCACCACGCGTGGGTACACGTCCACGGTGCTGCTCCTGCACGCGCTCGGTGACGTGGACGCCGTGTCGGAGCTGTGCGCGGCTGCCTTCGTTGCGAGCGACGGCGCCGTCCTTGACGGCTCGCAGGCGAGCGCGCCGATGATGAAGCTCGCGGCGACGCTGCTGCCGTCGTCCGTGAAGGAGGAGGTCGCCGATTGTCTCACGCGGCGCGCCTCCTTCGCGGAGGACACGATCGCCGCCCGCGAGCCGCTCCTCTCCCTCCACCGGCTGATCTACCGCGAGCTGGGCATGCCGCAGAGGGTCGCCGAGACGTGGCTGAAGCAGTCGGAGCTGCTGCGCAACGGCGGGCTTGGCGAGGCCGCCTTGACCGCCGCGCGTCAGGCCGCCTTCGAGTGTCCGGGGCACGTGGCGGAGACGGGCTACTACGTGCTGGTGGCGACGCTGCTGCACGACACGCAGTCCCCGACGCCGGCGATGGAGTTTGTGCGCGAGTGCTTGGGGGACAAGCGCATCCCGGCCCGCACGCAGGCGCGGCTGCAGATACTGCTGACAAACTGGCTCATCGAAACAGGCTCGGAGCGGCCGGAGCGCATCTTCGCCGAGTACGACAAGGCCCGCAAGCTGGACAGCAGGTCGGAGCAGGTGCACCACCAGATGGCGCTCTTCTGCGATCACCTGCACACGCTTGCGATCAACGCCAGCGAGGGGGCGGCGGCGCAGCTGACTGCCGCGGTGGCGTCGCCGTCGTCGTCGTCGACGTCTGGCGGCGGCGGCGGCGGTGGGAGCAGCGCCGTTTCTGCATCCGCCGTGTACAACGCAGCCCTGCAGCACCAGCGGGAGACGGTGGAGTCGATCCAGAAGTACGCCACACGCGCCATCGAGCACTTCGCGGAGGCCCTCGTGCGGGGCGTGGAGACGGCGTCGGTGTCGCTGCCGCGCATGCTCACCCTGTGGCTCGACAGCGCCGCGTTCCTCGGCGGCCTGCGGAGCACCACAGCCGGCAAGCTGGACGGCACGGCGGCGGCGGTGCTGGAGGAGATGAACACCCGCGTTCGTGACTGTGTGCTGAGCACCACGCGTCCGGTGATCCCGCCGGCGGTTGTGATGACGGCGCTGCCGCAGCTTCTCTCGCGCCTCAGCCACCCCGTCGCGGCGGTGCGCACCGTCTTGACCGACGTGGTGCTGCACCTGCTGAGCCACTTCCCGCAGCAGTGCCTGTGGCTGGTGCTGCCCATGGCGCTGAGCAAGGAGGGGCCGAGGGAGGTGGTGGAGACGCAGATCATCAAGCCCTTCGCCGACACCCCGGCGAACGGGCCGGTGCTCCGCCATGCGAAGATCATCTGCGACACGCTCCTGACCATCTGCAACTGTGCGGCGAACCTCTTTCCCAAGGAGAAGGGGCTGACGCAGCTCAGCCCGGTGCAGAAGATCACCCCGATGCTGCCGGCGGCGCACTTCATCGTGCCGGTGCTGTCCAACCTCACCCCGAACATCAGCGCCAGCGCCGTCCGAGACGTGTTTCCTGGCGGGCCGTGCTTTGCGCGCTTCGACGACCGCGTCGTGGTGATGCGGTCGCTGCAGAAGCCGAAGCGTATCTGGGTGCACACCGACGATGGGGGCGAGATGTCCTTCCTGTGCAAGGCGAAGGATGAGCCGCGCAAGGACATTCGCATGATGGAGGTCGCGGCGCTCATGAACTCCTTCTTCCTCTCCGATCCGGAGGCGCGCCGGAAGCGGTTCTCGCTGCGCCGCTACTCCATCACGGCCCTCAGCGACGACTGCGCCGTGATCGAGTGGATCAACGACACGGCCCCGCTGGCGAAGGTGGCGATGGAGTGCTACGCGCTCGACCGCTCCGGTGTGCAGATCGCCGCCGTCAAGCGGTGGGTGGCGCTGGTGGAGGAGAAGAAGCTGACGAAGCAGGAGCTCTTCACCAAGTACATCCTGCCCGAGGCGCCGCCGGTGATGCATCAGTGGCTCGACCGCACCTTCCCCAGCAACCAGAGCTGGTACGACGCCCGCACGCTCTTCACCCAGTCCGCGGCGCTGTGGAGCATCGCCGGCCACATCGTCGGCCTCGGCGACCGCCACGCGGAGAACCTGATGCTGGACGTGGAGCGTGGGGAGCTGATGCACGTCGACTTTGCATGCATGTTCGACAAAGGGGAGAAGCTCGAGGTGCCGGAGCGGGTGCGCTTCCGTCTCACGCAGAACTTGACGGATGTCATGGGCGTCCTCGGCGCCAACGGACCCTTCCAAGCCACGTGCGAGGTGGCCCTGCGGTGTGAGATGCGGAACAAGAGCGCCGTCATGTCCATCGTCGAGACCTTGCTGCACGAACCCCTGGTGGAGTGGCGGCGGCAGAGTAGCCGCTCGCAGGCGTCTAGCGGGCCGAAGCAACTCATGGAGCGTGTGGCGCGCCGGCTGGATGGGTTTCTAGACCTGTATGCAGTGCCGGCGCAGCGCGACACGCTGGCGCTCAATGTCGAGAGTCAGGTGTCCAAACTGATCCACCACGCCTCTGATCTGGAGAACCTCTCGCAGATGTACATCTGGTGGATGGCCTGGATCTGAGCACCCGCGTGGTGGAGGTACTGCTGGTGAGTGAGTGCGTGTGAGTGCGTGTGTGTGTGTGTGTGTGTGTGTAAGTGGAAGTGTCGATCCGCAGAGTGTTTCAGAGGACGAAGAAAAGAAGAAAAAAAAAGAGAGCACGCTCAGATCTACTCTCTCTCTCTCTGTGCAAAGGGCACGACATCGCCTCACCCGCACTCGCGGACAGGAGCATGCAAAGACACTCACTGAAGCAACACGTGAACGGTGGAGTGCAAGCATCTCCTCCTCCGTCACTCACCAACTCTCTCTCTCTCGCTCTCTGTTGCTGTGCTGCTCTTCTTCCATTGCGTCGGCTGACCTCATGCGCTCTTTCTTTCTGTGTGTGTGTCTGGTCGGTTGGTGGATGTTGCCTCGCTAACAAGACTGCAATTTCAGGCGAGCAGTCACGGGAACACGTGGGTGTTCTGTCTCTCTCTCTCTTTGTCTCTCTGCTTCTCGTCTTGCACGGTGGAGCGCCGTCCGCGCGCGAGGACGCGGGCACCTCGTCCTGCGACTTCCCGTCCGCCGCGACTCCCCAGCGCCTTCTCTCTTTTTTTTTTTTCCTGTTCTTCATTTGGGGGTGGACACGGGAGTGCAGTCGATTGTACTCCTCACTGACGACGGCGCAACCAAAGGAGAGGGAGAGAGCGAGAGAGGCGGTCGAAGAAGGCGGTGTCTTCGTCATGAAGTGGTTGAGACGGCTGCTGCGGCGGAGGCCACGCACGCCGATGCCGCCCAAGCCGTATGTGGACACCGCCTCTGCTGGACGACACATGGTCGATCCGCGTCTCAACAACACGACGGACCTGGCGCACATCGACCCGGACAAGCCGCACTGGCACGACTCACGCTTTGAGTCTCGCGAGCGGGTCCCGTTCTTCGACATCTTCGGCTTCAACCGCGACTGGAGCTGGTCCATCTTCAAACTGTCCACGGTGTTCTTCGCGCTCGTGTTGTACTGGGAGATGCGCTCGCTCGTGTACATGAAGAATGACCCAGTGAGACTGACTTCCAGCACCGCCGTCTCCGTCGTGCCGGACTACGCGCGAGATGAGAAGGCGACAGAGGAGGAGCTGCGGGAGGCCGGGTTCGCCTACGTCGGTGTCCTCAAGCTGGACAACCTCGGCACTCCCGCCGCGCTACCAGCGGCGGTGAGTCCTGGCCATGACAGGAGATGAAGGGCAGTCAGCTCTCTCTCTCCAGTCTGTGTGTGTGTGTGTGGAGAGGAGAGAGTGAGGGTGGGTTGAGGAGTGTACAAACTCGCTCAGCGCTCTTGAGGCTTTTTCGTTTTCACAGTTTGTTTTGCGCAGAAACACTGCCGCAGTGGCAGTCACCTGCCACGTCGGCTCTCTCCAGCCAGAGGGACATACACACACACACACACACACACACACACACACACACAAACAGTTGCTGACAGTCACAGCGGCGCTCACCACTCTCTTCTGCAGTCTACCACCACAGCAAAACAAACAAACAAAAAAAAAGCAGGTGTTGTACCGGCACACTACGCCAGCTCTTCTCCATGCCGCGAGAGTCAGCACTTTCTAGACTGTCGCGCTCCTTCCGCTCGTGCACCAGCTTCTCCCATCACCTTCCGTTCTTCTCTTCTCCGACCGCCAGCAGCGGTACTCACCCCCCTCACTCTCGACCTCATCTGTCGTCCACTGATTTGAAGGACGTCTATCCGTGTGTCGGCGCTTCGCTCTCACTTTCTCTCTCTCACTCGTTGTGTGTGTTCGGTGCACCCCGAAGTCGAGCGCGTTTGACACAATTGCCGGCGGAGGAGGACGCCGACAGCGCCGCGAGGGAAGATAGGGTGAGGTGAAGGAGAGATGAACGAGATCTACGCGAAGCGTCTCGCGCAGACGTCCTCGTTTCATCAGCTGATGCGCAGCCATGGCACTCTCTGGGCAGCAACACAGGTCACCAAGGAGCCCCTTGACGTGGCGTTTGTGAAGGAGGAGATGATGCGAGTCAACGGCCGCCGGGCCATGCCGCTCCTTGTCGGGGCTGCCGCCGCGCAGAGCCTCCACGACACACACCTCGCCCACCTTACCGAGCACTGCAGCTGGACAGAGTCAGCACGCGCGTTTGCCGTGCAGCACCAGACTCCACTGACGCAGCACATCGCGGCGATGGGTCGCATGGCGGAGACGATCACGCAGTCGAGGACCGCCTGCACCAGTCAGCTGCTCTTCAACGAGCACATGGCCCGCATCGACGGCATCAGCGAGTTCGAGGAGGAGCCGCTCTTGGAGGACGAGGAGATCAACGGGTAGACCACTCGGTCAGGTCTCCTCGCATGTTGTTGTGAAGAGCAAGTCGCATCCCCGCGACAAGGGTCCCTCTCTGTGTGCGTGTGTGTGTATGTGTAGCTGTAATCGAGAATGTTGTGTGGCGAGAGGGGAGGGCAGAGCTGTGCATTGGTGCTCTGTGGTGATGGACCCTCTGCCCGTCGTCGCTCTGGAAGATGAACCTCCCGGCCGTTGGCGGAGAAGATGGAGGGGGGGGGATCGCGTCACAGGGAGTGCCACACGTACCGCTCCCCCCAAAAAAAGAAAAAGAAAAAGAAAAAAAAGAAGGATCATTAAGCTGGTGCTGCTATCACGCTTAACCCTTCGTATTCACTTCAGCTGTATATGTGTGCGTGCCTGTGTGTGTGTCTCAGTGCGCCGGACCTCTTTTTTTTTTCCGGAGTCTGTCGGCGTTCATCGAGCAATCCGACACACCCGCGGCACACACGCTGCCCCTTCACTGCCTCTGCCGTCACCTCCACCACACACAATCATCACCTCTCCTCCACACGCACACACACACATACACATCCATACATGCACCGACACAACTCATTCGCATGAACCCCCCCTGTGTCTCGTCGCATCCACATCCGCGACTCCTTGTGTGTCTATCGCTGTGCAGAGCTCGCAGCCTGGTTGCGATCCCAACCGCCGAGAAGCACGCGCGGAAGCACACAAACGCAGGAACACGAAGATCCTGTAGAAGTACTATTGGCAGCGGCCGCTGCTGTTGTGTGGGCTGCCGGCGCTCACGTGCTTTTCTGTTTCCCCTTGTGCACCCGCCCTGCAGGACACACACACACACACACACACACACATACTCGCACGCAGCTGCAGAGCTCAGTGAGTAAGACTGACGGAGTTGCGAGGTGGGAGGAGACTCACCCAAGTGCCTCCTCTCTTTCTCTCTCTCCTTTCCTTCAGCGCCTGAGGATGCTGAAGGGGCTGAAGAAGGGCATCGGCCACATTGATCCCCGTCACATTCACGCAGGACGACGAAGGAACAGCAAAACAGGGAGCGAGGTGGCGAGCGAGAGCGCCGGCGACGCGGGTGAGACACCAGAGCTCGCGATGACGCAGACGAACGTCGCCGTCGGCCCCAAGGCGATGCCTGGGATGCCTGGCGGCATGAACACGGCGCAGCCGCCACCCGGCGTCCCTGGAATGCCGATGCCGCCGGGAGTGGCGATGAAGGGCCCGCCGCCGCCCGGTGCCAAGATCATGAAGGGGCCGCCGCCAAACGCCATGATGAAGGTCATGGCCGGCGGCGCCGGCTCTGTCGTGTCACCACGACGCGGCTCCGTCTCACCCACCCCCGGCGGTGCTGGCCCGCAACCGCCCCCGGGGGTGAAGGTGATGCACGGCGCGCCGCCGCCTGGGGCCAAGATCATGCACGGCCCGCCGCCGCCGCCAGGGGTGATGAAGGTGATGCACGGCGCCCCGCCGCCTGGGGTCAAGATCATGCACGGGCCACCACCACCGGGTGCCGTGCGCACGGCGTCGCCGCCGCTGGGGGGCGCTCCCGTGTCGCCGCCGCGCGTCAACGTCTCGCCGCCGCCGCCGGGGATGGTGCCGCCTTCACCGATGCGAGGGCCGCTGCCGCCGGGGGCAAAGTTGATCAGCGCGCCGCTGGTGCCAGGATCGCGGCCGATGACACCCGAGGCGGCGCGGCAAGGCGCCACGAGCCCCCCGCTCGCCCCATCGCGGTCCGTCTCCCCCACCAACCCCCCCGTGTTCCGCATCTTGCCGAACGGGGTGAAGGTGCTCGTGAGTCCGCCGCCAGCCGGCGCCCCGGTGAAGATGATGAGCAAGACACCGCCCGGCCACCCGAGTCCGTCGCCGCCGATGAAATCGCCACCGAAGAAGATGCTCATCAAGTCCATGAGCGACTCAGCCACTCTCGCCGGGCCAGCGCCGCCGGCGCCGAACTCGCGCGCGCCGACGCCGCTCATCCCCGCACACAACGGCAGCTTCTCGGTCGGCCCCAACGCGGTACCGGCGCCGCTGCAGCAGCTGCCGAGACCCACACCAGTGCGGCCCGGTGGGACCGTTGTGAAGGCGGTCGAGGCACCGCCGACGTCGCTCTCCATTCCCCACCCGAGTAGCGCGCAGCTGTCGCCGCAGCGCTCGCACAGCGACGACATGCACTTTGTTGAAGAGGACGGTGCCAGCGAGCACTCGGACGGGGACGAGATCCAGTTCGAGGAGGCGGCGCCGACGACGCCGCCACGCGCACCGCGCGCCAGCGCTGCGGGCGACGACGTGCCGCCGCGGAACTCCGCCCCGGCCTCGGAGTCGTCGCTCTCCCTTCGCGAGGACCCCGACGAGGCAACGGCGCTGCCGCCAGCGCGGAGGGCGCAGCCGGCGACGAGCGCTGCGCCGGTGGCGGCGGCGGCACCGTCGACCTCTGCCGCCGCGGCAGCCGAGGCGCGGTCCTCCGAGCACCATCGCCGTCGCTCCAAGGACGACCCCGAGAAGGCCGCGAACGGTGCGAAGAAGCGGAAGAGTCGCCGCGAGTCGACGCGCGACGGCAGCGACGGGGACGGCGTGTCCGCACCAAAGGAAAGCCGCCACAGACACCGTCACCGCCGCCACCGCCACCGCGAGTCGCGCTCCAGCGATGACTCCTCTCCACTCTCGGAGCCGCCGCAGTCGTCAGCGGCGGCGAAGGGCACCGGCTCGCCTGCCGCGGTGGAGGACACGCGGCGCCGCACCCCATCGCAGCGCGCGGAGGCGTCCGCAGCTGCGGCTGGAGGCGCTGCGTCGTACGGTGCGGAGAGGAGCGACCGCGAGTCTGAAAGCTGGGGCTACGATGCCGGGCGGCTGAGCGAGGCCGCCTTCACACCACAGGTGCTCACCTCCTCGTCGCGCAGCCGCATCGCGGAGGACTTCCTCTCCATGCTGTGCCCGCAGCAGTACTACGGCAAGGTGCAGAAGATCAGCCGCATCCGGCCCTTCAAGGCGGACCGTGCCGCGGCCACAGGGCTGCGCACGAGCAACTCCATCTACGTGGCGACGAAGGGCGTCATGCCGAACCCGTTCTTCTACCCGCAACTGCGGCTGCGCGTCACGGACGGGGAGCGGCCGGCCGGGGTCTCCACCAGTGTGGACGGCATGCCGCCGGGGGTGGTGAGCACGCCGATCATCCTCTACGAGGCGGCGCCGGGCAACATGCTCTTCGCTGACACGGAGCTCGATGCGCGGCGCCTGCTGGAGAGCCATCGCAGCGCGAACAGCTGCTTCATGCTGAGCCACTCCGCCATTTTGTTTCGAGACCCGGAGCACTACGTGCTGCCCATCGCCTCGCTCAATGTCCACTGGGTGCCCTACGCGTCCCCGCAGTCGGAGCCGCAGTGCCCGGTGCACCGCCGCGAGCTGCAGCTCTTCGACCCCTACTCGAAGGAGCTCGTGTGCGCGCTGTGCGCCTCGCGCAACGGCACGCCGCTGGCGAACCTTGTGGTGATTCCTGATGTCCTGGGGCACGCCGACTCGCGGCGGACGATCCAGGAGAAGGTCTCGGCGCAGCTGGACGATGCGCAGCAGTCGGCGCGGCGCTGGGTGGAGCAGCACCAACGCGTGCGGGAGCTCTGCGAGAGCAAGAAGGACGGCATACGGCACCAGTTCGACCTGCTGATAGAGGCGCTGGAGGCGAAGCGGCGGGAGTACACGGAGGCGTGTGACGCGGCCTTCGCCTACGCGCTCACTGACATCGCCCGCGAGATCCTCATCACGGACGAGAAGGTGCAACTCCTCCGCGCCGCCGCGGAGCACCTGCGCGCCGATGCATCGCAGCCACTCTTCTCCATGCAGATCGCCACCATTGCCGAGGGCTTGAGCGCCACCTCCGACCTCCCGTCACGCTTCACGCAGGCGTCGCTGCAACTGCCACCGATGAGCGCGGGTCTCATGCCCAACCTGGAGGGTGTCATGGCACACGTGCTTGAGCTGAACCCACAGCTCTCCGGCTCGGGCAGCAGCGGCAGACGAGCTCACGTCGCCGACGGCCGCTCTCCAACGAACTCGCCGTACAACACCCGCCCGAACCCGACCCCGCAAGCGGGCCGTCGGCCGGCGGAGGACGAGGTGCACATCGCGGGTGCGGGTGATCGGCAGCGCTCGAGCTGGCCCGCCACCGCTGCTGCCGCGACGAGTGTGGGGCGGAGTGGGCAACTGAACAAGTCACCGCTGCGCAACATGGGTGGAAGCGTCTCGCCGTCGGTGCCGCTGTCGTCTTCGCCTCGCCGCACCATTGCTGCCGCGCCGGTTGTGCGAGAGGGGACGGGCAGTAGACGAGCTACACCGTCGCAGCAGCAGCAGCAGCGGCGAGCCGTCAACGCCACTCCCACCACCACCACCACCAGCAGCAGTCTTGCCACGCCTGCTCCCGCTTCTGCCGTGGTGCCGTCGTCGACGACGCCGTTCGCCACGGATGCCGTGTCGGTGCCGAACAGCACGGGCACGTCGCTCTTCGACTTCGCCCTTCACGAGCTGCTGAGCGGCTTCGACACGTCCAACACGAAGCGGCGGTCACCGCGGTTTGTGCAGTGGGCGATCCGCGTGGAGGATGCAGGAGACTGGGTTGGCCTCGGCGTCGGTGTCGGCAACACGATCGACGCGTGGGAGCAGGGCAGCACCAACGACTTGTCGCACCTCTGGATCGTGCCGGCGTCCTTGACGAGCCAGGTGCTGTACCTGCGGGTGGTGGTGAACTCGGGCAGCGGACATGCGAAGCTGACGGTCCACGACGCGCGTGGGAAGCAGCTGGATGCCGGAGAGGTGCCGCAGTGGAATGCGGGGCGTCCGTCTTACCCTCAGGCGACCTTCGGCGGGCACATCGGCGTCGTTCGGATGGTGGAGATGCCCCACGCCGTCCGCTAGGCTGAAGTGTCGAGGCGGAAGTCATGATGGGAAGACAATAGAGAGAGAGAGAGAGAGCGGCGCGCGCAAGTGATGGAGAGGGAGGGGAGGGAGGGGAGGGAGGGGGGGGGGGAAGGGTAGGAGGCTCTGCTTCTTTGTATGGTTTTTCTTTTTCTCTTTGTTTTACTTCTGTCTCTCTCTTTCTCTCTGCCTTTCATTGCACGCATGATGTGTCCCGGCACCGCGACGAGAGAGGAGGAGGGGAGGGAGGGAAGGGGGGAGGACGTAAAACAACATCAACAAAAAACAACTCACACAGTGAGAGATCGAGAGAGAGAGAGAGAGGATGACAGGGAGGTCACCTCCGTTGATTTGTCTCATTTGTGTTGCCGTGAGCAAGTGTGTGCGTAGAGGAGTACGTCATGCAAACTCGGGTGTAGAACGTCGCACTGTGCCGGGATACAGCTGACGCCATGTGTGTGTGTATGTGTGTGTGTGTGCGATACAGTCTTTCCTTTCACCTCCTCCCCTCTCTCTCCCCTCCCCTGCGCCGGCTCCGCTGTTCGTCTGTTGTGCTTTGTTCTCCCACTTTTTTGATTTTCTATTTGCGCTTTGAGTTAGACGTCTGTGTTCTCTGTTGTTGATTTGTTGTTCATTGCGTGTGTGTGAGAGTGTGAGAGTGTGTGGCTGAGTGCGTTGGTTTCTGTGAGCGGCTCTTCCGCATCCGCATCAGCGGTCTCACACCTCCTTTCATTCCCCCGCTCCCCCTTTCTACCTCACCTCCAAGAGACTCTACGACACACACACACACACACACTCAGAGAGAGACGCAAAAGCACACACACAAACGCATTCGCACACATTCTCGCATTTTCGGCGCTTCGGTAAAGTGCGAGGTGGTGGATGACGCAAAAAAAAAAAAAAACGCCGAAGACATCCTCCCTTGCCTCGTACTGGGGAAGCTGCTGCTGATCCTTCCTCCGACTCTCTCTACGGCTGACGCCATCCCTCACACTTCTCTGCCTTGGCCTTCTTGTACAACCTCTCACACGCACCGGCGCTGCCTCAGCACACATACACACACACACACGGACGCACAGCGGACCGACGTGTTTTTTTTTTTTTCCGACGGAGGTGTACTGCAGCTCTAGCCGCATCTCTGGCGGCGGTCATCGAATGTGTGAGTAAGTGAGAGAGTGTGTGTGTGCGTGTGTGTGTGTGTGTGCCTCGCTGCACTGGTGCCCCGCTTTGCGGCCCTTGCGTCTCCTCGCTCAGTGGCGGCCGAGAGCACTTTTTGGGGGGAGGAGGTGCGGGGAGTGCGGCGTCGCGCCGTCTCTGCTCTCCCTTTGGTGTCTCCTAGACCCACCACCACACGAGCCACCACCTCTACGTTGACGCACGGAGAGGAAGGAGGAGGAGGGGAGGGTGGCGATTTGACTTCGCGGGGATGCCGTTCTTCGGGGTGGATGACATTCTCTTCCTGCTCGCCTCCTCGACGGCCTTGTTGTGGGCGAGGCGGGCGGATGTGGTGGAGTCGGGCGTGTACACGACTGTGCGCCTCATCTCCGATGACCCGGAGGCGGCAGCGCGGTGCGCCGCTGCGGCAGCGGCCCAGCACGGCGGCAGCCCCTCTCTGCTCCTGCCGGGCTTTGATCTGCCGGTGGAAGAGGAGACACACGTGCTCTCGTTGCAGGGCGCTTCGCCGGCGCACGGGCTCGCAGACGATGGAGGTCGAGGCGGCCTGTGCTTCCCTCCCGCGCCGCCGCTGACGGTGACGGAGAGCATGCACACGCAGCTGCAAGCGAGCCCTCTCGTCTACCAGGTGCCGCAGGTGCCGCACCGCCAGTACAACCGGCACAAGCGGCGCCCGCACGTCTCCACGCTGGCCACCGCGACGGAGGAGGTGGTGCGGGACCGCATTGGGCGCTACACCGTCGCCGAGGTGCAGGCGCTCTTTGCCACGATGGAGCGGGAGTCGCTCTGGGAGGCAGTCATCCACGTCAGCTACGGCATCGAGCAGGCGGAGAAGCAGCTGCTCTACCTGAACCAGCACAACGTGGAGTGCGCCATCCGGACGCTGCTGAACACGGCCCACCCGGATGTGGCGCTCGTCTACTACTTGCGCTTTGGCGAGGACATGCTCGTCGCGGATGATATTCTGCTGGCGCTCTTCCACGCCTGCCGCAACGACGCGCCACTGAGTCTGGAGCTGTGCCAGGTTCTCCAACCCTTCAAGTCGCAGTGGACGCCGACGGTGTACGCCTGCTGCCTCACCACGACGGCCCGCTTCGACTACGCACAGGCCATCGCGCTCTACCACGCCTACCTCGCGTCGCAGCGGAGCCACATCGCCGCCTCGCAGCGCACCCTCCATCGCGTGCTCGCGTCTTCGCCGCTGCTCCGTGAAGCGGGAGTCGTGGCGGCGGCACCGGAGGCGCTGCCGCTGCACTATCTTTACCACGTCATCGTGCCACTCGTCGTAACGCACGATCCCGACGCCGCAGACGCGTATGTGGAGGACATGCTGGCGAAGGACGGGGGCTCGGCGCCGGAGGTGCTCCTGCGGTGCCTCGGGCATCGCAAAGGGCAGGAGCTCAGCTGGCTGTACTTGCAGAGGATCGCCACCGACGCCTCCACCGACGCCGTCCCGTCCACCGAAACGGAGGCGCTGCGCCGGTGGGTGGTCACAACAAGAGCAAAGCTGAGCTCCAGTGGGGCGTGCGAGGATGTTGCCGGTCTTGCCATCCACCTCTATCGACTGCGGCCGTCCGCCATGAACATGAACACGCTGCTGAAGCTCTGCACGGAGCACGGCGCAGGCACCACGGAGGAGGTGGGGGAGGGACAACGCGGGCGCATCGACTCGGCGGCGGAGGCGATGTCGCCGATTGTGGCGAACGCCGCACCCCTCGACGGCACTGCGGTCCCCACATGTCCGGGGCTGCGCCGCCTGGCGAGCGGACGCGCTGCAGTTCTACGGGAGCTGCTGCACGACGTGCCCCTGCACTCCGCACTGGACGCGACGGTGCTCGCGCGCACCATCACGGAGCAGCGCGCCTCCTGCGGCCTCGCCGCTCAGTTTCTGAGCGTGATGCTGCAGCGCAAGTGCTTCAACGTCGTCCCAGCGATCGCCGCGCATCTCGCGCGGCAGGGCCGGTGGGCCACGGCCGCCCGGTCGATGGCGATCTACCTCAGCAACCAGCGCTCCGCCATGTCGGCGGAGGAGGCGAAGTTGTGCGTTGAATCCTGCGTGCACGCTGGACAGTGGACGAGTGCACTGTTTTGGGTGGAGCGGGCTCACGCGAAGGGTCTGGCGCTGGCGCCGGCCACGTACGACCTCGTCCTCGGCGCCAGTCGCCACTGCCCCTTCGACGCGGCGGCACGCGTCATGACGACGATGCACGACGTCGGTGCAGGGTGCACGGAGCGCGGCATCCTCGACTTCATCGAAGGCGCTGCGCACCGGGGCAAGATTGCGCACGCCTTCCGCGTGCTACAACACCACAGCAACGTGGAGTGGACCCTATGAGGTGGTTGGGTGGTGTGTGGGTTGGCCCCCCCCCCCCTGCACGGGTGTCGAGGAGTGTGTGGGCGGGTGGACGGGCCTTTGCAGCACATCCGAGGCGCACGGCGGAGGGAAGGGGAAGGAGGCGGAACTGCCACCCCCTCGTCTCTCCGCCTCTCTCTCTCGACCATGTTTGTGTGTCTGTTTTTTTTTTTTTTTTCTGGGGAGACACACCAACACTCACAGAGCTGCAGACAGACAGAAACACTCTCAGCCTCGGGTGTCGCTCGCACGGACGAGCAAATGAGGTGAAGAGAGTCTGAGATGCGGAGGCACGTCGCATGACAGGCAGGGGGAGTACTAGGCGTGAGAAGGGGGGGGGGAAAGGCAGAGAGAGAGAGCACAAGCGGTGGTAGAGATGGTCCGTCTGTCTCTCTCTCTTCATCACTTGTATCACCTCTCTCTCTCACTCTACTTCTGTCGCCTTCTTCTTGCGCCGCTCCGGTCTTCTTCATCTTCCAGCAGCTCGTCCCCTCTCAGTCTGTGTGTGGGTGCGTGGATGCCCTGAGCGACCGGTCAGGTGTAGTCTCCTCCACACTTCCCTCGCCACCCTCAACATCCTTCTTTTTCACAGCGACACACCACGACGCAGTACCATCGAGCGAGAAGGACTCCCGCCGCCCACCACCTGCGCACAGTGAAGAGAGGAGGAGCGAACCACTAAAAGAAAAAAAAAAAAGAAAAGGACAAGTGAAGGCACAGGCTCGCCGCGGACTCTCCGCGTTGCTACGATGTCGACGACGTTGCTATTGACAGAGCTCGATGCGGCAAACAGGAAGGTGCGTGAGTGGAAGCGGGAGGCGACGCAGTCGCCCCCTGTCCGCCTCGCCTGCGGCGTGGACTTGACTATGCCGCTGGAGGACATGGAGAGGGAGGCGGAGGCGGAGGAGGAGACGTCGAGTACGCTGGCAAGGTTCGAGCTGCTGCACACGCGCGACATCCTCAGCCGTCTCGTGCACATCCCATCGATCACCACCACCGCCCTTGTGAGTGCCGCCCTGGGTGGTGTCACAGCTGCGCTGCTCACCGCCACCAGGTCAGTGGGCACCGCGTCAGCGGGACAGTCCCTGCGGCTCCATGTGCTGCGCCACTGGACGCGTCGGCTGCTGCGCCTCGCCTCGACTGCGGTGGCGGCTGTGCTGTTTGTGCGCTTCCTCCGACAGCGCTACCCGTCCGTGCTTCGCGTGTCGCAGTACGAGAACCTGTCCAGCTCGGCAGACCCTCCCTGCTTCGTCGCGAGCCGTGTCTTGGTCATGTCCAGCTCGCAGGCCGGCACCCACGCCGACGGTCCTCACCACTTCTGCCGGAGCCTGTCGCACCGCACCTACGACGATGCCCACTACAGCGGTGACGCCGTTGTGCTAGACATGCGGGCCGAGCTGCGACAGCACGGGCAGCCGCGCGCCTCTGATGCACCGCTGGCCATCACGGCGGAGCTGCTGGAGAGTACTCTAGCAAAGCTGCCCACGTCATTCCGTGACGGCTCCCGGCCTGTTTGGAGGCTGTTGCTCGTGACTCGCGGCGCACCAGCGGCCTCGGCCAACGTGGCGGACGTCTTCCTCCACCCGGATGCGGTGGAGGTGCTCCACCGTGTCTTTCCACATCTTCTGCTCGTCGGCATCGACAGTCCGTCGGTGGGCTCGCCGCTGCACCACACCCATTCGGCACTGCTGCGATTTGGTGTGGCCATGCTGGAGAACCTCCGCTACACCCGCCTCACCCCGTTGCTGGAGAGTCGTGCGAGAGAGACAGCGCCGGGCTGTGTTGCCGGGTCGATGCTGACTGTCTTCAACGTGACGCGGAACTACGACGACGCGCGCGGCTGCTCTGTTATCTTCTTTCCCGAGGAGGAGCCTCTCTGTGCGCATGCATGAGAGTCAGTACACCGTCTCTCTGTCTGTTTGTCTGTCTCTCGCTGTGTGTGGTTGAGGGACGAATGCGGCGCGAACCGTGGTGAGGAGAGTCGCCCGCGTTTTGCAAGACGTCACGCAGCACACTTGCGCTTGCGCGTCAGGGCGAATCGCAGATACACGCATCCATGCACACACACACAGACACACGAGAAAAAGAGAACCCCTCCCTCACCACCGCCACTACAAAAAAAAAAAATGAGAGTACGAGTGGGAGTGTCGAGGCTCAGGTCGTGAGTCGCCCATTCGTCAGACTTACCGTCAGTCAGCTGAGCCGCCTTTCCTGCGGAGGTCACAGTTGGCGCACTCCTGTGTGGTGACACGAGAGCCAAGCGCGAGCACAGCTATCCGCTGTGATGGTGGATGACACAGACAGCAGAGTACTGCATCTCTCTCTCTCATCTTTCCTCTTTGTGCTGTCGCATTCTCGCTGGTTCGGTAACACATACACACATACACACGTACATACACACACATACATACACACGCTACTGTACGTGCGGGAGAATGGTGTCGTGTGGCTGACCTTCGTCCCTCTCCCTCTCCTTCTTCCTCTTCTTCACTTCGTCTTTTTTTTTTTTTTCCTTGTTCCACACTAACAGCAACACCTACCTGTCTCCTTCTCCTGTGTGTAGGCGCAGTAGCGGCAGTGCAAGCAGCAGCAGCTGAAGCACATTGCTGACGTCCTCTCCTGACCCACGTGTCTCCACCAGGAGCGGTACGCGTTGTCCAGCGCAGACGCCTCCTCAACATACGCACCCCTGCTCTCCCACACCCACGGTCCTTCCTCTCCGCGCCCATCTGTCGCTCTGTCGCTCTGTCCCTCTGTCCCTCTACGTTTCCGAGTGTCTCGCCACTGTGGAAGACCGGACCCAACAGAAGTTGGCGGTGCGTCATCCTCCTCCCCTCTCCTCGCGCCGTCTTCTGCAGCTGAAACACCGGCGAAGAGCTGAACCCGGCGCCTCACCACAGCAGCAGAAGCAGCAACACCGGACACGCGTGTAGCCTCCACTTTTGTGTTCTCTTCTCTTTTTTTTTTTTTTTGTGCGTGTTCCCCTCCCCTCTTATCTCTTCTGTCATCTCTCAGTTACTTCTACTTGCTCTCCCATTCTTTTTGTTGTTGTTAATTGTGTCTGTGCGTGCGTGTTTGTGTTTGTGTTTTGGAGTGTTTTTTCTTTTTGGTCCTTCTCGCGCGGTGCCTCTCACACTCTGCTCTGCTCTGCTCTGCGTGTGTTTGTGTGTGTGTGTGTGTTTGAACGCACAGGCGTCGAGGGTCCGCTCAGACAGTAGGGAGGACGAGGTAGAAAGAAATAGTTCATGGGTGCCCCACTTCCCCAACCACCCTTCACTTCAACCCCCTCCGATCTGTGTGTCTGTGTGTGTGTGTGTGTACACTTCTCCTCTCCTTTTCTTTTTTTTTAGTTTGTTGAATCTCCCCAGTCTCTCTTTCTGCGTTCCTTGCTACATCGCGGCACCGTTACTCGTGTGTGTGTGTGCGAGTGCGTGTCGTTGTGGGATAAAGGAGAGAGAGGACGTGGTGTAGGTTCCGCTCTCCATTCTTGTTGCTGTTGTTGCTCCGTTGCTTTCGGTCTTTGTGACCGCGCGCGTGTCTGCGTCTGTGTGTTCTCTCTAGCTCTTGGCTTGCTTCGCCGGTCAGCGTGTCGATACATACGTACTCTCTCCACCACTACCTCCTCTCCCCCTCTACGTTCTCTCAGTCTGTGTTCTTGTGGGAGTGCGGCACCTGTGCGTGTTAGTTTTTCTTTTTTCTGCGTGCCGACCACGAGACTCTATCTCCCCTCTCTCCTTCCCTTGCCTGCGTGTGCAGTACCTGGGCCACCTCCGTCACTACTAGCAGTCATCCGCCTCCACTGCCTCGTGTGTCTCCTTTGGTTTCTTCACTGTTCTCCTCCCTCTTCTTTCACTCTGCGTGCTCTCCATCGCTCCCTTTTTTTTTTTTTTTTTCTGGGCTCCTTTCCCCAACCGTGGACGCGGCTACTGCATACACAGCGACTGCCGCCGACTGTCTCCTGCTTCTCTCTTCCTCAGCTCCTCCCACACACTTACCAAGAAATAGAAAAAAAAAGGAGCACGATTGACGGAGCACTGGAGGCGCCGTGTACTGGCCACACATACACTCTCGTGTGCCAAGTGCATCGGTCTTCTCTCTTTCCTTCTCCACCCCACCACACACACTCTCTCTGTTTCTTTTTTTTTTTTTTTCTGCATACACACACACATCCACACACAGGGACGCGAGTTCGTGTTGCTGCATCTCCTGTATCAGGTGGCATCTCTCATATCTCCGTGATTCGCACTGTACCACCTCTTCGCGCTCTCTGTCTCTCTGTCTCTCTCTCTCTCTTACTCCCTTCTACTTCTTTTTTTTTCTTTTCCTTGTCGTTTCTTCACGGTCGGCTTTGCCGTACATCACCGTCGGTGTGATCCTCCGCCTCTTTAGTGACACTCTGTTGATCCAACTTCCCTCTGTGCGTGTGTCTTTTTGCGCAGGTGTGTCTGTCTCTCTCACTGTTGTGGAAAACTCCGTTGCTCAGCCTCTCTTCCTTTTTTTTTTTGTTGTTGTTTGGTCGGACGTGGCGCGTCTGTTTGCAACCTTTTTTTTTTTTTGTCTCTCACTCACTCTACGCATCTTCTCGGTGTCTCGACTGGGAGACACTGTATGCAATTGCACTTTGAGAATTGGTGACCACCAGCTCTTTCTCCTTTCTCCTTTTTTTCTTTGCTCTCTCCTCCGTGTGTGTGTGTGTGTGTCTCTCGATCTCAGTGAGTGTGTACCTGGGTCTGCAGGCGAGCGTGATATACCAGTAGCTTCCTTCGCCTTCTGCTGTCGTTGCTCTCTCTCCGTCGGTCTCTCTTGCTCTGCCGACAGCGCTGACTGAGCCGTGCTGTTGTTGTCTTCTCCTCCGCGTAGTTTTTGTTTTTTTGCATCTTTATTTGCTTCACTTTCTTTCTTTTTTCTTCTTCTTTTTTCCTATATCATCCCTCGCTCAATTCGTCGCGATCCTCGAGCATCGGTGCACCGGTGTACGTCGCTGGACGGTAGAGGGGGCGGAGAGAGGGAGGTAGAGAGTTCCCTCAAGCGCCTCATAGCAGCAGCATCATCTGCCGGGAGTCCTCTTTGCTCTTTTTTTCTTTTTCTCGAGAGTTACACACCGACAGACCGTGAGTCGGCCGGGTGTGGGCTCGGTGCGGCGCTCTCATCTGCACAGCAACAAGCAGCGGAAACGCGGTGTGCGGAGGCGGAGAGGCACATTGCAGAGCGACAGACACCATGGGCATCCCCTCGTCCGTCCTCAGCACCAGGAGGGAGGCGCCGCTGCAGTCTACTCGGGGGCATCGCAGCCGCCGCAGTGCCTCGGCTGCACTGCAGCCGTCGGCGCTCGCTGGGCAGCGCAATCCTCTCCTCGGCGCGACCGATGCTATTGTCGAGAGAGGCGGCTCGTCGCAGCAGCGTTGGCGCGCGCGTTCGGCAGTGGACCCTCCTCCACGCGCCTCCGCTGTGGCGCAGACGCACGCGTCTGTTCCCGCTGCGCGGCGTGAGTCACCACGAGGGCCAACAACGTCGCCGCCGAATGGGGAGCAGCGCTTATCTGTCTCGTGGGGGTCGCCGAGGCCTCCGAAACCTGAACTGCTTCCGGATGCTGTGATGCAACTCGCCCCCGTACTTCCAGACGACACCGACAACTTCGTGGAGCGCACCAACGCGGTGGAGAAGGCGATGGTGAGCAGCACCATGAACAAGACCACCTCCGCCCCGGGCGTGACAGTCTCCAGCTCTCAAGTGACTGTGTCGGTGGTGGAGGGTCGGTCGACACCAGTGACTACGGCACCCACCGCAGCGGGGCGGCGCACATCCATCGTGTCCTTCAGGGGCGTGGCGGCGACACACAATGAAGACAGTGCTGCGTTCCCGGCCGAGTCACCGCAGACATCGGCTGTCGATGCTGACGCACGCGTCGTCGATGATCCAGGTGCATCTGACGCCGACGAGGCCCTGCCGTCTGCGCGCTCGGTGAAGAACAGTCTGCGCCGCGGCCGGTACCGCAACCCCGCACCGTACCCCCAGTCCAGCGCGCCCCGGAAAGCAGAAGCTGCGGAGACGGCGGACGACATGGTGGAGGCGGCGCCGGCCAACAGCAACTCCGAAGGCCCCACCGTGCGTACCTCGCGCCGCTCCAGCACGACACCTGTCCCGGAGGTGGCGGGCGACTGCAACGATGCCTATGCGCTGCTCGCCTCACAGCAGATGGCGCAGGCGGCGCAGGAAATGGAGATTTACATGTTCAACATAAGAACCGTCCTGCGGTGCTGGGAGATAGTGAGTGAGCGCTATGAGGCCGTCGTGGAGGACCTGGCGGCGGTGCTCGCCACGGAGCACCCCGAGTACGCGCATCTCTTCCTCACGAACTCGCTGTCCGCACAGGCGCGCGTGATGCTCAACATGATCGGCGAGGCGCTTGTCATTGTCGCCAGACCGGATGAGATGTTCAGCTCACTCTTGGAAGTGGGGGCGCTGCACCGCCGCTACAAGGTCGGCGAGGAGCACTTCCTCGCGCTGCAGTCCGCGTTTATGCGGCTCCTGCCCAAGTACCTGCCGGAGGACATGCAGAAGACCTACGAGGCCGCATGGACACCACTGTGGAAAGTGGTGGTGCAGCTGCTCGTCCATGGCCGTGCCTCTGCACGCGGCGACTGGCACGCGGCGGAGCAGCAGAAGGTGTTCTTCGCCGAGTCGCGCACGGCGATGGCGGTGATCGCGGCGGCTCAGGCGAAGCCCGCGGAGCGCGGCTCCTTCATGACGCGGCTGCTCGAGGTGTCTGTCGCGGCCGATCCGTCAATGGAGCGCTTCGCGCTGCTGCGCGACCGCCGCACGTCCATTCGTGGCTTTGACGGCATCGTACAGATCCTGGAGGGCTCCGAGGACACGGAGGCGACGGTGCTGCGGATGGAGCAGCTCTCGCTTGACCACGTCGCGTACGGCCTGGACGTCAGCTCGATGCGGGCCTTCCGCCAGCCCTTCATCGAAACGTGTGGGCTGAAGCTGCGGAAGGCGAACCGCTCGGATTTGTGGACGCCGCAGACGAGGCGGTCCCTCGGCGCCTTCTGGGACTTCGTGACCGCAACGTGGGCGACGGGGTTCGAGCACACGCAGAAGTCGCGCGAGGCGCAGGCGGAGCGTGCACCCAGTGGGAAGGAGCCCTTCTGCCTGATGTTCACCGACATTGAGGCGAGCACGCGGCTGTGGGAGCACAATCCCGCCGCGATGGGCGAGGCGGTGGAGGCGCACCACCGCATCGTGCGGAGTGCGATCTCTCACCACGGCGCGTACGAGGTGAAGACAGTCGGCGACTCGTTCGTGATCGCCGCGAAGGACGCGCTGATCGCGCTGAAGATCGCGCTGGCCATCCAGCTGGAGCTCATGCGTGGGCCGATCGCGCCGGGCTTCGAGATGGTGGACAACGCGCAGGGCGGCGGTGCTGCGGAGTGCTGGCGCAGCGACTCGTTGCGCGTGCGCGTCGGCATCCACTACTGCCATGACGCGTCCGCCGTGTACGACAACGTGCAGCGCCGCTACGACTACTACGGCCCCGGTGTGAACTGCACGGCGCGGACGGAGAGTGCAGCGAGCGGCGGTCAGATCTTGATGACGGAGGACGCACTCGATGCACTGCAGCGGATACCCGAGTACACGGCAGCCGCCGCGGTCAGTGGCGCTGATGGCTGCGGGAGGGCTGCCAGCATCGACAAAGCCGCGGCTGCCGCCGCCGTCACGGCCCCGAAGACACCATCGGTGGCGGACACGGTGACGGTGGAAGACTGGGGCGCTCACGCCTTCAAGGGCATCGAGCGGCGCATTCAGCTCTTCTCCATTCTGCCGCAGTCACTTGCGGGACGGTCCTTCAACCGATGCCCCACCTCCATCAGCTCGACTTCGCTCTCGTCCACACTCGGTAGTGCGTCAATGCACCCGCGGACTGCCCTGGGGACCTCCACGAGCGTGAGCATGTGCGACTCCTACCTCACGCTGAAGCTGAGGTGAGAGCCAGAGGGAGAGAGAGAGAGGATGCGTGTCTGTTTGTCGATAGAGAGTGGTCGAGGCAGAAGGCGTGGCGGCGTGTGCGACGTGCGCGAAGGCGTTGTGGCCTCTCCACCCCTCCCCCCTTCCCTTCTCGCCATCCTCTCTCTCTCTGTGTGTATGTCTCGCACACGGACCTCTTCCTCGCTGGTGTGACATGGTTTGTGTATCTGTCTCTGTGTGTGTGTGTTCTTTGATTCATGCTCTTTGCGTTTTTTTTCCGTTATCTTAATTTTGTTCGGGGGCTTCTTCGCCGCTTTTGTTGTTGTTGTTGGGTTCTCACTTCATCTCTTGTGTCTCTGCATTTGGGGATGGCGGCGTAGACGGCAGCAGAACGACGGGCCTCCGCGGGAGTCCTCTCACACACACTCTGTGTGTGTGTGTGTGTGTGTGTGTGTGTGTGTGGCGCTCACCGCGGTTGTGTGCTCTCGTTGCCGTCGCCGTTCTCCTCCTCTCCTCTACTCGCATGTTCGATCATTTTTCTTTCTTCTTTCGTTTTTTTTTTTTGTGTTCTGGTTTCACTCCGACGGTCTCTGTCTCTCTGTGTGAGTTCTCCGGATCGTGCGACGGCGTGGGTGACAACAACTGCCGTGACTGGCCCGCAGGGGCTCTGTCGTCGCACACGGGAAGCGGCTGAGCTCCTGACGGTGTTTACTTGTCTGTGTGTGTGTATGTCTGTGTGTCAGGGGGAGGGCGAAGGAAGAGAGGTGGAGCTTCTCCTCTGACGCACACATACCACACAGCTCGCCGCAGAGAGTCGTTCGGATGTACGTGAAGAATGGAAAAACGCCAAAAAAAAAAAAACGCGCTTCTCCCTTCTCCCGCTCCCTCCTCCACCCTGACCGGCGATCTGCCAGCGATGCACGAGGACGGGCTGGACTTGTCACAGAGACGCCTCCGCCCTTCACTTGCGGCAGCGATGCGGGAGCAGCAGCTCAGTGACTGGGGACGGTGTGGGGGAAAGGGGTGGGGGAAAGACAACTCGCAGCCGTGCCAGTGAGGGACGGGGATGCCAGCGTGCAGCCGCGACAAGCTGTGACGAGGCGCCTCATCACTCCTCCCCCCTTCTTCCACTCTCTCTCTCTCTCGCTCCTGCCACCCACACGCGTCTCGCTTTGCCTCCCACTGTGAGACAACTGTCCTCTTTCATAGTCGTCTTACCCTCTCTCTCCCTCTCGTTCTCTCTCTCTTGTGTGCACACTCCTTCTTCTCCCTCTCCCACAGTGTGAAGTGAAGGCGGGAGGGAGGGCAAGGCGGACAGGTGGAAGACACGCCGACAGAGTCGTGTCACGCAACAGTGGCGGTGAGGTCGTTTGTTGTCCGCGGAGGCGGCGCAGTGCATGGCGTCGAGTGCGGCGGCATGTCTGGGCAGCCTGCAGCGCTTCCTTCCTCACAGAAGTCTCACCACGGTGCAGGAGGCTGTTGTCCCGGCCCTCTTCACGAATGACCTCAACTGCCTCGTCGCGGCACCGACGGGGAGCGGGAAGACTGTGCTGCTCGAGGTGGCCATGCTGCGTCTCTTCAGCGACGTCCTCGCGCCGGCCGACTCTGGGACTGGTGGCGGCGCGGCGGTGGTGACGCCGCGGCGGCGGCGCAAGGCGGTGTACATATGCCCCATCAAGGCACTCGCCAATGAAAAGTACGAGCACTGGCGGCTGCAGTTCCCCACCTTGACGGTGGTCATGGAGACCGGCGACCAGCAGCAGCGGCACAGAGACACACCGCATGCGGGGCATGCCGGCGAGGCAGCGGACCCCAGTGGAAGCGGCGCGCTCGACGGCATGGCGAGCGTCTCGCAGGCGGACATCCTCGTCACCACGCCGGAGCGGTGGGACAGCATCACGCGCCGCTGGAAGGAAAAAGATGTGATGGCGATCGTGAGCTCCGTCGGCCTCCTCCTCCTCGATGAAGTGCACACCGTTCAAGAGGAGCGCGGCGCCGCGATGGAGGCGATCGTGAGCCGCGTGAAGATCATCCAAGCCGCGTCGACGAGCTCCTGTGGCGCTGCGGCCGACCCTCAGCGCAACCAGCCGACGCCAGCGGCGCCGCCGCGCATCGTCGCCATCAGCGGGACGCTGCCCAACTGCAGCGACCTGGCCGAGTGGCTGCGGGTGCCGTCGCACATGACCTTCACCTTCTCCGCCGCCGACCGTCCCGTGCCGCTGACGATACGCGTTGTCGGCTACGCCCACGACTCGCCGAACCCCTTCGCCTTCCACCGCTTCCTCTGCTTCAAGCTGTTCGCCCTCATCCAGCAGCACAGCCTCGGCAAGCCGACACTGGTCTTCTGCGCCTCGCGGAAGGAGACGACGAGCTCGGCGCTGCACCTCGTCGACGACATCCGCGCCGCCGCGGCGCGACAGGGCCAGACAGCGCAGCTGCAGCCCTCCGCGGCGGTGCAGCAGCTCGCACAGCAGGCCGGGGATAGACAGCTGTGCGCGTGCCTGCTCGTGGGCGTCGGCTTCCACCACGCGGCGATGACGAAGGACGATCGCCAGCTCGTCGAGCGCATGTTTCGTGAGCAGTACATCGCCGTCGTGTGCGCCACGACGACGCTCGCGCTCGGGGTGAACCTGCCGGCGCACCTCGTCGTGGTGAAGGGCACGTCCTTCTTCGGCAACGGTCGCTGCCAGGACATGCCCATCTCGGAGGTGTTGCAGATGTGCGGCCGCGCAGGACGGCCGGGCTTCGACACGCACGGGATGGCCCTCGTGCTCACGATGCAGCGCAGTGTGCGGCTCTACGAGACCCTTGCAAGCGGTGCAGTGACGCTGACGTGCGTCGAGAGTCACCTGCACCGCCACATGATTGAGCACGTGAACGCGGAGGTGGGGCTTCGCACGATCCACAGCTTCGCCGCCGCGATGGAGTGGGTGAAGACGACGCTGTTCTGGATCCGGCTGCGCAAGTGCCCGCGGCACTATGGGCTCGAGTTCACAACAGCGGCGGAGGAGCAGGCCTTCGACGCGGAGGGGTTTGTGGAGGCACTCATGGAGCGGGTGCTACGCGTTCTCATCGATGAGGGCTGCGTGCGTCTCCTCCACGCAGACGCGACTATGGGGTGCGGCGCGGGGGATGTCACGGATGCGTCGGCGGTGTTCGAGGCCACGCGGCTGGGGCGGGCCATGTCCCGCATGTACATCCTCTTCGACACCGTGTGCACCCTCAACGCGCGTGTGCGGGAGCGCGGGGTGGCACAGCACGTCGACGCCGCCCCGGCAAACGACGCCGGCGATGCGAGTGACGCGGCGCTCCACCCCACGCGTTCCCAGCCTCGTGCCGCGGATACACACGCGGTGGACAGCGCACCACCCAAACCGCCGCCGCCGCCGCCGCCGTCGCCTCCCTTCACCCTGTGCGACGTGCTGCAGCTGCTCTGTCACTGCCAGGAGCTCGTGGAGGTGCGCCTGCGGCAGGGCGACCGCGGCCCGCTGAACGAGCTGAACAAGTCGGTGAAGTACCCGCTGCAGAGCGGACGGCGGGGCGGTCGCGAGGTGCGTGAGGACTGGCAGAAGGCGTACGTGCTGATTCAAGCTCACATCGGCGTTCTTCCCCTCACCGAGGTGGCGCTCCGCAACGAGCTGCTGCGGCTCTGGGCGGTGGTGCCGCGTGTGTCGCGCTTCGTCGAGGAGTACGCGTGGGTGGCTACCCAGTCGTACAGCCTCGCGCGGCACGCGAACGTGCTCGCGCGCTGCATTGAGCGCCGCGTGTGGCCTGATGGGCTGGTGCTGCGGCAGCTGACGCACGTGAGCGACTCGGTGGCGAAGGCGCTGCTGCGTAGCGGGTGCGACTCGTTCGCCGCTCTCGTCGCCGTTGGTGCGCGTCAGCTGGAGGTGCTCTGCGGTCGGCTGCCCCCGTTCGGCACGCAGGTGCTGGAGGATGTGGGCCGCCTTCCGAGAGTCTCGCTGGAGCTGCGGTGCACGACCGGGTCGACGTCCACGAGGAGCGGCAGCGCAGGGAGGCGCGGGTGGCGTGCCGCTGCCGGGGAGGTTCGGCTGAGTCGGCGGCCGTGGGCAGAGACGGCCGCCGGTGAGGTCAACCCCACCGCCGTCACCACCACCACCGACTCACGGCGCCTGCTACTCCTCGTCGGGATGTCTGGCGAGGACTGCGTGCTGCTGAAGCGGTACGTGCCGCTCGCCGCCCTCGACGCAGCGCCGGTCTCCTTCACGTTCTCCTTCACCTGGCCGCCCCCTCCCGCACGCACGAACAGCGGCAGCCGCGTCGAGGCGCACCGAGCACGGGTGGTGGCGCAGTGCATGGTACTGCCTCTCGTCGGACTGGACGCGGTGGCGACGATGGAGGAGGAGAAGGAGGGGGAACAAGAAGAGGAGGAAGAAGGAGATGCGGTGCAACCGCCGCCAGACGAGATCGGCGTTGCAGCGCTGCAGCACCCGACTCGGCGACACCGACGTGCGGACGACGCCACCCCGTCCATCACCCCCGCCGAGGCGGCGCGCTGTGCCGAGGTGGCCGCCGATGCCCGGGCGGCGTTCGACGGGCTTCTTGGCGATCTGACCTACATCGCCGACTCTGATGCCGCCTCACCTCGTGGCGCCGCCACGCCGCAGCCGCCGCCACGCAAACGCGTTCGCGCCGATGCGGCCGCCGAGAAGGACAGCGGCGGCGTGGGAGTCGATGGGACTGCCGCGGCGACGTCAGAGGCCCGCGTGCCCGCCAGTGCGCCGCGGACGCCGCCCGCGGTGGTGCACGGCGATGAGGGGGTTGACCTGCGCACGCACGAGGCGGTGGTGGTGGAGGCGGCAGTGCGGTCCAGTGCCTCGTCGTCGCGGTCAGAAACAGAGGCCGCCGTGGCGGTAGCGGCGCCGCCAGCGGGGCGCAGGGGAGCGGCGGCGGCCGGGTGTGGTGCTGTTGCAACAACGCCAGTGCGGCTGCAGCGGTGTTCATCGCCCGCTGTTCACCCGCCACCCTCCTCCAGCGCGCACCCCGGCACACCCCAGGCACTGACGAGACGTGATGACGACGATGCGGCGGCGTTCATGGCGCACCCGTCGCCGCCGCCGTGGTCGGCAACGGCGTCGATGCACGGGCGGTGGGGCGAGGCCCCGGCGGCAGTCGTGGGTCAGTCGCCGCACATCTTCTCGCCAGGCTCCGTACGCCACATGCCGGGGCGGTGGTCCTGCACGACGACTCCGCTGCCGCCACCCTCGACGCCCCCGCCGACTGCACACCTTCACCCGCCCTACGGCTCTGCCGTGTACGTCGGCAGCAACGACTGGGAGAGGAGCATCGCCCACCACCACCCCCATGGCGGTCCGGCGCCGGCGGTGCTCTACTATCCCGCCCACGGCTACGGCGCTGCTCCGGGCTCGCCGCTCGCTTTTGCCGCCGGTCACGCCGGTTGGTGGCGACCGCCGCAGCCCTGCGAGTCTCGTTGGATGGGCGCCCACCCATTCCACGTGTACCAGCCGCCGCACCTCGGCCCGTCCTATGGGTCGCCGGCGCCGATGCACCACGCCAGTGGCGGGCCCCACAGTGGTCGAGCTGCGTCTGTGAGCCCTGTGGCGTCGTACGCGGCACGATCAGCGCCGCCGCCGGCATCGGCGCACGCGTGGTCGTGGCATCCGTCCGCGCTGCCACACCCGCCGCCACCGCCTCCGCCCCGGTCGTACCGTGACGCTGGACCGCATGGGATGAGCTGGCACTCACCGCCAGAGTGCACTCCGGTGGCTCTCTCGATGCCTCCGCACGGGGTGCCGGTCTGCCGCGCCCCTTCAGTGCACTTCGCCGGTGTGATGAGCGGCGAGTATGTGTCGGCGGCGCCGTCACAGACCGCGGCCCATCCGGCTGTCGCGCCAGTTGAGCACGTCTCCTTCTCGCCATCGAACGGCGACGCGGGCAGCCGACACGCTTCGCACGTGCGCCGCTCCGCTTTGATTGCACAGTCGTGGTGGCAGTGACCTTACGGGTGTGTGTGTGTGTGTGTGTGTGTGTGTGTGTGTGTGATGGGGGAGGGGTGGGGAAGGGGGAGTCTTCGTGGCTGCATCCTCAGTGCTTCGTCACCGCTGGTCTCTGTCTCTGTCTCTGTGTCTCTCTGGCCCGCCCACCCCCTTCGTCTCTCCTACAAGGTGGTGTGTCGCTTCTGTTGTTTTGTGCTTTTACACTGCGGCGTGGAGGTGTGTGTGCCGTGCACCATCCGCCGACGTTTGACGTTACTGCTTCCTCCACGGCTTGCTCCTCTGCTCTTGTCCTCCGCTACCACAGCGGCACACCCACAGACACACAGAGACACACATCTACCAATGCAGGTGGAGAGAGAAACAAACTCACGTGGGCAGACAGCGCGGCAGGCACTCGTGATTCGCGGATGTGCTCCTCGCTCGTGCTGTGGCTTAGGTGGTGATGCCCGCCGCAGAATGACGTGCCACGGATGCAGCCGCTTCCACCGACTCCACCTCCGCTGTGCAACTCCCCAGCGACGCGGCCATCGGTGGCTCGAGCTGGAGAAGGCGGCACACGCGTCACATCCATCTCGCTTCCAACGGTCTCCTCACCCATCCTCCCTCCTTCTTTTCTCTGTCCTCCACTCTCTTGTTCGCGCCCGCCTCCGGTCTGGCACCGGAAACACAACCGGCGCTGCAACGGATCCTGTGGGCTCATCGCGCGCATGTGTGTGTGTCTGTGTGTGTGTGTGTAGAGGTGCGCGGTGGACTCCCCTGATCGCCTCCCCGCCGCCTTTTTTCCCCGTTTCCACTCTCCACTAAAAAAAAAAAAAAAACACAAACGAACATACTCACTGAGGCAACCACCACCTGCAGCCAGTATCGCGGTGGTGGAGTATCCTTGCCTCCTTCCGGTGCCCGTCACACACAATCAGCGTTGCAAATCCAACCCCCCACTTCTTCTCTCCCTCGCTCCTCCAACGCGACCGCTTCGTGAATCACGCAGTTCTCCCTCCCTCCACACACATACACAGACACAAACACACAAACATCCCCGTGTCTCTCTGTGTGAGTGTGTGCTGAGAGAGAGAGAGAGGGAAACACTTGTCTTAGAGTCTGCGCCACTCTCACGGCGTGCGGAGGGGAGGGGGAAAGATCGGCGCGTCTTGCGGTCGCATCCACTCACTCGAAGCGCAGACGGAGGGGAGGGAGGTACAGGAGTACTCGGGCTCTTCTCTCTCGTTTCCCTTCTGCTGTGTGAGTCACTGAGGGTCTCCGCCTTACTCGCGCGTGTGAACCTCGTGGTCGTTTCCCTCTTCTCCACCTCCTTCTCTGAGTCACGTCAGACTCTGCGTTTTTTTTTTTCCCCCCTTCTTCTTCTTTCCCGCCGCCGCCGCGTGTGTCTCTCCGTGTCTCCGGTACCTCCTCCTGTCTCTCTCTCTCTCTCCTTTCTCTCGCTCTGTGTGTTTGTGTGTGTAGTGTTCCTCGCTGTCTGCCGCGTCCCGTCCCCCCCCCCTGCATTTCTTTTTTTTGTGTCTCTCTTTGCTCTCTCTGTGTCGTCTCCTCGCTTGTACCATCTGTCGTTGTCCCCTCTTCCTCTCTCCAACTCTCTATCTCTCTCTCCCTCTCTACCACCGTTGCGGACACGTCACCGCGTGCCGCGAGGCGAGACCACGGCGCTCATGATCGTAGGCGGTGCTCCAGCGAAGCGGTGGGCGACAGAGAGCGTGCCCGAGCTCCTCGCGTCGCCAAAGACGAGCCTGGAGACGGTGCTGCTGTCCGACACGGTGGTGGACTACCTGCAGAGCATCCAGACCACGCCTGTCACACACGCGACGCGCCGTGCCGCGGACGGCGCTGCGGAAGGTGTCGACGGGGGCCCGAGCACGGTCCCCCACAACGTGCACGTCGTCCTTCGCTACATAGCCCGGAATGCGGACGGGCTCTTCAGCCTGCTCCAAGGGAAGGCGTCCCTCGCGAGCTTCCGCCCCAGCGCCGCGGTGGCGGCACCGGACGACCCGGCTGCTGCCGCGGCGAGCCACGGCGCGTCGGCGGTGATCGCGAAGGCGCGGCCCCTGCGAGGCAGACGCGCGGCGGCGAGTCGGAGCAGCAGCAGCAGCGCCTCCAGCCCGGACAGCGCCGGCAGGCACGCCACGGACGACGACGCCAGCGCCGGGAGCACGAGCCCCAATACTCCGGCTCGTCCAGGGGACGCCGACGACGAGACGCAGGAGCGCCGGTGCCTCGCGAACCTGACGGAGTTCCTCTCCTTCTGCATCGCCCACTCGCCGGAGCAGGCGGAGATCAACGCGGTGGTGGCGGCCTGCACGACCACGCTGAGTGTGCAGAAGACGCTCGAGTCGCAGCGGACCTTCGCCGTGCAGCGACTGCTGCTGGAGGCGTTCGACAGCGACTTCGAGACCACGACGCAGACGATCGCCGACACGCTGACGCCGTCCATCATCACCGGGGTGGTGGAGAACCTGGCGAGCAACTCCATCGTCGCCGAGACGCTCATCGCACTCTTCGGCTCCGCCTTGTCGGCCGTATGGATGGTGAAGCCGACGACACGCACGGCCCTCTTCACGTCCCGCTGGATCCAGCTGGGCTTTCCCGCGACGCTGTGCGCCTACCTTCCCATCGCCATCCGCGACCCTGGCATGTACCACTACTTCTACTTCTTCAAGGAGCTGCTGAAGCGCGGGTACAGCCACAGCGCCGGCCCAGTAGTGGACGTCCTCCTCGGCGAGCCGCTCGTGTCCGACTACGTGGAGCGAATCCTGCGCTGCTGCGAGCAGGACGTCGGGCGGTCGCCGATGTTCACCCCAGAGGGTGCCGCGGCGTCGCCGGTGTCGCTGGCGGCGGACGCGATGGAGGTGCTCGTCTCGATCGTCAGTCTCGTGCGCAAGTCGGTCGTTCTCCCAGAAACAGCGTCCATGTACGCGGCGTCCACGCTGTTCGTTACACCAGTCGCGGTGCTCCAGGCACAGGCGCGGCGCATGACGGCACTGCTCGCGCCTACGGCGAGAGAGGTAACCGAGGCGGTGGCGCTCGGGTCGTCGGCCGCAGCGACCCCTTCATCGCGCTCCCTGGCGGGTTCGTCGCGGCGCTCGCTCCCCAGCCTGGTGCGGGCCAGCTCCAGCGGTCTGGGGCCGCTGCGGCTCGCCGTCTGCGAGCTCTTCGTGGAGTTCTCCCTCTTCCAGCTCGCCAGCACCGACAGCACGCTCATCACGAGCGGCTTCTTTCCGGCGTTCATCGGCTGCTGCGAGCGCTTCCCGCAGCACGACGCGCTCGCCAGGGCCCTCCACCGCTGCATCCTGACCGTCTTCAAGCGCGCGCTGCTCGTCGGCGAGACGGTCAAGTCCGCGGCGGAGCGCGACCAGCTGTGGTCGTACCTGGTGCAGCCCCACACCGTGGTGCTGCGCAGCGGCCGCGCCGCGTCCGTCGTTGGCGCGCTCACTGACCTGGCGCAGACGCCAGAGACGGCCCTGTCGAGCCACTGCCTGGACATACTAGCGGAGCTCGCCGCGCTCCCGCTCTTCCAGGCCGCCGCCGCCGGAGGCCGCTTCGACGCCCACCTGGACGCATTCCGCGCCTGCGACGCGCTTCAGGAGCGTGTGCGGCACATGGTGGTGCCCATCACGGGGGAGCGCTTCGAGGACCGCGGGTCCACGACGCTGGAGGAGCCGGTGCACCGCGACACCATCAACCTCGCTGGAGACCGCTACCGGGGTCCCAAGGTAGGCGGCCCCACCCGCGGCTCGCGCTTCTCCAGCCCGTCGAACAGGGCGGGCAAGGGAGGGTATGTCATCGTGCGCCACAGCGGCGACGACGACCGCCCGCAGCGCACAACACCGGAGGCGGCCGTGGACATCGAGGCGCTGAAGAGGGAGGTGTACAGCCTCCAGCAGGCGAGCTCTCCCGCTGTCCAGTCGTACCCCAGCTTCAGCAACGTCCACCTCGGCTTCTTCGCCACGACCGTCGCGGATGACGAGGGAGAAGCAGACGGGGAGGCGGCCGCGGCAGACCCGACACCCATCGCACCCCCCGCAGCATCTCACACGCACTGAGCCGTGCAGGCGGTGGCCCTACCTTACCACCACCACCAACCCCCTCCCTGTCTCGCAGGAGGAGCAGCTGCACAAGAAGAAGCTGTGTGTGTGTGTGTGTGTTCCGGGGACCTATCTGTTTGTCTGTGTCTGTCGGCGGCACGAGTGGGAGGCGCCACGAAGGACCACGTATCAAGAGGGGCACTTGGTGCTGTGCACGCCACGAACCCGTCATCACCTTGCCTCTCCCGCTCTTCCTGATGTTACTCTTGTTACTGTCAAACACGTCGCACTCTTTTTTTTTGTTTGTTTGTTTTCTTGAAGGTTCGTGAGACGACTCTGTATCATCACTGTCGCCGTTGTCGTGGCTGCAGCTGATGCAGCCACCCCTAGCCTCTCCCTCCTCCTCCTCCTCCTCCGTCTCCCCTCCGTGTCCCTCTCCCTCTTGCTCCGGCATGCGTGCTGGTGCCGCTGCACGCGCGGAATTCAAGCGTTGTGATGTGTCGGGAGCACAGGTGCACTTTTCCACAAGTTTGTGTGTGTGTGTCTGAGTGTGTGTGTGTGTCTGAGTGTGTCTGTTGCGGTTGCTTTTATTTCCTCCACTGAGGGGAGGGAAGGAGGCACTCGGCCAAGGCGCAATTTAGGCCTCCCCTCTCCCGTTGCCTCCGAGGGTGCACTCCCCTTCCTCGCCCCCGCCCCTCGCTTCCTTTGCCACCCATCGAGTGACCCAGCGAGACGGATGTGACGGGTACGCGTGCGTTGTGCTTGACGGTGAAGACAAACGAAGGAGAGAAGGAGAGGGACAGAAAGAAAGAAAAAAAGAAAGGAGACGACAGAACGGACACGATCAAATCTGTGTGTGTGTGTGTGTGTGTGTGTCACACAGAGGCGACGGCGGGTCTTGCCTCACTTCTCTTTCAACTGAGGCGCCGGTCGCGACCTCATGCCACCTGCACCGTGGCAGCTTCCGCCTTCCACCCCCTCTCACTCGTGTCTCTCTCTTTGCCTCCCACATCGCTTCGGCCACGGTCCGCACCTCAACACATGTGTTAATGCCGCGACGTCCTGCTCACACGGCGTGTGTGGGTGCTAGTGCTCCTCGATTCCCGCCGCGCGCGGGGCTCCGTAGATCTGTAACGGCGTGGTGCGCTGCATCGACTGCGGCGCCGCTTCTCGTGTCTCGCGTCTGTGGCTTTCCCCCGCACACTGCGGTGTCGCCCCCGTTCCATAGTTCGCCGCAGCTTCTGTGAGGGGGGGGAGTTCTTCCGGGCTCCCCAACCTACGTCACAATCGCAATTGTCGAACTGTCGCTCTCGTTCCAGTGCTGACCCTTCGGTGGTCGGTGGCTCACGGCGATGGACGCGAGTGTGCGCCGGTGCTTTCTGGAGGTGCACGTGGACGGGTGCGAGGAGCCGCGGCTGCTGCAGCTGGACCCGGCGGTCAAGTTCCACAACGTGCTCGACCGCTTCGAGGACGCCGGTGACCTGTACTGGGGTGAGCAGCGCATCGACCCCGACACGACCCCCGCCGCGCTGGGCATGCGCTGTGGTGTAGACGAGGCCCACGCGCTGTGGTTCGTCACGGCTGCGCCGCAGCCCGTGCCGCGCGCCGCGTCGCACTACAGAGCCTCTGCTGCGGCCAACGCGCAGGGGCACGTCCGGCGCGGCGCATCGTCACTCCCGGCGTACTCGACCGAGGGCGCCGCTGGTGCACCGCCGGCGGCGGCGTTGTACTCCCGCCCACGGCTTCTGTCCCCCGCGCTGCCGGCGCCGGGGGCCGCAGCGGCGTTCAGCACGCCGACCCGTCGTCCTAGCCCCGCGCCGCGGCCCAACGCGCGCGCCGCCCCCGCCGTGGTTGACGACCGTGTGCGGCGGCACCGCCTCTTCGCCGCGCCGGCACCGCCGCCACTACCGCCGCCACCGCCGCCTCACACGACCGCGCCGACGCGGCGCAACGCACCGATTCTCATGGACCCGGAGCTCCTCGTCGACGGCCTCGGCGCTGCCGTGGGCTCGCCGCAGCCGCGGGGGTCGCCGTCGCGTGGGGCGTGGCGGGCCGACAGCCAGGCCGCCGCCGCCGCCGAGGCGATCCGGCACGTCGTCGTGCGCCTGCCCAGCGTGGCCGCCGCCGCGACAGAGCCCAGCGTCGAGCAGCTCGCGATGGACTTGCACGACAAGCAGATGCACCGTCTCTACCAACAGCGCCGCCTCTACCTCACCCACGACCCCCGACTGTAGACGACCCGCGTCTGAGCAAAAAAAAAAAAAAAAAAAGAAACGGCGGCCCACCCCATTCCCCCTCCCCCGAGGAGCGACCCGACGCCCCCCTCAACATGACCCGCCAGACCCACCCACTCACCCCTCCTCCTCTCCCCAAATAACGCCTGGGCCCTAGGGCAGCAACGAAAGCCCCGCGCCTCGAGGTGCAGTCGATCGTCTCGGGTGGCGCTCCGCAACGGATTCAAAAAGGAAGGAGGCAAGAAGACGGAGGAGAAGTGATGGAAGTGCTGCGTGCGGGGCGCCTTCGTGAAGGTCTGCGCTTGTCGTTTGAAGGAGGGAGGGGATGGCGATTGCACGCACACCGACGCGGCCGTATCCTTCATTGCGGCTGTGCTGCTCCAACAGCGCCTCCCTCCGTTGCGGCCAGTGGAGACGGACTTACTTGTCCTGCGGAGAGGCGGCCGTGTGTCCGCACTGCACACAAAAAAAGAAGCGCGGAGCGAGGTCAACCTCGCCGTGTACACGCGTGCGTGCGTCCGGCTTCTTCTTCCGTTTTTCTTTTTCTTTTCTTTTGGCATTCGCCGTCGTCGTCGTTGCTGGGGGCGGCCCCCGCTGATTCGTCTCTCGCCTGCGGAGTGCGCAACGTGCACAAGAGAAGGGAGGGACCAACGGCGATGAACACGCGCGCAAGCAAACGACATCCAAGAGACTCCTTCCTCTCGCCCCCGTCCACCCCGCCCTATGCACACGCACACGGCACAGGGCACATTCATACTCGCACCAAGACCCACACATGAGCGAACAGCATACGCTCACGAGCGAGGCTCTCTCACCAGAGCAACCCCTCGCCACTACCACCGCCGCCTCTCCTCACCGAGCCACCGTGGCACTACTGCCGCAGTGTACTACACGAACAAGGACAACAAGGGAAAAAAAAAAAAAAACACGGGCATATGTGCGCAGCGACAGCGAAAAAAAAAAAAAAAGTGAACAGGAAGAAGACCGGAACAACAACATCAAACCACACGAAAAAGAACAACGACGACGACACACACACACACACGAACGCCGCAGGACACGCAAGGATGTCTCTTTTTCTTTTCTTTTTTCTCTTTCACTCCCTCTGTGCATCTCTGCTTCTTGCTGGTGGTGGTGGTCGAAACGGCAACGAAGTGGGGGCGGGGAGGGGGGGAGAGGCAGACCCGAAACCACAGGAGCACACCGGTCTCCGACAACACCTACTCTCCCCTTTCCTCCCCAGACACATGCAGACTCATCAGTAGCGTTCCGCCAACGAGAGGTGAGCGGGGAGGATAAAAAAAAAAAAAAAAGGAAATGTAACGATAGGCCGGCGCCATCTGCTCCCGCTGCCACTCCGAACACGGCCCAATCTCGGAGGACCGCCTACAAAACACACACACACACACACACACACACACACACATGCTCCTGTGCAGGCGCGAGTGCGGGAGACCACGCGATTGCGTGTGCGACAGCATTGCCTCTCAGGCCGGTCGTGTGGGTGTAATGGAGGAGCACGCGTCCATGAACGAGTCCGTGGACCACCGCGGCGGATCCGTGAAGGCCCACATGTAGAACTGCGTGATGGGTGCGACCTCCCACTTGCAGCGTCGGCAGAATGTGAGCACCGAGCCCTTCTCGCGCGACTTCCCCTTCGCCGCCGTCTTCTCCATGGTGCACTCGATGATGTTGCCGTCGTTGATGAGGAACGTCTCAACGCTGGAGTCGCTGATCAGGACCGGGATGGCGGCCGCGCCGGCGGTGTGCGTCGTCGCGAGCACCTCCTCCTTGGACTCGCGCACGTAGCCGTCAAAGCTCCACGTGCCATCCGTGACGTTGCCGGACCAAATGCGCAGTCGCACCGTCTTCTTTGCCTCCAGCGGGTACACAAAGTTGCGCACGTCGTATTGGCCGTACTCCACCCCGCCAGGGTTGATGAAGATGGCACCGCGGCAGATGCTCTTGTTCGCCTCGAGGCACTTTTTGATGTCCGACACGGCGTAGTGCTCCAGCAGACGTACCTGGCAGGTGCTCGGGAGCTTGCCGAAGGACTCCGTCAGCAGCTTCACACGGTCGTGCAGCGGCACCTCGCACCCGTTCTGGCCGCGGAGAACCATCATGTCAGAGATGTAGATCACGTCGTCCAACATGGTGCCCTCCACCAAGAAGCGAATCACCGCCCCCTCGTCGTCTGCCGCCGCTGCGTCCGCGTCGGGTTGCGCGTTCTTACACAATCCCTGCAGCACCTCAGGCACCTCCCTCAGCTCGAAGATGAGGTTGTAGGAGGTGAGGTGCACGTACACGTGGTGTTCGTAGCCGATGAGAGACAGCCGGTCTCCCCAGATCCAGGGCACGATGAGGTAGTGCTCCAGCTTCGCAGCGGACTGCACGAACTGCACGTAGTCCAGAACGTAGTTTGGCTCCGAGTAGGTGAACTTGTACGGCCCGAGCCGCTTGGCGGCCTTGCCCTCCGCCTTGATGATCTGCTCCACCACCTCCGGGTCGGTCACCATCGGGCAGTCCGGGATGAAGTGCACCGTCTCGAGCGTGATGGCGGCATCGCCCCGCTTCAGAAGCGCCGCCGCCTCCGCCGCCGCCTTCTCCGCCACCGGCGGCGTCCTCGCGTCCTCGTCCACGACGATGACGCGGTCGGGGTCGAGACTGGAGGCGAACTCGAACGCCTCCGGGTGCGCCATCTTCGCGTAGCTGCCGCTGAACGACACGCCCCGCTTCTCCAGCGACGAGAGATCCGGCACGACGGCCACGACGGCGTCCAGCCGGAGCCCCGCCGCGGCGAGGTAGTGCACCACGTAGTAGGCATGGTACTTGTTGGTGGAGAAGGCGTCGTCGATGACGACGCCCTTCACGGCGGAGCCGGCGGCCAGCGCATCGCGAAGCGGCGCCAGCCGCTGCACCGGACTCACATCGTCGGCGTCCTCCTCCTCTTCGTCCTCCCCGCCCTCACCGCCGGCCCCGTGCGGGGGATCGGACTGGGGTGACCTGAGGCAGACGTACTCCAGCCCGCACCGCTTCGCAATCACCTGCGCCACGCGCGTCTTGCCGGTTTTACGGTAGCCCACCACCATCACCGCTTGCGGTGTGCTCCGCGTCACGTAGGGCGGCTCCTCCATCAGCGGCGGCGCCGCCTGTGCGAGGGGCCCTGCCGGCCCCAGAGGCACCGAGGGGGGCCGCGCCATGGTGTCGGCCGTTTGGATCGGCTGCGGCGGCGGCGGTAGCGGCGCTGCGGGTCCCATTCCCATGTTGCCGTGGTGGGACATGTTCGGGGGCATCTGCGGCACCGGGGTGCGCTGGCTGCCACCATACCCCGTGCGACCACTACCTCCGCTCCCCATGCCGCTGTTGTTCATGCCCATCACATTCGGTGGCTGCATGTTGGGCATCCGCTGCGCCATGTTGTGCATCTGTTGCTGCTGCTGCTGCTGTGGTGGTGGTGGCATCTGATCGTACCCGTTTTGCATGTCCATGCCACCGCCGGGGTGGTAGGGGGCCTGTGGGCCGCGGACACCGCTGCGCATCGCACCGCCTCCGCCCATCATGTTCGGGTTGGCGTAGTGGGGCTGCGAGCCCCCCATCTGACGGTTGCCGCGTCCGCCGCGCGTCGGAGGCGGGTAGCCCTGCTGCTGGACCTGGTTCATGTTGTAGTTGTTGTACCCGCCGCCATTCCCGCGGCCATAGCCACCCTCGTACATCATAGACCCACCGTAGCGCTCGTTGTGTCCCATGCCACCCATTGGCGGTCCCATCCCACCAGGGCCGCCGCCGCCGCCGCCGCCGTTGTTGCTGTTGTAGTTGGGATTGTTCTGCATCGGACCTGACTGGTACTGCGACACGGCAAACGACGGCGCATTTGGATTCAGGTTCGACATGGCTGCTGAACAGGAAGAAGAGGGCGCGACCGCGTGTGTGTGTGTGTGTCGGTGTCTGTCACTCCTTGTGCACGTGCCTCGCCACCGCAGCGGGTAAAGCTACCGCCGTCGAAGAAAAAGAAAAAAAAACAACACGCTACGCGAGATTGGGAGCTTGGACGAGATGCCGGGTAACAGAAAGTGGCACCAAACGTCCACGACAGAGCTATACACAAGTGAGAACCACCAGCCCAGGCAACAACTTGCACGAGGCACAGCACAAAAAACAAAGACAGAAGAGTCCTTTTCCCTTGTCCAGGCACGTCTGCGATGGAGGACACTGACCGTCGCAACAAAACACACACGCACGCACGCGCACACACAGTCTTGCTCCTACAAGCACAGAGAAACAAAACAACGATGCACAGCAGTGTCTCAACGCACAAGTCCTGCGAAGAGCAGACGCGGCGGCGTCCCTTCAGGCGGCCGCACCAGATTGCTAGTCAAGTGATGGAGACCTCACCAAGCACGTGTGTGGAGTCCGCGAGCTGTGTGCGTGACTCTCCCGCGCGCCGATCTCTTTTTTTTTTTTTTTTTGCACTCAACACCCGACACACCACTGCTCTTTCCAACAAAAAGTCGCAGACGGGTATGTGCGTGTGTGGTGGGGATCAAAAGGAAGATCTGGATGCAGGGGAACAGAAAAGAAGAGCGAGGCGGGTGGGGAGGGCAGGAAACGAATAGCTGCTCCTGAAGAAAAGCCTGTCCGTCTGTCTGTCTCTGTGTGTATGAGTGTGTCTCACTCCGTGCGTGTCTGTGCTTGTTGCTGCACCAGAGGAGAGGGGATCGACAGGCGATTCTACAGCCTGGTGTGTGTGTGTGTGTTGTGTTCCCGTCGCTGTGCCACCGAGGGCACCGCAGCCGCGGTGAGGTGACGGAGGCGAGCAAGGGGAAAAGGGCGTGGCGCTGTGCCAGCACCGGGGGTCTGTCTGGGTGAAGAAGGGGGGGGTCTGAACCTGTGTGAGTGTGTGTGTGTGTATGTGCGCGTGTGTGTGTGTGTGTTGGCTCAGCCGATTCTCTCGTCCACCTTTTTTTTTCTTTCTTTTTTTCTTTTTTCGGACAAGCGCGCACAGAGGAAGCAAGATGAAAGCTGAAACCAAAGCACTACGGACGTGTGTGTGGGAAGCGACCCGGTTACCGGTGCGCAGGTGCATCGTGTGTGTGTGTGCGCGTGTGTGCGTGTGTGTGTACGTGTACGGCGGTGCGCGGACAAGCGGCGGGTCAACGGGAAAAAGAAAAAAACAATAACGACGGAGGAGACCGACAGTAAGGACACGATGAGAGTGTGTGCGTGTGCGTGTTGAAGCGCCATTCGCAGGGAGATGAGGGGAGAGGGGTGGGTGGGGAGACGGGGAGACACACTCCGCACTGCCCCGTTGCTCCCACGCGGGAGCAGCAGCGAGTGTTGGCAATGGCAGATGCGGAATCTAAGTGGCCGTGGAGCCACAGTGCAGGACACGGACGTTGTGTCCGTTCATCGCAGATCATGTGCGATGAATCGATGGCACTCTCTTCTAGACTGACGCACCGAGACTGGCACGTGTTTGAAGCTGCTAAACTGATCCTCAGTTTTTTCTTTGTTTGCTTAGAGCGACAAGCCGCCGTGGGCAGACACTGAAGCAACGAGACAGACACTGACACCTCCACACATCCACACACACACACACACACACACACACAGATCAATACGGAGAAAGAAAAAAAAAAAGGAAGACAAAGACAGTCGTATTCGCTACACCGCCGACGATACTGGCTGCTGCGTAGTGTGCAGACGGTTGGTGTCCGTGCGTGTGTGTGTGTATGTGTGTATGTGTGTGTGTGTGTGTGAAAGACGTACCGCACGCAACAACAACAACAAAAACGAGTGGGTGAGACAGGAGAGAGATGGAGGAGGTGAGCACGGGAAGGTGTTGCGTCAGTTTCTCTGGATGCTGCTTGCTTCGGTCCCCCTCTTCACCCGCTATAGCACAGAGCTCCCTCTCCTCTCCCTCTTCCTGTCTTCCCCCACTCGTCCTCGACGCGCTCCTTCCGGACTCTTCCTGTCATACACGCCGCCATCTTTCTATGTCGTTGGAGATCTTTCCACTACCACGACGACGATCCTATGCCGCAGCCACCCCGTCGACGTTCTACCCTCGCGTGTCTCTCCCTCTCACCTCCTCCATCGCTACCTGCTGCTGCCGATGCATGCACGCAGTTCGATGGGCCCATCACCCCACACCACCACCGCCACCACAAATCAAGGGAGGGAGATCGTGAGAGGGAGACGGAGGCGTCGGGGGAAAGGGGGACGTGTTCACGGTATGTGCGACCCGCAACACCATCAGCCAGACTGGGTCGGCGCGCGGTGGCTGAGGCGCGCAGCCCCCAGCAACGACACCGACGTGCTCACGCACCTTCTGCTCTCCGGTGCTTCTCTCGCCTAGGCACGGTCTACGAGGACCCGAGGCCACACAGCGCATACACGATCGAATGCGACAGCGGAGTCGACGTGCAACAAACAACAACAACAACAAAAAAAAAAAGCAACGCAGAGAAGGCAAGCACCAGTACACGCACAAACGCGCGCAGAAACACACACACACACACAGTGTCGGGTGTAGAAGCTGCGTATGCGACCGAGGGGAAGAGTGGAGCGAGACCATGATATGCTATGCTACTCTCCTGACGCACCCATCTCTCCCTCTCTCCTTCTCTCTTGTTCCCCCCTCACACACACACTCTCTCTCGCTCACTAGCTACGCCAAGGAGGCTGAGGACGCGGTTGGCCCGGAGAAGCGCAGCACTTTGCAGTTGTCTAGGAGCTCCTGGTAGGTCAGGTGCTTCAGGTTGACGATGCTCTCCACAATCGTGGTCTTGTTCGGACGCGGCTTGTCGACCCGAAGACGGTGGAAGACCCACTGCGTCGCCGGCTGCTCATTCGGCGGCGACGCCTCAACAACGTCGGCGAGCTCCAGCTCGACTATCACGCTGTTCCGGAGCTGGTAGGCGCGCACCTGCGTCTCCGTGAACACGCCGACAGCGCCGGGAAACGCCACCTCGCGCTCGTTGTCGGTTGTGAAGAGGTCGAACACCGTCACGCCGCCGTCGGCCTCCTCGCCATTCATCAGCCGGAAGTCCGCCGTGCACAGGTGCAGCGGCTTCCACTTGAGGAGGAGCTTGTCGGGGCCGAACTTGTAGATGCCGTTGCTCTGGAAAACAATGCCGTCCGCAGCGAACGGCGCGTCCTCAAATCGTGGCAGCAGCTTTGGCAGATCGCAAATGGGGGCGTACTGCTTCAGCAGCACCGGCGAATACGCGCCGGCCGGTCCGCTCTGCTGCATCATCACGCGGAACCACTCGCACAGCAGATCGTAGCGCTCGCAGAACGGCGTGCGCTTTCCCCGCTTGCCTCCAAAGTAGATGTAGTCGATGATGTGCAGCAGCGGCTGCGGCTCGCTCTCCTCGGTGGCGGGGGCGGCGACGCTCATCTCCGCGTCCAGCATCCACTCGATCCCGTTCGCCTCCTCCTGCCGATCGCCGACCATCTCAAACGCGTTGGGGAAGAGGAGCGGGTCGAAGAGCACGTTGAAGTCGTAGCAGCATGTGAAGGCGAAGGGGAAGCCCAGCACCCCGAAGTGCGAGTGCTTCACAATGAGATAGCGCTGCCCGTCCACCTTCAGTGTAACGTACATGGCTGCCATCCGCTTGCACTCCTGCCTGTTCGCAAACGAGGTGGCGTCCACGTAGCCCCCGATGCTCGAGAGCGGCGCGCTGTCTGTGCGGCCAGAGGTGTTGCCAAGCACTGCGTGCACCTCCTTTGTGAGCTGCTGGAAGTCGCTGTGGTCGTCGAGAAGCTGGAACTCTGTGTAGCCAGGGATCGGCGTCGCTTGTGGGAGACGGATGTTGCGGCTGCGCTTGGGGTACAGGCCGTCAATGATGCTGTAGATGCGCGCGCTGACGCGCCGCGCCTCGAGCGTGTTGCAGTCGATCGTGTGGAGTACGCCGATCTTCCGATACACGCGGTCAGCCACCTCGGCCTGTGCTCGCTGCTCCACATAGCGCCAGTGGTCAGCGCCCGTCTTCTGGTCGTTGCGAGACTGTGCCCGCCGCATCCCCTCCTTCGGGTCCACCTGCAGCCAGAAGACGAGCGGGACGGGCAGCTGGCACACGTTCAGCGCGGCCTGCAGGTAGTAGGCGTCCATCTCGCCCGTCGCAACGAAGCGGTCGAGCACGAGGCCGTTGTAGGAGCGGTCCGTCGCCTCGGGCCCAAAGTGCGTCTTCACCGCCTGCTCCACCTCCGCGTACGGCTGCTTCCCCTCCTTGTACATGTCTCCCGAGGAGAGATGGAGCAGATGGTAGCGCTCGGCGATGCTCTCCGCCTGCGTCGTCTTGCCAGACCCGCGACAGCCGAAGATCATGACGATGAGCGGGTCGCTGTTCGTCGGCGTGGCTTTGCAACCGAGCTGCGGCGGACACCACTTGCTGAGCATGGCAAAGCCCCCAGAGGCGGCCGGCCGCGGCAGCGCCGTCGCCGTACGCGCTGCATTAACCATCCCAAGAGAGGATCTCGGCGCGCTAACCATGGGCTGCTGGTGCTGCTGCTGCTGCTGCTGCTGCTGCTGCTGGTGCTGCTGGTGGTGATGCTGCTCTGCCGGCTGCGGCATTGGCGGCCCGGGTGCCACATGAGTCTGTGCGGAGAACAGCTGAGGTGGTGGTGGGGTTCCGCTTGGACTGCTGTCCTCCGTCGGCGGGGTCGAGCCCTGGCCCGGCGCCGCCCCGCTGGGTGGCGCGCGAGGCAGCGGTGGTGCGCCCCCGCTGGATGGGTTGGATGGCGGCATTCCTCGCACGGGTCCGCCGTACGGGAGGGCTGGAGCAGCAGCGTTGGCGGCCGAGTAGCCGCCTGTGCTGCTGCCTGGTGCGCCGACTCGCACCGTCCGTGCCATAGGCGCGGAAGAGATTCTCGGCGGCACCGGCGCTTGTGCAGGGGGGCGACTCGACGGTTGGCGCGCCACTGACGCTTGTGCATTGTCCACCACAGCTTGCTGTGGTTGCTGTTGCTGCTGCTGTTGCTGCTGTTGCTGTTGCTGTTGCTGTTGCTGTTGCTGTTGCTGTTGCTGCTGCTGTTGCTGTTGCTGCTGTAGCTGTTGCTGCTGCTGCTGCTGCTGTTGTAGCTGTGACATTTGCTGCGACATCGCTTCGGAGCGTGGGGCCGGCACGCTCGGTGGGGAAGGACCGCGCTGGGGCTGCTGGGTACCGTAGCGGGCCGCAGCTGCCGCAGCAGCAGCAGCATTGCCCATCTCGTTCATCGCGAAACTCGTCGGAGAGACACCACGGCTCCCATCGCCGCCTGCGTTCACAACAGACGCCGCTGCCGCCGCCGCCGCTGCCTGCCGCTCCTGTGCACTCCGAGGAAGCACCGGGGCCACCTTGGGCGGAAACGCCGACTGTTGGTGTTGCAGCTGGTGTTGTGCGGACTGTGGCTGCGGCGGCAGCGCATGCTGCATCTGTTGATGCTGCAGCAGTGAGCGCTGTGCGGGGACGCCACTCTGCGACGGCGACAGCGGCTGTTGCTGCATGTGCTGTGTGGATGCAGACGATACAGCCGGCATGGGTGATGAGTGTGCGTTGAAGGTGGGCGAGAACGGGGCTGCGCTCATCGAGAGTGCGCCGCGGTCTTGTGAGCGTGGGGCCACCGACGAGGGCGACTGGAGTGGCAGCGGTTGCGGTGGCGCGGTGTATCTAGCGCCAGTGCCGTGCTGTTGCTGCTGCTGCTGTTGCTGCTGTTGGGCAGAGAGCGGGGACGCTACGGAGCCAGTCGATGGAGGGCGACGCATCGATGAGTTCGAGGACCAGCCGAGGATCGGCGGTTGATCGGCTTCGAGTCGGTCCGGTGACCCGTCCATGCCCACCCCGCTGGACAGACTCACGTTGGTGTTGGAGCGGCTGATGCCGAGCCCGGTGCCGACGGGAACAGCCGCGGAGGCCGGCAACCCCGCACCCCCGCCCATCACCGGTCGGGCGGGGAATGTCTCTGCCGCACTCGACATGGGCTGAGGGGGCCGCCATCCCATGGGAGGGCCGCCGCCGCCGCCGCCGCCGCCGTTGCTGCCGCCGCTGCTGCCTTGCGCAGCTCCCCCTGCTGGGGATGATTGCCCACCTCCGGCAGCGGCGCTGCTGGGTGTTTCGAAGCCGTCCGCCGACGGTGCCGGCGTAGTGATGCCTACCTTCATGCTGCGCTTGAAGCCAGAGAGCAGCGGAACGTCATCGTTGCTGATCGGGCCGGCGCCGGCGCCGAGGCTGTTCAGCTGCGCACTGAATGGCGGGGTGCGGTGGTACACCGGCGGCACGAACGGCTCCGTCTCATTGCGCAGGAACGACGGGATGAACGGCTTCGCCGTCGGATCGAAGGACGGGGCGTTGGGGTTGAGACTCATCCTTGCCAGCGTGTTCCTGATCGTGTACGTGTATGTGGGAACCCTTCAACACGAGAGGCAGACAGAGAAACGTGAATCGAGTGTCTTTGGAAGACAACGATGGCCGCAGGGCTGCACCCGACCAAAGAGCCACACCCCACACACAACCAGAGTGACCTACCAACACACACCCACAGAGAGAAGCGACGGGAGCAAGTGTCGTTTCCTCCCACTGAGCACAGCCGAACCCACACAGTGAGAGAGGTACAATGACGGAGAACGAGAGATGCGAGGCGAGGACAGCAACGTGAGCCAACGCGCCTTCGCGAGTGTGCGCAAGTCCGCTCAGACTCAGCTCTGCACCAACTACGACAGGGCAGGGAGGAAGGACAGGAAGGACAGGAAGGGAGGAAAGGGAGAGAGGGGATACACGGAGCAACAACACACACACAAAACAAAACAAACAAAAAAAAAGAGAGACCAAGGGAAGCCCTCCCCTCCTTTTTTTTTTCTTTTTTCTTCTTTTTTTTTTGCAAGGTACGATGGCGTGCTCGTCTCCTCCTTCTCCGTGCGTGTATGTCACTCACGACGGGGCTTGAGGCAGGTGATGAGAGAGAGAGAGAGAGCGACAGACACGACGTGACACGGAAAGAGATGAGGTAAAGGCAGAGAGGGAGAGCAAGAAGGGAGAGGACAAGGAGAGCGAGGGGACAAGGAGAGGGAGGGGAAAGGGGACGAGGCGCCGTCCTTCACAGTGACGTGTACGGTGTGCAAGACCCACGGATCAGCGACGGCGTGCGCGGAGAGGCTCACTGAACAGACGATGCTACCGCGAAGCAACCCGACTCAGGGGGGGGGGGGGGAGAGCGCAAGAGAGAGAGAACGACACACAGGCACGGTGGAGTACAACGCGTGTGATCGTGTGTGGGTGCACGTATGTAATGAGAAGTGGCGTAGCCGCACCACTCGGTGTCGTGTGGCGAGGGGATCTTGACAGAGCTCTACAGAGCTGACGGCTGAGCAGCGGATGTGCTCTCTGTGGGTCACCCCTCGTCTGAGGCCGCGTGCCTGATTCTTCTTCTCCGTCGATTGCCCGCACACACGCAAAGAAGCTCTCTCTCTCTCACACACACACGTCGCGGTGCGCGTCTATGCGTTTCGGTAGTTTTTGATGCTGCCGTGCACGTATGCGCCGCTGAGCACCGGAGAAACCGCCCGTCGCAATATGCTGTGGCACTGATCTCGCTCTCTCCAATCGTGCCAGTGGGGGTGCAGCACAACACACACGCACGACACCCTCCACACCAAAAACTGGTGCGTGTGTCCGAGAGAAGATGAGAGAAGGGGAGGGAGAGAGAGAGAGACGCGGACCACGATGCGCGGCGGATCAAGGGTGCTGGAGCACGACAAAAGCGCCAATGGAGAGAGGGTAGGAGGGGGGGGGGGGTTGGAGGGCCGACGAGAACCAAGGCAGGATACGGGCAGGCGTGCTGTAAGACCACCTTCGACAAACTCACTTCTCCCCTCAGAGCGACAGAGAGAGAGACAGCAAAGCCACGACACTGCTAGTGCAGTTCGCGTTCTAGTACCCAACACACGTACACGGGCAGCTACGCGATGCTACCGTGTCTCAGTGTTCCCCGCTCCCTGGAGGTTTGCCCAGCGGCTGAGGACAGCAGAACCAATAAACAAAACAAAACAAAACAAAAGAAAGCCGCGGGCGAGTTGGACCGTAGCAGCGGCGAATCGGTGTCGTCACCGTAGTCGCGCAAGTAGTGTTTTAGGCTCGCACGCGTGTGGGTGTGTGAGAGTGGGTGTGCCTTCCTTTCCCTGTAGCCCCTCCTCCGCCCCTCTCGCGCGCTCTGACTCTCTCACTCCCTTCTCTCCTCGGAAGGTGTGTCTTGCGTCTGTCTCTCTCTCTCTGTGTTCTTTCCGCCAGTTTTCTAGAAGCCTCCGGTGCTGTCGCCGTGGTGATACGGTTGACCTCCGACACACCTCCACTGCTCCACACGCACAGGTGTCTACGCGTGCCGTGCTACTTCCCGGCGCTCCGAACGTGCGGTGGCGCTGCCAGTGGGGAGGAGGTGTGGACAAGTCTGCCGTGTACACGCAGCGACGGTGAGAAGAGGTGGCGCAGCAACTGACACGTGCAGATTAGACACACACACAGAGAGAGAGAGAGAGAGAGACACACACACACGGAGGATGTAGGAGGATCGGCGATGAAAGCAAAAAAGAGAACAAACGAAAAAAACAAACAAAACAAAACGAAGGAGACTGTGAGTGCGGTACGCCGCTGCTGTGATGTTGCCCGGCGGTGCAGCGGTGGGGAGAAAGAGCGAGAGAGTGAGAGAGAGAGAGGTGAGGACAAAGTGAAGAGTTGGAGGAGGATGGCGAAGCACGGGGGCGGCAATTGCACTCCACACCTGCCGCACACCGCGAGAAGAAGAGGAGTACGAGACAGCACGTGTGTTGATATCGCCGAACCGGGCCTCCCCTCAACCGCTTTTTCTGAGATTGAAGGAGGACAGAGAAAAAGGACGGTGGAGCAGTGGGGCAACGGCGCTCCCTCGCACTGCCTCCCCCAGAGGCGTGGAACAACACGGAAGACTCTGTGAAACACGCCACAAACACAGGCACACACATACACACAGACGCACACCGTCCTACAGAGTTGGACATTGGTCCTCCACTCGTTCCCACGGCAGTGCTACTCTTCCCCCTTTTCCCTACTCTGGGAGAATGTTCTTGAACTCGCCAGCGAGTCCGTCCGTGTAGGAGTACTTCTTCGGCGTCCTCCACTCCTCGCCGTAGGTCTCCACGAGGTAGCGTTCCGGCGGCACGAGGAAGCCGCGGCCGTTCTCAGCGGCCAACGCGCAAAACGGGAGCGTCTCCAGCTCCGTGTCGAAGGGTCGATGGCGGTAGCGGTACATGCCGTGTCGGCGCTGGTCTGCCGCCTCATAGAAGGATGCGGCCCACACAAAGGCGCCGCCGCTGCGCACCAGCGCGGCGTCGCCGACGTCGTCGCCGCTCGTCTCGATCGGCGCGTAGTAGAGGTTGACGTCGATGCGCACATTCGTCCCGAGGTGCAGCACGCGCAGCTCGAGTCCCTTGTCGATGAACCCGCACATGTCGAAGACCACAAAGACACGCGAGGAGGCAAGCGCGCTCAGCAGACCAAACACGCGCGCCTGCACGCAGCTCAGCCCCGGCAGCCGGGGAAGAGAGTGAGCAGCGGAGAGGTCAGGCGCGGCCGCCGCCGCATCGTCTTGCACAGGGACCGCGAGATCGTCGTAGAAGATGCCGAGGTCGATGTCCTCGTCGTGGGGGATGAAGCAGCCCTCTCTTCGCGCACCCAAGGCGGTGCCACAGGCGAGGAAGAAGCGGATGCCGTGCCGGTCGAGCAGCTCCTGCATCGCCAGCAGCGCCGTCTGAAAGCGGAGCTGCTTCGCAATCACCGCTGCTGCATCAGCGCCGCAGAACCGGCGACGCACGTGAGCCTCAAAGTCGTTCACGGCAACTTTAGAGGCAGCGCCGCCGGCGCAAGACGGCGTCGTCGCGCTAGGCTGCTGCCGCGGCATCGCAGAGGCACCGCTGTCGTCGCTGCCCCGCGGCACAACCAGGCAACGCGGAATCCGAACTGTGTCGGCGTCTCTAGATGAGTCTCTGGCGGCGTGGCGCGTGGGCTCTGCATGTAGCCGAACCGCGGACTGGTCGCACTGCGCATCGAGGCACTCGAGCAGCTTCGTGAAGAGCCCATCTCGCACAGCGGCGTCGTCGGAGCCCATGTAGGCCGCGAACGCCGCGTCGAAGGACTCGCCGCTGTGCAGACCATCCGCCACCGCCGTCGCAGCGTCGCTGCCGTTCTCCTGAAAGGCGCTCGCCGCCGGTCGACGTGGGGAAAACCGACGCATCCACTCGAGCAGCGCCTCCCGTCGCGCCTCCTCCCCCGACAGCGCCGGAGTCAGCACTCGCGGCGCCTCATTGCTGCTGCATGCGCGAGGGGGTGCTCTGCTGGCAGAGCTCAGCGCGGCGCGCTTCGCATCTGCGCTAGCGGTGCCTGGCGCGTGTGCCGAGGCCGCCGCTGCGCAGATGCGGCAGTTCTCGCGGTGCAAGTGTGGGTGGAAGGCCACTGCGGTGGCGGCACGCAAGGTGCAACGCATGCGATAGGAAGCAAACAGGCCCGTAGAAGGAGACGGTGCACACGCCGGTCAGCGTCGCCACTACTACCTCTTCCGCAGCGCGACACCTACTGCGCGCTGCCCCAGTGTACGTCTGCACACTCCGTATGTCTGTGTGTCTGTGTGCGTGTTCTATTTGCAGACAAAAACGGAGGATGGGGGTCTCTGTCAAGAGAGAGAGAGACACACACACACACACACACACACACAGACGCGTGTGTGACAGTAGGGCGTGCGAGCGCGTCTAGTAGTGAGCACGTCAATCAGGACGTGGGCATTGACAGTGCACACACGTGCCCTATTGTCCACCGCGAGACGTTGTGCGCACGATACAGCGAGTCAGCGGACGGTGTGAAGTGAGCAGAAGAGAGAGAGAGGAGTTTGTTGAGAAGCGACACACAGGTCAAGGCTGATATCCCTCCGAAAGGGTGCATGCAAGTCCGTTTTTCGGTGTGTATGTGTGTGTGTGTGTGTGTGACGTACAAAGGGGAGGCACAGAAAGAGAAAAAAAAGGACAGAGACAACAGTCGTGCGACACAACTCAGGACAGGACAGGAGAGACTGCCTCTTCCATCTTCCCTCTCCCTCCATCTCCATACACACGCACACACATGAACAGCGACTCACGCGGAGAGGCAGAGGAGGAGGACAGAGAGAGAAGAGAGACATACACGCAGCGGCACAGAAACGACTCTGGCGAACCCGCGACAACACATAGAATGCAGGACGACAACAACGGCAACAACAACACAAGATGATGCAACAGGCGACATCAGACGTTCGCTGCATCTCTTTCTCTCCCTTCTCCATCTTTCCTTTCTCCTCTCCTCCCCCCCCCCCTCCTCCACTGCGCCGCTAGAAGGGCCCGAGCTCAGCCGAGACGGTGGCACCGACGTTCATGACGCGATCGAGCTGCGTTTGGGCGGCAGAGGCGATGAGCTTGCGCGTCCGCAGGTCTTGGCGGTAGAGCTGCTCCAGTAGTGGGATGTGCAGCATCCACTCCTCGCCGCGGAGAGAGCGGAGTGGGTCATCCTGCGGGAAGCCGAGGTACATGCGCGGCGGCAGGCCCGCTGCGTGGGCAACCTCGCTCTGCAAGCGCCGCACTACCCACTGCCCCGTGCGACTTGTCTGGTCGCCCAGCGGCACCAGATAGCCGATCTCACCCATGTGGGTGACGTAGACGGCGACGCTGCTAGAGGACGCCGCGGTGGCGCGCAGGCGCAACATCTTGAGAAGCGCGCCTCCGGCGAAGCGGTACTCCCCCGTGACGCTCAGCAGCGCCTCCAGCACCTTCGGCGTCTTCCCCGGCTCCTCCGAGACGCGCGGCTTGTAGCTCATGCACACGAGATTGCGCGCATCGTCGGCGACGAGGAGGCCAAAGCGCGTGTCGTGGTAGAGCATGTCACTCGCGACGACGGAGAGGCAGCTGGTATCGCGGCCGAGGACCGTGATAGTGTGGTTCTCCTCGCTGTACCGGGCAAAGAGGACCGACTGGAACAGGTCGCCAATGACGAGGTAGTCGCGCAAGGCGCGCAGGCACGTCACGTAGGCCCCGGCGTAGAGGATCGCCATCGTCTCCATCGTGCTCTTCACGGTGTCGTAGCGGTACACGCGCACGGTGCCGCCAACCGCCACCGCGACGCAATCGACGCCGAGACTCGTGACAGCCGTGACAGGGCCCTTCATCGTCTCCTCGTGCAGCGTGCGCAGCTGCTGTTGCCCCCGGCCGCCCTGCCGTGACGTGACGAGGAGCAGCAGGCGACCGCGCGTCGTGACGTCCTCGCCGAGGGGATAAGCCGTCGCCAACGCGCACACTGGCGCCGTCGCCGCCCGGCTCGACGGGTCCATCGTGGTGTCGCGAGTCACGCGCATCATCGTGGCGGCGAGCACCTTTTCGTTCATGTCCAGCACGAGGCGATCCATGCACTGCCAATCCGCCGTGGAGAGGAGCTGCACCTCGTACCGCTCGTTCGTCGGCACCGGCGCACCGGAGGTGGCCGAGAGCGGCGGCAGCGAGACCGGCTCGATGACGTGCGACACGCGATTCCCCTCCTCATCCTCCACCGTGCGCAGGTGCACGTCGAAGGGGGCACGCCGCGGCGCAAACGGCTGCGGGCGCGACGCCACCACGTAGCAGCCGCGCGCCGCCGGAGAGTAGAGGACCTGGTGGGGTGTGCAGCCCAGCCGCACCTGCTCGAGCCACCATCCGCTGCTGCCGAGCAGCTCGCCAAACGGCTGCATTGAGGCGAAGTGCACCACACCCTCGCCGCAGTACACGAAGCCGCCCTGCACGTGCCGCGAGTGGAACGGCGCGAACCCGCGCACCGCGTTCGTGGCGTGGTGGCGGGTGCAGACCAGCTGATTTGTGCCCGCGTGGTAGACGAGGAACACTGGCGTCTGCCCACACACGTAAATGCCGGAGTGGCGGCTCCCCAGATCGTGGAACGGGATGAGGCGCTCACTGCAGTGCCGCATCTGCTGGGTCACACTGGTCAGGTGCGCCCGCTCCTCTGCGAGGCGTTTCTTGCGAGCCTCGACAGACTCCACCATGTCCACCTCCGGTGCAATGTCCAAGATGTGGTGCACCTCCTTCACACACCGCCGCGGCGCGTACGTGTCCGCCGGGACGACGCGGTAGGTCACGAGCTCGCCGGACGACAGAATAAACACAAAGGTTGCCTCCGTCGGCGCGGCACCCGCCTCGTGCTGATCAAAAACGGCGAAGTGCGTCACAGTCGGCAGCGGCTCTGCGTTGAGGCGCTCACGCAGCTTGACGACTGGCGTCTCTGTCCCCTCCACCGCGAAGGGTGGAAGAAGGGCAAAGTTGGGAAAGCTCGACTCCCGCGCCGCCACCTGCGGCGACTCGAGCCGGTAGAGGACGAGATCCAAACCCTGCACCACCGCCAGCCGCGGAGGACGAGCCTGCCGTGACGGCGCGCCACCCCACACCGCGACCGCCGTCACGCCCTCCATGAGCAGCGTCATCACAGGCGCGGCCCGCGACTCCTCCAGCCCGCAGCTGAGAAGCTGCCCGTTCGTGAAGCGCACCAGGACACAGCGGAGGGGGGCGACGACGGTGGCCGACAGCACCACGTTCGCGGCGCCGCCGCCGTTGCTGGCTTGCAGTGCCGGCACCGAGAGAAGCTCCGTGCTCCCCAACCGTCGCTTTCCATCGGTAGAGAGGAGCCGCAGCTCTGTTTCTGTGACCTGCAGCAGCGCTGGCATCCAGTCGAGGTACGCCGCGAACACCGTGCGCGACGTCACACTTAGCGCGGCACCGCGCACCTGCTGCACCGAGTCGCTGCGCACGGCGAAGAGAATGGAGAAGCCGACGCCGCTCATGAGCAGGTGGGGGTACTGCGCCACTGCCACACCAGACGCGCCGTCGTCGTTGGGTGCGTCGCGTGCCCGCTTCCGCGTGTCCGCGGCGGAGGCGGGGTCGAGGAAGAACACCGACACCGCGTTCAGTTCCTCCTGGCGCACCACGAGGCTGCGGATGGAGCGCCGCAGGAGGGAGAGGCTCCCCGCCGACCCGCTGCCGGAGCACACAGCGAGGTCCATCACAGACAGGCGCTGCGACGGCGTCGTGGGCGGCTCCGCCTCGAGCTCGACGCTGCGGTAGAGGTCAGCGTACGGGGAGGCCTCGATGGTGGGGTCGAGCGTGTCGCCGTCTGCCGCCGCGGGGTCAACGGCGGTGGTGGTGGTGTCCACGATGTCCATGTCTCGAACCGGACCGATCCCCACAAACCGCTGCAACACCCGGCACGGGTCCCCAGGCGTGCTCGCGATGAGGCGTGAGTCGCCGTTCAAGGAGCCCAGAAAGAAGCGGGTCGCGTCGACGGCCGCGTAGGCGGCGCAGAAGCAGCCGGTCATGACAATCTCAGCGCTGATGCGGCCGACGGTGTACCCGTGGCTGTGCAGGTGCACCTCCACGACGGTGCCCTGCTCCTCCGTGGCGAGGAGCAGGCGCTGCAGTTGTCCGCCGGCACTACCGGAGTTGGCGGCAGCGGCGGCGGCCGCAGTGCTGGTGTGGGCTACAGGTGGCGAGGCCAAGAGCAGCGACGTTGCGTTGGCAAAGTTCAAGTTGACCCGCACCAGATCCGTCGAGGCGGCCTGAGAGGCGTTGCGCCACTGCACTGCCTCGAAGCTCACCGCGGACGACTTGATGTTGCGCACCTGCTCCTCGCCGGCGGCGTTGATGTGAACGCCGTAGCCGCTCTTTGTGCTCACATGCACCAGCATGTTGCGACTCACGCACAGCACGGCGGAGGGGACATCCAGGAAGGCGGGCAGCGGGGTCAGACTCGTCGAGTCGTACGGCAGCCCATCCACCTCGCTGAGGGAGAGCATGTGCGGCGTCGGCGAGCTCGCCAGCGTCACCTTCATCCACTCGATCGAGCACGTCAGCATGTGCGACTGCACCGTCTTACTCCGCCACTCCAGCAGCTTCACGCGGCCCGCCCACGTAGGCTGCTTCTCGCACAGAAACGCCAGGAGCGGCTCACCGGCCGACTCTACAAACTGAAGGTCGCGAATGTTGCGCAACGCCGCCTTCATCTCTCGAAGACGCCAGTGCGTCACAGTGCCGATCCGCAGCAGCAGCGGACCTCCGCCAGCCTGCGTCACCTTCACCGCAGACGACGTGCCAGCAACGGGGACAGCAGCAGCAGCAGCAGCAGCAGCAGAGGGAGACTCGCCGCGCTCTTCAGTCGGCAGTGACTGCTCTGCTGCTGCTGCTGCGGGCGAGGGCACCGGCGTCGCGGTGGCCACTTCTGTGGCCTCCTCCGCGTCGTCGTCGCCGCCATCCTCGTCGTCTTCGTCCCCCCATGCATTGAGCGCGACCGTGGGCTTCGGCACCGGCGCCGCTGTCGCAGCGGCAGTGGTCGTCGCAGTTGTAGACACTGCACCAGATGTGGCTGCCGTCACCGCTGCCTCCTCGTTGCTCGCGTCGGCGGCAGACTTGATAGCTGCACCGTCCGCCGATGCGGCCTGCGCCATCGACCGCTGGTCCACCATCTCCACCACGGGAAAGAAGAAGAGATCGCTGCGCTTCGCCAGCACTGCAACGTAGGTGCCCGTCTCATCGACGCGCAGCATCGCATTCAGCATGCAGCGGTCGAGGCTCAGCTGCCGGTCGTCCAGCTGCACGAGCGCCACCGTGTCGAACTGCACGGTGATCGGGTTGTACTGCATAAAGGAGACGTGGAAGTCGTCGAAGAGGAGCACGAGAACGTCCGACGCGGACCGAAACGGCCGGCAGGTGGCGGCGGCCAACGGCGGCGCGTGCAGCGTCGCCTCCGCCACCTGGCCGAGTCCCTCCGGCGGCGGCGCACCAGCCGCACCATCGGCACGCGGTGAGCCGCTGGCGCGATAGAGGGTGACGTGATTCTGCCGAATCGCAACCACCTCCTTCGCCTTCTGCGCCGCGAGTGAGTCGGGCAAGAAGTAGCCGGAGACGGTGTGCGTCACCACCGATGCCGGCAGTGACGGCGCCACAGCCGTGTGGAGCATCTCTTTTTTTTTTTTTTCTTTGAGCACGTGTCTGTGTCTGTGTGCCAGCGTGTGTGTGTGTGTGCGCGATGGAGAGTGGAATGCGCGTTGTGCTACGTACAACGTAGCGTGCCTCTATCACAGATTAAAATGTTAGCAACACCAACAGTCCCTTCCTCTTCCTCCTCCTCTCTATCGTGCCACAACAGCGCGAGAGCGGAGAGGGGAGAGAGTGTGTGTGTGGGTGAGGGTGGAAGTGCGTGTGCATTGGCAGAGAAAAGGAGGGAGGGGCGAGAGGATAATCGAGGACAGTGCACGAAGGAGTGTTAGAACGGGAGAGGGGAGAGGGGAGGGAGGAATGGGCCCACACACACTCTGCACCGACTCACCTTGCTCATGAGCACAGAGCTACAACCCCCACACACACACCACACACCACAGAAAGATGTTCGCACACACACACACGCCGATACACACAAAAAAAGGCCCCGCGTGCAGCTGCCGGCGTGGTGGAAAATGGCCAGTCGTCGGGGTGCATTCGTTTCTTTCTGGTGCGTGCTGGCCTCGTCGCCTACGCCACCGTGCTCCTCTCTCACATGTATTGTGTATTCGCCCTGCATCCACTCACGCACCCGCCATTCACACACACACACACACACACTCTCTCTCCACACTTCTTCTTCTTCGAGAGCGAAGATGAAGGGGGGCGAGGGTGGCGGTGCGTTGTGACACAGACACGACGGAGGCACCGTTTGCTGGTGCGGAATGGATGAGAGACGGACGCTGTGCTGCAGGTGCGAGTGTGTCGATGGAGGGCTTAGCCGTACAGGTCTTCGAGTGTCTTGAGGAGGCACACGATGGCGCGGCTTTCGTTGGAGCCGCACCGGTCGAGCAGCTCGCTGTACCGCGGCTTGAAGGAGTGGCTGACCACGTACGTGAGCGCCGTGGCGTTGCTGGAGGTGATGCGGTAGAGTGCCATGAGTGCCATGTTGAAGGACGGCTCCGGCAGCTGTTCCGTGCTGCGCCGTCGCAGCGTGTAGAGCAGCAGCGTCGAGAGCCGCAAGGCGTAGTGTTCATCGGTGGCCTGCGCCATGTCACGCCCTAGCGACGGGCTGGTGACGACGACGATGCCGAGGGACAGGTTCAGCGCGAGACACGCAGCCGTGTACACGACGGTGCTGCTGCTGTCCATGAGCCCCTGTCCTACAGTCGACACCCACGAATCGCGATAGCGGGCATCGCTGTAGGTGATAGCGCCGTGCACGCCGCAGGCAAAGTTGCACAGGAGACGCAGAAAGGCGACGCGACCGTCTGGAAGCAGGCGAGGGAAGTCGCGCGCCGCCAGCAAAAGGATCGACATGAGCTTCGAGTGGAACACGCAGTTGATGAGACAGAGTTTGTGGAGGACGACGACGCGGAGCCCGTTGAAGACAGGCCCCCACGTCGCCATAGGACTGTGCAGGAGCACCTCCGCCACCGTATCCACGTAGTTGTGGATCACCTTCGGCGCCACGCTGTCGCTGCCCGCCACAAGAGTGCTTGCCATCTCCTCCAGCACGGCGAGCGCGGCCGGCTTGATCAGCTGCTTCTTGACGAGTCCCACGACGAAGGGCGACATGCCCAGCACGAGGCGCTTTGCCAGGTGGGGGTCGTTCGCACGGAACAGCACCGCCGCGGTCGGCGGCAGCGTCATGACACCGCACGCCGTGGAGGCGCTCAGCTGCATGTCAACGCTGCACTGCCGCTCCACGACGCGGGAGCGCAGCTGCCGCGCCACGGAGCTCTGGATCCCATGCGTTGTGACCGTCAGCACCTCCGCCACGGCCGCGCCGACCTCCGTGTTGACCAGGTCATCGACGGTGGTGAAGAGGTACCTCGGAATGGAGGCGCCGTCCCCGAGGAGGAACTGAGCGGCGTCGTCTGTGAAGTGGTGGCAGTTGTGGCGCACGGGGTGGTAGTCGTGAATCTGATTCACATGGATGGCCCGCACGTCGAGCCAGCGGAAGAACTCGGAGGCAGACTTCTTTGTGGTGCCGAGGTGGTGGGTCTGGTACTTGTCGCCGAACCGCGTGCGACCCGCCGCCGCGACGCCGATGCCGCCCTCGAAGTACACCTCCACCCCGTAGCACACGAGCCCGGAGTGGTAGACACCAGGCGTCTCCAGCCCCACTAGCTCCTGCCCATACCGCATCAGGTAGCCGTGCGAGAGATCGTAGACGTGCAGCTCCACCGCCATCTCCCGCGTCGACGGCACACACCGGTCGAGGAGGAAGCTCTGGCCGTCGCGGACGGCGGCGCCGGGGACGGAGGCGTCGTTTGGGGGCCGCAGCGCTGCCACGCGGTTCATGCGCTGCTGCGTGCCCGACGATCGGGGCGGCAGCAGGCCCGTCAGCGTGGCGGACTCCACGGGAACACAGCTGACGGAGAGGTGACGAGACGCAGGTGGTGCCACCGGGGGAGGATGAAGAGAGAACTCCATCATCGTGACCGGCTTCAGCAGTTGCAGAGGCGCCTCACCATCACCGTCCGCGTCGCCGGAGAGGTCGAGATGCAAGCGGCTCTCGCGCGACTTGCGCAGCGGCGTTGGGACAGCTTTGGAGGGCAGCAGCACACTCTCCGCCTCTGGCAGCGGATCGGCATGCTGCATTTTTGCGTAAGTGGTCGGCGTCGAAGTGGCGAGCGCGACCTCCGGCGTGCCCACCTCAGCGTGTCCATCCGCCTCGGTCGTCGCCATTGTCCCACCCGCACACACACGCGCCTCTACAGGTGTGTGTGTGTGCCTGGGGCAACCTCGGTGGGCAGCCGCTACTAGTAAAAAAAAAAAAAAACGTTCAGCTTCGCCGTCGATGACGACAAAGTATGTGTGTGTGTGTGTGTGTGTGATGACAGTACTGTGGGAGGCGCTGCGATCGTAGCGGTGCAGTTCCGAGGACAGTGACAGAGGCGACAAGTGTATATGTATGTACTCACTGGAGTGCTCCGCTGTCTCTGTACCTTTGTGCGTGAGTGTGTGTGTGTATGTGTGAGTGTGTGTGTTGGGAGAGGACGACGATCACATCAACAGCAGGCACGAGAGGCGAAATGGAAAGACGGGCGGGGGGAGTCCTTCTCCAACGTGGGTTCTACCACATGCAGATCCGCTGCTCAGGAGACGACAGGGCAGCAGAGGTGTCACCATCTCCTCACCCCGAGCCTTGGAACCAACACACACACACACACATGTACACAAAGGAGAGGAAAGGGAAAACACCAACTCCTTCTGCGTGTGATGTGATGCACAGGGGGAGCACGCACACAGCGTTGGTGCCCTTGCTTCTCTTCTTTTATTAGTCCATTTGTTTTTTTTGTTGTTTGGTTTCCAGGTGAGTGAGGGCACAGGAGCGTCGACACCGGAGACAGTGCAGCCACCCCAGACAAATGCACGCTCGCTTTGGTTCCACTCGTCCACGACACAAGCAGCGCGCAGACACGAAAACAACAACGAAAAAAAAAAAAAACGAAACTACGTGAACACACAAGAGTGCGAGTGGCTACTGTACATGTACGACACGCAGCAACAGAAGAGTGAGGCGACATTGACTTTCGCGGCAACGGGCACCAGGCAACGCGTCTTGAGCGGGAAACACCGGTGATGGAGTGCGTGTGTGTGTCGGTGTGTGTGTGGTGGCGGTGGTGCACGTTATCGTCTTGGTCTCACGAGGGACTCCCAGTTTCCAAATGGAGGGTCTCTTTTTTTTTTTTTTTTTTGGATCCCATACCACCACGACCTTCACCTCCTCCGGTCCCTACATTGCACTCGGTCACGATCTTATCCCGATGAGACCCACATCCGTCACTCGCTGGGGGCCTCTTCGCCGCTGATGAGACCATCTGCCGGGAACGTCTTGCGAATCTGCACGTCGCGGATCGTCTCCTGCAGATGACGGCGATGCATCTCTTGCTGGTCGTGATTGAAGCGGGACATGGCCGCTGCGGCACGCTTCGTCTCCAGGTAGGTGTCCGCCTTTGCACGACGCAGGGCACTGCGGCGGAGAACGGCGTTCAGCGTCGCCGCCTGCCCACGGTACGCAGCCGCCTGCTTCTCCTGCGTGAGCTGGCGCATCGTCTCTTGTGCGGCTGCATTCATGCCCCGCGTCCTGTCGCGCTCCCGCATCAGCGCCTCCAGCGCACGCTGCTCCTTCGCCTCTATCCCGTGTGCACGCGCCCACTCCGCCTCGCGCGCCTCCTGCCGCGCAGCGTCCCGCAGCTCCTCGCGCTCCGCTGCGGTCTGGACGCGGTCCTCGAACTCCGGCACCACGCCGATGGACTTCTGGTACTTCAGCATGTGCTCCATCGTGCCGAGCGTTGGGATCGTCTCCATCTCAGCGTCGATGCTACGGGCGTGCTCGTAGCGCTCGCCCAGAGAACGCAGGTGCACGGCTGCTACGCGGTTCATCGCAGCCAGCTCGCGGCGGTTGCGCTCCTCGACCGAGTGCAGCATGCCCGCCGGCGGACTCACGCCGTGGGAGAAGGAGGAGGAGAGGGGAGGCAGAGATGTGTTGCGGGCCGAAAGGGGGGCGATGATGGGGCTCTGTGCATCCCCGTCTCGCACGTGCGCGCTCTTCGACGCTGCCTTGTTGAAGCGCGAGAGTTGCTGCTGAGCCGTTACCAGCTCCTCCACCTCCGCCGCGAGCGTCTCCCGTGTGCGGGGGAAGTGCGCTTGCGGGATGCGTGGTGGGTGCGATCGGAGTCGGCGACCTCGGGTGCCCTCTAGACCATCCGTCAGGTCGTGCCGCCTCCAGTCCTCCTCCGGTCGCTGCGTGTGCCGCTTCGCGTCAGACGCGCCGTGCGGTGTCACGTCCCCGTCACTGAAGAGTGCCCTCGGTGATCCTGGGGCGTGTCGCGGGGATGGAGAGTCGGTCGCCTGTGCATCCTGGTCGCTGCCGCTCGCCGCCACTGCCGCAGCCCCGGTCGGCTCCTCCCCATCCTCGTCCGTCTCGCCGGCACCCGCGACGACAGCGATGGAGACTGGCAGCGCAGCGGGCGAGGGAGGAGGAGGCGGTTTCAGCATCCCACGCTCGTCTACCTGCCGCTCATCCTCACTCTCGCTATCTGTGTCCAGCGTGGCAGCAGCGCTGGTGATCTGCTCTTCTGTGAAGCGCGGACATGACACGGCATCCGGAAGAGTGCGGCACCGCTCCTTCCACAGCGCTTCCACAGCGCCACTTGCCAGCAGCTTTGATTTAGCGCCGAGGAGAGTGCGGAACGTACCCTGCCGGCTCCGCTCACGCATCGTGTAGCGCACCAGCACGACCTGCTCGCTCTCCTCACCCCCCTGCGCGCAGAACTCCTTTGGCACGTAGAGCAAGTTCTCAGGAAGGACACCGTACATGTCACACGCGAGCATCGCAGCGTTTCCATCCACAGCGAAGAAGTTCACGAAGATGTCATCCTCGACGCCATCGCCATTCATGATGCACGTCGCCACTACCTCCACCACCGGGAGGCGGTGAGGCTCGAGACGGGGAAAGGGAGAAGGGAGGCGGGGAGGGGAAGTGAGTTCGGATGCACCACGGCCACAGAGTAAGAAAAAAAAAAAACTGGAGAAGAACACCGTCCCGGCGACGAGTGGAAGACCGGCAAAAAGAGACGACTGCCTCCGCCAACCACACTGCAGTGGTGCCCCGGGGTCTCGCGCTTGGAGGAACGACCATATGTGTGTGTGTGTGTAAGTGTGTGTAAGTAGGCACGAATCACAAGGGAGAGGAGAGAACGAAGGGGAGGGGAGGGGGAGGAAAGTGACGGCTTCATTTGTCGATGATGGAGTGAGAGCGTGAGAGAGTAGGTCACAACTACACGGCGCTCTTCTTCCTTTTCTGTGTGTGTGTGTACCGCGAGAGCAGAGTCGACAACCATCAGTGAAAACAACAAAAAAAAGCGGAAACGATGTCGACCACACTCCGCGTCACCAAATGGAGTAGTGCGGACGTGGAAAGTGGCGACACAGCACGCAGAGCACTACGCCGCGACATCTGCAGAAGCTGACAGAGGAGAACGTAATAGAGGTCGTCATGGCAGGCACCGAGAGCAGCGCGCGCGTCGTTAGCTGGAATCGTCATCGTCGCTCAGCACGACAGCGTCTTCTCTTGAGGTGCCGAGGTTCTCGCGTGCTGCGGGCACCGCAGTCGCGGCGGAGATGGGCACCTCGACCCTTGGCACCTCCTGCTCGACGGCGCTCCCCTCCGTCCTCGTCCGCTTCAACGAGGCACCGCCGGCACTGCCAACGTCGTCGTGGTTGCCACCGTCGCTCGGGCCGGGCAAGTCGGCGCAGAACGCACACGTGTCGTCAGGGCCCGTCTCGTTGCGGAACCCGCACCGCGGACACACCCAGCAGCCGCTCGAGCAGTCCTCCGACCCGTGTTGAGGAATGCAGTCGGGCACGACATCATCGTCGTCGTGGTCGCCAGTGACGGCAGTCCCTTCAGCGTGCGCGTCCGATGAGCCCCGCACGCCGGTCTCCTCCGCTGTCGGGGGACGCAGCCTCCGCATCGCCGCCGCCGCCAGAATTCTGCGGAGCGCATCGCACGTGGGGGTGAACCCGGCCGCGACATCGTAGCGGCGGAGCCCGTCGCCGCCGAGCCGACGGCCCTCTCCGGGAAAGATGCCGCCGTCCGCTGCAGATGGGCGCCGCGTGGCACCACCTCGGGGTAGCGTCGTGGTAGTGGCCGTGTGCGTGCCGACGCGACTGCGGGTGCCAGCGATACCGCTGCTGCCACCGGTCCCTCGACGGCTGCCACCCGCTGCACCCCTGCCACGCCCGCGGCCCGATGCATGAGGCGGTAGCGATGAAGACGACGACGACGACGCCGCGGAGGTCGAGGCGGCGGGTGTGTAGGACATTACCGGGTACAGCTGCTTTCCCTGCTGAATCATCGTCACCTCCAGCGCCTCACACTCCCTCACCAGGTCGTAGTAGAGGTTCCAGAAGGGCCGATCGTGCCGTGAGTGCACGCAGTGGGCAAACTCGTGCAGGGCAGTGCAAAGCACCTCGTGAAAAGGCAGGAAGTCGTTCTTCTTGCCCGGCACACGGAACCGTATGCACACCTCACTCCCTGCGTTCACGTTCAGCCCCAGCAGCGACGCGCCGCGGGGGTAAAACTCCTTGATGAGTCCCACATGCCACCCATGACGCGAAAGAAGCACACGCGCGCGCTGCAGGATGTGCTCCATGTAGGCCTGCGCAACATCGTCACGCTGCCAACCGAGCGTGGTCGACGACCCGATGCACGGGAGCTGAGCCATGAACGCAGACGACATGGTTCACCCTCTCGCCGCCCACCAACGCCGCAATTCCATTCCCCTCGTGGGAGCAGCAAGAGCAACCGGAACGTGACCCCTCTCTCTTCGCCTCTAAGCCGCAGAGCACACACCAAAAGCCAGGACGAACGCCACCTCCCGCACTCCAGCGTTCCCTCAGAGAACGTCGTCCGCCGCGACGGTACAAGACGCTGGAAAAAAAAAAACAAAAAAAAACGAGAGAGAGAGAGAGAGGGGAGGGAAGGAGATGTGGTGTGTGTGTGTGTGTGAGGAGAGGAGAGGGAAAGAGGATCGGAGTAAGGCCGTTACCTCGCATCGCTGGGACACCTGTGGGATTCTGCGATCGCCCGAGTGCGAGCCACAAAACGAAGTGCATTTGCAGCTCTCTCTCTTTTCTTCGGTGCACAGTAACGGCACTCTTTCACGTGCGAAGAGGTGCAGGGGCGGGGGAGGTGGAAGGTTGCAACTACTTGTGAAACGTTCGAATGTAGGCAGTGCACACACGTACAGACACAGACACACACCCATAAACGTTTACAGCTTGCATGTGAAGAGCAGAAGTGCGGCCACTTCGTTGCTGCTGCTGTAACCGCTGTTACCCAGCGCACCTGTCTGACAATCAGCCACGAACGGCCTCACGAGCAGAAGCGTTTCCGCGATGCAGAGCGAGGCACCCTGTATAGCCCTCCGGCTGCCCCTGCGTACCCCAACGCACAACTTTCGCGGCGTCTCGTGGTTTGGAGGCGCTGCGGCGAGGACCTGCAGCTGAGCATTGCAAGGACCACACACCGGTCACAACGCCGGCACGTGGCCCTGATTCCGCGAACTCATGCCCGACACGGCCGTGCTTCATTCCCCTTTGTGCCTGTGCGCGCTTCTGTATGTGTCTGTGGCTGTGTGTGTGTGTGTGTATGTTCAGGTCTCGGCGCGTCTCCTTTCCCGTGCGCGCGCCTCTCAGGTCATTGGCCGATTCGCTCGTTGCCGAACTCGTCCCGCATGCTCTGCGCGTACCACCACTCCAATCCAGGTGGGATCACGGTGGTGTTCTGCACGTAGTCGAAGAACTGACCAGGGGCGGTGATGTACGCCTCGGCGGAGGGGAAGTTCGCGGGCCAGAGCTGCCGCTGCGACATGGCGACGGTGCTGACGACGAACTCGGGGCCAGTTGTCTGGTGAAGGATGGTCTTGCCCATTAGGTGGTCCATCTCGTGCATCAGGCAGCGCGCGCGCATGCCGTCCAGCACCTGCGTCTTGGCTCGGCCATGTTCGTCGAAGCCCGTGCATGTGATGCGCTGCGGTCGAATCACCCACGCCGTCGCTGCGCCACACGAGATGCAGTTCTCCCACATGCCGTACATCGGCGCCACTGAATGACGGTCATCGTACCCCGGCACGGACGGATTCACCCACACCTCGTACTGCACCTCGTCCGGGTTGCCCTTGATCAGGACCACGGCGGCGTCCCAGTGTGCCTTCGGCGCGCTGAAGGACACGCAGTGCAGGTCTGTCGCTAGCTGGTTCAGCTCCATCACCTTGGAGGTGAAGAGCGGCGTGAGCATCTGCGTCGCAGGCACCGGCAGCACGGGTCGGGTCATACATCGATGTGGGTAGCAGGCCACCCGCCCCAACGCCTGCGACTCCGCCTCCAACTTCTCTGCCACCGTTTGCTTGAAGCTGCCGGAGCCGGAGGACGACGAGGACGCCGAGGAGGACGTGGCGTTGCCGTTGTCGCGCAAGAGGCACGTGCCCCCGCACACGAGGCGCCGCCACGGAAGACAGCGCCGCATGACACCGACAAACAACACGCAGACGCACACACACAAATACACAGAAGAGCGAGCGCAGCCAGAGAGAAGGAGGTGGTGGTGGGTGGTGGGACGGTAGCGAAGCGAGAGGGTGCTCCCAGCAAGCAACGGTGGCCTTTGACGGTCACGCAGGCGAAAGATCGTCGGAGAGATGGCGCACGGCACTGTAAGCGATGATGTGTGATGCCGGAGAAGAATGAGAGCAGAGGGGAATGGCAATGGTAGATTGGCGAGTGGGTGTGCTTGAGAGGACTCACAGTTAGCTCACAAACGCGTGGTTCAGCGAAGGAAAAAAAAAAAAAAACATGCGGCGTCTGTGATACGGCACCGGTCCTGCAGCACCGTGTATGGTCCTCACGCTGCATCACGTCGCCGCGCGCTACAGCTCTGTTGTCGTTCTTCCGGGTTTTTTTTTTGTGTGTGTTTGTGTGTTGAGTTGCAGCTTTACAAGAACGACTTGTGAAATGCGGATCGCCCGCCACCCAGCTTTTCTCTCCGTGCGTGTCCGTGGCTGCACATGCGTGTTTAACATAAAAAGGAGGAGGAGGGAAGGGAGAGAGGAGAGAGGGTGTGGCGCTGTACTGGTGGCGTAGACCATTGCGTCACCTCCCTCTCCTCCGCTTCCCATCCACACACACACACACACACATACACAGATAGACAAACAGCTGTCCACAGCACCCCACGACGTCTTGCGCCAAAGAAAAAAAAAGGGGGATGTCGGGGGGAGGCACAGCAGGGTCGGCTAAGAAGCAGGAGAGAAAGGGAGGGAAACACGACGCGTTGCACTGCGTCTCTGTCCTCCCCTCTCTGTCTCCCCTTCTCCACCAGCACTCTCCCCCAGCGCAGTTTTTTTTTTTTTTTCTTTCCTTTCCTTTCCTTTCCTTTCCTTTCCTTTCCTTTCCTCCTGGTGCTGCTTCCCATTCTACTGACAGCACCACGAGGAGTGCACATCCACACAGTCGGGAGAGGTGAGCAGGCAAAAAAAAAAAAAAAAGATGCAGCCACCTCCGATGCGCAAGACACATAACAACACCATACCGAGACACGGTGTCTCTCTCTCCCTCTTTCTCTCGCAAGCCCCATCAGGACCACGACAAGACGAAGACGAAATGAAGCAGAGAACCACGCCACTCACTTTTCTCACCCGCAGCACAGCGGGCATCGCAGACATCACCCGCCCGTTGCCACTGAAGCGGCAGCTCGGAGAGGGACTTCTGCGCGACGCACACACACACATACAGACAGACAGACAGACACACCCACGCGTCCAAAAAAAAAAAAAAAAAGAGAAGCAGTCAACACAGACCTTCATCAGTCCATACGGGATACACACATACAGCTGAAGACACACAGGGAGAGAGAGAGAGAGGCAGAGACCATGCACATACAAGTGGAAGGACGTAGACACACACATACACGCATCCGAAACAGGATCGGCAAGTTGCACACCCAGTTAATCCGTCGCATCGCTGAGCACCACTTCAGCAGAATGAACAGGTGAGCCGCCTGTCATCGCATACGCCGACAACGAGACTACATACATGAGGAGGGAAAAAAAAAAGGCGTGTGTGCTCTTTTCAATGCCTGGTACTGTGTCGATGTGCGTGTGTGTGTGCACGTGCCCAAGAAAAAAAGTGTTGGTGCTGAGCACACAATAAAGGCAGCGTGACACCGGCGCTTTTTTTTTTTGTGGAGTTGTTTGTTTGTGCGCACGATCCGGTGTGCGCGTGTGTATACACTCTCGAGCCAAGTACGTGCGTGCGTCTCACCGCGTATGTGTTCCCCAAACAAACAAACAAACAAACAAACAAAAAAAGTGTTCTGTCCGTCGACTCGTCTGCATCGGCCTCCGCCATGACGAGAGGGGCAAGGCGGGAGACGGGGCGGAGGTGTCACGGGTGACGCGCGCCTTGAATCCAGTCGCGCACAGTGCGTGTGGCGAGGTCGAAATCGCGGCGGAAGGGACGGAAGATCTCCTCCTCCAGAAGGTCCACCGCGCGCAGCGGCACCGCCCCGCACCGGTTCACCAAACACTTGGCGCACAACTGCAGCAGACTCTGCGCATCCTCGAGACGCTTGCCGCTAGGGTCCTGGCTGCGAAGCAGAACCCGGACGTGTGCGCCGATGTTCGCCTCCCAGTCCAGGACGCGCGCGCTGCGATCCCATCGGCACAGCAGCGGGCCGTCGCTGAAGTCGTTCACGATGTCAGACGTGAAGAGAGGGTCGACGCCGGTGAGCAGGCTCACCAGCATGAGTCCGAATGCCCACGTGTCGGCGGTCTCGTTGAAGAGGCCGTGCGGCGACTGCCGCGACGACGGTGGAAGGCGGCGGATGTCGATGGTGTGCGACGGCGTCGGCGAGGAGGCCACGAGCTCAAAGTCGCAGAGCGCCACGTCGCCGGCGTAGGAGAGCAGCATGTTGTCCAGGTGCAGGTCGTTGTGCGTGTACCCCGTGGAGTGGTCGCCGTGGGGGAGGCGATGGTTGAGGAAGGCCACCGCCTCCAGCATCTGGAAGGCGATCGCGGACACCACCGCGATCGAGTCGACCGGCCGAAACGCCATGCTGCAGCGGAAGGACCCCCACGGCGGCCCTCCGCCACCGCAGAGGACGCCGTACTCGTCGGGCTGCAGACTCGAGGTGCGCGACATCGTCAGCGACAGTGGCCGGCTCGGCGACCCGCGTGCGGAGGACGAGGAGCGGGTCAGCGACTGCAGGTGCTCCTTCAGGCTGCAGTTGTAGAGCGGCATCAGCAGCCCCACGTTGGCGCCGTTCGCGGAGACGACGGCCTCGGGCAACACGAGATGCAGTGCGGCGTAGCGGGCCTCGTCAGAGGACAAGAAGGGGCTGCTGACACTGCTTTGACACTGCTCGCTGTTGCGGGCGCAGCGGTAGGCCGTCGCCACAAAGGACAGCTCCTCTGCAGAGACCCGTGTGGGGTACTTCTTGTAGGCCCTCGCCGCCACCTCCTGGCGGCGCGCGCAGGCGAGGACCGCTGGCGACCATGGCTCCTTCGCCTGGGCCCGCCCCATCCGCAGCAGCTGCGGTGGCGGTGGTACACGGCACACAAACGAGCCGTGGTCGCCGCCGTAGCCGATGATGTCGCCAAGGTCTCCCAGCACCTCCTCCTCGAGGTGCGGGAAGCCTCCATCGACCGCGTCCGTGGTGGACGACATCGACGGTGGGAAACTGTCGTTGCCGTCGCCGCCGTCGTACGTCGTGGGTGACATATCGATCGGGGAGAGGCAGATGTGGCCACTGGCGCTGCCTTTGAGAAAGTGCTCCAGCGCAGCTCTCGCCACCACGTCACCGCCGTCCTCGTCGTCGTCGTCCACGTCGTCCTCCACATGTGGTTTTTGATATGGAGGACGAGGTGTGTTCAGGCCACAGGGCCCAGACCGTGGCAGCGCGCCGCCATCCGCAGCGGTCTCCGTACCCCCTGCCGCGCCGCTGCCGGTAAACTCACTGCCGCAGCTGCTGCTGCGGTCTGTGTAGGCAGTGCACTCCTGGCTTGCACGCGGGTACACCCAGTACCCGTGCATCTTCAGGTACTCCTCACCGTTCGCGCCATCAACGTCCACAATGAAATCGCTTGTGCTCATAAAGACGACACACTGGGAGAGGAGTGGGGAAAGGGGGAGCCGCAACGACAGCGGCGGGTGGGGAAGGCTAAACAACAACAAAACGACGCGGGGCGAGAGAGAGAGTGTGTGTATGGTATTTCTCTGCGACGGATGCTCCACTTCCTCGACTCCCGTCAACCAGCCGAGTCCCACTACGGGGCGGATGTGAAGAGATGAGAAAGGAAAAAAAGAAGAAGAAAGAGCAGCTCCACAGACAATCCCAGGAGAGAGGCGGCACCGTCTGTCCACGCAGACACACACACACACACACACGCGCACACACACACACAGATACACACTCACTAACCGGGAGAGAAATGAGGAGGGAAAGTGCGCGTCTAGAGCACCACACGCGCGTGTGCACAGATGACACGGAGTGACTTAACACCACACTGTCGACAACGAGAAAAAGAGAACGCTGGAGTACACGACGACGACAGGCAGCGTCACATCAGAGGCGGGAAGGGGAAACAACCCACAGAGAGAGAGAGAGAGGTCGAAACACACAACGAAAGAGAGGAAGAGAAGAGGAGAAAAAAAAAAACGCTGCTTTCAGTCCAGAAACCAATCAGTTCGAGGCAGAGCCGCTCCAACACACGCACACGTTCACACACAGATACACACGCGCGCAGAGTGAGAGGGAAAAAAAAAAAAAAAACAAGCACGCTGCTGAGCCTAGTGAAAAGAGCGCGGGCTTGTTTGTCTGTGCGTGTTGGTGCACTCCTCGATGAAAAGGGGGAGGTGGGGAGGTGGGGAGGAGAATGTGACTGTTCTTTTTTTTTTTTTCTTTTTTTGGTGCGGCGATGGAATCCGTCTGCACACTTGCCGATACCTTTATTGTTTTCTTTTTCTTCTCACTGAGTAAAAAAAAAAAAAAGCTGTCCCGTTCCAGGTGTTGTGTGTGTGTGTGTGTGTGTGTGTGTGTGTTGTGTTGGGTGGCGAAAGGTGGTCGAAGTGTGCAGAAAGAGAGAGGACGATGAGAGCGCCTGCAAGTGGTATGAGAGGTGAAACATGTGCAGAGTCGTCTCTCTGTCTCCTGTCGAGGGCGAACGTCGACACGGATGGCACTCCACCAGTTTGCAGACGTGACTACGCGCAAAAAAACAACCACGCGGCGCACCGTCGCAGTCCTCTCCTTTCGATCATCTTGATTCTTGTGTGGGCAATTGCGTAAGTAAGTGTGTTTGTGTGTGTGTGTGGAACTGTGACCAAGAGTGTAACGGAGCTTCCCTGCAAGACAACTTGGAGCCCGACGGGTGAGAGCAGCTCTCGATGTGGGGGGGGGGGGGGGGGGCGGCGTGGTTTGAAGAGCGACAGAGTGGGAGGACGGGCAAGGAGCGTCGCAGCTACCTCCGCCCGCGCACACGCACACCGGATATGTGCCGTTCTGGCGACTTAACCATATCGCTCGATGATGTCGGCCTTCTGTGCGGCAGACGGACGCACGTCCACAGTGGAGAATCGACGACCCGGGACGTCGGCGAGAGAGGCGTGGATGCTCTGCGCCTTTTGCAGGGCGCGGCGCACCTTCAGCTCGTTCTGGTTGCTCACATAGACGGCCCGCCACGCAACGCCAACGAGAAGCACGACAGAGGCGCCAACGACTGCCTTCTTCCAAAGTCCTGTCCTCGACGCTGGCGGCGATGGTGCGGCCGAGGCAGCTTGCTGCGTCTTCTCCGCCATCACTCGCAACACCGTGTTGGTGACTGAGAGGAGGAAGAAGAGGAAAACAGAAGAGGCAGAGAAGCAGTGTGTGTGTGTATGCGTGTCTCGACACTCCGCCACGAAAGAGGGCAAGCGGTCCTACCCCTTCTGACAGTGGGTGCGTGTGTCGTGAAGCAGAAGTGGCGACCAGCGGCAGAGAGACAGAGAGAAGAGCAGTGAGTAGGTGCATACGTCACCTCCCAACACAGACAGACACACACACACACCCACACACGTACGCACACAGCTCTCAGGCTCGCACATGTGTCTGGGTGTGTCATGGTTTTGCATGGCTCTCAGATGGCGCACCTACGGGGCATCACCCAACACTGGCTTGCGCGTGGCTCCACGTCGGCGCAGACACGGAGGCCCGAGGCAACACCCTCATCCCCCTACGTTTCCGAGCTCCATTTCCCGACACACACACACACACACACACACACACAAAAAAAAAAAAAAAATGCACACACAAGTGCACACGTCACCGCCAACTCAACGACGGGGCCGCCAGCTTCAGGACACGAGAACCAGTCTCACACCCACGCGGGTCTAGTAGCCGCCCACGCGTGGGCCGAGGAATGGGGCACCGATCGTGCCCACGGCCATTCCGCGCTCCGACTGTGGCGTCTCGGCGATGACGCGCAGGCGCACGAGAGAGTCCTTCTTGATGGAGCGACGATCATCTCGGCTCACCCACGCCATCGCCTCCGCCTCGAAGGTCCACTCGAGCTGCCCCGTGCGCACGTCCTCGCCCATCTGGTTGCGGTTCACGAACATCTTGTTCACGCCGTAGACACTGACCCAGAAGCCCGTCTCGTCCACCTCACTGACAAGGAGGTCGAGCACTTCGCCGCGATGCAGCTTCAACACCATCGCCTCATAGGTCAGGCGGAAGGAGACGCTGCCGTCGTCGAGCACCTTGCCCTGCAGCGTCTCGGCGTTGACGATGTCGAGGACGGCGATGACCACTGCGGACGACTTGCTCGCCGTCGCGAAGTCGAGCGCGATGCTAGAGACGCTGTCGGGGGACGGCAGCGGCTTCCCTTCCACCGCCTCGCGTAGAAAGGTGAGGAGGCTGCGGTGCAACGTGTTGCACAAATCACTCGGCTTCACATTGACGGTGCGCTGGAGCACAATCTTGTAGAACATCGCTCCCCTCTCCCACCTCAACCGCAACCACTCCTCCGCCGAAATGCCGCTGGAAGAGCGCAGGAGTGCGTGTGCACGCGACACCTCCCTCTCCTCCTCTGTTCGGATGCCTTTCCGTGGCGTAGCCGGTGCCAACTCCGGTGAGCGCAGCAGCGGTGAGCCGAAGCGAGCAACCCTAGATGCGGCGCCGCGATTTGGCGGCAATCCTGCGACAGTCCTAGTGAGACACTCATGCAAGAGTGAGAGATGGGGTGGTATACGTGGAGTGTAGGAAGCAGAGTGAGAGAAGGCACGAGAGAACAGAGACACGATCCACAAGCGGAAGCAGAGTGGCGTGAACGTGTGTATGAATGTGTTTGTTTCGTTTTGAGTTTCGATGCTTGTACGGCAGCAGCTGATCTTTTTTTCTTTTTTTTTTTCCTTGTGTCCTACGCAGTGGTCTGTCCGTGTCATTAGGGAAAGCTGTGGGTATTCGTTGCCAGCCGCACAGACCAGCGTCAACGTGGGTCACACACACACACACACACACACACACGCACACACACACACACACTGCCACATTTTGACAAAGACGAGAAGAAGCTCTCGCCAAAGGCACGCAGGAAAAAAAAAAAGCACATAGGAGCCACGTGCCAGCCAGCACACTACATAAATAGTTTTGTGAATTGAACACACGCACGCAATAGCACACACACGCATACACACACTACTATTCGCACGTGGACTCTTCATCTGAGCAACGGCTGTCGGGTCGATGTCAGAATGGATGAGGAGCAACTGCATCGAATGAAGGAAGTGTGACGGGAGGGGTGGGGGCGACAGTGGTAGTTTTTTTTTTTTTTTTGTGGGATAACGCTGCAGTGATAAAGTGATAGATGCAGAAGAAGAAGAAGTGGAGGGGGGGGGAGAGAGAGAGGAGCAATCAGAAAACGGCAACGAAGAGAAGAAGTGAGAAAACAACCACGCGCCAGGTTGCACTCCTCCACGCTTTACCCGCTCTTACATACACACATACACACATACATACACAGGTGGAGAGAGAGAGGGAGGGGCAAAAGGTGGCGCTCGTGAGAAAGAGGAAAAGGGGGAAGGAAAACACACACACACACACACACACACACACACACACTGAGAGAGAAAGGAACCGCAGATGTACCTCTCAAACCAGAAAGCCGAGGCGGGAGGGGGAGGGAGAGGAGAAGAAGAAGAGGGGAGGAGGGCAGCAGTGAACGGAGAAACAGAGCCAGAAGCAGAGGTGAGAACCTCCCAGAGGTGTCCGCAAAGCGACAGAGACGGAGACCCGAGAGAGAGGGAGAGAGACCAGCAGACACGGTCACAGACACCGGCATCCATTGCCAGATGCAGAAACACACACCACGTGCCGTTCAAAAAAAAAGGAAAGCGAACCGCGCCACAGCTACGACTCGGAAAGGGAAAAAAAAAAAGAAACACGGAAGAGGTGAGGCAGCAGAGAGAGAGAGAGGAAAGTGGAAAACTGTGTGTTCAGTACCTGCCGCCCTTCCATCCCTCCTCTAGACGGAGGCAACGGTGCGCTCCTCTCGGTAGACCTTCAAGCTCAGCCGGCACCGCGTGAAGAAGCTGTGCTTGTTGCTCCACTCAAATATGACGGTGCCGATGGACGGGCAAATGTAGTGCCCCGCCTCGTTGCGGACGCGCCGGCGCGGGACCAGCGACAGCATCGCACCGTCGTCGCCCGCCGAGACGAACACGGCCGAGAAGTCCACATCACGCTCTCGCTTCACCGCGAACTCCCAGATAATCTCGCTGCGCGCCTCCATCGCGAAGGAGAGCTTCCGCGACTCTCGCGCCTTCAACACCAGTCGCTCCACCGTGCAGTGGAGAGGTCGGAATATGAGCCCCTCCTCGCCAAACTGCTGCGCCACCATTTCGGCGCCGCTGTCGCTGAACGGCGTGGTGGCGATCGAGTGAGCATCGCCGTAGCTGCGGCTGACGGCTGTGGAGTGCACATCGTCCGTGACACCCGTCAAGATAGGAATGCAGCCGCCGGCGCACTGGCACTTGCCACCGAGTTCCTGCGGCACCAAGTCGCTGCTGATGTTCTCGCACAGCGTCGCGGCGGTGTTACTCTTGCTGCAGAACGTCACCTTCTGGCGCGTTACCTCCGGTAGCACACTCCGTAGCATCAGGTACGACCAGCTGACGACAGTGTTGCAGTTGGTGACGTACACGTGGTGCATCAGCTCGGGGTAGTGGCAGGTGTTCATCCGCACAATCGAGCGCACCATGACGAGCAGTGGCTTGTACAGGTAGTGGCGGAACTTCACACCGGAGCAGTCGAGGACGACCACGCACGAACCGACGAGTGGCCGCTTGCGGAAGACGCCGGCGGTGCAGCTCGATGAGGAGGACACGCCCTTCTTCCACTCGCTGCCGCGTCGTCGGAGGGGCGGCAGGAGCGCGTCGTGAATTTCGTTTCCCTCGCGATTCCGCCGGTTGCAGTAGCGGACGAGCTGCTCCAGAACTAGAAGCGCGTAGGTGTTGAAGAGGAGCGCGAGCGCGCGCGGCTCGGCGTCGATGGGGGTGAGCGCGAACAGCTCCTGCATCAGCTTCTTCGAGTGGAGTCCGCCCAGTCGGCAGTACATGATGGGGTGGCCCTCTCGGTCCCAGTAGTGGAAGGCAAACGGCACGTGCTTCGTGACGACCGCCACGATGGGCTCCAAAATGCCGTGGAAGTTGAGGGAGTCGGCGTAGAGTGTGTTGGGCATCTCCGTCAGGGCCACCCCGGCGCCAGCGGTCTTGAGGAAGGCCTCCTCCTCCTCCATCTCTGCGGACTCGGCGCCGTTCCCGTCACTGACACTGCCGCGGTCGCTGCCCCGGTCGCTGCCGCCGCTGAGGGACAGTATGGAGTGGAAGCGACTGTGCCTCCTCGCCTCGGTGGCGGCGGCAGCCAGGCTCGCCTGTGACGGCCCCGCTGTGTTCGGGGACGGGGAGCCGCTACCGCTCGCCCCCTTGCTGCGCCCGAAGGGGATGAAGGACAAGATGGAGCGCAGCGTCCCCCCGACACCGTCCGCCTCACCACCCTCCCGCGGCCGCTCCGTCGTCGACACCGCGCCGCTGTGCGACGGGTCATTCACATTGTTGCTAGTGCTCTTCTCCTCCGCCGCGCCTGGCGCCGTCGACGAGGAGCCGCCCTTCGTCGTCACCGCCGTCGGCGTCGTCGACTCCCATCCCACGTTGTTGGTGGTGAGTTGTGGCGACTGCGGCTGCGCCTCTGCGGAGAGGCAGTCGCGATAGAGATCCTCGTAGTGCACATTGTAGTAGTCGAGCTGCTCCTGCTCGAGTCGCAGGCGGCCCTCTGCGTCCAGGTAGCGCTTGACGGACGCGATGTTGCTGATGAACGGCAGCCGCAGCTCCTCGCACATGTTGCGCTGGTCAAAGCCGCTCATTGGAATGAGACATGGAAAAAGCGCCATTTTATCTACGTTCTGCTTCTTGCGCCGCTCGGCGGAGAGCATCAGCTTCTTGAGCGCCTTTGGAATTTGCATGTCCTTCGCTCGGAGGTGGCGGTAGACGATGTACCGCGCCTCGCCCAGCGACAGCCCGTAGGAGAAGTGCGCGAGGTACTCCAGCGCGGTGCCGCTCTCGGTGCCCTCGTCGCCAGGTGTCGAGGACGCGCCGTCATCGACAGCGCCTCGCTTCAACACGTGTTGGAGTGCCTTGATGGTGTCTGTCACCACGCGCTCCTCTTCGGTCGTGAGGTCGACACAGTCCGTGGTGGCGGAGAGGAGGTCACCATCATTGTAGGTTGTTGTGGCGAGCTCCAGCCTAGTTGTCGACGACCTATTCATTGACGGGCAGCGGGTGAGGCGGAGCACAATACAAATGACAGAAAAAAAAAAAAAGAAACAGTGTACAATACAGCTAGTGGAGGAAACTCTATTCACGGAGCTGCTAAACAGCAAAACAGACAAATGTGAATCAGGCTCTACGTTTGTGGTAACAGTCGCTACTCCACAACCACGCAGCGTAGAGGCAGCTGCCTTTGTTGGTGAGAGAGTATTGAAGGGAGAAGTAGATAGAGAGAGGTAGAGAGAACAGCAGCTGAACAATTGTTCTTCACCTCGGAGTGCCGTACGCCCTCTTTCTCTCTCTCTCTCTCTCGATCACGGCCACTACGAAACAAGGTGAGTCTCCTCACTGACGTACGTGACACGGCGACGGACAAGAGTAGGTGAGGTGTGGGAGGGTGGTAGGGAAAGAGAGGCTAGCTATGTGAACAAGGAAGTGTCTACAGAGTGAGTAGATAGGTAACAGAGGCAGCCCAACACGAACGACGAACAAAAACAACAACAACGAAAACACAGAGACTCGCACACAACTAGGAGAAAGTGCGTTCTTTTCTTTTTTTGCCAAAGTGGAGAAGGACAATCACCACTCCACTAAGCCGACTGAAACAGAGATCGAGATTTATATATATAGAAAGAGTGAGAGATGGAGATAGATAGATAGATAGAAGGACGTAGAAGCGGGGCAGAGGGAGGGGAGGGGAACTCGTCTCTCGGCGTGTGTGTGCTAGTATGCGCACGTGCCAGAGCTGCCGTGTCTGTTCCCACTGCCTTCTACGTACTCGATGAGAAACTGAGGCTCCTCGCTAGCTGCTCCTTTCCGCCTCCTTTTTTTTTTTTTTTTCTGTGTGACGGTGCAGCATGCGTGCAGGAAGACAGTCCGATGGTGGGGACATGTGCAGCGGTGAGAAGGAAGGAGGCAGAGCGAGAAAGGCATGAGGGTAGCAAGCAGCACTTCAGCCGCATTGGTGGTATACCTGCGTACATCCGGTTCGGCTCAGGTATTCCATCTTGTCCAGCACCGAGCGACAACCAGCACGAGTGGCAGCGGTATCAACGGGCCCATTCACAAACACACACGCACATACAAAAGTACAGGCTCAACTCTCCACGTGGAGCCACGGCGTTCACTCTCTTCTTCTTTTTTTTTTTTTTGCGTGTGTGTTGTGGTCAAGTGTACGAGGGTACCACCGACTCGCAAAAAAAAAAAAAAAACACCTTCAGCAGGCTGTGGCAGATACGCAAACCAAGAGAACGGGGGGGGGGGGGGGGGGGACAAGATGTCCATGAGAAGGAAGCGGGAGGGGGAAGGGAGGAGGCACACGCTGAGAGAGAGAGAGAGGAAGGGCGTAACATAGCCGACAGTTGCACAGATACGCACATGCATCTGACATGCATTCATGATGACGGCGGCGGAGCTTGCAAAGAGAGCCCCCAGAGGTTCGTCCCGTCAACACTGCCTGGTGTCCCGCAACAGAAAGCCAGGAGTGAGTGGGATGCCGGTATTGCGATGCAACGAAACTACGACAGAGACAACAACAACAAGTGTGATGTGACGATGGCGATGGAGAGAGAGAGAGAGAGCGACTGGAGGGTAACGCACCGTTTTTTGCCCCTCATGCACCACATGTGTCGCCCTCCTCTGCCGCCTTCTTGCGGTGCTGTACGCGGAGCTGCATCTGCCGACTGTAGAGCCACGCGCCTTTGTTGCTCCAGGTGAGGGTGAGCGTCCCAGCCGTGGTGGCCCTGTACGCGTCCACATCCATCACCAGCTTCTCCTCCTTCACCGTCAGCCTCGCTCTGCTGTGCTGCGACGCGGGCTGCCGTCGAGCGGCCTTCGAAGTCGTCGCAGATTCGGTGGCCACAGTCGCCGCGTCGTCGGTGCAGCCTGCGGAGACGCCAGCGCTGCTGTCGTTGTCTCCCACAGAGGGGGTGAAGGAGGCGCCGAATTGGACCTCACGCGTGCCGTCTACGGTGAACTCCCACTCCACCTCGTCGCCGCCTTCCAACACGAAGCTCCGCGCGACCTCCTTGCCCCTCTTGATACACACCGTCTCTGTCGGCGCCTCGCTTGTGGAGTGCTCCCTGTTCAGGACGCTCGCATCGCGGTGCTCTGCGGGGGTCGTGGTCGTGGTGTAGCGCGGCAGGCAGCCGCCCTCGCACTGGCAGGTGCCGCCGAACTCGCGCGGAATCTTGTCTTCGTCGATGACACGCTTCAGCATCTCCTCCGCCTCCGCCTTGTTGGCGCTGAAGACTAACTTGCGCCGCGTGCCCTCGTCGAGGCTGCCCTTCACCCAGTCGTAGGCGACTCGGAAGAAGGAGGGGGCGTTGAGGAGGAAGAGGCGGTGCAGCACCTCGGGGTAGTAGGCCTGGTCCACCTCGAAGATGGCGCGTATGATCTCAATGAAGCGGCGCTGCACCACCTTGAAGCTGAGGCCCGCCATGTCCATCACAACCGTGATGCCCATGATGGGCGGACCACCGCCGTCCTTGGACACCTTGTCCGCGTACTGAATCAGGTAGTACTGCACCTCGTTCATGTACGTGTGGTAGGGGACGATGATGTCGCCGAGCGACTTGCCCGCTGGTGTGATGCGGGCGAGGTCGCGCAGAATCTCGGAGACGTTCGCGGCGCCGCAGCAGTCATACAAAACAGGGTGGCCCGCCTTGTCCCAGTAGTGGTACACGTTCACGTACGAGGTCTGGAGCGCGCGGTAGCACCGGTCGACTTCCATGTCGGGGTCACGAGGGAAGAGATGGTCGCCGCCGGGCAATGAGGCCAGCATACTGCACAGCTTCGCCTCGTCGTAGCCGCGGAGCGGAAACGCGGACGGGAACAGCTTCCACTTGTCGATGCCGTGCTTCGCGCGGAATTCAACCGTCTTGTCCACCATCTCCAGCGCTTGCGCCATCTTCCACTTGCGTGCCTTGAGGCATTTGTAGGCGAAGATGCGTCGCCGCTCGACAGTGTCCTCGCGCACGAGTAAGTACGGCGTCTCCGTCCTGTACTGCTCCTCCACCCGCGCGAGAAAGTCCGTGATGGCCGCCTCTTGCTGGTCGCTGAGCGCGTCCATCTCCGGTACCGTCTCCGGCACCTCAGACGGCTTCACCATTCTCGCGGGGAAAAAAAAACAAACAAACCGCGCCAGCGAACGCGTCGTGGGAGAGTATGCACGCGTGCAGATTTTGTGGCCCTCTTTGGAAGACAACACCACGAAAAATGTCCCTCGAACTCCAAACCCCTCTCACAAACAGAGAGAGAGAGACGGAGAGGGAGGTGGAGGTGGAGGTGGAGGGGGAGGGGCAGCGCAGAGACACTGTTTTTTTTTTTTTTCTGTGCGAAACAACCTGCGCCTGTGTACGTGGGTGTGTCTCCTCAGCGTGGTGTGCTGTGCGGCTGTAGCGTTGCCTCTGCCTACGGTAACAACACCGAGACACCCAGACCAAGAGGAAGTGGAGAGAGTGGAGGAGGTGAGGCAGGTGGAGGGGAAAAGACTGCTCACACAGACATTTGACACGGCGGACCTTCGACATGATCGAAAGGTCTTCGATACAGGCACCGTTCGTCGAGAGGGACATACCCGCTCCTCATTTTTTTTTTTTCGTTTTCTTTACCTTCCCTGAATGCGCAGTTTTTTTTTTTTTTTTTTTTTGTGAGTGACGCTGTTGAGCCGCGTCAGTTTGTCAGCGTGGAAAAAAGTGGAGGCCGCTTCGCTAGGCGATGTGAGAAACAGCGAGATGCCAGGTACCGACAAACAAGAAAAAAAAAAAAAGAGACGAGAAAAAGAGAGATGGTAGAAGAGAAGATAGAAAAGAAAAAAAAAAAACACGCACACAAAGGAATGGGAGCGTTTCTGTGAGCACGCATTCATGCTGTGCCGCAGCCGGTGTGCGCAATGATACAGTGCAAATAGGAGAGAGAGAGGAGGAGGTGGGGAGTGAGGCGGAGGCGCGGACGAGCAAAAGAAAAAAAAAAAAGGAGAAATACCAAAAAAAAAAAAAACGGAAAAGAAAGAAACTGACGAGAGAGAGAGATATTATGAAGAGCAGATATGCGGTGGAAGCGCATGTGAAACTACAACCTATGGTGGCGGAAGGAGAGGAGAGGAGAGAGAGAGGGGTAGGACCTGGTAGAGGGACACAGATGGCGTGCTCATCTTGAAGCACCACACGCAGACATCTTCACTCTTCCACTGGTCCTTCAAAAGTACATACAAAGAACGAAAAAAGACACCGGTAGGCACCCACAGAGAAATACAATCGCAACGGAAAAAAAAAAAAAAGAATGACACAAAGATGAGGAAACGAAAAAGAAGAAAAAAAAAAGGGTGCTGTGATGTACAAGGTGTGAAGCAACGAGAGAAGGAAGGTGTGCACATGCATTGGAAAGAGACCACAAAAAAAAAAAAAAAAAAAACCACAAGAGAAAGAAGTCTGCGCTCCGGCCACGTACAGCAGATCCTAGGAGGTTCTGAAGGACACTAGTGCGTGCAGTGAGAGTGAAAGGCGCGACGCACACACCGTACTCATCCTCAGGTAACTCCTGTTCGACGTAAAAAAGGTGATCGCGCAAGCAAGCAGTCTTTTGTTTGTGTGTGTGTTTTTTTTTTTTTTTTTTGGACGACGAAGAGGAGGCAGTGAGGACGTCCCTGAAGAAGGTGTACGTGCTCCAGTTGGTACTCTGCGGGGGCAGCGACGCCACCAATGAAACAGAGAAAAGAAAAAAAGAAGACCAAGTGCGTCCACCATATCTTCAAAACAAGAAACAGAAAAACAACAACAAGGAAGCTGCAGTGGTGAAGGTGAACTCTTGCACATAGGAGGCTGCGACGTAATGGCGACCAACGCTCACGTACCTAAAAAAAAAAAAAGAAAGAGAGACCAGGCTGCCTTTTTTTTTTTTCCTCACATAGACATACACACATACACACATACACACTCGCAAAAAGAACCTTGTCTGTGCACACCCGTAAAAAAAAAAAAAAAAAAAACGACAACTCTCTCTCTCGTGGACGTACGAAGAAGAGGGAGTGGTGTCTGTCGTGGAGCGAGACAGAGGGAGAGACGGGAAGTCGAGATGGGTCTGCGTGAGACAGAGAAATAGGACTATAGACGCAGCGACGGAAGACGGAGCACAAAAGCCCAAAAGGGGCGGGGGAGGTGGGATAAGTGAAGAAGCAGGGGGAAGCAGGGGGTATCCACCAGCGCACCGAACGCATGGGGTGTGGACCGTCGACTGTGTCCTCTCAACTGACCCGCCGCACAACCCTTCTTTTGTTCTCTCTCTCCCCTCATCACTCCGCATCTTCGACACAGCGAGGAGAAAAAAAAAAAAGAAAAAAAAAAGAGAGAGCAACTATCAAGGAAACGACCACGAGCGAGGAAGGCGGAGAGGCGCCGCAGAAGGAAAGGGCGGGGATAAGAGTCTCGTGTGGCGCTAGTCGCATATTTCCTTGTACACACGCATTTGCACGCGCTTCTGGGAGAACCACGCTCGACGATTGTCCCACAAGAGAACCAGGGTGCCTGCTTCCGTGGCGACGAACGCGTCCGCCCCCTCAACCGGGGTGTCCTTTGATACGAGGAAGGAGGAGAGCTCCTTCGCGCTCACCCGGGCCCATCGCATCTCGGCCGCCGTCGCCGCCGGCACAAAGTAGGTGCGGAAGAGCACCCCTTTGCTCTCCGTCGACGCGAACTCCCACGCCACCGTCTCCTCCGCCGCCAGCGTGAAGACGCGCACGTAGTCACACCCGGCATTGATGCGGATCGTCTCGGTGAGCACGTCGTCACGCGCGCAGGTGGAGGTCTCCTCGTCGCTCTGCGGAGTCGCATGGACCGGGTCGTAGGCGAACACGCACGTGTCGGCGCAGTCGCAGCTGCCGCCGTAGTGGCTCGGGATGTACTGGGGATCGATCAGTGTTGACAGCAACCCAAGCGTCTCCGCCGGCGTCGCAAAGCTCACCTTGCGCTGCACCGACGCCGGCAGCGCCGACCGCACGACCTTGTAGGCGAACAGCACCATCGGCGGACAGTTCACGGCGAGGATGCGGTGCACACAATCGGGGTAGTAGAGGAAGAGCCGGGACAGCGCGCTGCGCATCACATCGATCGCTGGCTTCCACAGGTGCTTGTAGTTCAGGCCGCGCATGTCGAGCACGATGTTGACGGAGCGGATTTGGCCCTCCGAGGCGTCCACGTCGAGGCACTGCCGGTCCAGCTTGTTCTGCTGAAACCACACGAGCGACTCGCCAACGCCCATCACGTGCTGGAGCATCTCAAAGGCCGCGTCGTGGACAGTGTGGCCAACGCGCGCGACTTGCTTGAGCCGCCGAAGCGCGTTGCGCGGGCGTACTTCTCCCAGCATCACGTACAGCGTTGGCAGGCCGTTCCGGTCCCAGTAGTGAAAGCCCATCTTGAAGTGGTGCCGCAGGTGATTGAAGAGAAAATCAACACGAGTGTCGGTCAGCCGTGGCGTGATGAGAAAGTGCTGCGCGATTTCGGCCGTGTCCCAGCCGCGCACAGACATGGCCGGCGGCAGCTCACTGCGCTCGTCTAGCTTGTTCGCCTTTCGGTACTCCACGGACTGCTTCATCATCTCCAGCGCCTTGGGCACACTCCACTCCCGCGCCTGCAGAAAGCAGTAGCAGAACACCCGCGTGCTGTTGCGCGTCGTCGGTGCGTCGTCGCTGCTGACGTTGTAGCGGATCATGCGAAGGAGCTGCTTCGGCAGAGGGTTGAATGTGCTCCTCATGAGCTGCACGAGTTCCGTGATCTTCGCCTCGCGCTCTGGCGTCAGCCGCGCGTAGCGGTACACCTTTTTCCCACCAATTACCGTCATTGCAAGTCTCCGCTCCCCTGTATTGGTGCCGTGGCAGAGCGGCACTCACCGAAAACAGGTGACGCACTGATCCACCGCTCGAGGGAGGCAGGAGAAGAAGGAGGGCGAGGAGTGGGGAGAGCTAGCAGCACCGACAAGGATGCGCTCGATGTGTGTGTGTGTGTGTGTGTGTGTGTGTGTGTGTGTGTTTGACTGTGGAGTACTTCAGATCCAGGTTTTCTGTGCGTGTGTATGTGTGTGTGTGTGTGACAGTGAGGGCCCGTGCTTGCTCTTCCAAGCCGGTGCGCACCTGGGATTCGTCGTGACAGGTGCCCCAGCCAGTGAGGACCGACAGTTGACGCGCGGAGAGTGTGGTGCGCAGTAGATCACGAGAGAGGGGCGGACAACAAGAAGTCTCGAGAATGATCGCGAGGTGAACTCTGAAAAAAAAAAAAAAGAAGCCAGGGGAGAGGAGGCAGAACCTCGTGAGACTTCATTCTCGACGAGGTAAGGGACGTCCAAGCCTGTGCGCCCACAACCTTGTCTAGCAGCCAGCCTGCGCTGCAGGTGCACCGCCGTCCCCTGCCCTCTTTTTTTTTTTTTTTTGCTTTTGGCAAGACGGCGACGACAAGGGACACCGATGTTACTGGGAGAGGAACCGTCACAACTTGCCGCCTTTCGGTATGAGGATGGCGGGCGGCAGCACCGACAGCTCGGAGGAAAAAAAAAGGAAAAGAGAAAAAAAAAAGAAGGACACGCAGGAAGGCCACCCTCTTCCGGCTCCGGTTCCCTCCTACCTGTTAGGCGGGTGCGGAGAGGAGGGATGCACAGCATGGCCGAGGGATGAGAACCACACCGGCACGCACGATGGTCAAAAGACGAGGCTACTTCGAAACCTCTGCTCCGCATCGACACACCGCCACAGCAACACGGACAAAAAACACACACCTACATACACGCAGACACACATCGCACACAACAACTGAGGTCGGCGGAATCTTGTTTGCATGCTACATACAAGCTCCGCAGACAGATTGACACACGCGAACATGACACTCGTGAGCGCACACATTCTTGGAGAGAGGTCGAGGTTGGAGAGGGTCAACCACAAACAACGATGGCGAGCAACAGCACAGACGACGTTGCAGAGCAAGCGCCGACGGTGGCGGACAGGTAGGGGGAAAACAAAAACAAAAAAAAAGACAACAAAAGCTCCGCCTAAGCGACTACGCACATGATCGACAGAAGAACCAATAGAAAGCAGAGGAGGAGGAGAAAAAAAAAAAAAAACAGGACAACGGGAAAAGAAACAAAAACAAAAAAAAAGGAAGGAAATCTGGAGGAGGGGAGAGAACGGTGGGAGTAGAGAATAACCAAGTAGAGAGGTAACACACACAGAGAGAGACACCACCCACCAGCAATCGTCGAAAAAAAAAAAGAAAAGAGAAGAAGACGAGGCACCAACGGGCGGTAACACAGACGTAACACACGCACACACATACAGAGAGAGAGAAATAGACAAGACAAGTCCCCTTCTTTCTCCCTTTTTTTCGTGTGCGTCCCACCGACTCTTTTTTTTGCATCTGCGCTCTTCCTTCTCCTCCTACTCTCCTCTTCACTTCACCCCTCCCCCCTCCACTCCTATCCACAGTGTCCTCCTCTTTGCTCTCTGCACCCCGCACTTACAAACCAACAAACAAAAAGATAACAGTCCATCACGGCAGAAAAAGAAAAGAAAAGAAAAAAAACACGACTTCAACGGAAAGACCTCTTCTCCCTCCAACACACTGATTCGCACAAAAAAGACCGAAGTGCAAGAGAACGCGTTGAATCGAGAAGGGGCGGGGGGGGAGAGATAGAAGATGGTGGGAGTGCACACAAACAGAAATCAAAACGCCAGATGTCAGCATGGATGAGAAACGTGAAGGCGCGCCTACCGTCATAGGGGAGTTTTAGGCACGCCAGTCAATAGACAACAGCAAAAAAAAAAAAAAAGAGGTCTGCCTCCAACTCCTCAACACGCAGGCGTTTTCATCCATTACATCTTGTTAGCTCTCTGTCTCTGTCAATCTCCCCTTTCCGAGTTGTGATCTGTACACATTCACGGCAATGCACCGCGTCGCCTCTTCGGCTCAGGTTTTCTTCCTCCTCCGCCCTCTCTTTCTCCCTCCCTCCCTCTCTCCGTAGCAGAGAGACACACACACGCGCAACCTCGTTATCGGCGATGCGTCAGGTAACGCTGTGGTGCGGCGAGGGGAGGGGAGGGGAGAGGCCAGCGCACCCCATGACGGACGATGCAGAGTGTGATCCGTGTTCAAAAACACAAATTGCTATGCATGGGGTGGGGAATGGGTGTCTGGGAGCAGGAAACCGAGGCAACCGCCGTCGACGGCAGCTAGACAGCGGACTCAAAGAGCACTCCAGTCACTCAACAAGATATGCAATGCAGTGACACGCACACACACACACACACAAGTGGACAACAAGTAGAAGAGGGAGGCGACATTGGCGATCGGAGTCGGGCAGGGAGGAACGCACAAGGGAAAGCAGGGATACAGACAGATAGCGAATCGGAGACGCGTCATCTCGTGCAGAAGAGTCCGTGCCCCGTGGCAAGCTCCACGAGCACTCGCTCGTCACTTCCCTCATCCCTTTCCTCCCATCCCACACCGCGACCGATGACGCGCGTAGTGGTGCCCGCCGGTACGCACAGCCCCAAGGCTTGTGACGTGGCGACTAGCTGCACCATCACTTCTCCGGTCCCACTCTACATAAACAGACATACACCCTCACTGATAGACAGACGAAGGGAGGATTCACCAAGCTCCCACTGCTTCGCTTCCCAGCGGATGATGAAAACGATGGATAAATAGGCACATATGCGCCACACTCCTCCTCCACCTTCCCCGACTCTCTCTTCATCCCGCTCCTCCCCGTCTTCGTGATACATGAACAAAGCGAGGCGGGAAGTGGTGACGCGTCGAAGTACGCAAGAAGTGAGTGACGACAGGGACTAGAGGGAAGAAGGGAGGGGGAAGGAGGAAAGGTGGGGGGGGGCTGCGATGGACAAACGAGGCTCCGAGGAAGACAAAGGAGAAGAGGACAAGATGAGGAATCTGCACGCGGTCGGCCTCCCTTACGTACTCACCTGTTAGAGAGGAGTAAAAAAAAAAATGGGGGCGGGGGTGGTCGAGGTGACGAGTGGCCAGGTGAGACGTTGAAAGTGAACGATGGACAAGGGAGACACAACAAACGATGAGGTGCGAAGTCGACGAAGTAGAGGGGGTGGAAATGAGAACAAAAGGAAAGAGGAAAGGACAGGTGTGAGGAGTGCGAGACAGGAAGAGGACAAAAAGAGATACGCGGAGGTGAGGAAGAGGTGCAGAGGGCGGCGGCGGCGACGGCGACGGAGGGTGCAACAGGTGTGAGAACAACACGACGACCCATAAGGAAAAAAAAAAAAGAAGGACAACGTGCATACACATAGAGGAAGAGAGGAGGCATCAAAATACAAAAAAAGAAAAAAAAGCAAAGAAGAAAACACACGCACACTTGAGTACAAAGAGGAGTGAGCGACGCACGCAGGAGAAACAGAGGAGACCAGTGTGTGTTTTCCCCATTCACCACTATTACTCTTGACGCTGCCCAAAACACACCACGCGCGCGTGAACGCACGCATTCAGGAAGACACACCCGCGTGGTGAGATGGTCATGCGAGATGTCGTGCCGTGAAACACGTCTACTACTGCACTCCGGCCAGTGTCTGCACACCGTTGAGCTCGTGCTCTCTCTCTCTCTGTGTGAGTGTGTGCGTGTGTGACACATTGGTTGTCCGCCTCTGTCTCGTTTTTTTTCTTTCTCTTTCTCTCTCTCCTTCTCGTCCGTTGCGCCACTTCTTCGTACTTTTGCTTGAGAGACAAAAAGAGCGGGAAGCAGCGAAAGGAGAAGAAGAAAGAGATGGAGGAGGAGGAGGGAGAGGAGGGAAACACGTGGCGTGCCACTTCTTGCCTCCTTCCCTGCCCCCCTCCAACAGTAATAACAAAACAGCCCGATGGCATAGACATACATAGAAACGCACGCACGCACCTACACAAAGAAAAAGCAACAAAAAGGGGTGAGAACGAAAAAAAAAAAAGACTGTCCAGAGCGGCAAACATAATTGAGGGAGACAAACTGCCTGAGAGGGGAGGAGAGCGAGGAGGCGAGCGAGACGGCACGCAGAAACGCCGTGCGGGTCAAAAAAAAAAAAAAAAAAAAGGAGACCCGAGCGCCGTCTACAGAAGCGCCTCCCTCGACGCACGATGGAGTGGAAGTGTGTGTGTATGTGAAAGAGAGAGTGGTGGCGGTGGTGGCGGTGGTGGTGGGAGGGGGACGCGCCGTGTACTGCAGCGTGAGAGACCACGCTGGTCCGTCTGACGCTGGTGGTACATTGTCATGGACAGCGGCGCGCTCGTCGCAGCCTGACCTACTCCGTCCCTTCGACCATCGCCTCGGACTTGTAGACACGCATTTGGATGCCCTTGTCGCTGACAAGCGACTTGGAGTTGTCCCAGACGAGCTGGAGAATGCCGTCCTCCGGGGCCATGTAGCTGTCCGCACCATCCGTCAGCTTCTCCTGCTTCACGACGGGGTTCTCGGTCGTCGTGCGCTTCGACGCAGGGTCGATGCGGACGCGCATCTTGCCATTCCTCTCGTGCGTCGAGACACCCTTCTGACGCGGGTAGAACATGACGGAGAAGCGCACATCCGTGCCCTTGGTGGTCTGGAACTCCCAAATGACCTCCTCGCCTTGCAGGAGCTCGAACACCTTCTCGTGTTTCTTGCCGGGGCCAACCGTGATGTTCTCCGTGATGAGGTCCCCCTCACCGCCGAACTCCTCGGCGGTGAAGGCGGCGCTGGGGTTGTAGGAGGCGATGCAGCCGCCCGGGCAGTTGCAGCGGCCGCCGAGGAAGGCCGGCACCCGCTCCAGCCCCACGACCGAGTCCAGCGCCGCCGTCGTGTTTTCCGGCGACACAAACGTCACCTTCTCCTGCACCCCCTCGTTCAGCGCCGACTTGAGCAGACTGTAGGCGAACCGCACCATCGGCGGGCAGTTCACCGCGACGATGCGGTGGATGAAGTCGGCAAAGACGCAGTTCATCTGCTGCAGCGCCGCCTTGGTCCTCTCCAGCAGCTGCCGATCGATCATCTTGTAGCTCATCCCCTTGCAATCCACGATGATGGTGCAGAAGTTGCGACGCGGCGCGCCCATGTCAATGCCGGGCTGCGGGTGTGCCGCCAGCACAGCGTCTTGGTACGCGCACAGCGACCAGCCCGTCTCGACGAGACCGCCGCCGAAGATCTGGAAGAAGTCCTCGATGGTGCTGCCGACCGGGATGTGCGGCTTCACCCGCTTCAGCACAGTGTGCGTGTCCATGCGACCGGCGAGCCAGTACGCGACCGGCAGCCCGCGCCGGTCCCAGTAGTGGAAACCGCTGTGCACGAGCGGCGACATCGTCTGCATGCACCGGTACAGCGGCGTGGTGGCCGACCCCATCGGCAGCTTCGTCCACGCGGCGACACCCGCGAGGTCGTAGCCGCGGATCGACATGCCCGACGGGAACGGCGCCTGTTGGCCGAAGTTGTACTTCTCACAGAACCGGCACGCGTCGTTCGCCATCTTCACCGCGTCCCTGACGTTCCAGTTGCGCGCCACGAGGAAGGCGTACGCCATCAGACGGATGTCATTCTGCGGCGTGGGCAGGTGCGACGTGCCGCGCTCCTTCGCCCGCTGAAAGAGCGTCGGCAGCTCCTCCTTGCCGGGCTGCTTCAACGCCTCCAGGACCTGAGAGATGCGCTCCTCCGACTTGGCCGTGATGGGCTGGAAGAGCGGCAGCGGTTGAAGGGCAAAGGTGGACATTTGTGCTTCCTTTTTTTTTCTTTTAGCAAAAAAAAAAACGGAAGAAGAGGAGGAGGGAGAGACTCAATGTGAAGTATGAGGCAACCTCACGCAGAGCCGTCTCTCTTTGCGTGGATGTATATGTGTGTGTGTGTGCGTGTGTCCCTAGAGGTGATAAAGTGGTGAGACGTACTACCCGCTTTGCGTCTACACGTGTTGCTACTGTGTAATCAGAGAAGGAGAGAGATAGAGAGAGGGTCCGAATTGTCGAAACGTAAACGACAGGTGGAGTGAGGGCAGAGCAAAAGAGAACAGAACAGAAGAGAGGAAAGGGACACGACGAGAGAACAAAAAAAGGGAGCCGGTGTAACGACGAAACGAACAGCGAAGACTCGGGCGAGACTGAGACGCACGGAGGTGGTGAAGAGCGACAGGTCGTGAGAAGGCGGAGAGAGGCTGATGCACCATGTAACGTGCAGGAAGCACGGATGTGTGGACGGATGAGGAGAGCCGCCAGCCGACCGAGAGAGGAGGAGGAGGAGGAGGGAAAAGGTGACGGTGATTGAGAGAGAGTAGAGAGCGAGGCGTCGGGTTGTCATGAGGAGTGCGGGCTCGGACACCGTTTGTTTCCCAGCGCGAGGGGGGAGGTGTGTGTGTGTGTGAATGCAGCACCCCCTTTTGCACACACACACGTACACCCGCACATGAGGCACCGATGACGTCGAGCCGGAACGATGCAGCAGTACTAGGATTGCAGCAAGGCGAGGACGACACGCAGGGAGGCGAAGGGGGAGAAAGAGAGAGGCCCCTCTGTCTTACAGTTGAGAACGGCAGTGTCGCGTCTCTGTAGGGAGGAGGACACGACAACAGTCGATGCTAAACCGATTCGAGGTCACCACACGGCTGTCGCTCTCTCTCTGCCGTTCACACGGCAAGATAGTGTGTGATGCACGAGGCAGTGGAAGGAGCCCACACGCAAAGAGACAATAAGAGAAACGCAACGCACACATACAACAGAGCAGCCGCGCCAACCGCAGTGCCACCTGTGCGGCTTGAGCCACACATACACACATACAAACATACACGCTTACCTTGCACCTCTCTTCCTTTTTTTTTTTCCTTTTTAACGGACCAACACCAACTCTGCCTCTCGGTGACAAAAAGAGAGAGAGAAAAAAAAAAAAAGCAACGACAACGACGAGGAGACAGCGAGGCGGAGCTGAGGAGAGTGCGCGGATTCAAAAGAGGAGGGGAGAGGAGAGAGAGAGAGAGCGAGCGCTGTGGGCTGATGAAGGGAATGGCAAAAGGTGTGGTGCGTGCCGGCCCCACAGAAGTGCACGTCACTCTCTCTCTCCATCTGCCTCGCGTGGTCATCCACCTCCCGACGGCGCCCACCTCCTCTTGGCACGGCAGGTGGGGTGGATGGCGGCAGTGACACACGCGCCGGTGCCGGCGCTAGACACTCTTTTGGTAGACGAGAAAGTACATGGACTCCTTCTCCATGTTCTTGGCGGGGCAGACGGTGACGTTGGCGTCGTTGCACAGTATCACAGACGCCGGGTCCGGTGGTGAGCGCACGATGGCAGCGTCCTTGTTACCAGGCTCGCTGGCTTGCACTTTGAGGATGGCGGGACTAGCGGCGTGGTGGACGAGGTAGGTGACGTAGTGCCCGCGGCCCACGGCGTCTCCGCGGTGGCACACCACAGAGAGAAGACGGTACGCACGACCGGCGTTGCCAAGCGTCTCGTCGCTGCATATGGTGCGCGGAATCTGGAGCGTCCGTTTCAGGTGCACGACGTTGTCCAGCTTCACGAGCTCGCCCTCGCGTGTCACCGCCCAGCGGCGAAGCTGCAGAAACAGGATCGACGGCAAGCGTCCAAGTCGCAGTGTCTTCTTCAGGTTCTTCTCGCGTTCGCTGTCGTAGATGCGCTCCGTCACGAAGGTGTGCTCCAGGGCCTGCTCTATCGTGCACTCAGGGGCAAAGCCGACGTCGACTGGGAGACAGTAGTAGGACTCCACCATCACCGAGACGCGGTCGCGCTGCCGCTGCTTCCCCTGCAAGTGACTCTCCAGAGTCCCACCAAACATGCTCGCCAGCAGGCGAGACCGCCCCTGCACGTCCACGTGCTCCCGCACCGCCAGCTTCTCCTTCCCCCGCACAATCGTCCACCCTTTCTGGTGAAACGGCGGCTGTCCGCCATCCTCACCACCACCACCGCCACCGGTAGAGGCGCTGGCAGCAGCAGCAGCAGCAGCAGTGGCACCAGCCACACCGCCACCGTGGTGTGTCGTGGCCACAGACGCCGCTGTCGTGTGTGTGCCGCTTTCTGTCGTCGTCTCTGACGCGTCTCCCGCGTTCAAGGCGTCCTCCCACGCCACCAGCTCCTCGTGCACTCGCTCGAGGAGCTTCTGCAGGTACTCCTGCGCATCCTCCTGCACGGAGCCGTCAAGGATGCGTTGCGAGGCCGGCGCCACAGCAGACGACGGCGCACCGGCACGGCCGCCGCCAGCACCAACACCTGTACGCGGCACTAGCGGCGGCGCTGTCGTGGCCAGCCGTGTGAATCCCGGCTTCCAGTACTGCAACGCCCACTTGCCAAAAGCCGCCAGCGTGGGGCAAAGCTGCCGCGCCTGCGCGTCGCAGCTGGCGCAGACCGACAGCTGCGCAAATGCCGGGATAAAGAGAAGGGCCTGCAGGATCGAGTTGATGAAGCAGAAGTTGCTGTTGTTCACCATGCCACGCGGGTAGGGCAGATCGGTGAACGCCAGCTGCAGCGTCGCTGCCGCACGTTTCCCTTGTTGCCGTCGCGTTTGGCCGCCGCTGTGGCTGCCGCGCGCACCAGCGCCGCCGAATCCAGCCTGGTCGTACAGCTCTCGCAGCGGCACACACTCGACATGCACGTTGGGCTGTCGCGGCGGTTGAAAGAGAGCGGGGGACGGGCTAGCATGCTGCCCTACATCCTCGCTGCCGTTTGCGCCATCAGCTAGGTGGGCACCATGACCATTCGTGTTTCGAGGTCGGCCGGATTTCTTCTGCACCACTTGCGACCCGGGCGGTCCACCCATCCCTCAGCAGCGCGTCAGATACGAGGGAACTGTGCAGTCACCAGGAAAAAAAAAAAAAAGCACAGTGCCGCACGACGAAGCACGTGTTCCGGCGCGTCCCAGCACCGCAGACGCCGTCACGTGCCGATTGGGGTGATGGGCGTGGTGCGGGTGGAAAGAGCAGCATTCCAGCACACAGACAGGGAGTGAGAGAGACGGAGAGGGAGAGAGGCGGGGGAGAAGGGAGGTGAAGGGAGGTGAAGGGAAAGAGGGAGGGCACCCTTCCACTGACACAGACGCTCTGAGGTCGCTCCTTTTGCATCACGCCTCGTGCCCTCGCTGGCCACAACAACGATACACCCACACCCACACACACACACACACACACACATCGAACACGCCAAAGAACAAATTTGGCTTTTTTTTTCGGATGGTGGACGAGAGTGGCGCTCGTGCGCCACTCCGCCTTCACACTTTCCACCTCCGGCAACGTCGCCACAGGTGTCGCACCGTGAAAAGAGAGGAGAGAGAGGGGCGGGGGATAAGTGAAGTTGTCACGCCCTCACTCACCACATACAACGGTAATGCACTTCCACGTGTGTGCACATGTGTGACAAAAGGAGGGGAGGGTGGCGCTGCTGTACATCGCTGCGTGTCTGCAGACGTGTCTGTGGGATAGTGACAGTGAGAGAGGCGCGGTACCCTTCTTTTTTTGGGCGAGACGAGTTCCTCGTCCGACCTCGCCTCGTGCCACACGCATTCGGCATCTCTAGTGGTTGCCGCGGCAACGCATCAGGGAGATTCCATGAACGACGGTTGGTCTGAAATACCCACACCCACACACACACGGTGATGAGGGGGGTCACCTCTGCTCGGCGAGGCCCGCTCCTACGGAGTGGTGAGTCGCTGCCCCGATTGCACCGCGGCGACGAGGGCTGCGATCTGCTTCTTCAGGTTCGTCGTGCTAGCGGGAAGCTCGAGTGTGTTGCTGGCCACCCTCTTCGTCTTCAGGTCAAGCACCTTCGCCAGGACGGCCTCGGTCACCTCCTCCCATCCACCCTCGTTGTCATCCGTGACGGAGCAGCGGAAGAGCATGGCGAGCACGGCGGCATCTGGCGCGGCGATCGGGGGACACTTCATCTCTAGGCAGAGCCAGAGCAGCCGCGCGCAGCCGTTGAGCATGGCAGACGCCTGCCGCAACCGGGTCTTCGCCCGCGTCATCGCGTCCGCCCTCTCCTGCAGGAGCTTGTAGCTCTCCTGGAAGAGCACCTCGATCGCCGAGGCGTCAGCTGGGCTGCGGTCGCGGAAGCGGGAGAGCAGCCGCTTCTCCACTGCGCGGAAAAGCGCCGCGGCGTCGTCCAGCGCCGAGGACGCCGCCACCATCTCCTTCCGAATCGCCCAGTGCGTGTCCACGACGGCGACGAAGTCGGGCACCGGCAGCTCATCGGGACTCTCGAACCGCAAGTCCTCGACGCTGCTGTAGTAGAGCCGCACACGTCGCCGCAGCTCCGAGGCGAGCAGCCACAGCCCCTCCATCGTCGACCCCTGGAGCTTGAAGCGCGCCGCATTCTTGGAGACGAGCACCGTCGCGTCGGCGCCATTCAGGTACCGCACCGAGAGCACGTTCGTCGCCACGTTGCCCAAGGCCGCCATGTCAGAAAAGATCTCGGTGAGCGAGGGAGGTGGTGTCTGCTCCGTGTTCAGCTGCAGGACAAACGCAGTGTTCTTGACAGGCGCGACGGGACGCGCGACCAGCGGCAGCGGCGCCACGGCCACGTGCTCCACCGTCTCGTACTCGCGCCGCAGCCCGCGATACACCGCCTCGACCGTCACCTCCAGCGAGGAGGGGACGATCAGATCCTTGTCCTGGACAGCACCTACGGTAAAGCGGGCCTGCGCGGAGCCGCCTGCGCTGATGTGTGCAAACACGCACTGCGACGGGGCCACCAGCAACGGCGGGACCGCCTGCAGGACAAGCGTCACGTCCTCGGCGGCTGTGGCGGATGCCTGCACCGTCACCACGAGCTCGGCGCTGTTGTCCGCCGCGTTGATGGCGCCAAACTCGCTCGTGACAGACAGCGACGCGGCGGCAGGCGGAGACGAGGTGGCCGCCGCGCGTGGTGACGCGGCGGCGACGGTCGCCTCTGCGGTAGCCGCCGCGCTGCTCGACTTCTTCTTGTCCTTGCCTTTGGCAGCGGCGGAGGGCCCGGCGAGGGCGGCGAAGACGTTGTCGTCGGCGTCGACGTTGTCGCCGTCGCCGTCCGCGGCGATGCCGATGAACTGCCGGATGAGGTCTTCGGCGTGCTTGAGGTCGTGTACGATATCTGCGTACGACGCGGATTTGGTCTCCAGCGACTGCGGTCGCTGTTCCACCGGGTCCGTGCCGAGGTAGTTGGTGCTGAGGGTGCTGTTCGCGCCTAGGTTGACGATCATGCCCTCGACGCCGCAGAGCGTGGCGACGGCGAGGTGCAGCGGTGCCGCGCCGCTGGCGACGGCGGCGCTCCACTGCAGCTCCGTGTCCGAGTACACTTGGACAAGGCCGTTGAAGGTGCCGACGAGAAGGTTGTCTTGATGGATGCCGGGCAACGGGTAGACGCAGAGCGACGCCGCGTCCACGTCGAGTCGGCGAATGATGCGCGGCTCACCGCTCTCGTTCAGCACGTAGAGGAGCGACGTGCAGAGGACCACGATGTCGGCCTCGTTGCGCGGCAGGCCCTGTGTCAGGCGACACACCGCGATCGCGACTGCATCCTCGCCGAGGTTGAAGGCCCACTGCGGCCGCAGACTGGATGGCCGGGTAGCCCCGGCGCCGGCCGAGATCCCCTGCTCGGCGGTGCTGCTGAGCACCAGCGAGCTGAAGCTGTAGCTGAGCAGGAACATGGAAGAGTTGCACGTCAGCAGCGCGTCGCGGTGCACGCTGTACTCCATCGGACCAGGGATCAGAAACTGGTTGGACGGCAGGATGGTGCGGTAGAGGACGCCTGAGTAATCGACTATGGTCAGAAGTCCGTCCATGGATTGCACGCACACCATCTTGTAATCACAGTTGCCGAAGCAGCCCGAGACGAAGTTGTAGGCGATCTGCTGAAGGTGCGCCTCGCCGACAACCGTCAGAGTGTAGAAGGCGCCGAGGTCCTTGAGAGAGGAGAAGGCGTCTGGTTGATCCCTTGAGCTGCCGCTGAGCGTGTGACGTCGGCGCTGGCGCCCGTCCGGTGTGGAAGGGGTCGCGTCCGCAGGGCTGTCGTCGTCAGCGGCCTCGCCGCTCACGGCGTTGTCGCTCCCCTGCGCGATGATCTCCAGAAACAGGAGCGTGCGTGGAAAGAGCACCGCGAGTGTGTTCTGCGGCGCCCCTGCGCGAAAAGGGCGGAAGGGGCCGCACTGCAGCTGCAGGATCGGCTCGCCATACTTCTTCTCCAGCAGAACGTCGCCGGGGAGCATGGGGCCCTGCACGGGACTTGGGTTCAAGATGCGAAGCAAGCCCTGGAAGGAGCCGATGACGATCTTGTCGAAGAGCATCGCGGCATCGAGGTCGGCGAGGGTGATGGCAGACGGGCTGAACTCCTCCCCGGGGAAGGAGGTGTACCAGAAGTCCCGCAGCTGGAAGAGAGACCCCATCGCGCACGCGTCTAGAGGAGCAAAACTACCGGTGTGTGTGTGTGTGGGAGTGTGTGTGTGTGTGTGGGAGTGTGTGACGCAGAGAGAAGCAAAAGGAGGAGGTGGAGGGAGATGAGTCGCGAGGTTTGAAAGGGGAGTGGAGGACTCTCTTTCTCGCCCCCCTGTCTTTCTGGGCCGCGCAGTCGCCGTCGTGTCCTGCGCCAGAGCAGCGAGACAGCGAAAGAGGAGGAGGAAAGACGAGAGGCTTCGTGGACTCCGCCATCGACGGTGTCTCTCTCTCTCTCCTTTCCACCCACTCACCACCCACGCTTCACGTTAAAAAAAAAAAAAACAAAAAAAAAACTACCTTAACCCCGCGCATACACACACAGACATACGCAGACACACACATGCCCACATATACACAGTGAGATACAACAGGTTCACTTTGTTTCCCACCAATGCGGAGTACAACCCCGCCAACATCGATGGCTGCGGCACGCACACATGAGACACTCACGCCCCCACCCCCCGCCCGTCTCAGTCACTTGTCGTCCGTGCATAAACGGAAACACACACAACAACAAGAGCAACACACACACAGACACCAACAACGGTGAGAGAGCCGTGGTACCCGCGCACCGCACACACAAACATACACACACACACACACATATACAGATCAGAAGTTCTCATCGTCCCAGCCCCAGTCATCCTTCTTGGGTGACTGGGGTGCGGCCGAGGCGGGACTGCCAAACCCGCCGCCGCCGCCGAGGGGGTTGATTGGCCTACCAGAGGTTGGCGATGCCTGCGCTGCCGTGGCACCCGAGGCGGGCCGCGTCGATGAGCCCCAGCCGGCCGGCGCAACCACTGCCGCGGTCGCGGTTGGCGAGCTCGCACCGACGCGCTGCGCAACCACTGCTGCGGTCGCGGTTGGCGAGCTCGCACCGGCGCGCTGCGATACAACCTGGCCTTGGTACACTTGCGACGCTGCCGGCGAGGCGGTGCCGACCGGCTTCGCCGACACGGCGGGCTGCTGCACAGTCCGGCCATGGCTGCTGTTGCCTTCGATGTGGCCGTACCGCGAGGGGTCTGCGCCGGCGCTGGCGACGCCGCCTGGCGCCTGCGTCTGCGCCTGCCGTGCGTTGTTGATCATGCGTGCGAGACCATCCTCGTCATCGTCGCCGCCACGGGTGCTGTCGCCCCCCATGTGGTGCTGCAGGTCCATCGCGTAGGACGACACGGTCGCTGACACACCGGCCCACCGGTTCGCCAGCGAGCTGCGCATCCCGTCCACGTCCGCATTCTGCACCGCCTCTGACGCCTGCTGGGCCAGCTCGGTTGTCTTTTGTGAGACAGCACTCCACCCACTGTACAGCGCCGAGTACCAGTCACCACCGCCACCTGCACCAGCACCAGCACCACCACCAGCACCGCGACCGGCGTTCGCCATCACGTGCGGTTGACCATTCGCGCCGACGCCGGCGAAGCGATTCTCGTTCACCGGCGCGTACGGCGTCGAGGCAGGCGACGGTCCGGCGGGGCCTGCGGTGGCCTTCAGCCGCGCATACCACGCGGGCGGCTGCCAGTCTGCTTCGTTGAAGGGGCGACCAAGCGCCTCCGCCTCCAGTAGGTCGGCGTAGCGGAGCGCCGGGAGCGATTCGTAGCGGACCTTGAGGGGCGTCTTGGGGACATTGTGGGCCTCGAAGTAGAGACGTGCACGCCGGTTGCCGCCGAGCTCCATCTGGCGCAGCTTCTCCGGCTTCCAGCTGGACCAGCCATCCATGGTGGAGCTACGCACAAAGCAGAGGTGCACGCCAAGGCTGCGGTGCTGGCCACTGCAGTTGAGGCAAATGAAGGTGCCGTGCATCACATCGCACCACTGCGGATTCGGCGCGCCGCACTCGAAGCAGCGATTACACTCCGGGTCCTTGGCGACGATGGCAACAAACGCCCGCTCATCTTCAGGAGTGACATAGGTGTGTCGAGACATGACGCTGCTCAATGAAAAAAAAAAGAGAGAGAGAGAGACAGAAGGAGTGAAACGTGTGCACCGTCACAGGATCGGTGACACGGGAATGTACAAGAGGAGCCCGCCACCCCAGTCAGTCACGCAGGGAACGACAACACAAAACAAAATGAGAAAAAGAAAAAAAAAAACAGCAATGACAACAGAAGATGTGCGCAGAGGACCGAGGGATGGTGAGGAGGAGTCGGCAATGCTGTAGGGTGAGGGCCTCGATAGACGTCGAGACAGGATAACACACACACACACACACACACACGAGACGAGACGCACAAAAAGACCCGGTGCACTGGAGATGCACGCAATGGACAGACACACACACGCACACGAAAAAAAAAAAAAGAAATCCGGTGGTGAGTGAAGAAGGGCCGATGAGTCCACCACTCCTACGACACGTACCACAGCCGAATCGGAAGGGAGCGAGAAAGAGAGAGACAGGTGGAGGAGCAGCAGTTCCTTTGTTGAGCTCGGTGGATCGGACGGCAGGGCAGGGAAGATGTGCGCAGAGGATCAATGTGAGGAAGGGAAAGGCGAGTTCGTTGGTGAGCTACACCGCCGGCGCACAATGAGAGCGATGGCAGGAGAGGCACCACAACAGCAGGAGGAGAGGAGCGTGAAGGGGAGAGGAGGTGCAGCGGAGGAGTGTGGAGACGACAGTGGCGCGGTAGAGAGCAGGACTCAAGAGAGCTGTGTGACGGGAGGCGGTTGTGATGGAGGTAACGCTGGCCAGCATCTATCTCTGTTGGCGCAACTGCTCACATCCCATGCGGTGCCCGGCGTTACCCGCGAGTGGCGCACAGTTCCCCCTTGAGGGCGTGCTACTGTTGAGTGTGGTTGCTGCTCACGCGACCGCGATCGCATGCCGCGTAGGTTTCCAAACAAAGAAAACCAGCAAAAAAAAAAAGCGATCGGACCTCGCAGGAGCAGAGGGAAACACACTCCTGGCTACAGATGCATACACACTCGTACACACTGCCCTGCTTCCCCACCAGCACACACACGCACACTTACACAACCAGTCTCGATCTCCGTCTGTCTGTCTGCCTGTTGGTAGCTCGCTCGCTCTCTCACAAACTCTTTGCACCTCTCGGCACTGTATAAGCAGAGAAGAGCGGCGGCACGCGTTGAACAACACAACAGATGAGAAAGAGAGTGAGAGAGAACAGAGGGAAGTGTTCGTGTCCGTGCAGAGAAGAGGAGGGAGGAAGGGAAGGAGGTACAGTAGACAGCAAAAGATGGGAGGCGTTGCTGGTTGAGAGGTTCTCCTTTTTTTTTTTTTGTACATCGTTGTGCATGATGCGCGCCACGCCGAACCAGTTGTTGGTTCACACCGTGTCCTCGTCGCGCACACACGGATCAACGCATCGAGAAGAGGATGGGGGAATCCTTCTTTGTCTCTGTGGGTGTGGGTGTGTGTGTGGATTCAGGCAGCACAAGACCTCAGCGTGGGGAAGGGAGGGGGGGGGGGTTCGGGCGGTGCCTGGGTGCACCGCTGCACACCGCGGTGTGCCGTCCTACGTTCTCGTGGCACCGATGGACGCGAGGTGAGGTGTGTGGACGCGAAGGAGAGAGAAGGGACGTGGGTGACGAGCGGCAAGGCCGAAGGAGCCCTCAGCCGTCGTCCTTTTGGGTGTACTGCAGCTGTTCAGCAGTGGCCTCCCGCAGTTTTCGATTCGGCTGCATCTTTCGCTTCGACTGAGCCCAGTCCTTGCGCACTCGTGTCAGCTTCTCCTTTTCGCCTGGCCCCAGTGTCGTGGCACGGTCCTCGTCCCCGCGAGAAGCGCCTTCAGAGGCGGGCCGACTGCCACCAGCGCCCCCACCACTGCCATCCGCCGCCCCTCCTCGCGGTGTGGCGGAGGTGTTCCAGCCCTGGCCAAGTCGTTTGCCCATCGTCGTCTCTCGTACCTCGAGGTCGCCGATGCGCGCCTCGTACACCTGGCGCAGAAAGCCAATCTTGGAGGTGAAGTCCTCCTGCATCTTCGTGATTTGCTTCTGCTGTCGCTGCAGTTGCACAGCCTGGCGCGCCATCGCGGTCTCGGAGGAGGCATGGTCCGCGCGTGGGCCGCTGCGGCCCTCCGTCGGGGAGCTCGGACTCACAGGCTTGGACGACGAGGTGGACACCGAGTCGCTCTCGCGCCGCAGGAAGCTCTCCGTGGAGCTGCCGAGCGCACCGGCGCCGTTCGCGGCGCGGGAGCCACCAGGGCGAGATCCGGTAGGCACGAGGGCGGTCTCCATGTTGTACTCCCGCCGCTCCAGCTGGGACGCCTGCCCGCCAAGGCCGCTGGCGATGTCGAGGCCATCTGCGCGCGGCGTCGTCGATGCGGAGAGCGTCAGCATCTTGAGGAAGGCACCCATCTCATCGTCGAGCACCAAGGCGCGCTGCAGCTCCTCCATGTCTGCGTCCACGTGGTGCATCAAGTCGAGGAACGTGGCGACAGAGTTGAAAGGCAGCACGTCCGGGTCGTCGCCGTGCGCACCGCCTGAGGTGTCGACCGGTCCTGCGAGGCCCATGCCGTTGGAGGACTCCCGCGCGCTCGGCGCTCGCGACACGGCGCGGCTCGGCACCGCAGACACACGATTCGGTATCTGCGCGATGCTCACGCGCGACGCTCGCATGCTGCGCCCGGCGAGCCCGGAGTTGTGTGAGGCACCGCCTTCCAGCGCGGCCATCTCGCTCTCTGCCGCCATCATTTGCGACTCGGTGAGGCCCGACAGCATCCGCGACCCAACCGGCGGCTGCGGCTGCGGCTGCGGGCCTCCCACGCTACTCCGCGCTGCCTCGGACAGCTCGCCGTCGCCGTGCTGCAGTTGAAGCTGCTGCTGCTGGTGCTGCTGCTCCGTCAGCTTGTACCCGCGCAGAGTCGCTAGCGTGTAGCCGCCCTGCCACCGCTGTGTCGTGATGTTGCCAAAGCGGTCCACCGAGGTGAGGTTGCCGCCTGGGAAGGTGACGCGCATGCGGCTCACCACCTCCGAGGTGTTGTGCTGCAGCTGCGAGAGGATGGCGCGTGCGTTCCGCAGCTTGGCGTTTTGGAGGTCGTAGAGACGGATGTGCTGGAAGGAGAGGTACAGGATCTTCTTGCGTTCCTGCAGCGCGCTCATAAGCTCCTGCGCCGTCTCCACAACTGTGTCCTTCACGGCGGTGAAGCGACCCATCAGCTGCTGGAAGTTGGACTCTAGCATCTTGAGCTTGAAGCGCACGCTCGGCTCGACAGCCGCGTAGGCCTCACCGGTGCGGCCGCCTTGGCTACAGCCGAGCAGCACCTCCCGCACATCCGTGATGAGGCCGCGCGAGCCGCGGAGCTGCTCGCTGAGGCTGTCCATTGTCTGCCGAAACGTGATGCGGGCAGGGTTCAGACTCTCCTGCACCTTCATCTCCCCCGTCACCTGCTGGTACGCGTCCTTGCAGTGCCCCTCCAGCCCCGTGTTGAGCTGGTGGAACAGCAGCGCCATTTGGTCCTCCAGTGCTGTCGTTTGCTTCTTGAGCACCTTGTTGTGCGTCTCCAGGAGCTCCACCGCCTTCCCGTGGTCGTAGGCGACCTGTCCGACGTTGTCCAGCATCTCCTTCAACCGCGTCCGCTCCTCCTCCGACGAGCTCAGCTGCATCTTCAGCTCGCGGATCTCGCGCTGCAGCAGACGCACCTCGCCGAAGCGGAAGTGCTCATCGCTGTGATCGTCGGCGAACACCACGCCGAAGAAGGAGCTCAGAAGTCGACCGAGCTCCGCCGTGCGCCGGAACAAGCGCGACGAGAGGAGCAGCAAGTCCGTGACGGGCAGCGTGGAGGGCAACTCGCCTTCAAGTTGGTAGAGGATATCCTTGAAGCTCACGACGTCATAGACGTCGCCGGCGACGAGTGTCAGGCAGGCCTGGATCATCTGTCGCAGAGCCACAAGGCCTTCGTACTGCTCGCTGGCAAGAGGGTCGTAGGCGAGCTCGAGGCTGCTGCAGCCCGGCACGAAGGACGCCTCGGTCTGCACCTCCTGCTGCGTCCGCTGCCGACCCTTGAAGGTCCGCCTCCCTCGCGGACCAGCCGTCTCGGCCATGACGTCACCCCCCCCCCTCCCTTCCCCCTCTCTTTCCCTCACGGAGTGGCGTGGCACCAACCAGCGTCGCGGTTCAGGCCAGGCGATGGGCGATGAGGCGGCCGCCGCGTGCCAATCAGGGTTTGCTGAACCACAATGAGAAAGTGGTGTTTCTCTTTTTTGTTGTTGTTCCGGATTGCTGTTTGTTTTTTTCCTTTTTTTTTCCGTGCGTGTCGCCGAGTACCACGACCACTTCTGCTGCCTGCGTGTGCCTGTCTGTCTGTCTGTCTGTCTGTGTGCGTTTGTGTGTGTGTCTCACGTGTGTGTGTGTGTCTCACGTGTGTGCAGTTCGACAAATGCAGCGGCCAGCGTCTTCACAACACACCAAACCAAAGGCACCAGAGAGCCAAAGAGTCGGTGTCCACAGATACAGAAAGGTGAGCAGGAAGGAGAGGCGATGGTGTGTGTAGTCCAATGCGCATCGGCATTTGTTTTTTTTTTTTTTGGAAAGGGGGAGGGCCTCCACAAGCCTACAAGGGGGACCAGCTCCGTCTTTCTCCCACCCTTCGCATCCGTTGAGTCCAGACAAGGCGGTGCTTCACTTCCATCTTTTTGGGACCCGAACAGTATGCGGCGTGCGGCCACTCGACGCTTCCGTTCTCAGACTCAACGTCTCACTTCTTTTTCTTTTCCTCCCTCTCTCTGTGTGTGTGTCGAAGAGTTTCAGTGCGCAAGAAAAAAAAAAGCGCTTTGGAACTGTACATGAACGGCGGTGTTGTCCTAAGCCACCAATCAGGGACCGTGTCTTGCGTGTGCGTTGGCGGGGTCGGGAAGGATCTGATGAACAGGAAGGAAGAACACGATGCCGCGACCTGCCCTCTCCCCCTCTCCCCCTCTCCCCCTCCCCTTCCTCCCTCACCACCAGGAGTGGACGTCTCTTTGAGATGCTCACGCCTTCATCTTCTGAAGCGGGATAGGCGGCGGGGGTGAGTAGAAGAGAGCGCGTGACATGACCTCGGCCAACACGAGACGCCCGTGTGCATCGGCAAGGAAGACAGCCATGGTACTGTCCGCCGGTGGCACGCGGTGCTCTCTCATGTAGCTCAGTACATCGTACACAAAGGGCTCCTCGTGCTCGATAAGCGTCCTGAGAACGCTGTTGTAGCAGAGTACATCCAAGGGGACGCAGCCGACGCGGGCCTGGTCGAACACCCGCATCGCGGCGGCGACGTCGCCCTGCCTGCGGGCGACCTCAAAGAGTGCGTAGTAGGACTCGGCGTTCGGCTCGATCGTCGTGCTGCACTGGATCCGGTGGAAGAGCTGCTCCACCAGGTCGTACTGGCCGTGCGCGAGGTGGTACTGCATGAGTATCGTGTAGCAGTCCACATCGGCGCGTGGTGCCGTGGCGTTCGCCTGGCCCGCGGTGTGGCGGAGACCGCCCGCATCGGTGGCGAGGCCGTCAAAGTACGCCTGAATACGCGGGTCGTCGCGGACAAGGAAGAACCGCAAGACAGCGCGGTCGAAGGCGACGGTGAGGCCGGCGTGGTGATGCACCACCTCCTCGATGTACGCCACCACGGTCTCGACCGCCACATCGGTCCGCTGTGTGTACGCGTCAAGGCGGATGCAGAACGTCTCCTCGTTCGCCGGCGCGGTGGAGTAGGGCTGCACCATCGTGGCGTACAGCTGCTCCGCGAAGGCGGCCTTGCCCAGCTTTGTGTGGGCGTAGCGCAGGACGATGTTGCACGTCGCGGTGTCTGCCCAGGCGCCGGTGGGGTGGATGCCGAGGCGCATCTGCTCGTACTCGGCAAAGATCGCCTCGCGTGCGTCGATGGCGCACATGACGCGGAGGTAGGCGTTCATGATGGGGGTGTCGATGAGGACACCACGCGATCTCAGCTCCCCCAGGAGGTCCTTCGCCCACGTGATGTCCTTCGCCGCGACGCACGCCTCCAGCAGCAGCAGCGCCAGCGCCGCGTTCAGCGTCATGCCGTTTCGCCGCATGTCGGCGCTGACCTCTTTGGCGCGGGTGTAGTAGCGGTAGTTCAGGCAGCCCTTCACGATCTGGCGCCACGTCTCGAGGTTCGGCCGCACGGCGCTGCTGCGCATGTTGCCCACCTCCTCCTCGTCCTCGGCCTGCAACGCCTCCTCCAAGAGCGCACCGGCGGCGGTGCGCCGCTGCTTGTCGTCTGGATGACCCTTGACGTTTCCGACCCCGCGCGAGAAGGACGAGACAGCACGGCCGGTGCTACTCCCCTGGTCGGCGACCTCGCTGGTGTGCAGCACCATGTCGTTGTACACGGCAAAGACCCGCTCATCCTCGCAGACCACGAGCGTGCTGAGGGCCTTGTTGTACGTGTACGTGTCCGGCCGCACGTGAATCGACCGCATCTCGCGCAGCAGCGTCATCACTAGCTCGGCGATGGCATGCGAGCCTTGCTGCACCTGCTCACGCGTGCGGCGCTCCGAGGCGAAGGCGCCGGTCCCGCGCACGTAGTCGAGCCGCTGCTCGCACACCGTGATGAGGTAGTTGTACGTCTCCACGTCAGGGACGAGGCCCCTCTTCTTCATCTCCTCTGCGAACTGGAAGGCGCGGTCGTAGTCGCCGTGGCGGCACGCCGCCTTGAGGATCGTGTTGTAGCTTCGATTCGAGGGCCGCACATTGAGCGACAGCAGCTCCTGGAACACCTTCAGCGTCTCCGCGTACGGCGCCGACTCGACCATGACACTCATCAAGCAGTTGCACGTGTTCACGTCGCGCGCGACACCGAGCTGCTTCATCTCCTCCACAAGAAAGGTCGCCTGCGCCACGTCGCGGACGGCGGCGCAGTAACCGAGGAGCGTGTTGTAGACGCCTGTGTCGGGGACCAGGCGAAACAGCTCCCGGAGCTGTTGGTAGAGCAGAAAGGCGCGGCTGTACTGCGCACTGCGCTCGCACGCGCGGAAGAGCAGCACGTAGCTGTCCATGTTCGGACGAACGCTGCTGCTCTCCTTGAGTCCCTCGGCCTTCAGCTCGTCGTAGAGGGTGAAGATGGCACCATCGGTGAAGCGCACGACGCGCTTCATCAGAAGGTTGTACGTCTGCGTGTTCAGCGGGATTCCCTCGCTGTGCATGCGGTGGTGCACCCGCGCCACGATCTGCCGGGAGTCCTCGTGCGCTGACTGCTTTGCCAAAAGTGCGTTGAAGCTTGCCGTGTACGGCGCACACTCCATCACGGCCTGGTAGGTTTCATCGTGGTCGTCGTTCGTCGCGGTACGGGCCACCTGTTCCACCACGGCGGAGGTGGGCTGCACGAAGCGGTCCTCGGTGCCGTCGCGGCGACGGATAATCAGCTCCGCCGCTGGTCGCTTGGTGTGGTACATTCGTACGTCTGTGCTACACGTGCCTCGCAGGCGACCACGCGCGACAAGAACGACTCCCTTGTGCCTCCCTCTCTTTGTTTGTGTTCTGCAGCGCGTCTGGTGACTCTCTCCCTTCTTTTTTCTGTTTTGTGTGTGTGCGTGTGTGTGTGTCTGTGTGCGTCGACGAAGGACCGGCGCGGTGCACAGAGGGGGCAGACCGACGCGGCGACGACGAGGCACGCCGAGAGAGAGAGAGAAAGAAACGGAAGAGGAAACAGACTCGGCTTCGGCGCAGCAGTGCACAGTCGCTCCACCCCTTCCAACGCCAGCCGCCATACCCGTGCATCACGGAGACAGAGAGAAAAAAAAAAGAGAGAAGAGGGAAGGGGAGGTAGGGAGGGGGTGTATCGGAGGATGAACAGAAAGAGAGAGAGAGACGGCAGGGAGGAGGAGGCGGCACTGATGCATCCGTGACCACGTGAGGCGCGACAACGCCGTTTTTTTTTCTTTTGCTTCAAGGAAACGCAATTGGCATCTGCTCTGCTCGTCATGGCACATTCGGCGTGCTGCGGCGAGTGCGTCTGTCTGCATGGGGGTGTGTGCGTGTTCACAGAAGGAGGACAGCGTGGCAGAGGTGAGCACCGGCGCCGGAGTCAACCACCTTGCAGGGTACTCAGCACTGTAGCTGAAGAACTGGCGGAGCGTTGCGTGTCACGTTCTCATGGAGGGACGAGAGGAGAGGAGAGGAAAGGAGAGCGCCGCCGCCGCCGCGGTGTACATGTTGTCAACGACAGTGTGCACAAGAAACCATCACCACCCACCACCACCCACAACAACAACAACAAGGCGTAGATGACCGAAAGGCGGAGCGGAGGTGGGAGAGGACATTACCGCCTTCATCTCTCTCTCTCTGTGTGCAAAGGTCCGTGTTTGTCTGTGTGTACGTGTGCATGAGAGTCCTCTAGCGACACCTCGCGGCACCGCGGACGCACAAACGCACAGACACACAGATATACACCTACGCACGCACACCAACGTGCACCAAAATCTGGTGCTGTGGTCAGACGATGTTCTGCAGGTCCGCCACAAAGTGGATGTGCTCCTTGATCATGGCCTCGAAGGGAATCTCCTTCAGTGCCTCCTCCTCGCGTGTGAAGGTGAAGCGCGTGCCGTCCGCGGACAGCGTCCACTCCCGTTCTGCACCGATCTCGCGCACCTTGGCCTCGGTGTCCACCATCAGAATACGCTGGGCTGCCGGGATGGAGAGCTGCGCGTAGGAGCTCGGGATGCAGTGTGCGACCTCGTCCCGCACCGTCTGCTCCAGCATCTCCACGATCGGAAGGTACTCGTTCGACGGCACCTTTTTGCGCGAGGTGAGAAGCTTGTTGTAGCTCCCCTCCATCAGGTACCGCTCCAGCCCGACGGCAAAGCGGATGTACAGGTTGGACCCGTGCGCAGAGAACGGGATCTTCTCCATCTCGGAGTGGAACTCGGCAATGCGGCTGCACACGAGAAGTCGGATGAGGTTGAGGCCCAGCACCATCAGATACTGCGGCGACTCGGGAAGCTCGTCGGTGCCGATGTCCGTGTAGTAGAGCTGAAGCTGGTTGAAGTACACTTCAAACGACACGAGGTCCTTCTGATGTGCCGCGGCGAGGACACCGAGCTCCAGGTAATCGCGGGCGAGGGAGAGCTCCTCGCCGCGAGTGCTGCTCGTGCCGCTCGGGCACAGAAAGGTGGGAAACATGATAATACGGCGCTTCACCTCCGCCAGAAGAGAGTTGCACTGCGTGTCGTTCTTCGCCGCGTACGCCGCCTTCAAACTCTTCACATCCTCCGCCACCTTCCGCACCGTGATGGACAAGTCACCGACAGCCGACATGATTCGTGCTGCGACAGAGAGAGAGAGAGAGAGGGACGGATAGATAGGGAGGGAGGGAGGGGCTGCCGCTGTGATGAGGATAGAGGCAAAGAGAGGGAGGGAGGCTATTCCTGGGTCGAGCACCGCAACCAGCACCACACGGCCGAGACACACAAGTGCGCGGAGACGTAAATGCAACGAGAGCAGCAACGATGCTGCACACCCACGATGGGGTGAAACAAGCGGCGGCAGACGACAGGGAAAGGGAAGAAGTGGAGTGGAAGTCGAGAGGGAGAGAGAGAGAGATCGATCGACACTTGTAGATGAGCGAGGCACCTTTCAGTGGAGGTGTCAGAGGGCGGACGGCCGGCGTGCGATGGGACGAGGAGGAGCAAAAGCAGCCCGAAACCTCTCAGCTGCACATTCCGCAAACAAGATGGACACACAGCTCTCGCGGTGCCCACCACTTACACACTCACCCACCCGCTTCTCTCCCTCTCTTTCTCGCTATCCTCTTGACAGAGCTACCGGGTCCACGTGTTGTTCAGGGAGACGGCCATGAGGACGATCGCAGAGCCACCGCGACACTGCCGAAGAGGGTGATCACCTGCGCACACAGTACGCCGTGGAGGTGGTGCTGCGCCTTCATCCTTTCTTTTGTTTGTTTGTTTTTTTATTTTCTCATCACTCTAGTTCCGCAGTCATCCTCAGCAGACAGAGAGGACGTTGTAGAACGAGAGGAGAACAACGAGCAAACACAAAAATGAGTCAGCAGTGATGCAGGAGCAGAAAACGCACATCTGTATGAGTGCGTGAGTTTCATGACGAACGGTGGGTGCCGCTTTCAATCGAAGAAGAGCGTGGGTCCGCAGGCGAGGAGGATGTCGGCCCCGAGTCCAGGTTGCTCACAGCACAGGTCCTCCGGCATCGTGTTGGGCACGCCGGCAGCAGGAGAGGTTGCAGCGGTAGACACGCATGAGGCCACACCACCGCGGACGCGACGCCTTCGCGGGCACTTCCCCGCGCGGCCGGTGCCGCCGTCGGCACGCTCGACAGATTCACGAAAGCGCACGCGCTTCTTGCCCTCCGCGGTTCGCGTCGGCGCAGGTGTGCCCCGACTCCGCCCACCCGGAACCTGCGAAGGGGTGCGCGACGCCACGTCGTTGCCAGTGGGGAGTTGGTTGGTGACGTTTGCAAAGAGCGGGGCAGCGGGTGCGCTGCGTCGGGGTGAGACGTGGCACCGCTCGCGGCGGCGCAGAAAGATCGGCGAGCCCTCCAGCAAGCCGCTGAGGTCGACGGCCGTGACGGTACAAGGAGACGAAGACGGCTCGAGTCCCGGCTGTCTCCGCAGCGTCACGGCCTGCTCTTCTGCTGCTTCACGCACACGTCCCTCTACCGCGCGCGGTGCTACGTTCTTGTCGGCGTGTCCCTGTCCAGTGTTGAGGCGTTGTGGGTGTTGGGAGTCAGAGGTGCCGGCGCGGGAGTCGTCGACAACAGCACCGCTACGCGCCACCGTTTCTGACAGACGCGGCGTCACGCTGCGGCGCGGGGGGAGCAGCGTCGAGATCCGCGAGGTCAGATAGGGAGCGACCAACAGTGAGGAGGAGTCGCCGTGTGCAAGAGATCCGCGTCGCGGTGTCGCTGTTTCACTGCGAACCAGGTCCAGCTCCGGCCCAGGCGTCAGTCGCTCGACGCACACCTCCGCCGCCGGCGCCATCGCAGCCGACGGCGTCCTCGTCACGAGAGATGTCTCAGCCACATCAGGGCAAGGCCGCTCCACGGAGAAGGTGGCCACCCGGGGACTCTGGCTCGAGAAGCGGACGTGTCGCACGTCGTCGACGGCGTTGCGCGACTGTCGCGTGCCCGGGTCGTCATCGCGGAGGAAGGCGGCGAGCCCAGCGAGGAAAGAGGAAGAGGAGGACGACGACTCGAGGTCGCCTACATCGCCCCCTCGGTGACTCGCCGTGATAGGGGACGCGATCAGCGAGTGGAGCTGCGAGCCGCGCGACGCATTTGGCGACGGCGCTGCCGCGTGCGGGAGGTGGACTGAGGCGACCGCCTTGAGCAGCCGCGACAGACGCATCGCGAACTCCGTCGGTGGGGGTGTTCGTCTCACCGGATCAGCGAAGGCGGCACCGCCGGTTCGAACAGTAGCGCTGCCGGACAGGGACGGCAGGCGGCGTCGCTCCAGCGTGAGGGGGACGATGACGCTTTCTGGAGACCTGACATGCACCAACGGTGGCGTTGGTGGCGCCGAGACGCGCGGGGACGACACCCGTGTCCGCACCGGTGAGCCGCGGATGCGGAGGCGGAGCGAAGACTCTGCCGACGCCTCTGCGTATCGCCGCCGCTGGTACAACCGATCCAGCTCCCGCTCTGCTTCGCGGATCGCCGCCTGCAAGTCCTCGTTGCCGGAGGACACCCGCCTGCCCGCCGCCCCCGACGCGCTCCACTGCATCAGCGCAGTCGACGGTGAGGGAGGCGCCGCATCCACGCAATGTCGTCCGCCTCCCCCCGGGGAGCGAGGTTGTTTCTTTTTGCTTCGGAGGGGTGAGCGGGGGAGGAAAGAGGACCAACGCGAGGACTGGGTTGCGTGTGTGTGTGTGTGTGTGTGGTTGGGTGAGGTGGGGGCCTTGTGTGACCGCCTGCGTGCATGTGGGTGCAGTCGCCGTGACACGGTGGAGAGTGAAGTACAGGAGAAGAGAGGGGGGTGGGGGGAGGAATCGGTGAAGGTGAGGCGGCAGCAGCAGCATGCCCATTTCGATCGAGGACGCGGAAGCGCCGGCATGCAACGACGACATGACGCGCCAGCGCAACACACACAGGTCAACACGAACCACGCACAAGAACAGTTCGCCGAGTACCACTTGAGGGATGGAGGGAAGAGGTAGAGAGAACAGGCGAGATGCTCAAGCGCGGCGCCTGCATTCGGACTCTAGTTTCCTCACACAAGCGGAGGCACCACACCACTCGCAAGCGCACGCTCCCCAGCGTCTCCCTTTGCTTCTCTCACGCGTCCATCCACGGTCCCGTCTCGCGTCCATCACGACGTGAGGTGGAGGCGTGCTACGTGTGTATTACATGCCGGTGGATGAGCGGCGTGTGATGAAGCGCAAAAGAAGAGTTTGTTGGAAGACAAGTCGAGAGGGTGTAGTATGATACAGACAAACTCGTCCACCGCCGTCACCACCACACACAACTATCGTCTCCACCCCAGAGAGCCGGGCAGCCACTCTATCGAGAAAGGTGTCGTCACGTGCGCGAACGCGAACAGACACCGGCACTCTCACATGGGGGCCACGCACCGTCGCCCATACTCAATACAGTGCTGTTCTGCAGACGTCCTGCGCAGGTGAGAGAGAGAGGAAGCGGGAGCTGGTTGAGGAGGTCCGCGGTGTGCAGATGTGGAAGCGTGGACGAAGAAGGAAGGAGAGAGAGAGGGAGGAAGGGCGCCAGGCACCAGCAAACGTGTGAGAGGCAGAGGGTCCCATCGAACCGGTGCGGCGGCGGCCAGCTGTACATGATGGACTCAGCAGCACTGCACCGCAGAAGAAGAAACACACACACACACACAACGAAAGAAGGAACAGAACCGAGAACATGCAAGCGCCTCTCCCCCCTCCCCCCTTCCCCTCTAATCAGACCGAACTCTGTTGGAGTGTCACGAGGAGGTCGACGCCGTGCGCGTTCGGCAGCGCGTCTACTGTCGCTTCTGCAGTCGCTGCAGCGCCGAGTCGCGTAGAAAGCTGTTGTACTTGGCCTTCTGCGTCGCCGAAAGACGGTGGCGCGAGTGGTTGTTTGGGGACGCGCTCGCGCTATCGAAAAGGGAGGAGTTTTGGGGGGCTTGTGTGTGGACAGACGAGGACGCGCCAGAGTGTCCGCCGTTCGCGTCGTCAGAGGAGCGTTGGTGCAGCTGCACGATGCTCTCCAGTGATATGGGGTGTCTAGCAGCAGGCCCCGGTGCGCCGCTGACCAACTTGGGTGCAGCAGCGGTCTCCTGCGATCTAGGGCTCCTCTGGCTGAGCGTCGTCTGCGAGGGCACAGGCGGCGCAGTGGCGGACCACTGATTGGCCGCAGCTTTGTGGTCTGACGGGCTGCCGTGCGCAAACCGCCAGGAGCGTCGAGCGTCTCCATCGTCGACGTTCGACGGCATCGGCGGCAACGAGAGCGCGAATGCGGCGGGCGTGTGCGCCACCGAGTCGCTGTTTGCGTCGGAGTGGGGGAGGACGGCTGTGGCGGCGGCGGTGGCGGCGGCGGCAGGAGCGGCGGGCATGGGGCTCAGCAAGTCAGCGGCGGCGGTCTGCTGCGGCGCATCCCTCTCCGGGGCTGCCCGCGCAGCGCCGGTGACGGGAGGGTGCGGAGACCTGGCGAACACGTTCAATGACGAGAAGCTCTCCTGATTGGACAGGTCCCGGCGCGGCAGCATCCGCAGCTGCGCCTCCAGCTGCTCTCGCTCCATCGTGTCTAGCGGGCTGCCGAAGCCAGCCGGCCCCGCCAAGATCGACGGCGTCGCGGCCGCCGACGCTGCACTGGTGCTGGTCAAGGTGTAGGTTCGACTGTAGCGCTCTATGTAGGCGACGACGACGGGGTCGCTTGACACGGCGGAGAGCGGGCACCACATCTCGGCCCCACTCTCGTGTTTCCCTGCCGGCGATGTCGCCGTGGCGGGACTGCCGGTGGTAGAGGTCCTCGGCCCTGTGAGCCGCACGAAGAGGTGCCGGCGTCCGTTGGCGTCGTAGCGCTCGCCCAGAACGGCAGCGATGCAGCCTGTCAGTCCTGCGTACGCGGCCTCGCCAGCCACGCTTCCGTCCGTCTGGGCGTGTGGCGAGGACGACGATGACGACCATACGGAGAACGTCTCGGCGCCGTCCACCTTGCGCGACGCCTCCTTGCGCCGTGCGGCACCGGCGGCGTGCATCGACCAACACAGGGGAAGCAGGCGTCTGTACACCTCCATGAACGCCTCCACCTGCTCCTTCTCGAGCAGTGTCCGCCCTGTCTGCTCGCGCGAGACGAGGAGGGCCACAGCCGTCTCTCTCGCCCGTGCCGCGTCGCGCTGCTGCGCCGCTGCCGCCGCCGCATCCACCGACGAGGATGGCGACACCGACATCAGAGACGCTCGCTGCGGCTGGCGTGTGGGTTGGCTCCCGGCCCCGTCGTGCGCAGAGATGCGCCGACCTGGAGGACGAGGGACCCGCACGGTCTGCGCACCAGCAGCCGCGGTGGCGGCGGCATGGTACGTGTCGGCTGGCCGGTACTGCGTGAGCTGCCGCAGCTCTTCTGGCGCACAGAGCAGCGGCGTGACGGCGTGGATGGCGGCGCTTGTGGGTGCGGCGGAGACGCCGCTGCTGCGGAACACCGCGGGCGCGTGACCGTCGCTCCTTCTCTGAAGCAGTGTGACAAGCTCCGAAAGCCACGCCCAGACATCACGCATCCCGCGCGCTGTGAGCAGCGTCTCCGCGGTGGTCGGGTTGCGTGCGCTCAGCGTGGCGCTCGCAGACGCCCCGTACTGAATCAGGAGCGGGGCCATCGCCCCCACATTCGGTCCGAAGGCGGCAGCGATGTGCAGCGCTGTGGCCCCGTAGACGTTGCGGGCGTCCACCTCCACGCCATGCCGGAGTAGCATGTCAGCGGCAGTCACGTTCCCCACAGCCGCCGCCCAGTGCAGCATCGTGTTGCGACTCGGGTCGCGCGAGTGCACATCGTCACAGACGTCGAGGTAGCGGCGAAGCGGGTCCTCCAGCGGGGACAAGAGCAGCTGGAAGACGTGACGGAACTCTGAGGACATGCCCAAGTTCATCGCAGCATGCGACGCAGAGCTGCCGAGACACCTCAGGCGTGGCAAGTAGGCGAGCGGATCAACAAAGGAAAAACAGAGCAATCTTGCAGAGCACCTCGTCCTTCCTCTCTCCCTCTCACTCCCTCCCTCCCTTCCTCCTTCACTCTCACGATGAAAGCAGAAGGAGGACAGACAGGAGGACAGACAGGAGGCGGCGCGGCGCGTCACCGTCGTAGAGCGAGGAGGTGCGGTGAGGGAGGCGAGAGAGGAGCACACAAGAACAACGACGCGTGCGAGTCTGCCACGTGAGAGAGGCAGTGAAGAAGAGGGGAGGCGAGAGGGGAAGGGGGTCTGAGTCGGCGGTGAACAGTTGTGGCGGTGGAGTTTTTTTTGTTTGTTTGTATGTGTGTGTGAAGACAGAGAAGGTGAGATGGAAGGAGAGACGGAGACAGCGAGGGTGCAAGAGAGAAGCACAGGGTGAACAGAAGAGGGCCAGCTGCGCTGCCGGGACTGTTCTAGACTCTGTGCAGGGCCGTGCGCAAGGCAACACAGACTCACGCATCTCCGCGCGCCTTGACACCAGAACACCAAAGTGTCCACGTCAACCGACCCCTCCTCGTGTGTGTTCCACTCGCGATTGCGATCCAGGAAGGACAGAAACGGGGGGACGAGGCAGCGCCGTCTCTTCCTCTACCCTTCCCTCGCTGTCTTCCCCCCACACACACTCTCTCTCTTGGTCTTTGTCTTTGCGGGGGCAGCAGTTGTACCACTCATCTGGTGAGGAGCATCGCCGCCGCCGAGAGCAGGATGGTGGCGGCGGGGAAGACGAAATGCATGAGGAGCGGCAGTCCACCGACGTAGGCGTACAGCGTCGCGTACACGACAGAGGCGAGCGACGGCCAGCACTGCCGCAGTACCGCCGACGTGGACGCGGCCGGACCCACCTTCACGGTCGCCGTCGGTCGCCTGCGACACTGCGCAGCGGCTCGCTTCTCTCCATCTGGCCCCGCTTTGTCTGTCTCCGTCTCGTCCTCCTCCTCGTCTGTCCCTCGCCGGCGCCGCAGCGCTTCCTCGGCGAGCGCCGCAGGGCTGTCCACCCACGAGTCATCGCCTGGTGCTGCAGCGGGGTCAAGCGATGTGACGTAGTCCGCCGCCTCGGTCTCTTCTGCACGTCTGGTCTCGGCTGCGGGAGCGTCGACGGCATCACGGCCGACGGCCTCAGGGTCGCGCCTCCGTGCCTTGGTGAAGAAAAGGCGGCGGACGAGCGCGTACTGACTGTGGAGGGACACTACAGTAACCCACGTGATGGCGAGGGCGGCGAAGCACACGCGGTGGTAGAGGTCGACCTCGTCCTGGGTCGCAGGACGCGCCGCATCGAGCGCGGCGTACTCGGGATACTGCTCGTAGTCCAGGACGCCGGCGACGGGGAGCTCCCAACCGCCGCACGAGTGAACCGGCGCCGCCGCTGCAGCAACGGTGGTGGTGGTGGTGGTGGCGGCGCAGAAGCCGAAGAAGCGGACCCAGTTCACCCACTCTGTCCACAAGCCATCTCTGAGGAAGACACGGCCGAGTGGCAGCAGGCGCCGGCGCACCAGCATGTGCGCCGAGAGCACCGTGTAGCAGCACATGCGATGCACCACGTCGTAGAGTGCCCATGACCACACCGCCACCATGGCCTGCCACAGCCAAGCCGCGTGGGCAAACCGGTCTGCGTCGACTGCGCAGACCCGCGAGTCGCTCTCGGCCGATGCCCGCACTCGTCGAATCGCTGCAGGACGCACCTGCAGAAAGAGCACCGCCACGTTGAGGGAGAGAAAGACCCACAACAGCGTCGCCGTTGCTGAAGGCGGCTCCCCAGCGTCCGGGATGCGCACACCCCAGCCCACACTGGAGGGCACCGCTGCCTCAGAGACCGAGGCGGCCATGCTCTCGACACACACACACAGAAAGAGAGTGCGCCACCTCGCGTCTTGCCTCGGCAAAGGGAACAAACAGGGGAGGGGAGGAGGGTTTGAGCGGTGGGCAGCAGCTGCAATTAGTTCCCTCGGAAAGATGCATGCAATTAGGTATGTAAATATATGTGTGTGTGTGTGGGTGTGTTGATATCCACACGGCGCGGTAAGCACCAGGTGAGGTGAGCGACGGTGGACAAGACGCCTCGCCACGCAGAGATGCGCCAAACAGAACAACAACAACAAAAAAAAAAGAGGAGGGGATGGAGACAGAGAGGGAGAGAGAAAGGTGGGAGAAGGTGGGAGACAGGGGTGGGGCCATACATGACTCAGAGAGCGTGCCGATGTCGATGGGAACACCTTCTACACAGGAGAGGCGGTAGGCGGAGTACGTGGCACTGGATGCATCGTTGACCCGAGGGAGGGAGAGGGAGGATAGATCAGAGACCAGAGAGTGCCATCGCGGGACTGGAGACGAGGCAGCACCTCTCTCTCTCCCTCTCCGCCAAGGGCCGCCCACTGGTCGCGCTAGTCGCACCGATTGTCTGCGAGTGCGTTGTAACTGTGCAGACTTCCGTTCCTCTCCTTCTCCCCCCTCCCCGCCAGTGTCCAACTCTTCGTCCTACGCACTTGGCCACACGGCGTCCACCTTGTGCATCTCGACGCGACAAGTACGCCTCTTTCCTGCTCCCACTTCTTTCCCGTCCTTCCACTCCGACGGGCACTGCGCTACCGAGGCGCATGGGATCTGCGCTCGCACCATGGCGATGGCGCTCTCCCGCAGTCCGTCCCGAGGAGATTCGATGGGTAGGACATGACACGGACGTCTGAGAGAGATCTGCAAAGACATGAACGTGACCAAACAAACAAACAAAAAAAAAAAGGGAGGCACTAGCATGTGCACTATGTACCAAGCGACACAGACTCGCTCTTTGCTCTCTTACACCATCAAAAACCACAGACCGCAGCACACACACGCACACACAGACACACACATCTCCACAGCGAGGGCAAGAGAGAGAGAGGGTAGCCGCACTGGCATCACTGCACCGATACAACGTCAAGGATGGCTTCGCCGTCCATCGTGCCCTGCACCCGCGGCAACAGGCGGGAGAGGAGGAGACGGAGAGGCCGCAGCGCCGAGCTCGTGCGACAACGTCATCGCTACTGGCGCCAATCTGGGTACACTAAAGGAAGATGCACACACACACACACACACACACACACATACACGCATACACAAGCATGGGAAGACGGAGTGAGGGGACGAGGAAGAAGACTGTGGTGGTGTCAGTGAAATCCTGCACAGCAGCATTACACTGCCACAAATTACAAATGAGAGACACGAGAGCCAACAGACGACCACCACAGTACCACAAGAAAACAGAGCACACTTACACAGACACACACGCACACGAACGCACAGAACATCCCCAGCCGTGCTTCTGAGAAGATGCCTCGCACAAGTGAATAGGCAAGGAAAAGCGACCCGCATGCAAAGAAACACACACACACACACGCGAAAAATGAAGTGCATGGGTTGCTCTCATCCAGTTGAACAGATGCTTGAGGCGGAGGTGGCGGGGCGAGGGAAAGGAGGGAGAGGAGGGAGGGAGGTCAGTTCTTGCGGAAGACAGGTTCGTGGTTCAGTGGCTGTGCGCTGCTGGTACGGATGGTGTTCGTCTTGTCGGAGCCGTTGCTGCCCTTGCGCGCCAGCACCTTCGCCTGCGCTGCCTGCTCCTTCTTCAGCTGCTCCAGCTGCGCTTTGGTCATCCCCACCTTCGCACCTGCAGTAGTGGTGCTGTCGCTGCTGCTGCCACTGCCCTTCCTGGCGGTCGTCTCCGTCTCCTGTGGCAACACGGGGGTGATCTGGTGGTGGTGGTGGTGGGAGCGGGGCGACTTCTTGGTGTTGTTCTTGGCGAGGAAGTTGCCGAAGAGCACCAGGAGCGAGATCATGTACCAGAACAAGATCTGCAGCAGAGTGGCGCTGTACTTGAGCTCTGCCCGCGGCACCCAGAGGAGGTCGTACGCCGACTGCATGCAGTTGAAGGCGAACTGCGTCATCTGGCTCTTGGTGATGACAAACTTGAACTTGTTCAGCACGTTGCGCACGACGCCGGTCGGGAACAGGAGCGTGAGGAAGTAGTAGCCGTACATGACGACGTGAATGCCGGAGTTCACCATGGCGCTGTAGTACGAATCACCGCCGGGGGCGGCGAGCGACGCCAGCCACCAGAGCACAAAGATGGTCGTGTGGTGGTACATGTGCAGGAAGCTGACTTGGTGGTAGTTCTGCTTGAGCAGCATGATCACGGTGTCCATCCACTCCACCACCTTGGACACGTAGAAGAGCCAAATCAGCTTCCCGATGCGCCACTCAGCGGGAGACGTGCCAACCGCGTTGTTCCACAGCGAGTAGCCCGCGGCGCGGGCGCTGATCATGAGGCCGAGGCTCATGTAGAGCGAGAGGAGGTGCAGGCCGAGGTTGTGCACCAGACCGAGACTCCGGCACGTGAACTTGCCGAGGACACGGCCAAAGACACGGAACGCGAGGATCAGGCCCAAGTAGCCCAGGATGGAGGCGATGCCGTGCCACGGGTTCAGATAGGGAAGGCGGGCGGCGAAGGGGTGCGCCTGCTCGCGCATCCACTGCTCCACGGCGGCGTGCGCCGCGGGGAAGTTCACCCGGACCCGGTCCTCGAATGCGTCGCCGGCGGAGCCGAAGCACTCGTACGCCAGAGCGGCGGACTTGTCTATCACCCAGTCGGGGAGCTCGATCGCCGCCGCGATGCGCTCCGCCAGTTCCACAGAGATCATGGTGTGCCGCGAAAGAGAACGGAGAGAGGGTAGGTTCTATGTTGGTCGGGGTAGGCGCAGGTGTCAACACACACACGCGTCTTCCACAGGTCCCTTGTCGAAAACAAAAAGAAAAGAAAAAAAAAGCCGCACACCCTTCCTCGACTCACTGTGAGCAACCTTGTGATGGCAGGGGGGAGGGAGAGAGGGAGGGAGGGAAGGGACGAGAGGCGGCTCCTACAACTATTCGATACTTTGTACGCTTGTCTCACCACCGGAGCTGGAGAGAAGCAAGAGGGACAGGGAGAGAGAGAAGGACGGAAACGGAGACAAACAAACAAAAAAAAAAACGAGGACCAACACACGCGAACACAAAGAAGAGAAACAAAAATCAACAACTGAAAACGACCTAGAGTACAGAGAGAACACAGTTAGTTTTAAAAGCGCGTGGGTGAGTGGGGAGACGGAAACACACGCAAACAACACCAACAAAAAAAAAAAAAAAACAGGCACAAGGAACAAAGAGAGGAAGAGGTGCGTCAGAAACCCTGTGACAGTGGATGGGAGAAGTGGTAGTGGGGAGGAGGACGCAGAGGAACACTCTAAACTAGAACTGCGGCTCACCACGGAGTTAGGTGAGAAACAAAGAAACGCAGACAGACGGAGAGACAGAAGCGTAGCCCAAGAGGAGCCTAAGAGCGAAGCAGCGAGGAGCGAAAACAGAAGGAGGGGGAGAGGAGGGGGGTGAGAGGTCGATGTGCGTGCTCGCGATACCACCTGTGACGTCTGCGTTGCGGAGGCGGTGCTCGATGCTGTGCCGTGTGTGAGGGAGAGGGAGCGAGGAAAAGGCAGCCAGGGAGTCTAAGAGGAGCTCAAAGTGGGAGGGGGGCACAGCAGCAGACCGCAGACCCGGAATTCCTACGGAGGCTGTTGATGGGGAAGCGGTAGCGGAAGTCTTTGAGCTCAGCAGAGACAACTTGCTTCTGACCTAGTCGGTTGGGGGGAAAAAGGGGGTGAGGGCCCTGAGGAGACAGAGGAAAAGGCTAAGGTAGGCCAAGATTCAACGTGTGTGCGTGTGTGTATGTGTGTGTATGCGTGGGGAGGTGTTGTGCGAGAGAGAGAGAGAGGAGGGACAGGTGTGTGGTGGCTCCTTGATGGAAGGGACGGTGAGCAACCACAGGAGAGACAGAAGAGCAGAAAAAAAAAAAAAAGAAGGAAAAAGGGGTGATGTGGAAGAGCAGTTCATTGTGAGAAGGTAAAAACACAGACAAATGCGTTGGGGACGGCAGCCTCCCCACAGCCCCGCAGCTCCAGCGCAGCTGTGCCCGCCTCGAGCAGGTGCCGTTCTTTTCGTGCGTGCGTGTGTGAGTACACTGCGTTTAATCCGATCACGACAAGAGAACACTCTCTCATCCCCGGCCAACTCTCCCTTCCCAGCAACCTCACGTGTTCACACACATGCACACACAGTCGCGTACACGGACAGGCTAAACACACACACACACAAAAACAAAAAAACAAAAAGGGACGTCTGTGACCGGACACCTCGAGAACGCGGGTACACCGCGGCAGCTGTGTGTGGGCGGAGGTGTGCTTGTGTGGTGGCGTTGGTCACCACCGTCGCTGCCCGCTACACCTCCAAACCACTGCTCTCTTCGTTCACCTCTTCCACCACCACAGTGAAGAGCGGCGCGAGGGCTGTTGTGAAGAAGTCTGCCAGCTTCGCCGTGTCGCAGCGAGTCGTCGCCGCGTCGCCGTTTGTGATGAGCAGTGGTGGGAAGGACGGCAGCTGCTTCTTCAGCCACACCAGTTCCTTGGGGGACAACGAGTTCACGGAGAAGGTGCCCACGCTCTGCCAGACATGGTCGCGCAGCGTTCGTGATGCTTCGGGCGAGGGGCAGCCGCTGTCGCTGGAGGCACTGGCCGTCACGTCCTCGGCGCTGCTCGCGCCGGAAGCAGCAGGCGCGGCACCACCTGCGCGGGTGCAGTGCTCCACATTGAGCTCATTGATCGTCTCGTTTCCGCCGTGGTCGGCGAAGCTCACGCGCGCGAGCACAAAGGTCTCCAACTTCTTGGTGTCCGCCGCGTTGCTGGGGTCCAACAGGGGGCACAGGAGGCGGAAGGCGTCCAGAAACGGCTCGGACGAGTGGCACTCCGGTGGCTGCGCCAGCTGCACCATGCACTGCGCCGTCGCCAGCTGGGAGGCGAGGTCGGTTCTGATCCACTCGCACACGAGAGCGTGTATGGCTGCGGTGTCGGCCTCCGTGTGAGGGGCAAGGTGGACGAAGAAGGACACGTACCCGAATTTGGTCTCCAGCGGCTCCTTGTACACGTGGAGCTGATGCGGCACGACGCGGCAGCCGACGCTCGCCAGCCGTTGCACCACCCCCGACGCCTTCTGTGGCACCACGTGAGTGGCGAGCTCGCTGACGGGAAGTTGAAACGGCACGCCGTGCAGGACACAATGGTAGTAGTGCAGGCTCATGGACCTGTCCAGCTCCAGGGAGTGGTGGTGGTGGTGGTGGTGCGCGGCGGAGGACATGATGTGAAGAAGACGTCTGTCCCTCCTGTTCAACAGAGTAGGCGTGCGCTAAGGTGTGTGTGTGTGTGTACGTTTAGGTGCCATGGTTACCAAAAAGAGGTGAGGGGGACAGAGGGCGTAGTTTATGAGTGGTGCAACAGCTCAGCGCTGAGACGTACACACACATATGCACGGAGAGGGACAGTGACACGGTTTTTTTTTTCTTTTTTTTCTGGAAGTGCTGGGCAGCCGAGAGAGGGAGTCTTCCACACTTCCCTCCACCCCCAAAGAAAAACCGGCGCCGGACATGAATGAAAGGCACCTGTACCGGCGTTGCCATGGGCACTGTGGTGAGAATATCCAGCCATGGGGAACGTGCAGCCACCGCAGGTACCTCCGCTACGCCGCAATCAGCCACGACATCCTCGCGAGCCTCACCGATTCGACCGGGACCGCGTCTGCGACCACGCGTTCACCACACTGAGCGTCCCGGCGATGGAGCGTACGTCGCCGCCGCCACCGCGGAGCTCGTCATACAGGCGGAGGAGGAACGCGGGTGCGGCGTCGACCCTGCCGCTGCGCTGGGCGGCGGTGACCGAGAGGGGTGGGTGGCGGCGTGCCTCGAGAAGCAGGACCTCGTACACCCGGCCCGTGCCTCGCACGTCGCCGGCCACCATTTCATCATAGAGCGCCCACATCACCTCCCACTGGTGGACATAGCGGGCGCGGTGGATCAGCAGCTCGTACGTCTTTCCGTTCGGCACGGTCGTCCAGCTGGGGCGCAGGATGGCGGCGCGCGCGCCGGGCTCGGCATCGGCGCCGGCGTGTGTTTCAGAGATCGTCTCGGGCCACGCTGTGCTCCCCACCACGGCATTGCCGCGAAACTGCACCAGAAGGGCGTCGAACTCTGGCCACTGGGTCTTGGCCCGCAGGAGGTACAGCATCTCGTTGAACACGTCAGCGGTGCGGTGCAGGATGGGGCAGGCCCTGAACCACGTCATCCCCGCCTCCACACGCGCCGTCTTGTACGCCTCATACGGCGCCTTCGTGAGGGACGCGTCTGGCGGCGGCGCGGCAGTGCCATCCTCCGCGACGACCGCGCCGCTGTCGCCGCCACCGCCGCTCCTCGCGGCCGCGGGCCCGCCGCCGGTCTGGTGCGCCGCCACCTCCTCAGCGGTGTGACCTGCCAGCACGTACTGGGGGTTGTGCAGCGCTGCGATGAGACTCGCGTAGGTGACGGCCTCCTTCTCGATGCTGAGCTTGTCCATCATGCGCAGGATGCGCTCCGTCGCATCGGAGCCGCGTGCACGGCGCAGAAGCCCGTTGAAGTCGCCCACCTCAACGACAGCCTCCTCAAGGCCGGAAGCCGAGGACGCCTCCATCGCGTCGCCACCGACACCGACACCGCCCTCCGCCGCCTCACTCCGCTCCGCCTCGGTGATGTCCTCGGCGCGCTCCAGCGCCTCGGTGATTCGGATCCCCTCGGCGGTGCGCCGATTCGCGCCAGCCAGCGTCAGGTGGCGACTGGCGGCGGCCTGCTCGAGACTCTTGAGGAGGTTCCGCCGAATCTCCTTGTGCCGCGAGAGCACATCCGGGAGAGAGCTCGGCGGGGGCACGACGGTGGACATCATGTGCTCCGTCGACCGCGATGTGCGGCGCAGCAGCACCATGAGCGCGTTCACGGTTCGCTGCTCGAGCTGGTACTCCACGAATCCTATTTGCTGCATCACGGACCACACCCGCTCCACCTCCTGCACGTGCCCCGTCTCCAAGAGGCACTTCCACAGCAGGTAGTAGTGCTGCCCACTCCAGCGCATGACGCCGCGCGTGTTGTTGGCGTGCGCGGCGCGGGCGGCGCGCGCTGCTGGCCCCTGCGACTCCATCGGTGGTGCGGCAGCCATCATCTTCCGCAGCGCAGAGAAGCACTCCGCCTCGCGCGTGGACTCGGACGGAGTGGCGCCGGCGCTCCCCAGCCTCGCCGCTGCCCCATCCGCGGACGGCGAAGGCGCGCTGGGGAGCAGCACTTGCCGACATGCCATGTCCACTGCGTTGGTGAAGAGCGAGAACGCCTTCGTCCACTTTCCACCCGCCACACAGTCCTTCAGGGTTTCTATCAGAGACACGCGACCTGTCGGCTCCGCACCAGATGAGGACTGCTGTGGCGGTGCCCCCTGCCGCTGCTGCGGGCGCCGACTCTGCGCGCCAGTCTGCATCGTCGCCGGCGGAGGGTGACTTTGATGCTGCCTGGCGGAGGTGCCCTGTTGGGATCGCGGTCTGGGAGGAGACGACGCGGGCCCAGGCACCGATTGCCGCGCAGCCGGGCTCGCACTGGCCTGCCTCTCCAGCTTCTCCTCGAGCTCTTGCTCCCGCTGCTGAGACAGCTGCCCGGCGCCGCGCTCCCGTGCCATGGCGGCTTGCGTGGCCCTCGCTACCGCCTCGAAATCCATCGTGGAGAAGTTCAGGCCGAGGTCGAGCGAGACGGACGGCTGAGGAATACCGAGTCCGCTGCTCGCGGCCGGCGGCGACTGCCCTTGCTGTTGTTGTGGATGCGGATGGGCTGGGGAGGTAGTCTGCTGCAGCTCCGGGGTCGGCGATGGCGACCCGCTGCTGCACCAGCGGTACACATTGGCGCAGGCGGTGGAGCCGGCGGGAAGGCCCTGCAGGCACCTGTTGAACGACTTGAAGACGGGCATGACTGAGCACGTCCCGAGGCAAGCGAGCGATACTAGTAGAGATCGAAAAAAAAAAGTTAAATAATAAACCGGAGGGAGGAGGGAGGAGGGGGGGAGGGGGGACGGAGCGGCCACAGAGTAGTGTGGCGTCGACTGCGACTTGTGACGCTACACGCGACACAGACACACACACGCCTTTAGAGTCACAGAAACGCGTGCAAAGGAGCCCTGCGTCTGCACAAGAGGAGAGGGGAGACGATGACAGTGCGACGTAGCCTAGGAGCGCGTGTGCGTAGTCAGGTCGGCTGTGAGTGACGTCGCCGCGAGGACGTGGAGGAAGAAGAGCGAGGCACAAGAGCAGTGAGCAACGGAGACAAGGACAGCGAGGCACAACCGAATGGGAAGGAACGTGTGTATGTGTGTGGAGGAGTGGCCGCTGCCATGGGGTCGTCAGCGTTGTGGCCGATCAGGCCAGCGAGGCTGTGTAGTCCCCGGTACTTCTTTTTTTTTTTTCTTTTGGTTTGTTCTACTTCTTTGTCTGTTCGTCGTTGTGGCCCAATTTCTCTCCTGTTCGTGTCACCGCCTTCCCCCATTCCTCCTCCTCGTCCGTGCAGCTGCACGATGGAGCGAGGGGTGAAGTTTGGCAAAGAGAGACGCGGAGGCTGTTGTGGCGTCCGTTGCGGTTGTGCGACTGATGGAGGTGAACCAGAAAAAGGAGAGATGGGAGAGAAAGGCAGAGAAGGGGGGGGGGACGGCGGAGAGTCCTACTCTAAAGCACGGCAGCAATGGCACCGGAGGATGGGAAGGGGCCCCACACACACACACACACACACACACGTCTCTCTCTGTTCCCCACTGTCGCACAACAACGACCAGGAGAGGGAGGAAGAAGTCTAATCTAAAGCGTCGAGACAAAAAAAAAAAAACAACACCCCAACAAGATGAGAGGAGCGAGGCACGGCGGCGACGACGGGAGCCTGCGGAGTGACAGTGGCAGAGAGGCAGCGCTCCACCTACGCACACACACACACACACACACATGCACGTAAAGAGAGAGGGACAGACACGACATCGACGTGCTCCACCTCCCGCACCCCTTGCTGCCCTCCACACGGAGACAGGTCCTTGTGTGTCAGAGGCGGCGGTGTCACCTAGGTCTTTCTGCGCTTTGCCCACCGTCGCGACGACTTGGCAGTCACAATTCGCCTCGCCGTCTTTCTCTTTTTGTGGCGCTCAGACGCCGTCGCCGCCGTGGCCACCACGGCAGGTGACTTCGTCTTGGCAGAAGCGCGGCGCTTCTGCCCTCGCCTCGCCGCGGCGGACGACGGCGTTTGTTGAAACAGTGCCTTCTCGAGTTCGGCGGACAAGCGTGTGGAGACGGCGAGTTGACGTCCGCGGGTGACGGGCGTCGGTGCCGAAGCGGGAGAGGACGTGGTCGCACTGCTGCTGCTGCTGCTGCTGTGGGCAGAGGTGGCAGACTGACTGTCCTGACCCGTGCGCTGTCGAGGAGACCCGGTGCTGGGGACCATCGTCGCGCCTGTGGACCGCGCACCAGAGCCGCCCTGCGAGGCCGGCTGCAATCCAACCCTCGCCAGGTCCTGCGCCACCGCCCGCTGCGTGCGCCGGCTGGCCACCTTGCGCGACTTCTTGGCGCTGGAGGTGGCGATGCCCTCAAGGTACTCTATGTAGTCATCGTGGCTGCGGTTGACACGCTGTGGTCGCTGCGCGACGCGCTGGGAGATGGAGGACGCACAGCCAAGCGTCGAGTCCATATCTGAGGCGCTGCTGAGGCGGCCCAACGGGGAGCCGGTGAATGACAGAGTGTCCCCACTTGCGCCTGTCGTCCGGGCAACACTCCTCTCCTCGTCCTCCTCTTCCTCCTCTTCCGTGGCCACCGTGTCCATGCACAATACCTCGGCGGCCGCGTCGGCCGGCAGCATCTGCAGCAGCTCCTCCAGCGGGCTCTTCCGGACACGCTTGGAGCTACGTGGCGTCACTGACACGCGGGAGTCTGGTGTCGCGGTGACGCGCGACGACTTGCGACCGGAGGACACGCCATCGTCCATCGTGAGGGCAATGCTGGCCGGTGTCGCGACCGCCGTCTGCGGGCTCGCCTCACCAGGCGTCTGCACGCTGCGACTTCGCTTGCGCGAGGCGGCTGGAGAGGAGACGCCGTCCACCGTCGCCACAGGGTCACCTCGAGGCGGTGTGCCGGTGGTGATGTGCGTCGTGCACACAACAGTGCCGTGGTGCGGCGACACAGTGATGGTGTGCGGTCGCAGTGGCTCCACGAGGTCCATCCAGTCATTCTGCGGGTCGAAGAGGTCCACCTGCTCCTCCGCCTCGGCCCTCAGCGACGCCACCGCGTGCTCGTGCTGATTGTGGTGGTGTTGGTGATGGTGTGCGGCAAGCGGCGCGCCGTCCAACTCGCCTGCGTGCACTGGGCCGCACGACGGCTGCGCCGGGCTGCGCGAGTGGGGTTGACTGTGCGACGACTTCCCGAGCTTTGCGAGCGCCACCTGCGAGCGCAATGAAACGGGTCGCGGCAGCGGCGACTCCCGACGCGCACCGCCGGCGGCGACACTCCCTCGATGACCGTCGCCAGCGGGCAGTGGACCACCAGACACGGGAGGACGTCGCGGTGGTGGAGTAGGAGTGCGGGGCACCTGCACAGGGCTGATCGTCGGTGCCGCTGCAGTGGGCATTGGCTGGTGTGGGTGCTGAATCAGTGGCTGCGATGGTGTTGTCGGGTGCACCAGGATGAGGCTGCTGCGACGAGCCGCCGCGTCTGCCTCAGCAGCAGCTGCCACTGCACGAGACTCCACCTCCTCGATGCGGGCCACCACTCCGGCAGTGTCCTCCGCGGCTGCCTCCACAACTGCACCCGAGGACGACGACGTCCACGTCGCCTCCGCCGGTTGTGGCGATCGTTGCTCGCTCGCCCGCAGCGGCGGCGGCGTCCGTGTCCGGCCACGCCCCTCCGCGATGGCGGCCACCTCCCTCTGTAGGTCGTAGAAGTGCTGCGGTACCGCCGCCGCAGCCCGCGCCGCCGTGGCGGCCACCTCCTCTGCCCCAGCCATGGCTGGCGTCGGTGGAGCGCTCACGCAGTCGAAGAACATCGCCGACGCCACGGCGAACTCGGACGGCACTGGTGAGACGATGGAGGGCAGCGGCGCTCCATCGGCTGACGGACCAGCGATGGAGCTGAGCCCCTCCACCTCGCACCCCGTCGACGTCGCCGTGTCGGCAACGACGCTGCGACGTCCTGGCGTGGTGCTGGAGTGCTCCGGTGACGGGTCCGACACACGCGGGGCGCGCGACGAGCGTGACGCGTACCGACGATCGCGCTCCAGTGTTCGCAGTGTGGTGTCGACGTCCTCGGCGGTCACGATCGGTGAGGCCGACGAGTTCCACGCCGTCGCACTTCTGTCAGCACTCGTGGTGGCGGTGTTGGCGGTGGTCGTCGTGGTCGTCGTCCGTGGTGTTTCCGGCCACGGCCGGCTCGGTGCCACGGCGTCGGAGCGCGGGTGGTGGTCATGCTCGTCTCGAATCAGCTTCTCCACGCTTTCCTTTACGTTCTGTGGTGTCAGCTCAGGCGACCGGTGCGCGCTGCCGGTCGCCTCCTCCGGCGACGACGTGGCGTCCGGGTCGCTGGCGGCGACGACGGCCCCAGAGCGCATCCGCTTCTCTGCTGAGGCTTGCAGACTCGCCGAGACGTGCTCCGGTGTGAGGGCCGGCGACGGCGTCCGCAGCGCCGCACGGCGACAGTCTGGTGCGCCACTCGCCTCCTTGGCGCTGTCGGCGGCGCGGTCCGCCCGTCTCTCGCGTGGACTGCCCTTCTCCACCGACACATCGAGGCTGTGGAGGAGATGGTGGGTGGACGGCTGAGGGGACGCGCTCGTGGACTCGGCGAGGGCCGCACAGCTTCCGCCGCTGAGTGTGACGGACACGTGGCGGTGCGACGGCGTCGGGTGCCCACCGCGGCGCTTCTCCACAGAGGCGAGAATACTCTGACCGTACCGCCGCTCCGACGGGGCCGGGGATGGCGTGGGGGTGCATGCCTTGGTGTCACCGACGCTGTCCCCCTTGTCCGGCAGCGTATCCCTGCCGACCGCGTCCGCCGTGCGCGCCGGCTCTGGCCGCGTCGCGTCGGGAGAGCTTTCGCGCGACGCGCCGTCGTCCTCCTCGTTCGAGAACCGCGCGGACGCGCCGTCGGCCTCCTCCACCGCCTCGTCCGCCTCTTCCAACGCCGTCGCCTCGCCGGTGCCGGTGCGCGCGCGCCCCTCGCGCCGACGACGCTGCACCTCGCCGGCGCCTGTCAATATGCTCTGGATGATGTTCTCCGTCGTCGGCCACGGGGAGGCGGAGATGGGGTATGGGACAGTGACCCGGGCCTCCCCGCCGGCAGGCTGTGAGGACAGCGATGCCGGCATGGGTCCCTCGCTGCGCACGCGTGGGTGCCGCACTCCAGGATCAGGCACCTGTCCGCCGTCTGTCAAACTCACCGGCGTCGGCGGCGGCGACGCTGTCTGCGAAGGCGCGGCGGTAGCGCGGTGGTGGTGGTGGTGGTGGTGGCGCTCTGGCGACGGCGTCGTCCGCCCACAGCCGCGCGGCCGCACCTCCGCGGAGACCCGGACGCTGTGAATTAGATTCTCCGTCGTCGGCACCGGGCTCGCCATGACCGGCCGCGATGGCGAGAGGCTGCCCCGCTGCGGCTGTGCAGCAGAGACTGCTCGCGAACGGGTGTCTGGCAGCGCCGGTGTCTCGGAGACCACGTCTCGGCCCGCCGGCGCACTCTCGCGGCGCCCGCTGTTGCGTGACTTTGGCGGATCGGACAGCGCCGGCGCTGCGGACGGCGTGGTGCGTCGCGCTGATCTCGCCTCCATTGCTGTGCCGGGGACATTCGCGTCGCACTCCGACTCGGTGGAGGGGTCGCTGCGGGGCGTGGGTGTGGCGAGACCGGGGGACGTGCGCACGACGGGGCGCGGGGTGCGGAACTCGCCGACGGCGGGCCGCCCCGGCGTACTCATCTCCTCCACCCGCTCCGGCACCTCATCTGCGCGTGACGCGGCGGAGGATGCGACGACCGGCGAGACCGGTGTGAAGCGAGGAACGGCGAACGTGTTGGAGAAGGCGGCGATCCCGGTCACGTCGTCGGGCTCCTCTGCGGCGCTCTCGCGCACCGTCGCACCGTCGGTGAGCAGCTCCACCGCACGTCGCGTCGGCGTGGAACCCGCTGAGGACGACCGTGAGCTGGTCGCCGGAGCGGCCGACACCGCCGTCACCGCGCCGGGAGTTCTGTTCTGCTCTCGCACATCGGTGCCGTGTTCCGCGTTCTCGCTCGGCGTCCGCGCCAGCTCCAGACGCGTCCGCTGCGGCACCGGCGAGCGAGGCGACACGGCACGTGGTGAGGAGCGGTCTCTGCGGAGCTTCGATGACGACATGTCCAGCTGGTCCGCCGTGTTCACCTCGCGGGGGCTCGGCGACGATGGCGCGAGGTGGCCTGCCGTGGTGGCACGCGCGCGTGCGAGCATCGCCGGCGCCGGCGACGGGCGAAACGCCATGGAGAAGCGCATCGGCGCTCGCTCCACCGTCCGCTCCTCCTCAGGGCGGCTCCAATTCAGCTCGCGGTGTACACTGCTGCTCGACGACTGCCCCGCCTCCGGTGCAAAGCGCTCGCCGGTGGCGGAGGAGGAGGACGGCGGGGCTGGCGAGCGACCCGGGCGACCGCCGGTGCGCGGAGGCGTGCTCGTGCCAAAGCGCATCGCCGGCGGCTTCAAGCTCTCTCGCTCCAGCATCTCTCGACGCCGTCGCAGCGCCTCTTGTTGGTGCAGCAACTGCGACGTCGTCTGCTGCAGAAAGCGCGGCTTCTTATCATCGGACATGATCACCCTTTCAGCGAGCCCCGTGCGACACTCAACTCGTATGTTACTGTTTGTGTGTGTGTGTGTGTGTGTGAATGTATGTGCGTAGATGTGAGGACGGAGAATGAGACAAGACCACCGTGGTTGCGCGACGGTGTAGAAGAGAGATCTATGAGCGTCCCACCCCCCTCCTCCTCCTCCTCCACGTTGCGAATCGATACAGGCCTGCCGGAGAGGACAGATGCGGCGGCGAGATACGACCCAATAGAACCGTAGAAAGAAGGTCCGAGGTGGAACGCAAAAATATGTGAAAAAAAAAAAGAAAGAGACCGACAGCTCCTGGGAAAAGCACCAATGTGTGAGGTGGGCTGTCACGGGTACGGTGTGGCGGAGGTGGGAGCAGGAGAGAGAACAAGGTGCGGGTGCGCAGAGAGAAGAGGAAGGGCGGAGAAGCGTGACGGCAGCGTGTCGCGTAGGGGTGGCGTCGATGGACTCGTGTGGTGAGCCGGACAGGCTGAGACCCAGCGAGTCAGGTGACTTTGTACCTCTCCCTAGACACACACACACACACACACATACACGCACGAGCATACGAGTCCTCGGGATCTACTTTCTTTTATTGTTTGTTTGTTTTCGCGTTCCTTCGCAGCGCGCATTCTTGTGCAAATGCGTGACAGAGAATAGGGAGTTCGGAGAGGGGAAGATAGACTAACTCGTCACCACCAGTCGCCGTGCATCGTCGCCTCTCCCATGTGTAGAAGATACAGCGCCTCGGCAGGCGGCGGCTCTGTCCACTCGCACGCGGGCACCACAGTACAATCACATTTCGATTGCGAGGGGGGGGGGCGCAGAGTGTCTCCGTGTGTGTGTGTGTGTGTATTGAGGGCAGGGCAGGGGGGAGTGGAGGTGGAACCCGGACGTGAGCGGACGAGAGAAACGAGGAGAAAAAGAGAAGCACGTGGACGATCTCCACAATGCCGCTACCGCTCGCCCGGGTGAAGGAGTACATACACACACACACACACACACACAGAGACGCAGAGAGAGAGAGAGAGAGACGTCAACAGTGCAGACTGGAGCAGACGCGCGCAGCTGGCAGACTTGTGGGACTTGTCGTCCATCAGGAGATGCGCTTGGCCACTTTGAGGAACTGCTCGTAGAAGACGAACGTGAGGACGGAGCGAGGGACTGCCTGGCACAGCGATGGGATCGTGCCGCGGTAGAAGGCAGCGACGCCGCCACGCCGCCACACGGTCTTCACCGATTGCACAAAGGACTCGTAGTGAACCTCGCCGGCGCGTGCGCGGTGGTCCTGCAGGCGCGTCTTCACAACCAGCACGGGGTGGCCAATGAGCGCGATCACCACCTTGGTCGTCGTGGAGCACACGCACACCTCCGGCACGGAGAGCTCGCTGGTGCCCCTCGCCCGCATGATTGTCGCCTTGATCATGTCGTAGAGGGGGAGATTGAAGGCGTTCGGCACGGCAAGCACAATCTGCGCCGACACGCCGCGCCACAGCGATCGTACGCCGGTGCTCTGCACCGTGTGCACGAGCCCGCCGCGGAAGGTGCGAAAGTTGCGTGGCGCCGTCGACGTCCGCGCCGACGCCTCCTCGAGCTGGATCCGGGTCTTGAGAAGCCAGATCGGGTTGCACACCACTGCCGAGGTGCAGCTGGCCACAATGGAGAAGCCGAACCGCTGCACGAGGCTCTGCAGCGCCGCCGCCCACGAAGCCTCCGATGCAGTTGGCGCTCCTGTGGACGTCGACGCGCCCCCCGCAGCGCTGTGCCGCTGTGCCTGCCACGCCTCGTACCAGGCGCACTGCACTCGGTAGCAGTACATGTAGACCCCCCACGCGCAGACGGCGCCCAAGACGGAGACGTGGCAGCCACGAAAAAACGCGCGCAGGCCGCCCTCCTCGCGGTAGATGAGCCGAAACGCATTGCCGACGCTGCGATACGTCTGACCGTTGTGCTCACGTGTGCGCGTGCCGTCCTGCGACATGTAGCGCATCCGGACTACGTCGACAGGGTAGAGCAGCACTGTACTCGTGGCGCTGCCCAGCTGCGACGCTACAGTGTGCTGAAGCGACGTCGCGGCTGGCGCGGGAGAGTTCTTCTTGGAATCCGCCATGGATCTCTCGTTCGGATGGAACTGTGTCTGTGTGTGTGTTTGTGTGTGTGTGTGTGTTGGTATGCCGACCAACCGTGCCGAGCAGATGAGAGGAGAGGGAGACACAAGCACCGCAGTTGCGGGTGCGCGTAGCGGCAACGAAGCTGCCCTCACCGCTGGCGTAGAGGGGAGCTGCAGCTCCAATACACCGAGCCTCTTTCTCCCTTTTCCTTGAACGAGTGCGCTCGCGGACGCAACGGGAGCTCGAGGTGGGGGGTGAAGCAGCGACAACAACAACAACAACAAAAGAAATGTGTGGGCAACAAAAAAAAAAGAAAAAAAAGAAGAGGGTCTTTGAGAGGCGTAGGGGTGATGAGTGCATCTGTTGGCGCTGTGGCAGTGGAGGTCGCTACGTCGCGTTCGTTCGACCTGATGAGGAGCTGCTTGAGGCGACGCGCACAGGGCACTCGTTGAGGATTAAAAGTGCTGACAGCATCTGCAGCGCTCGTGCCTCCAAAGCACTCGCGCGACACCACCAACACTTACCCTCCTTCGTTCGTTGCTCTTCCGGGTCTCGTTTTCTCTCTCGTTTACTCGTTTCCTTGGGAATAGTCAAGAAGGCTGGCGCAACCACTTCGTGCCAGTGCTGTGTTGGGCAGCCTCCCCTCTCGTGTTCTTCTTTCAGTTTGCCTCGGAGGGTCTGCCGTGGACGTTGCACCCTTTTCATGCCTTCCTCTCTGCTTGCTCTGCGACGACGGACGGAGAGTTGATGTTTCACGCTCGCCCTCTCGCTCTCTCCTTCTTTCATCCTCTCATTGTCTGCGCCTCACACTTGTCGTCTCCGCTACTGTGCCGCTGCATTCACACGGAGCCGTGAGAGTGCCCCCTCTTCGCCTGAGGGGACATGGAGAGACAGAGAGAGAGAGTCCGGTACGTGTGCCAAGCAGGGTGGAGACACGCGAGACGGCGATGCGTCTCAGGGTCAACGGCCATGAGCCACGGAGCAGCTTCCCCCTCCCCGTACTTCACATCAGCTCTCTCCCACCACCCTTCCACAACTCTACAGTCCACTCGCACACACACACACACACACAAACAAGGAAAGCGTGTGTCGGTGTGCGCCGTGGGGACAGTGCGACGAGGCGGAGCCTCTGCCTGTCTGCCTCTGTGAGTGAGCGTGTGTGTTTGTGTGTGTGTTACTCTGACGTGGAGCGGCGGCAGAGCAGCGACAGTGTCTTTTCATAGATGCAGTAGTGCAGGAGGGAGCGGGGGAGGGAGTGCACCAGCGCCGTGCTGAAGCCGCGGTACATGCCGCGTGGCCCTTGCGTCTTGAGGACGTTCGAGATGCTCTGCGCTACGGAGCGGTACTGGTAGCGGCCCACTGTCGCACGCTCGTCCTGCATGCGCACCTTCATCATGATGAGCGGGTGCGAGAGAATTAGGATCCACACCTTGGTGAGTGTGGAGCAGGCGCCAATTTCCAAGAGGTTCAGCTCTGTCGTCTCCGCATGGCGCCAGCGGTACCGCAGCACCAGCTGCTTCAGTGTGTCGTACGTGGGAATGGCGAGCGCGTTGGGGAAGATGAGGAACATCTGCAGCGACAGGCCACGCCAGAGAGAGCGGACGCCGGACGTCTGCACGGTGTGGCGCACGCCGGCCCAGAAGGTGCGGTAGTGCGCACTGCGGTGTGCCTCCTCCAGTTGCATGCGCGACTTGATGAGGAAGATCGGACACGCAACGCACGACGACGCGGCGCTGGAGAGCACCGACACGCTCGAGCGGCCCATGTAGGATGTGAATTCGGTCCAGTTGCACAGCTGGCGGTAGAGAAACATGTAGACGCCCCACGCGACGACAGAGCCGGCCACGGCGACGGGGCAGCCGCGAAAGAGCGTCCGCAGTCCTTCCTCTCTGTAGATGACCCTCAAGGAGCCACGGATGGTGGAGTAGACGCAGCCGTTGTGCTGACGCATCGCGGTGCCGTCCTGCGACATGAACCGAGTCTTGAGCATGTCAAACGGGTAGAAGACACACGTGCTCGTCGCCGACGCCAACTGCGAGCTCGCCGTGTGGATTGTGACGGGGGCATGCCGTCCGATGGCCCTCAGCGACGTAGGGACTGCACCCGCCTCACCCTCGCCGCGACCCTCGTGCGGTGTCCTCGGCGTGGAGGTGGACAGCTCCATCGACGGCGACGGCCGCAGCGGTGCGCTGTTCACGCGCTCTACATCGGCGGGGACTGACGTGGGCATGAAGGAACGAGATGAAGGAGGGAGGGGAGAGGGAAGTGGTAATGTGAACTAAGCGGAGATCGATGGATACGATCGAGACGAAACGGAAAGGCGACAAAAAAAAAAAAAAAAACGGCTGCGATCGGCGGACGGAGGGCAACGTCTCCACTCGCGATTGGGGAGAAGGGGGAGGGGATGGGTGAAACCGAAAAAAAGAAAAGAAAGGGGGTGGAGACTGGGTGGGACCGTGACAGCGAGGACGGTGCCACACGGCGGTGGAGGTGACGACGACGACCTCTACGTCCGTGGTCCTATCCCAGGCCCTTCACCGGCACCAGCGCCTAATCTGTGAAGGACGGAGAAGAGGGAGCGGGGAAGGTGTGCAAGGGGTGCACACACAGACACACACAAGAACAACAACAACAACAGCGCGGGTACAAGCAGTCTTTCCCTCCTCGGTTCACTTCCGCCTGTCCCACGTTCTCCGCCTCTCGCCAACACCTTCGCCAACTCTCGCTGAGGAGGACACGAGAGCCACCAAAGCCACGAAGGGTGAGAGGGTCGAGCGCCTGCAGAGAGACAGAGAGAGAGCGGCGGAGGAGAGGAAGTAGGGCACTCGCGCACCGGATGACTCGCTGCCGAGGTACGTCGACGTCGGCCGAGGTGATGCCGAGCCGCGGTGACACCGGACCCACAGGACACCGCCACAGCAGCAGGAAGGGGAAAAAGAAGGAGAGAGTGCGCGGGCGAGTAGAGGGCGAGTAGATGCTGTTGGGGATTCGGCGGACACCCCACAGATCGTTCTCTTCTGCACCTCTCAGACACGCCGCGAAGAGGGGGGCAGCACACGTGGGCAGGGGCGCGGACGTTCGTTGCCCGCCTACGCCCTCAACCGGTGCATTCGTTGTGGTTGTGTACACGTGTATGTGTGAGTGTGTGTGTAAAGGTGTGAGATGGAGACGGTGAGGGAGGAGGCGTATGAGTGGTGCGTAGTTGAACCGAGCGACACGCGCAAGGGAAACACACCGGACACATCCAGCGAAACAAAAAAAAAAAAGACGAGGGTGCGGAAGCGAAGAGAGTGAAGAGTGAAGGGTGGTGGCTGATGTAAACTCAGCTCGTCATCGCGCAGGAGCTCCTCGTCAACGACGCTGGAGGACAGCGTCCTCGGTGTGCCGCGGGAGGGGGAAGAGCGTGGTGCAGGGGCAGAAGTGGCCAAGGTGTCGGGAAGGAGGGGAGAAGACGGAGAGAAGCGAGTTCACCGGAGCACTTCTTCTTCGACATCACGCCACCTCCTCTCCTCCCACCACCACCACCACCACCGACAACAACAACACTCCCTCCTCCCTTCTACTTCTCGTCTCCTCTTCGCCTCCCCACTCAAACGAAAAAAAAGAAAAAAAAGAAGAAGACGCCTGTCTCCCTGAACTCGTGTCGGCGATTTGTATACTTCGTTTCGCTGTTCATTCTTCGTTAGAAGGTCCTCCCCAAAGACGGCGAGGCGCTGAAGGGGACCACTGGCGACAGCGTCGGACTTCTCCGTCGACTCGCACCGGTCGCGCCCTCAACCCCCTCACACACACCCAGACACACACACACGCAGAAGCATCTCGAAGGCCTCCTCTTGCCCCTCATCAATACACAGCTACACAGACAGACCACCACCAGCACGGCAACTCCGCTGCCCTCTCAACAACACGGGCCATCGCCTCGGCTGTAGCGCTGCAGCGGTGAAACGAGGGTGGACTCGGCAGAGCCTCGCGGTGGTCCCCGCCGTCTCAGTACCCCCATCCAAAACCCTCCCCCCCTCCCCTCCCTTCACTTCATCTCTCTCGCTCTCTCGCTGTCTCCCCTTCCCCTCTCCCCCCTCGGCCCCATCCACTGGCGGTGGTTGCACAGATCAGATGCTGGTGAAGAGGTTCGTCTGTGGGTCCTCCGTCGTCAGGGCAGAGAAGCCGGGGATCGTCTCCTCGCGCTGACGGCGCTCATCCTCCTCCTGCATCTTGTTCTCCTGCTCCGCACCCCACACACGCACCTCGATCAGGAAGTCGGCGAACTGGGTGCGGAACCGGTCCTCCTCTGTGAAGCACTCGTAGCACATGTCCACGAAGGTGAGGATGGACGTGTGCGTCAGCGTGGGAATCACCGTGAGACTCTCCAGCAGGTACGCACGTATCGCATCCTTGCCGATCGTCGGCGTGGTCGCCGGGACCATGGAGGAGATGGTGAAAAGCTTCTGCAAAATACTGGCGTGGTGCTGGAAGCCGGACGCGTGGAGCGAGTCCATGGACGCCACCATGATATCCACCATGATGCGCTGCATGTAGGCCATGTAGAAGACCTCCGCGTACTCGGACTTGGCCACGTTGGCGAGGAACAAGTTCAGCGTCTCCAGCCCGGTGGACATGGTCGGGTGGTCGGTGTGCTTGGTCGCCCACAGCATGCCCAGCACCACGTCCTCGTGGGTGGAGGTGTAGCAGATGAAGGCCTCGAAGCAGTGCGCGTTCAGCGCCTGCAGCAGCTTGAAGAGGTTGACGCGGAAGTCGGGGCGGCTCTCCATGTCATGCGCAATGATCGCCACCGTCGCGTTGAAGGTGTGGTCCAGTATGGCCGCGCAGTCGTTCTCAATGCGGCGGCCGAGGGTGCAGACGGACGCCGTGGCCAGCGCCAGAGCCCCGGGCTCCTTGGCGGCCGCGACGGCCTTCTCGTAGTCAAGCAGGACGACGGAGAACATGCAGGGCAGACAGGCGGACGCGATGAAGTCCAGCTGCGTCGCGTAGCTGACAAAGCGCTCGAAGATGCGCAGAATCTCGCGCTTGGCGAGTCGCACGTACTTCATGTCGGGCCGGTGGAGCGCCGCCTCGCCACCCTCGGCGATGACGGCGACCTGCGCCTCCGAGAAGGTGCGGTAGAAGCCGTAGAGGCTGTCGGAGATGTGCATCATCTGCCGCACAAAGATGTCGCCGCACGTGCCGGCGACGTTGCTGAAGACGCGCAGGTAGTGCAGCAGCTCCACCATCGCGTCCTCGCTCTGGCAGAAGGCCGCCCCCGCCGCTGCGGCAGTCACCGTGCACGCCTTGAAGCGCGCGTTCGTGTCGCTGAGAAACGTCTCGAGAAGTAACGTGCGCTCGCTCTCTGTCGAGGCGGCGGCGATCATGTAGCCGGCGGCGCTGAAGCACGTCTGTACCTGCTGCAGGGAGAGCATCTCCGTGATGGAGCTCCAGCTCTTCGCCACGTCAGCCGCGAGACTGCCGCAGCCCGTCACCTCAACGTACTTGGTGTCAAGCTGTTTGCTGAGCTTGACAAAGGTATCCACCGCCATGTCCTGCACGCCGGGGAACTGCTCCCGCATGAACTGGAACACTTTGCGCGTGACCGTGGAGAGGAACGTGACGTGGTTGCGCAGGTAGCGCGGGTACTGGCCGACGATAAACATGACGTCGCTCGCGATGACGGCGCGGTTGTCCTTGCCGCTCATGCTCTTGAAGAGCGTGAGAAGGTCTGTGATGATCTTGACGAAGAGGTCGCTCTCGTCCTGCTCGGAGAGGGCCATGGAGATGGACCCCACGGCCCAGCAGAGGGTGTTGCAGTTGTGCCACGACCACTCGCTGCGGTCAAGCTGACGCCGCATCAAATCCACCATAATGTTACGCGTGTCCTTGGGGTCGAGGTGCGTGAGAAACACCAGTGTCTGCCGCATGAGCGTGTAGAGCTGCAGCTCCTCCACATCCGTCACGTGCTCGCGTCGTATCTCGCCCTCCTCCTCCACGATGACCACCTCCTCGGGTTTTGCCATGCGGCGGATGAGGACGAAGCGGACGTCGGAGAGCACACGTGGCAGCTTGGCCAGGAGGTTCTTCTTCACTACGCTCGCCGGCGCGCGGAGAAGGTGGTCGCCGAGCCACCACCAGTACTCGACGCACGCCTTGAAGAGCTCCTTCTCGTTGATGTTGCTCATCCCGACGAGCATCTCGTGGCACGTGACGAGGAGGAGGTCATCGTAAGAGATGCTCGAGTAGTAGTGCCGGAGAAAGGCGATCAGCAGCAGGTTCAGGTTCGACACGTACTCCTTGTCCACCAGCGAGCCCTGCTCATATAAGGTGGCAACGCGCTCCATGACGGAGGAGTGCGTCGTCGGGAGCGCGTTGAGGATGTTGCTCAGGGCCGCCTTGAAGGTGTCCAGGATGAGCCGCGTCTGCTGGTCTCCCGTGGCGCCGCTGCTCGTCGTCGCGGAGCACATCTCCGTCAAGCACCGCACCGCCTCGCCGCGCACGTTGCCGTCGCTGACCACCAGGCGGGCGAGGCTCTGCAGCACCTGCTCGTTAAAGATGACCTCCGGCGTCATCCACGGTATGTACACCTCTAGCGTCGCCAGCGCCGCCCGCAGCAGCGCCGTGTCCTCCGTGCTCACAATCACCAGGACACACAGCTCCATGATGAAGCGGAAGTCCTGCGCCAGCGCCTGCTTCTTGCGCTCCACCCACCGCGACGTAAGCGTCTTCTCGCCGAACTCGAACACCTCCTCGCCGACGAGGCGCAGCAGGTTCAAGTTGTTCTCCACCATCGGCTCCGACGGCGACGCGCTCGTCGATATCTCCTGCACAAAGTTGGGCCACCGCACCGGCCACTCCCGCTTCGCGATCGCGACGAGCGTCATGTTCATCTTGGTGAGGAGGGTGCGGTTTTGGCGGATGTGTGCGAAGCTCGTGCACTCGCGCACGATGAGACTCACAACGAAGTGGCGAATCGCCTGCTGGTTGTCGGTGGAGAGCGTGTTCCATCGCTGCATTATCGTCTCGTCGAGCACCTGCAGCGCAAAGAACCGCGTGCCGGTGTGGCGGGACTCCGTGAGGAGCTTGTCCACGCGGAGGAAGGCGTCGACGTTGGCCTTGAAGCGCGTCAGCACGTCCTGCGACTCCATAATCTGCGCCGGGCTGCCAGATGACATGGCCGTGACAACCCGCTCGAAAACCTGCACATCCAGCGGCCTGCTAAAGTCCAAGATGACGTCCATGATCGCCACGACGACACCCGGTCCCCCAAAGAATGTACACACACACACACACAGACACACAGAGTGTGAGAGAGTGCCAAGCAGGGAGGACGACGAGGAGGGGGAACACAGTCTCGCGTCGGTGTGGTGCCGCAACAGCGATCCTCCCCTGAAACTGCGACGGGTCGCACTCTCCCTCTCTCCCTCTTTCTCTTCGCACCGCCCTTCAACTGGTTCGTATCCGGTGCGGTTCGCCACTTTGGACAAGAGGGGAGAAGAGGGGAATAGGAGGGCTCGTACAATGACACACACACTCACACACAAAGACTGGTGAGTCGTAAAGGCACCGTATGTGGCGCACCACGACGCCGCGTCCACCGCTGCGCGAGCGAAGCGGTGGTGGTGAGACAGAGAGAGAGAGAGTGTGGGATATGGGTGAGTGGATAGCGGAGAGCAGCCAGACGCTGGGGAAAGGAGGAGGAGAGACAGACAGAGAGAGAGAGCGAGAGGCAGAACACTTGTCCACCCTCTCCCTACTGCTTTGCTCCTGTGTCTTCCTCTTCCTCTTCCTCTTCTCTCTCTCTCTTTCACTTTCCTTCCCCTGCCCCGCTGTGGAAGCATGCAGACGTGTGAAGAAGAAGTGATGGCGTGGACGCATCCGCTGGACCGCATGGTATCCTCCCCCCGCCCCCTGTTTTTCGTCTCGGTTGCGCTACTCGTCTTTTTTTTTTTTTCGCTTTCCTGTGCCTTGGTCACGTCAATGATGCGAGAGATGCACAACACCAACATGCAGATGATGGAGGCGCAGCGAGGGGGGAGCAGTAGAAGAGAGATGGGTCGCAAGTGTGAAGAGGACAAACACCACCATTTGCAAAACAATGACGTACGAGAGGGCCCGTTCTTCTTCCTATAGGTAGAGAAGAACGACATGTGGAGAGACTCCACCGTGCGTTCGCGTGTGTATGTGTATGTGTGTGCGTATGTCTGCATGTCTGTATGAGTGCATCTGTGTGAGCGAAAAAAAAATGTGTGTGTGTGTGTGTGTGTGTGCCGATGCCAAAAGGAAATGCTGTGGCGATAACGGCGATTCAGTGCGCTCTAGACAGCTCTCAGCACACACACACACACACGCACACACACACACACAGACACACATACGGGGTGGACGAGATGGAGCAGAGGTGCAGGTCAGTGAAAGAGGGGCAAGGCAGAGCTGTGTGTGTGTGTGTGTGTAGTGCAGATGCGTGCATGCTGACGCCTCTCCTCCAGCACCTTGAATCGGCGGAGGGAGACGTGGCGCGGTGAGATGCCCACCAGCGCAGGCGAGGACACTTTACCGATCCATGTGCACGAGACAGTGGGCTCACATGGCTGCTCTGCTGCACATCTGGGCCCGCTTCGCTTGTTCTCTCGTGGACTGCACAGCACCGCAAGCGGCGACTCATTCTCAACCGCCTCCCTCTCATTCTTTTTTTTTTTTTTTTCTTCACCAGAGGCACACAGACACGCGTCGCCCTCTCTCTTTTCTCTTTCTCTTTCTCTGTCCAACATCGACACGCCGACCAACAACGCCGGGGGATAGGAAGGAGAGGAGACAGCGGCCTCCACGAGACGTGTCATACCACATAGCTGATGAAAAACAGAAAAAAGAGCGCCACATAGCCGCAAAGGAACAGAGTGAACAGAAGAAGCACAGAGGGGAAAAAAAAAAAACTAGCTCATACACAGAGAAACACATGCACAGAGAGAGAGTGAGACGCACAACACACGCCTCACAACTCCCTTCCTCTCTTTCTCTCTCTCTCTGTCTCGTCTGTGTCGTGGCTGTGGCAACGACAGGCAGAGGCAACCACGCCGTGGATACGATCAAAAACAGAGACGGCAGCAGCACAACACGCCCCGTCACGGTGGGGAGCAAATATAGTGATTGCGTACAGAGCCTCCGGCAGATGCGCATGCAAGCATAAGTACAAGAACACACACACGCGCGCGCAACAACAACAACAACAGCAAGAACGAAGGAAAAAAAAAAAAAACAGTACAGTGAACAGCGACAAGGTGAAGCACCGCAATGCGAGCGAGTGGTTGGGCCGCTCTATGACAGCAAGAAGGCCCCGGCACCCTCCTCCATCGCGAGGCGCAGCTTCGACTCCATCTCCTCCTTGGTGGTGTACTGTGGCAGTTTCAGGTAGTTCTGGCACGTCATCGCCGACGGTAGCATATCCTGCTCCTTGACGCTGGTGTCCTCCGCCACCTTCCGCACAATCGTGAAGCACGGCCGCAGGCGACTCAGTCCGCCAACCGGCAGATGCGCCGAGCCGGTGAGGAACAGGAAGAAACGCTGCTGCTCCTCCACCGTGAAGGAGGTGAGGATGTCGAAGAGCCACTGCACGTGCTTGCAGTGCAGGGTGTAGCCGTAGTTGGCCTCGCTGTACAGCTCGAACTCGTCTCGCGTGACGACCGAGTCGTGGCCGGCGAGGAGATGGTACAGCTCATCAACGCTGAGCATCTGGAGCGCCACCAGCGGCGTGTACCAGTGGAAGCCCTGCCGAAGGGCTCGCACCGACGCCGCCACCCCGTCCTTCAGCAGGAACGCAGCGACCGCGTCGCAGTAGGCAAGCGCGTTCTCCGCTGTCACGGCGACGTTAGCGCCGTTGGGCCGCAGCTCTACGCTGTCGTCGCCGGGGAGCGTGAAGTCGAGGCCGAGGTCCTCCACGGCTACGGTCGTCTTGTGGCCCGGCAGTTGCAGCACCGACTTCCCCCTGCCCCCGGCGTCCGCCAGAGCGACGAGCAGCCCGCCCAGCTCTTCGCTGATGTCTTGCACGTCGTGCACACCACACACGTCGCCGCGCAGGAGCCGCAGAAGCGTCCGCGAGAGCGCCAGCCCCGGCACGTGCTCGTCGGCCAGTGCGCGTCCGATGAAGCGGCCGATCGTCTCGAAGTTGTAGGCGAGTCGCTGCCGCTCCTCAACGAGGGCCGGCGGCACCGGACGCGGGTAGAAGCCGAGAACACCAGCGTCACACTCCCCGTCCCCCGACGCTTCGTCAGAGCAGCGCCACAGCCGCAACGTGCGCTGCCGCAGCTCTCCGCTGACGAGGTTGTAGAACTCGCGCGTCGGGCCGTCGCCCCAGCCGTTCTCGTTGTAGAACTGGAAGCCCCAGACCACATTGCGGGCCCCCGCATCCGGCGCCATCAGCACACTCTTGGCACACTTCAGCACGTCCTCGCGCCAGACCCGCTTCGCCTCCTTTCGCAGCTGGCCGTAGATGCCGCGCAGCAGCTCGCGTGACACACGCAGCTCCGTCAGACCAAAGAGCTCGCGGTACTTGCGCATCTGCACGAGACAGCGATCGGTTGAGGTGAAGGCGATGTCGAAGAGGAACTTGCGCGTCACGTAGCTGAAGAGGAAGTGGCAATCGAGCGCGAGCTTGACGGCCCACGTCCCGCGCTGTTGCCCGGCCAGCGGGAGCTGAGAGCAATGCTGGATCGCCTTGTTGTTCAGCTTCGCGTGCTGGAAGTCGACAGCCGAGATGGCGGGTGCGAAGGTCTCAAGAATGCAGGCCGCGTCGGCACCGCACAGCTTCGGCGACCCCGCGGCGGCCTGCTGTCGTGTGTACGCCAGCAGCGCCGGCCAGTTCGCCACCGCCGCGTGCACCACACCGAGCAGGCCGAGGACGTCGCGCTGGCCGTCTGTCAGCTCCTGTCTACTGTGGGGGAGCGCGTCGACCAGCTGCTGCATCACCTCGCGCACCGCCGTCGGCGCGCTGTCCTGCGACGGCAAACACACCCGGATCGGCGCCGCCGGCTCACCGCTCGCGGGGAACGAGTTGGCCACCTGGAACATGGAGTAGTGCTGTGGGCTGAACGGTGTCGTGCTGTAGTACAGCATCACCGGCTTCTGCAGCGAGTAGCCCGCGGTGTTGGACGTGTCACGCGGTACACGACGGCTGCGCGGGGCTCGCCCGGCCCCGCTGCCCTCCTCCGCCTGCTCCGCCTCCTCCGCGTCCTCGGCGTCCTCCGTCGCGGTGCGGTGAGCCGCGCGCGGTCGATGCCTCGGTGCCCGGCGACCGTGGTGCTGGCGCGACGTCTCCTCCTCGGCGACCACCGCTGCGGGGAGCACGAGCTGCTCAAGGATTTGCAACATCGTCATGGACGGCGGCAGGATGTGCGGACCGTACCGGATCCACACACTCGTGGTGGTGTCCACCCGCGCAGCGGCGCGCGGGGGACTGGTGGAGGCGGCGGGGGCCGGGGCGCCGCGTGACGACGGTGGGGGGTGGCGCGGGTGGAGGTCAGGGAGCACGTTCACGATGGATTCGTCATCGTTTGCACCACCGCCGCCGCCGCCGCCGCTCTCCCGTGTGTCCTCCTGATGCAGGACCTCCTGGCGGAGCACCTGCGCCATGGCCCCCACGGTGGAGAGCGGCCGAATGCGCGCCTTCACGCACTGTCGCGGCGACATGGCGCTGCTGGCCCCGGCGCTGCGGAGGGAGGCGGCCAAGGCGGCTGTTGCCGTGTCTCCCGCGACGACGACGGACGCGCGGTGCGGCTCGAAGGCGACGACGAAGTACTTGTCCACGCCACCGAGGAAGTCGTACGTGGGGACGGCGAAGTCGTCCAGCAGCGTCAGGATCGTGTGCAGATGATGCACAAATAGCCGCAGCCCCCCACTGCTGCCACTGTTTGGCGCGTGCCCGCCCGGCACGGCACTCGGCGGCGATGCGGACGACGACAACGACGACGACGAGCCGGTTCCACGCGCTGCCTTGTCTGCGTCTCCAGCGGGGGACGCGGCGGAGAAGCCCGAGAGCACGGCGACAAGCTGCATCACAGCAAAGACGCTCTGCTGCCGGCCAAGGCAGCTGAGGAGCTCACGCACGACGCCGCTGGAGAAGACCTCGAAGGTGGTCACGTCGGCGTTCAGCGCGGTGCTGAGCAGCTGAAGAGCGGCGCTGAAGTGATCCTGGCGGAGCTCGAGCGCGACTCGGCGCAGCGACTCGGTCGCCTGCTCGTCCTCGGCACCCAAGAAGCGGTGCAGCAGTGCTGCCGCCTCGGTTCCTATGATGGTACGCCACCCAGCGACCGTCGTCATCAACGTCGCCACCGTCTCACGTGTGAGGGTGGTGCGCCCCTTCACCTTGCAGCGCTGCTTCAGGAGTTGCAGACTCAGCTTCACGCCCTCGCGCACAAACTGCACCTGCCACGTGCCGCCCGCCTTCACGAGGAGACGCCCCGCCAGCGTCACAGCCAGGGCGTTGCAGACAAGGTCGGTGCCACGTAGGTTGTTGTTCAGCACCTCGCCCAACGCTGCCTTCGTCACCTCACTTGCGGTGAGTTGCTCTGGCGCAGCCATGTCCACCGCAGCGGCTAGGAAGTCCAAGCACGACGCGCGCAGCGTGGCCAGCTCCGAGGAGATGCACACATCCACCACGGTCGGGATCGCCTCCAGCACACGGTGGAGCAGCTCAGGCGACTTGCTGTACAGCTCCAGCTTGTCGCGATTGCGTGCCGTGACGCCGACCACCACCTCCATGTCGGTGTAGCTGTGCTCCCCGGAGTGATCGTCGGCGTGGTGCTCGAGCAGGCAGGCCGCGCAGAAGTCCTTGTCGGAGCAGTCGTTGCAGCGGTACCAATCACCGGGGGTGCAGCTCTTCCCGCAGCCGTCGCACAGAAAGCCCGAGGCACGACACCGCGCGTAGGACGCCTTCGTCTGCACTTTGATCCGAGGCGCCTCCGCGATGCGCTGCCGCAGGTCCGCCAGCGTGGCGTCCGGGTCGCTGTCGTACTCCGTGTCCTCCCCATCCTCGTCCCCATACCCCTCGCCGTCGTCGTCAGTGGTGCTGTAGTCCTCCTCCTCCTCCTCCTCGTAGTCCTCGTCGCCGTCGGAGTCGCCGCCGTGCGCGTCACCGCGCGCGGGGCCGCCGAAGAGGAGCGAGCGTTGCGTGAGCGCCTCAAGCCGCTCGAGCCGCAGCGCCGCGGCGGTGCGACACGGGACGAGCAGCGACGCCAGCAGCCGGCACACAATGGCGCGTTGATGTGACGTGATCGTGGTCGCGCGCACCGGCTCAGAGGCGCCTGCGCCGCCGCCTCTCGCGGGGTCGTCGTCGACAACCAGCTGTGCGCCGCCACTGTCTCGCGTCTCCGCTCCGCGGGGCGAGGGTGAGCCGGGCGTGTGCTCTGTCGCCGGTGACGATGCGGCGGTGGCCACCGGCGGCGGCGGCCTCAGCAGGTCGAGGAGGGTGCTGAAGAGGTCACTCCTGATGACGGATGCCGCGATGCTGGCGCTCCACTGCACACCGGCGTAGAGCAGCGACAGAGCCGAGGAGAGCGACTCGTCGTTCAGGTCGCGCTCGTGGAGCAGCGCGGCGACGCGGTCCGCGGCGTCGCCGAAGACGACCTCCACGACGGCGCGGTCTGTCTTGACGCCCTCGACGGCCTGGGCGAGGGTGGCGATCGCCTTCTGTCGGATCTCCGCATCGCCGCTCGTGACACCCATGCGCAACGTGGGGAGGCATGGCGTGATGAACCGCACGCTCGTCTCATCCAGCTCGCCGACGAGGCGCTGCACGATCGTCCAGATTTGACGCTGCTTGTGCAGGGTGAAGAAGTCGACAAAGCTCAGCACCGCCTCCACGCCGCCGCTGGTGAGGAGCTCGGCGCTCCCCACCTGGGTCCGCGAGATGAGCTCCAAGCAGCTGATGCACTGCTCCGACAGCTCCACGTCCTCGATGGAGCTCAAGTGCCGCAGGAGGACCGTGGCGAGCGTGTTGCGGGACGGAAGCGTCTCGAAGGTGCGCGGGAAGGCGTCGAGGATGTAGGTGAGCGCGCGCGCCGCCGTGATGGAGACCTCGCGCATGTACGACGATGCGATGAGCCGCAGCAGCGCCGGCATCACAAGCGGCACCGTGGCCATCGTGGACGGAGAGATGAAGGAGTTCATGGTCAGCTGATCACACAGCATCTGCAACCCGCTGCACTGCAGCATCGCATCGTTGCTATTGATCGCCACGATGAGCTCGGCATTGGCGCGTCGCACGTTGCCGTCCGAGAGTCTCACACCCTCGCTATGAAAGCGGAAGCCGTCCATCACTCAACGACGCGGGACGCACGGACGTCACACAACGTTGTGAGAAGGAAAAAAAAAAAAGAAACAGAGGAGCAGACAAGCGCGCACACGCACACGTGCACGCGAGTCAGCAAGCACCACTGCGCTTCGACGCAAGGGCAGGCGGAGCAGCTCACCGGGGGCCAGTGCACTCTAGACACGTAGCAGAGCAAAATGGAAAGTGACACGACAGCGCCACGGCGGCAGCTGCTACGCAGCGGTGGAGGCGCACACAACACGACGCGTCGCACACGCCACTGGTGCGGCGCAGGTTTCGAGGACGGAGACACGCACACACACACAGACGTCAGTCGAGACAGGGTGAAGAGCAGCAGAGAAACACCATGCAAAGGAAGACCACTCAGCGGCACAGATGAGGGGGGAGGAGAGGGGAGGAGGGGGGCGGCGGGCGGTGCTGGCGAGCCACACCTCTGGAGCCAACACGGTCGATCTCCCGAACAAGTCCGCCAACAAGTTCGAATCAGCCGCGACGCCAATCAACAGAGTGCCGCCTGAAAAAGACACAACACAGCGACGGCCGAGTCAACAGAAAAAAAAAGAAAAAAAAGAGATCTCTGCTGCCACCTCCTCCCGCCCCGCCAGCCTCTGCGCTTGCTCTTCGCGTGGGGAGAAACGCAGCCTACGTACCGTCGCCGCTGTCTACCTGAGAGCACAGGAGACAGAGGAAGACAGGGACAGTCGTAGCACCAACCAACCAAAAAAAAAAAAAAAACGGCAGCAGCAATGGTGGTGATGGTGGTTGTGGTGGTGGGAGTCGTAGCGACAGTGCGAGTAGACGCAGCAACAACAAAAGAAAAAGGAAGCGACGACCACGCCGTGTGATTGTCTATCGGTGCTGACCAGTGGTACGACCGAGCACAGTCACTCACATACACCGTGCGCGCACACACGCTCCTCTCCGCCGCGCCCTCAGCGTACCTTGAGGGGAGAAGATGTGCACCGGTCTCTTTCACCAGTTGCGTCTATGCACGCCACTGCAGAAGAGACGAGCGGAGGGTGGGGGACGAGGACGAGTATAGAGCAGAGGTGAGGACAACTCTCTGACGGACACAGGAGCACACACACACACACGCGCGTAGAGACCCCCCCTCTTCCTACACGTATGGACAGAGGAGACTGAGAGGAATCGAGTCGGCGGCGATCGAGTTCGGTCAGTCAAGCTCTCCTGTGTTGACACAGCGTCCCCAGTGCTGCGAAAAGGAGACGGAGAGGGAGAAAGAGAGAGAGAGAGACAAACAGCTTGAGACACTGAGGCGTGATGAGCGAGAGAGAGAGAGGTGAAATGATGCAACTGTTGAACTACACAGTTTCGATCACCCCGTATCCTAAGCCGATGGGAGAGGGAACGGGATGGATGGAAAAGAAGGGGGGGGGACAGAGAGAGCGGACGCACGCGTGACACGCGCATGCACAGATGCAAATGCGATGTTTGAATGTGTGTGTGTGTGTTGTGTGTAGTGGTCGACAATCGCAGTGGTTCAGACGAGCACACAAGAGAGGGGCAACGAGAACGATACACACAGCAGAGGTGCGAATGCAGCACGAATGTGCGCGGCGAGGCAGAGTTCATCAGGAGAATCAAAAAACCGAAGCGGAAGAGGGGTAGGAGGTGGGAACGTGGAGAGAGGGGTTCATCGCAGCAAGCGAGAAGGGTGTTCGAGGCGGCGCGGAGCGACGCCGTACCTCCGACTGTATTGCGCGCAGGTTAATCGACACCTGTGGGTGCCCTCGCCGTTGGATGTGTTGCATTCCCTCTCCTGCCCTCCGTTTTTTTTTTTTTGTTCCGTTTCTTTTCAAAGATGGTGCCTAGTCTCTCTCTTTCTCGTTGAGGCGGGAGGGCATTTGGCACTCGTTGATTTGATTTGCTTGGCGACCGATCGGGGGCGTGAGACAAGAGGACGATGTACACTGGCACCCCAATGTGGTGTGCTTTTGCCAACCCACAAGAACACCACACACACACACACACGCAGAGAGACGCCTTCACGCAACGAGCAAGCAAGCCCTCACACTCACGCCCACGCGCGCGTCTGTGTGTCTCTGTGATGGGGGCAGAGACATCCAACGGGACCGGCTACGAGTAACACTAAGCGCGCAGACCGCACTTCTAGAGACGCCTCCTTCCTATCACAACACAGCAAGGCAGAAAAAGGAAAGAAAGGGGAGGGGGGCGTAGATGAGATGCACCGTCGAAGCAGGGGACGGGACGGGCGGAGAAAGACGGAGAGTCTACCAGCTACTGAACTACCAACCATTTTTTTTTTTTTTTTAAACTATCCTAGACGTCAGCACAGGCACATCAACTGCGGAGAAACACACGTGAGCGGAGTGTAGGCAGGCGGAGGGGGAAGTGAGGTGAGGTGGGGTGACAGAACACACACACACACACACACCCTCACACCTACAAAGATAAAAAGAGAGTCCGCGTGCCCTGACATTCCAGCAATGAAGCCGCAGGAGGACGAGAGAGGAAGGAACAGACGAAGTGAGGCGCGGACACACCGAGATAAAAAGACAGCGAGATGAAGGGAGTTGTGGCGGCGATGGCGGCTACATACTCTGCAACCCGCCTCCTTCCACCCCTCTCCGTCCCCTGTAGATCCGCCACTTCCACACACACACATACACACCCATTGTGTGTTGCTCTACTCAATGGCGGCCTTCTCCTGCGCGGCCTTCTCCTGTGCGGCCTTCAGCGCCTGTTCACGGCGGATCTTGCGCATAATCTGGTAGTGGTAGTTCTTCTTGAAGCCCTTCGCCGTGGCCTCCTCGTACTCCTTCCGCGCCCGCTCCTCACCGCCTACACCCCACACCGGCGTCTTGCGATGTGCCGCATCGTCGCCGCGCAGCCACGTCTTCTTGGGCCAGTTGAAGACGAAAGGGCCATAGATGTACCGCCGCCACTTGCTCACCTCGCCGTCCTCCTTCGCCTTGTTCCGCCGAAGGATGTAGATGGTCCGGTCGTACGACTCGGCGCTCCAGTCCAGCCACGCGAAGAACGCCTTGCTCGCCTCGCTCTCGGGCCGGTCGAGGAAGCGCTTGTAGTACACCTCCGTGTCTCGGTTCCACTGATACTGCGGGGCGAAACTGTCGTCGTACTTGATGTCCTCGTAGCGCACGAGGCCACCACGGCTGTAGTAGGAGTACACCTCCATCAGGGTCGGTGGGATCAGGTAGAGCAGGTACATCACCGTGAACGGGATCCACGCTACATCGAGCCCCGCCATTTCTCGCTGTCTCCGCTCGACAAGGCTGGAGTCTAGTCACTATACTACCTCTTTCACCGCGCGTAACAGTGCGTATTCTCTTTCTTTTTGTTGGTGTGTGTTGTGTACGTTTGTGTTGTGTGAAGTGCCCGAACGAGGACAGAGAGAGAGCGGTGCGCCAGTGCAACGCGGTGCGCGGCGCTCAGATGAGACAACTGTCGCCGGGGCCGACCCGTCACCAGATGTAGGAGACAAAAAAGGAGAAAAAAAAGAAAACAAGAGGAAAAGCAACAGGCACAGAGAGAGAAAGGCAATAGCAAAGAGGCCGATAGCGCAACAAGCGAATGCATGACGAGTTGCAGCAGCGGCGCTGTCTGCCCAGCACGGGAGCGAGCGAGACGTGGTAGAGGCTCAATGAGGGAGCGTATGAGCGCGCCGCGAGCGACACGGATGACGACGTTGGATGTGAGTGCTCACTCTAGACGCTGAGTCCATCACACACACATACACACACACGTACGGAGCTACACAGTCGACTGTCAGAGCGCTTGAGCATGGACAGTTCTCCTTCGCGGGTAGGACACAAGGAGGTGCTGCGGTGCCTCCCACGCACCGCTCGTGCACACGACATTGACAGAACCAGTCGAGAATCTCCCTCTTCACGCACGTCACGCCACGACTTCCATGTCTGTTTTTTTGTGTGTAGGTGTGGCGTGCAAAGGAGCTGCCGAAGATGTTGCAGCGCCGCACCACCTCTTTAGCGACAGAAGAGTTCAGATGCCAGCGCTGACAATCTCTACGATGGCGCTGCCGCGGATGACCGTGGTGCCCAGAGCCATCTGCGGCTCTTCCTGGCCACCCGCTGCGCTACGCGTCTCGTCCATGGCATCGTGAAGGACGATGCTCATGTGCTCATCGACGCCCCGCAGCACACCAGAGATGGAGCGGCCGCCGTGGATCTTCACCACAATCCGCTTCTCCATGAAGTGGTTGAGATTGGGCAGCGACTTGTTCGGCGGCATCCTGAGTACCCCAGAGCGCGAGCTGTCTGATAGGAGAGAGAGAGAAAGAGGAGGTAGTGGGTGAGGCGGTGTCCAAGATGCTGAGAACACACACACACACACCAAACACGATCACTCGACGAGACCCCAAATACGTGAAGACGCGATTGACAGCGCCACACAGAGAAAAGAACGTTGTGTGTGTGTGTGTGTGTGTGGGTGTGTGTGTGAATGTGTAGTGAGAGGGCCACCAAGAGAGAGAGCAACGACGTGCAAGACGGAGAAAGGACACAGTGGATGGCGGTGACGCGACATTCTCAGCAGTGGAAAAAAAAAAAACACACACACACAGACACAGCCACGCACAGAGTGTGGCGAGGCGAAGACTGAAGCTGTTTTCTTTTTTTTTCTTTTTCTTCTCCGTTTGTCTTGCACACATAGTGCGCCGAGAGCACCGTGTGTCTTTTTTTTTTTCTTTGTGTGTGCGTGCCTTGACGCAGATGCTCGGCATCTACGTGTCCAAACCGCCTCCCGCGCCAGTTGCATCCGTTGCCTTTCGAACGCGAGAGCCCACAGGAGGCTTCGTTGGCACGGTTCTTTTTTTTTTTTCTTTTTGCATCGTCAGTTTTCTTTTTTCTCTTTCTTTTTTGCATCCATCATGGCACGGTGTATGTATCATACGAGAAGTAGAGGAACGAAAAGCCGCTGAGGGGAGGGCGGGGAGGAAGGAGTGGAAGGTGACGCGAGTGGTGCGATGAACCGGTGGGGAGAACGGAGTGCAACAGGGACTTGCCAGCACACCATCGGGACACGCTGACACACACACACACACACACGCGCACACACATGTACACAAACACCAATACAAGCCCACGCCCGATTACAACAGAGAGAGAGAGAGATGCGCTGTCGTCCTTCTCCACTCCACGCCTTCCAGCTTCACCACTCCACCCTTCCTTTTTTTCATCTTTCGGGCTTTCCTACCACAACTCTTGTCGTGACCTATATGTACATGTCTCGCACCTCTCTCTCTCTTTCTCTCTAATCGCCACGCACAGAGAAGGCGTCAGCGACGCACACGCGCAACCTCAAAAAGGCGCATACGTCCATGAAAGCAGCGTAAACATGCGCCGCGAGTTGCACGCCGGTGTGTGTGTGCGTGTGTATGGGATACAGGCGGGGGGAGAACGGGAGAACGAACACAATCGATAGGAGGGCAAGTGAAGGCAGAGAAGAAGAGAACCGAGCGGGAAAGAGATCGTAGGTACAGTGCCGTGCAGAGAAGTGATAAAAACAAAAAAAAACACAGCACAGCACTTCAGACGCCCCCCCTCCCTGTTTTTCTGCACTCCTCTCGTTGAATCTGCAGCACCTCTCACTTGCCTCCTTCCCTCCCTTCCACTGAACAGGACACCATACATGTTGCACGCACCGCACGCGGCGGAAAAGGAATGAGGAAGAAAGAACTCTGAGGCCGTTGCTCTGTGCCGCGGCTTCGGTGCGCGGCAGGGAGAGAGAGAGCAATCGGAGAGTCTAGTCGTAGAGCTCCATCCCATCTTCCAGATCCTCCAACGCCTTGAGGCGCTGCGCGTCTGACTCATCGCGCGCGTGCGCGTCGCCGGCCTTCTCGACCCGCACCTCCTCCACGTAGCGGGACGCCATCTCGTCCAGCGCCGCGTCCTCGTGCGTTGGCGCCTTGGTGATTTCGGAGAGGTGGGTGCTGCGGCGGTCACGCTGGCGCGCGGCGGCGCGCTTCTCCTTCACCGCGCGGTCGAGGTTCTTGTCGCGCAGACTCTCATTCTCGAAGAGGGTGCCGATGACATTCTTCTCGTCCGGCGCCATCGTGCACAGGGACGGGGACAGCTCCATCAGCGACACGTTGCCGTCGATGCCGCCGGTGGCGATGTACTTGCCGTCCTGAGAGGGCTTCAGCGTGTGCAGGGCGTAGTTGGACACCTGGAACGACAGCGACGGCGTTGTCTGGCGCAGCATCAAGTCCCACACATCCACGTACCCGTCCATGCGCGTCGTCATGAACACGCCGGGCCTCACGGGGTGCCACGCGCCGCACGTCAGGTACGCCTTGTGGTAAAAGGTGCTGAACATGGGCGTGAACTTGAAGTCCTCGAACCACAGCCGCGCCGTCCAATCACCAACGGAGAGGAAGTACTTGGAGAAGACGGGGTTGCGCTGCACGCTGTAGATGGGGCCGTGGTGGCCGTTGAAGGTGTTCGGCAGCAGCTTCTCGTGCTGCGTCTTGCCCTTGCGGTTGCAGGAGAGAATGGTGCCCTGCTCGGTGCCGATCATGTACTTGGCCGGTCCGCCAACCTGCGGGTCGTAGTCGAGGCACAGACCGCCAAGGACGCCGCGGGCACCGCCGTCGTTGCTGCGCGGGTGGAGGACGAGGTTGTCCTCGCTAATGGAGTGGATCGTCACGGGCTTCTCGGGCAGGCGGCAGTCCCACACAAAGACGTTCCCGTCCGTCGAGACGGAGAGCAGCTCACCCGACTTGCTCTGCAGCCACTTCAGTGCCCAGACGGGGTCCTTGTGACTCTCCTCAATGAGCGAGCGCGCCGCGGGGCGGCTGGGCTGGCGGGTGTCCCAGAACTGCACGACGCCGTTCCAGCTGCCACCCGCGATGAGGTGTGGGTCCTTCGAGTAGTACTCGATGCTGCACAGTGGCGACGGCGTGACGAGCGTGTCGGTGGGCTCGTTGGGGTTCATGATGTCCCAGATGTGCGAGTTCGTAGTCATGGACGGCGTCTGACTCTGAAACTTGAGCCGCGCATACGCCACGGCGATCTTGCGACCGTCGTTCTGCCACGACAGGGCCGCCGCGGTGCGCTTCCCCTCGGACGGGTCCTTGAGCACCGCCCACACCTTCAGAGACGCCGGTCCCATCGTCTCCTCCTCATCCGGCGGTGCGTCGGGGAAGTACTGGCCGTAGATGTCCAACGCGGTGTTCTGCTTCACGCACCGCTCCACGCACTGCTCGGCCAGCCGCGCGCACGTCTGCAAGTAGCCCTCCTCCCGCTCCACCTTCTTGCAGTACTTCATCTTCTCCTCGAACTCCGTCGGGTCAACAGCGTGCGGCCAGCCACCCTCGCCGTGGTACTGCGCGTGGTTCTTGATGCGCACGGACTCGGTGTTGGTACTCGCCTCAGACATCTGCGGCACGTTCTGCACCTGCGTCTCCTTCGGGTTCTGCGAGGTGAACCGCGCCTTGATCATGTCATTCGGCGCGATGTCGGCAAGAATCTCACTGTCGTTCGCCTGGAACTCCGGCATGCGACCAAACTCCCGGGCGGGCCGGGAGTAGCTGTACGTGATCTCCGTCATGGTTCGAATTGACAGACCTGTGTGTGCGTGCAAGGGGAGGGGGGAGAGAGAGAGAGAGAGACTCACACAGGAGAGCCAACGGGACACACGGTGAGGGAAACAGAAGGGAGGCTGAGACGAGTAAGCGTCTGACAGTGCGCAGACGCTACACCGCGGCAGAGGTGCAATGGTATCGGAGCCTACGTGACCCTGCGATCGAGCGACAAGTATCCACGTGTGCACGTGTTTTTTTTTTTTTTTGTGCATGTGTGTGTTTGCGATGGTGCACGCCGGCGACAAAGAGGAAGTGGAGAGGGAGGACGAGAGAGTGTTGGAAGAATGTAGAGTGAGCGCGGGTGACCGACACGTGGGTGAAGTAGTGGAAAGCGGCCGTGGAGGAGCAACGCACACACGCGCCACCGCGTCACACAGAGGCGCCGCTGGAAAGCTGCGGAGGAGTCTAAACTCTGTCAGAGGGTCGACGCGCATTCGAAGGTGTCTCCCGGTGACGCGCCGCCGCCGCCGCCGCTACCTCGCAGCCAGTAGATGTCAGAGCTTCTCTGCAAGCGGGGGATGCGGCCGTGCAAGCGATACAGTGTCCATCACCAACCAAAAGAACGCGCTTCTACACACAACGCACGGACAGGCACTGGCACGCGAGCACACCGGCGCAGTTCCGAGGACCCTCACAACTCGATCAACAGTGTGTGTGTGTCTGTGTGTGTCGTTCTCCGCCACCGGTGCCGTTGCCACTCGCACGAGGTGGCGCTTACAGAGCAACAAGACCAGAACGGAAAGTGGTGGCGGGTGCCGGCATGCGGGACACGGTCAGCATTGTACGCCGCCACCACCACCATATCCCTCACCCTCGGTGAGTCATGCACCCATGCTGCGCTTTCTCACGCCTCCGCAAGCAGCGTCGACAACCGTGCGTCCACAACTGGTGTGTGCGAGTGTTTGTGTGTGTGTGTGTCTGTGTGTGCATGATGGCAGCACCGGCGACTCAACAGGGCAAGTTAGGTGGAGGTGGCGCCGAAGCGGATGAGAGGGGTGATCGCCAGCGCACAGGTGACTCAGGACTGTTGCACCTCACTCCTTCACCCACTCCTTTTTCTTGATGCGCAGACCCTGCGCCGCGGCGGCCGCGGTCGTCGCCGAATCCTCAGCAGCGTCGTCCGCCGCGGCGCTCGCCTCCTCGTCGGCGTAGTACTGGTAGATGAACGTCACCACCGACTTGTCCTGTATGTCCAGCAACATGAACGACGGCACCACGTTCGTCTCGAGCTCCGTGTCCGCCCCGCTGAGCGAGCCCGGGTTGACAAAGAGGTGGGAGTCGAACTCGAAGTACTTGGACTGGTGCGTGGCACCCGAGACCAGCACATCCACGTCGAGCTCCCGCTGCACTGCCGCGAGGGAGTCCTTGTCCCCCACAGGCACGACTTGATGACCGTGAAGAAGACCGATCTTGAGGCCCTCCACCGTCAGCACCTGCGTCTCCGGTAGACGATCCGTCCAGCGTCCATCTACGCCGCTCGTTACGCAGTGCACCTCTGCGGCGATGGTGCGCAGGTAGTCGTACATCTCCTTGCTGCCGACCGCACCAGTGATGAGAATCTTGTGAATGCGGCCCGGCGTGAACATCTTCCGAAACACCTCGGGTACACCGCTGGCGCGCTGTGGCACCCAGACATCGCCAACCACGAGCACGAGAACCATTGCTGCGCGGCTGCTGTCACGCTCGCACACACGTGACTTGCCGTCACTTCGGCGGGAGCACGAGACGATACCACCCAAAAGGCGAAGCAGCAGCAGCAGCAGCAGCAGCAGCACAAATATGAAGATCTCAATACGAGGTACTCCGTGCGAGTGTGTGAGTCTGCGACTATGTGTGTGAGAGAGAGGAAGAGTGCAGATTGATAGCAGGCCCGCCTTGATAGTCCGCACACACTGAGCTGTGTGTGTCTGTCTGTCTGCCTCTCTCTGTGTGTGTTCGTGTCGTGTATAGTGTGTGTGAGCAGGTGTGTGTACGAGTGAGAAGTCTCTCGGGTCACTCCACGCCAGATACACCTGACGAGTACACCCGAGCGAGATACAAAACGACGCCCTCGCACACATACACACATACACATACGCACACACACACATGACACCACACGAGGGGTACACAGGAGAAAGAGGTGCAAAGTGAAACGAAGGGAAAAAAAAGGGAGGGAGGGAGGGGGACATTGGTCGTGCAGCGCCAGGACGCGGGGGCACGTGAGTCTCGCCATGACGATCTCCACTGTCGCTTCTCTTTCTCACTCCATCTCTTGTTTCCCCCTTCCTCCGTCACATGCTCGTCGAGGGCGCGTGCGGCGGGGGGCACCACGACATGACTGTGGGGAGGACCGGTGCGTGCACCGCCTAGGGCTGCCACGGAGCGACGGGGACTGTGATGTGGAAAAAAAAAAAAAAACACGTTGACGGTGTGGCGAGGACTGTTCGCTCCCCTGCAGTGAAACAGGAGTACAGCCCAGCATAGCAAGCAGAAGACCACGAGGATAGAAGGCGCAGCACGTGCACAAGAACGCATACACACACACACACATTCACACACACACACACACAAGTACGTGCGTCGCGTCACACCATCGTGTACATTTTTTGCGGGGGTAGGAACGGGCTCTCGCCCATGACCTGTTCTGCTGGCTCGACGACGGGTCTGGCACTGCGTGCTGACCTCACAGACATTACAAGGACGTAGAGGAGCGTGAGCATCACCACAGCACCCGCGAAGAGGAACACCACTCGAGGACCATGCAGCTTCGCACCGCTTCCGCGCGGCGGTGCCACTCGTGTGGCGGTGTGCACCTGCAGCCCTCGCGCGTGTACCGCGTCTCCTTTCAACTCCGCCCACCACCGTGCGGCCTCCCGCACCAAGTCCTGCCACGTCCCGGCCTCTTCATAGACGACGCCGTGCTCGAGAGCGAAGACGCTGGTGGGCTGTTGGACCCGCACCGGCACGTTGGGGATGGTCATGCCGGCACTCACTCCGTTGTCCGCTGCGGAAGATGAGTGGCGGGATGCTACGGCGGCGTTGAGCGCCTGCCGCAGCTGCGCCACCTGCTCGCGCAGCTTCGCCTCGCTCACCGAGGCGCGGCGCGTCTCGTCCTCTAGGCGCCGTGAGCGCTGCTGCTCGTGGGAAAGCTGCGCGGTGAGTTCATCTACCTGGTGTCGACACCGCTGCGCCTCGGCATCAGACGCGCCTGCACGTGCCAACGCCTGCTGCACCGCCTCTTGCAGCGCCCGGTTGTCTGCGTAGAGGTTGTCGAGCGCGTCATCGCGGGCCGCCCCATCATGGCGCAAGCGCTCCAGCTCCTCTGCGAGGGCAGCGCTGTCCGCAGCCACCCACAGCGCTGCCTCTAGCTGACGCGCCGCCGCGCCGCCACCGCCACTGTCACCGCCGCCGACGCTCGCGCCGTCAACAGATCCAGGTACGTGGGCGATCGCACTGGCGCCAGAGTCCGCCGCGTGACTGCCTGCATGTGCATCGACGGGGACGGCTCCGGACAGGACCCGCTGCCCACTCCTCCACTGCTCAAGCTCCTCGCGCAGCTGTTGCAGCGCTGCAGCCTCAGCCGCCGCGCGTGCCTCCACCTCACTCGCGGCAGACGCCGTCGCCTCGGCGCCGCGCTTCTGCTCCTGCCGCACACAGTCGCTCAGCAGCGCCTCGCGCTCCGCGTGCTTCGCCGCGTTGCACTCGAGGCCCTCTACGATCGCCTCGTAGCGCAGCCGCTCCTCGTCCCAGTAGGCGACCAGCTTCCGGAGCGCCGTGCTCACCTCGCTATTCACGTCCGACACGGCCATGCCGCCGGCGCGCAGCACCCGCTGCGCCTCCTCGAACTGCTTCTCGCTCCGCAGCTGACTGCGCTCCTCGCCGCTCCGCACCACCATCTCCTTCAGACGCTGGATCTGCTCGTGCAGCGCCGCCACGTAGATGGTGTCCAGTGCAGGGGGCTGCGCTGGACGTGGCGAGGCTCTATTAGAGCTGGCCCCACACACTGCGGAGGACGGCGATGGCGGGGCTGCAGCAGCCGTCGTGGTGCCGAAGAGTTGGTGCTCGAGGAGGTTCTGTATGGTCGTCTCAAGGTGCTCGTGTGTGGACTGCCAGAGCTCCCGCGACGTGGCGAAGCGGAGGCGGACGCGCGTGAGCTCCTTCTCGAGCGTCGTGCTCTCCTCTCGCAACTCTTCGTAGGACTGCACCTGGCGTGTGAGTTGCTGGGTGAGCGTGCCGATGTGTTGCCGCAGCTCCGCCGGCTCCGTCCGATCGTTCACGGTGGCGTGCGCCGGCGTGGTGAACCCACCACGCGACTCCTCCTCACCCATCTCCACCACATTTTGAAAAGTTCGTAAGAGCGAGTTCATGATGGCACACAACAGAGGTCGGCGCCACGACTGCAGCTGTCGAGGACGCAAGAAAAAAAAAAAAAAACGAAGAAGCTGAAGTGGAAGACACCAATGGTGAGAGAGAGAGAGAGAAACCACTCTCTGCAGCTCTGCTACCCCACGACTGTCACGGGCAACTCGCCCTCCGAAAAAAAAAAAAAAAGAGTGGCGGTGGTGGTGCTGGTGGTGTGTATGTGTGTGTGTGTGTTTCTGTTCTTATTGTTGTTGGACAGAGGAAGGGGTGGGAGAGGGGTGTGTTTGCGTGGGAGGAATGTGCAGTGGTCAGTATCCAGTGTCGTGCGTACCTCTCTACCGGCAACGTAGAAGCGAGAGCGCGCGATTCGTGGATGTGGAGCCCGGATGAGCGGAGCGGACGGAGGGGGGTAAGGTGGCATGTGACACGGCGCACAAAAAAAGAAAAGTGAAACATCACCACCACCATGACGCAGTACGGAGCGATTCAGTACTGCGCCCTCTCCCCCTCCCCTTCATCTCCATCCTCCACCCTTCCCTCGATCCTCTTCCCTCCGCGAGTGGAGACACGGCACCTTTTTTGTTGTTGTTGTTGTTGTTGCTCTTGTGTTGTCGTGTGCATGTCTGTGAGGGAGACATTTGATGAGGTGTGCGACACGGCTGATGGACGAACATGTCAGCCAGAGTGCCACCGCGTCGCCGCTGCGCAGGCCGGGGTATCAGGGAAGAGGAGCGAAACCTGGTTCTGAGCAAGGCACTCGCTGGTGTGTGCACTGTCCCCCCTTCCCCCTCCCCATCACGACGCGAGTCTGCTGTCATCCGACTGGGGACCGCGCACCTTCGCCATCAGCAGCCGCACAGAGGCGGCGCAGAACCCGCGCACGTCCTCCTCGGTGCCGGGCTCAATCTTTATTTCGCTGCTCTTCATGTCCACATCACTCACGGAAAAGCCGCCGGCATTGTGCAGGCATGACGCGCGCTGCACCACCCGCGCGATCGCCTCCTCTGGGATCTCCCTGTAGAAGGTGCGAGTTGTGTTGGGCATGGACGCCTCCACGTGCGTGTCAAAGTCGTGGAGGACCGTCGTCATGACGGTGTCCAGCTCGTTGTTAGAGTACGACCGTATGAAGGCGGTCGCCTCCTCCACCGACTCGGGTTTTTCACGGATCTCACCGTGGAAGTACACCACCTGGTCGAAGGTGACCGCGACGCTGCCCTGACGCCGCGCGATGCGGTCCTGCAGCTCCGTATCCTGCGCCACCTTAGCACGCAGCTCCGCCATCTTTGCATGTGCAATGGCGCTCGTGAGGATGAACGGGTCTACATGTCGGATCTGCTTCTCGTCAATGTCGGGCGACACGTACACGAGCTCGTAGGAAGAGCTGAAGTGCAGCGCGGCGGCGGCGCGGCGGCCCGCTGACCCTGTTCCCACCACCATGATGGGAAGCTCCGTCATTGTGCTCCAGCACGTATCTATCTCTCTCTCTCTTTCCCTGCGTGTGTGTGTATGAGTGTGAATCTGATGGGCGTGTGCGGCCGCGGCCAAAAAAGATCTCTGTGAGTCTCTGCCTTCGTACCGACAGAGGTGCATCAGCACACACGTGGGACGGAGGGGGAGAGAGCGGAGCAAAGGCACATGAGAAGAGCGACAGGAGGAGTTGGAGAGGGGAGAGCACAACGCTGACGTGCATTCCACGAAAAAGTGGGGGCACTGCCATCGCACATCACACGTACAGCTGCAGAGCATCTCCGACGACGCGCCGGCCACTCGAGGGTACTTGTGTGCTTGCGTGCCTGTGTGTGTGCGTGTGTGCGTGTGCGGGTGTCTGGTCGAGGGGACAAGCCGCACCCTTCAGCTGAAACACTATCTTGCATAATTCTCGTCCTTCATACACAACGATAAAAACACGTGTACGTGTCTCTGCATGTGTGCATTTGCGTGTATGTGTGTGTGTGTCTTTTAGTTGTTGTTGTTTTTTTTTTTTGTGTGTGTGTGGCGATGGACGTCATAACCAGACAGTCCAGAAAGGAATCCAAGAGCAAGTCATAAGTGTGAACTAGCGCCGCAACCGTACAGAGTAGAAAGAGCGAAGAGGAGAGGGAGGGGGGAGGGGCGACCAGGGAACAGGAACGGGACTGATGAACAGCGATGACGGAGCATCGACAGAGGGGGGCGGTGGGGAGAGAGAGGGGGGGAGGGAGGGAGGGGTCAGGAGAAGAGGCTGCGGAAGACAGACACTCTCCCACACCCAACAGTGCACGCCAGCCCGGCACCACCACCAACACCACCACCACCCGCCGCTCTCCTCCCCATGCCCCACTCCCTCCTCTCTCCCACTCACCCCCCACACCCCCTCTTTTTCTCAACACACACACACACACACACATACACACATACACACACACACACACACACACACACGAGAACGCACTAGATGTGACGCAGTTCGGGGAAGATGGTCTGGTCCTTGGTGGGCGGCGCACGCTTGAGGTAGGCCGTGTAGGAGGACCACACCTTCTTGCTCTGCAGCTGGAACGTGTCCTTGTGACGGCGCGTGGTGCTGACCAGGATCTGCTCCTTGAGCAGCGCGCTCTGCTGGCGCTTGTGGAAGGTCCTGCTGTCCACCTCCAGACGCTGCACAAACTGCTTCAGCTTCTCGCGCGGGACGTGGTTGAACTTGACGATGAAAGGGTGCCTCAGCAGCTGTTGCACCGACCACCGCATCGACACGTCGACGCAGACGCTGCGTAGGATGAAGTCGTGGAAGGGCTCGGACCAGTTGAGAGGCTTGCTCATCTTGGCGAGCTTCAGCAGGTTGCTGTAGTTCCAGAAGTCGGACTTGAACTGGTCACACGGGTGGATGCCGGAGGCGAGCTCAAGCAGCATGATGCCCAGCGACCACACATCGGCCTTGGCCGTGAACTCCACCACCGCCTCGCCAGCGCTGCCGTCGTCCGCGTCGGCGATGCGGTGGAGAATGTTCGCGGCAAACCGCTCAGGTGCCTTGTAGAGCATGGTGCCCAGGTCGAGGCCGCGGCGCTCCACGTGTTGCCGGTCCTCCATCACACAACCGCACCCGAAGTCCGCGAGCTTGAACTTCTGCTGGTCGTAGCAGAGCAGCACGTTCGCCGGCTTCAGGTCGCAGTGGATGATGGAGTAGTCCGTGTGCAACTCGCTCAGCCCCATCAGCACGTCCCGGGCCAGGATCGACAAGAGCAGCTCCGGCATCGGCGTCTCCCGCTTCACGTTCCTCTCCCACGTGGCGGGCTCGTTGTACGTGTTGCGGCCGAGTGCGTGCCGCGGCGAGCCGTAGAGCAGCTGGTCGGAGCAGCGGTCCTTCATCGCCTGCTTCGCCGACGGGTCCCCCGCCATGTACTTGCGGAAGGTCGACTGCGTCACCCGCATGAGCTCCTCACTCGGGACCCGCGCTATCATCTGCTGGATGTTCTCCACCGTGAAGGACATGAGCTCCATGAGGATGCTGAGCTGCTTCTTCTCCGCGTCCAGCGAGGCGACGGCGTTGAACATCTGCATCAGGTACGCTGGCGGCGGCCGCGATCGCTGCAGGGTGATCATGGTGAGCTCCTTCACAAGACCCTTCTTGCGCCCCTGTCGCTCCACATCATTCGTCGCGTTCATCGCCTCGTCAATGTTCATGCACTTCAGCGCGTACACCTTGCCGTCGACGCGGACGCGGAAGACAGTCCCCTGGGTGCCTTTGCCGATCATCTCCTCAATCGCGACCTCGTCCATGTCGAGGGAGCGGTTGCTGTGGCCGATGTCCTCCGCCGTGATCGGCTTTGCCCGTCGTGCGGCGGTGGCGCGACTGCGATGGTGCGGCACACCCGTGGTCGCCATCGACAGCAGCGACGACGAGCTGTCCTGGTGGCGCAGAGTAGGGGAGCTGGCAGACTGCGCGAGTCGGCTAGGGCCGTGAAAGCCGGGGGAGGGCGAGATGGCGGACGTCGGCGTGACGAGCGCCGTCGTCTGCGTCCCCGCTGAGGCGGCAGAGCAGGACGGCGCAGCGCTACTGTCCGCCACGCGCGCCGCCGCCGCCGCAGACTTGCCGCCTCCGCACAGCGCGCTGGCCTTGAACGTGCGAAACAGCGGCGTGCCAGATGGCGGCTTGGCGTTCTCGAAGAGCGAGGCCCATGGATCACCGGCGGGTGTCAGTCTAGCGTGCGCCGGCGTGGGCAGCAGCGGGGGCGCCAGCGTCGGTGCGGGCTCGCCGGTGCGGTGCAGCGGAGGCAGACACGTCAGCGGTGACTTTGCGCCAGACTGCGTCGGCGATGCCGCCGGAGTGTCGAGCACAGAGCAGGAGTCGGACGGAGCAGGCCCCGCCGACGACGACGTGGGCACGGTCCCCTCGCGGACGTCGCCGTCGGCTGACATCTCTATGTTCAGAATCGCCTCCTGCACCGTGTCCACCGCACGGGCGAGCTTCTTCTGCCGCAGGCGCTCCGTCAGCAGACGTGCGTCCTCCGTGCCAGTGAAGGTGCTCCGCCCCTCCACAAACATGGAGATGCCGTCTATCAGCACGAAAATGTTCGTGTTGTTTACGTGGATGAACTTCGCCTCGGTCGCCGCCGCCGGCGCCGCCGCCGCTGCCGCTGCCGCTGCCGCCGCCGCCGTGGCACCCGACGCGGCAGCCTTCGATCCATTTTCCACTGACCTGCTTCGAGCGACAGGCGACGACTCCAGCGCCGCCAAGTCGACCACAGAGTTGAAGTTGGACAGGCTCGCCATGCTTGCGATGCTTGCCATACTCCCTATGCGGAAACTCGGGTCCGTCGTGATCATGGGCGACACCGTGCTGTCATCGACGTCAATGAAGAACTTGTTCAGCTCCTGCTCGTTCTTTTGTTGCACCTGCAGCTCTGGTGCAGCGTGGTCCTTCAGCCCCGGCAGGTCGAAGCAGGGCCCCGACTTGCGGAGCGGTCGCTTCGCACGCATGATCGCACGCCTTTTTTTTTTTTTTTCGTGGATCCGTGGGTGAGTACTCCTGTGTGTGCGTGTATATTTGTGTGAGTGTTTGGGAGGGACTCGCAGAAAGTGTGTCGGAGAGGTGCGCTCCTCGGTTGAGCCGGCAGGTGTGGGTCCTAACGTGACGCAGCAGCGGCAGCACCCGTTCACGAGCCGAGACAACCGCCGCGGTGGCTTCGCCGCTCTCGCCGTTGATATCTCACTCCTGCCCCTCCCCCCTCCCTCTCCCCCTATCACAGGAGACGCACACCGCGGAAAGGGCAGGTACAGCTGCGCACCTCCTCCTCCACCCTCCTCCCCCCCTCCTCCCACGAGCGCGAGCGGGACTCTACACCACACACGCAACGACACGTCCCTTTGCCGGCAAAAAAAAACAGCCACACGCGAAACCGTCACTGCAACAGATTACTCCAACGGTGCACGCTGCCACGACGTCTTTTTTTTTTTTTTTCTTCACGTGTGAGTGTCTGTGAACCGCACTCAAGAAACAACAGCGACAAAAAACAAAAAAGGAGCCTCCTCGTCCACTCTCATCCACGGAGAATCGCAGAGAGGGAGAGAGGGAGGGGCCAACAGGTGCGAGAGGCTTCACTCCTGCTCCCGCGTCACGGTACCCAGACAAGTCACACAAGGTCTCGCCACGGTTCAGCACCTCCTCCACCGAGTAAGCCGGCTGTGGATAGAGCAACCCGTGAGGAGCGCCTCGTGTGTGTCGCTGACGCTGTAATAAAAAAAAAAAAAAAAGAAGCCACACAATCCAAGGGGAAGAAGGGAGGAAGATGTAAGGTGGTGAGGAGGGACGAGCGAGATCAAACAATACACAGAGCACAGCTGTGCTGATGCCGGTACGCGACGGCCCGTCAAGACACCCGCCCACGACTGACGATACCCCCGCCTCGGATACTTGAGAGGGAGCGACCTCTCGGGCACCACCCACGACCGCACACGCCTCACCGCACAAGTTCGAGACTCCTCCTCACTCGGCCTGCAGGACGCGAGGACGGAAAAAGGGGGGAGTAGCGGAGCGAGAGGGGGGAGGGGCTGTGCAACGTCGCGTTCGCGGACCTGTACGTGTGTACGTGTGTGTGTGTGTGTGTGTGTGTGTGTTGGCTCGTGTAGGAGAAAGGTAGTGGTGGTTGTGGTTGTTTGACAAAGTGTGAACAGAGAGCGAGATGGAGGAGTGGGAAGAGAGAAAGAGAGGAAGGGGAGGAGTCGGAGGAATTGAGGGACACGGAGGCGTGACCGTCAGGTGGTGACCACCTCCTCTCTCCCCGTCGGCATGGACGGATGCTGCTGCTGCTGCTACTGCTCCTGCTGCAGGTCGTTGCGGTGTGCAATGCCGCACTGGCGACGAGAGAAGAAGGGAGAGCGAGTCAGTGGGGGAGAGGAAAGGAGGACGCCGCGGTGCAGCCACGCACCATCGCACCCTCCTTGCACACATAGAATGCGGATAAGCGTCTCAGGAGCCACAACAGTGCATCCACCGTCGTGTTTTTGCTCGCCCCCTGTCCGGGGTGCGAGTCGGGCCAGTAAAGCACGACATGCTGCGAAGAGATCACAGAAGGAGAAGAGGAGGAGGAGACGTGGAGGAGACGGTGATTGTCCCTCTTCCTCTCCATCTCTCGCGCTTGTTTGCATCGGCTAGTCATCATCCTCCTCCACGATCGACTCCTTCGTGAAGGTCGACCGCGGGTCGAGTGCCGGGGGGTTGCGTGCGGCGGCGTACAGAACATGCGGCGGTGGCACCACAGCCCCGGGAAACACCTCCACGAGACCGTGCCCTGTCGACGTAGAGCCGCTTGCACGAGACGCGAGCTCCTCTCCAACGCGTAGAGCCTCCACGTACCACTCGGCCCACACAACACCGGCCTCTGCGGCATCCTCCAGCTGCGACAAGACGGCGCGTCCATCACGCTCTGCTGTTGTCGACTGAGTGTGATGGTGGGCATCCGCCCGTTGCTGCTGCTGGTGCTCTCGCTGCCGCGCCGCTGCGGCAGCAGCCCGCCGCATCATCATCGGAGGTCGCTGCCCACTCGTCGAGATGAAGGCGGCGTCGGCGTGCGGCGGCTTCAGCTGCATGGCCGGCGGCGTCGAGGCCACACTCACCTCGCTCTGTGTTCGCCGTGGTGAGGAGATGGTGCTGCTGAGCTTCCCGTCGACGGAGGTCTTCTCAGGCACATCGCTCACACCGCTGTGCGGCGCCTCGCCATCCTCCTCGGCCTCCTCATCCTCCTCGGTGTCCTCCATCGACTCGGACCCGTTGTTCGTCGCGCGACGCGCTCCCCCGTTGGCGGCGGCGGCGTGTCGGTGCCTCCGACGCTCCTTGTGCACGCGTGAGCGCTCACGCAGCGCCATCTCGCGGTTGCGGAACTGCACGTTCACGGCGCTGATGGGGTAGCTGGCGGGGTCCCAGGACTCGATGAAGAGCAGGATCGAGTGCCGCAGTGCGCGGGAGACACTGGTGTAGAGCTCGCACTCGCTGAAGATGGAGGACAGGGCCCAGTGCTGGTACCGGCGCATGCAGCCCACCACGACGTTGGTTTGGATCTCGCCGAGAGGGCACGCAAACAGCACCGGGTGCCACCGCCGGTCCACCGCAAAGTCCAGAGCCCGAGTCACATCGCGGCGACTGAAGTCATCGCCGCTGCTGATGCTGTCCACGCACCAGGTGTGCATGTCGACCATCTCGATGACGCGGATGGGGCCACGTGTGAGGTAGTCGCTGGTGCCCTTCCCTGTCACCTCCGACGCCAGCAGGCGCTTTACCGGGCCGGGAAGCTGCTCCATGGAGAGCAGCACGACGTGGGTGATGCCGACATGGCGGAGGTAGGGCACCGTCGCCTCGGTCGGGTAGGCGCTGCGGTAGACGCCGTCCTCCACCATGGCAAAGTTGGACGGCGGCACCAGCACCGGCCCACTCGTTTTGCCGACGTTCGTCATCCCAGGCGAAGAACGGATACCACCACTGGAAGAATGGGAGGGGAAGGGGGAGGGGGGACGTAAGGTGGAAGAGACACAGAAGTGTTTCTGTCTGTGTACTTTTGTGTGTGTGTGTGTGTGTGTGTGTGTTTCGATGAGTGCGATAGGAGAGCAGCGGAGACGTCTACGATCGCGGCAGGGGTCTCATGATCATCCCATCCGCGCCACCGGAGCACCGAGCACGGAATGCCACGTGGGAAAAGTAGCTCCTCCCTTTTTTTTTTTTTTTGCACTGCAAGGAGAACACAGGGTATGAAAGTGTGAGGAGGAGGGCGTAGGAGACAGATGGAGAAGTTGGAGAGCGACCATTGGACCACACTCACACCCACCCACACACATAAACGACAGTTCAAGTCGGCGCTATCGCAATCATCGGTGTCTGATCAACAGAAAAGGGGAGGAGGAGAGGTAGACTGGAGAAGACACCGGTACCTTCCTCTCCCTTGATGTCTCGCTGCTTGCACAAGAAAGCGTGTGCATCTGTGCGCTCCTTTCAATCTCTCTCTTTTTTTTTTTTTTTTGTGTGTGTGTGCTCGGGAGGACAAGCGGCAAAAAAGGGGAGAAGAGTAAGTGACCGGGGCGTCGCAGAGTGCCCTTCCCACTTCTCGCATCACATCTTTTTTTTTGTGACCGCCACCACTCCCCTCCTTCCGTCTCTATTGGTCGCTCACAACGGAGCACCGACGCATACAACACACACACGCACACACAAGAGCGATTCTTTTTAAAACACACACACAGAGACCAATTAGACAAATGCTCAGCTCTTCTTTGTCGCATCGACATTCTCCCATGCACAACAACAAGAAAACCAAAGTGCCGCGGCGCGAAGAGTGACGGAGAATCCACCACAAGTAACACTCAACATCGAAGTTGTGAAGGCACACACACACACACAAACAGAAACACAGACGCACATGCACTCATGCAGACATGCGCATGTGCTTGCGTGTGTGCGAGTGTGTCGGAAAGCATGGGTGCACACGTGTGTGCGTGAACTCAAGCACGGGGCGGTCACCACGCCACGGCGACACCACAGACTGGGAAACACATCGACATCACTCTGGGGGTCAGTGATGCTGCGGTACTCTGAAGAACAACAGAGAGATGTGATGGGATGTGGGTGTGGTAAGCGGGGGGCAGGGCATTCTCACACACAACGCGACGATACGTAGGTGGTGGTGGGGGGACCAGCTGCCTGCCTTCACTCGTCACCGATCAGGTGAGATCTCTATGACACAGCCAACGACGAGAGAGTGCTGAGACCCACTCACCATGGAAAAGAGGAAGGAGACCGTCCGTGTGTACCTGCCTGTGTGTCTGTAGGAGAAGGTGGGCAAGGGCGAGGGGGGGGGACTGACGCCGCCGCGCACCTCCTTCAGTCGTCCTACATGAGTATCACCGTGCCTCACTCTCACCCTCTTCTCTCTCTCTCTCGGTCCTTCTCTCTGTTGTCCTTGTCTACTGCTGCTGCTGCTCCTCTGGCTTCGTCACGATGACGTCGTCCACCTTGAGGATCATCTTCACGACCTGCGTTGCCAGACGCAGCTGCGAGCACTTGCCGCTCAGTGTCTCGAACACCTGCTGCTCCTTCATGTCGATGGTGCCGCGGTCCATGCAGTCGATGCCTGCGTACGGGTTCTTGCCCTCGATCTGCGCCTTGCGTGCGTCCGAGAGCGCGCGGATGGGGTCGAGGCCGCTGTTGAGCGCCAAGTTGATCGGGATGGACTCGAGTGCGTCGGCGAAGGCGCGGATGGCGTACTGGTCCACGGTCGACACGGCGTCCGCGTGGGCGAGGACGGCGGACGACGCCGCCAGCTCCGCTGAGCCGCCGCCGTAGACGATGCGGTTGTCGCGGATGAGGTTGCGCACCATGCAGATGGCGTCGTGCAGCGACCGCTTCGCCTCCTCGATCATCATCTTGTTGCCGCCGCGGATGAAGACGGTGACGGCCTTGCTGCTCGGGCAGTTCTCGATGAAGATCATGCGGTCCTTCGTCGTGCCGAAGCCGACCTCGCGAACGCGGCCGCACGTGCCCAGCTTCTCCGCCGTCAGATCCTCGAAGCGCGGGACGATGCGGCCGCCGGTGGCAATCGCGATCATCTCCAGCTCCACGCCGCCGACCCAGCGCACCGCCGGGAGCTCGTTGCGGTAGAGAAGGTAGTTCGCCTCGTCGTCGAAGCCCCACTGGCAGATGACGAGGTCGGCCCCGGCATCCTTGCAGCGCTGCACCTCCGACCGGAAGTACTCCTGCTCCTGCTCGTGCAGCTGGCGCATGTGCTCCGCGCTGTTGATCTGCAGGGTGTGCTTCGTCTTGGGCTTCGGCGGCTCGAAGGCGCAGGTGAGAATGGCCATTTTCGGGTTCGTCAGCTCCTTTGGCATCTGCGGGTGTGAGAAGTCCTTGTCGAGGACGATACCGTCGACGAGGCACGTCTCCTCCAGGCGGCCACCCACCTTCCCCTCGACCTTGATGAGGTCCATGTTCACGTCCCGCCGCTCCATGTCGGCCACGGCGAGGACCGCGTCGACGCAGATCTGGGCGAGCCGATCGCGGTCGCGGTTCACCACCTTCGAGTTGAGGGTCGAACGGGCCGTCTGGAGCAGAAACTCCTTCTTCTCCAGCGAGATGGAGTCCGCCACCTCCTCCAGGCGCCTGCAGGCGATCTCGCACGCCTTCTCGTAGCCCTCCGAGATGCGCGAGCTGTGGATGCCCTTGTCGAGCAGCGCCGTCGCCTGCTCCAGCAGCGCGCCAGCGAAGCAGACGACACCGGTGGTGCCGTCGCCAATCTCGGAGTCCTGTGACTTGCTCAGCTCGACCATGAGCTGGCCAATCTCGTTGTCAATGTCCATGAGGTCCAGAATGGTTGCGCCGTCGTTCGTGACGACCACCTCGTTGTCCGGCGTCGTCAGGATCTTGTCCATGCCGCGCGGGCCAAGACTCGACTTGAGCACATTCGCGACACCGAGTGCTGCGAGAATGTTCACCTTCTGCGCCTCAACACCGCTCACGCGCTCCTTCTGCTGCTGCTCCTTCACCAGCAGGAAGGGCCTGCCGTACTCGTCAAAGGCGAGAGACATCTGGGGCTACGATGGTGAAAGGGGGGGGGAGGGGCCGAGAGAGAAGGGAGGGGGAGAAAAGGGGCTCTGGTGGGGGTGAGCCAAGCGCTGCACAATTCGCGTATACGGCGGCTATAAGGAGCGTCTGTGTGTGTGTTTGTGAGTTTGTATGGGTTCGGAGAAAGAGAGAAAGAGACTGCATCATGTAAGTTTGCGATGTGTATATGTGGAGGTACACACACGGAAAAAAAAAAAAAAAGTGCGGCACAGAAAAGGGAGTTCGTGAGAGGGGCGAGAAACAAACGCATACGAGTGCCTACAAGCACGTCAATCCACAGGCACGTACATACATTCACACACGCGTGCGGCGTGGCGAGAGAAGCGCTGTCGTGCTGAACGTGGTCACCGCTCTCGTGTTCTTGTTCTCTTCTCTGCCAGTGCAGCGGCGCGGCGCGGCACTCTTCCGATGATGGGCATCGTTGTCACACTTCTCCCCCCCCCTCCCCCTTCTCCTTTCCGTCTCGTCGCTTCACTCTATTCCTGTGGACCGCACACTCTGTTGTCCGTCTTTCCCCCTCCACAGGCGCAGACTTCTCTGTCCGGTCTCTAGCGTGGAGTCTAGAAAGCACAAGAAGAACAAGAAGAAGAGGAGCCACAGAGCGAAACAGAGGAGACCGGCACGGCGGGACGCGCACGCAATCAGACGCTTCCGCCGTCGTCGTTGTCTTCATTGTCGTCATCCTGTACATACCGCAGCGCTCGTCGAGTGGAGGGCCGCGCGTTGTTGGTGTCGGCGGCAGCAGCCTTCTCGGTCAACTCCACATCCATCTCCGCGTGGTGGTGCTGGGAGACGAGGCCGCGCCAAAAGTTGACAATCGCGTTCATGCGCGCCCCCTTCTCCGTCGCCTCGTACGGGACATTCGCCACAGCCGAGGTGGCGAAGAGCGCCGACGGCTCCGACGTGAGCGCGGTGGGGTGCAACCGCGCGTTGCGCGTGTCGCGCTCCGCGGCACGCTGGTGGATGGCGCGCGACCGCTGCGCCAGATACGCGGCCTTCCGCTTCGGCTGCACGTCCCCACCGAACATCGCCACGAACGCATCGGAGGCGTGGCGGTCGGTCGTCTGGATCACCGTCGCCTTTCGCCGCACGGTGCCTGCGATGGTGAGCAGCGTCGCCTCGGAGGGCATGTCACACTGCCGGTACTGCTGCTCCTGCTGCCAGCAGTGGAAAGCGGTGGTGCTCTGCCCCGCTGCCGGCGCCACGGGGCCCTGCACGTGCCGCAACTGCTCCAGCTCTGAGCACGGCGAGCGACTCACAAAGACCGCCAGCTGCTGGGACTCGGCCCAGGCCATACGCGCAACGGTGTAGTTCGGCGCGGCTTTGCCGTACCCCGTGGCCGGGGTGCACAGTCCGCCGTCAAAGCACTCCCACGCCAGCAGACGGCCCGAGTCGCCGACGGCGGCGGCGAACGTCTCTCCGTCGGGCAGCAGGTGAATCGGCGCGGTGAAAGGCAGGCGTGTGTTCACGACACGAAGCTGCTCACATGTTGTGGCGTCGAAGACGACGACGAACGGCGCGCTGCCGCACGTGACGATCGCATGCGCGCCTCGCACCTCCACCTCAGTCGCCCCGTCGCAGTCGGCCCTGTGCCGCAGCGACATCTCCCACCCGCCCTCTTTGCCACCACGGCCCCCCGACTCCCCCGTGGCGCGCCAGCAGACGACGGCACCGTTCGCGTGAACCGACCACGCGCGGTTGCTGCGCTCGTTGGAGGCGAGGCTGAGCGTGATGGTGGGCTCGCCCTCCCGCGCCGCCGCCGCCGCCGCCCCGGCGGCGTCGATGCGGTGGACGAGCTCCCCGACAGCGGGGACGGTGCTGCGACTCTGCCGCAGCGAGTCGACAGAGCGCGTCGTCGCGTTGAACTCCGGCGTGAAGGTGGCAGTGAGGCGCAGCGTCGCGTCCTCTGTGGACGGGATCGACGGCATCTCGCTCTCAAAGGTGTGCTCGTAGTCCCAGACGAGGAGCTGGTCGCTGAAGCCGCCAGTGACGACCTTGTCTTGGTGGAAGATGGCCGCGTACACAGGGAAGCCGTGCGGCAGCGTGCACACGCAGTGCACGCCATCGGGACCGGCGCACGACTCGGCCGAGAAGATGCCGTTCAGACCCCGCGGCTGCCACACCCGCACCGTCCCATCGGAGGAACAGGAGAGCAGGTAGCTGTCCTCCTTCTGGAAGACGACGCGGTGAATGTGGCCCGTGTGGCCAACAAGGTGGGCGACGGCCGGCACGTCGGGCAGCATGGGGTCGCGCAACTCCACCGCGTACTGGAGGTGGCGGCAGATACCGAGAGCCACGACGGACCCGCCGTGGGAGAAGGACACGCACGTCACCACACCCGGCACGGCAGTCGCCTGCAGGACGTCGTGGGGCAACAACGAGCGCTCGCCGTCCAGGCGGTAGTAGTTCTCCTGCGGCGCCGCCGCCGCCGCCGCCCACGGGTTCGCTGGGACCGCCGCGGTGGAGGCGGCGGCCCTGTCGCCAGCACGCCCCAGCGGCGGCGGCGGCGTCGCATCGGCAGAGATCGACCGCGACGACCGCGGCACCGCACTGCTGCCGCCGCCGGCCACCAGCATCGACAGCAGGTACTCCTCGTAGGCGAGCATGTCCGTCGTCTCCGGGACGAAGGCCGCGTTACGGGACTGCCTCACGCCGATCACCATGCCTCCATCGTAGGGTATCTTGCGGTTGTTCGCATTCGCAAAGATCTCGTAGATGGCGGGGACGTCGTTGGCCACCGAGTCGCCTCCCTGCCGGCTGCCACCGGGGTGGCCAAAGGCAAGAGCAAGATCGCTGGGCTGCATGGCGGCCCCGGCGGCAGCCCACGAGACGGGGAGCACGGCGCTGAGCCAGGTGAGGTACCACGGGGTGCGGGAGGGGAAGCGGTAGAGCTGCACGTGCACGTCGTCGGCCGCGGAGAGGTTTGACCGCCCCGCGCAGTCCCGCAACATCAGGAAGCCCCAGCAGATGGGGTACAAGCCGCGCCGCAGCAGCGGAAAGCCGTGGATCGATTCGTTGCCGAAGTCCAGCACTTCCAGCAGCAGTAACGCATCGTTGACGGCGCTGCGCAGCAGGTCAGGGGAAAGCCGCAGCGCCACCTGCGCATTCCACCACGGCGCGCGCGTCTTGTGTGCTCGCAGGTCGAAGGGGTGCGTCACAGCACACGGGACGGCGGCGGTGGCCTGCACGAGGCTCCGGCCCGTCGCGCCGCTCACCACCCACGCGCGCACAAAGGGGTGCACGACGCCGGTGTCGGCGTGCAAGGGGCTCATACCGCGGACCGTCAAGACCACCACCGCCCCGCCACTCGAGAGCTGCGACGACCTCCTGCTGTCGCCCCCGTCGTCTCCGCGAGCGTCGCTGCTGCTGCCGGCGCGCCGCGGCGGCGCCGACCGCCCTCGGTCGTCCTCGAAGGCGCCAGTGACGCGGAAGTGCACCGTCCGCTCACCGCCACCTCCCCCAGCACCGCCACCGGCTGTGGCGTCGCCGACGTCAGCGCTGGCGTTGTCCCAGTCCGCGCCGCCGCGCCTCTCGCTCAGGTCGGCGCTACCAAGCATCACCGCGCGCGCCAGCTCGTTCATCGCCTTCTTGCTTGGCCCTTTGGGATTGGCGCTGCGTGCGTCGCATCGCGCCCTCCACTGCACGGCGGGGCTCGAGAAGGGGAGAGGCGCATCCGTGTCCGCGACCACGTCGACTGCAGCGCCGCCGCCTGCTGGGTCCGCCAACGGCGCCGGCGTCGCGCTTGCATTGTCGCGAGGTCGGTGCTGCGCGTCGCCGCGGTCCCTCTGCCTCTTCTCCTCCGCGTCCGGGGTGAGAGCGTTGGTGCTGAGCGACGTGACCGATGTCTTTTCCCGCGATGCCGCGGACACCGAAGACGGCCCGCTGCGGTCCTCTGCCTCGTACAGGTGCACCACCGCCGCCGGTCGCTGCGCCGCTGCGGAAGACGAAGAGCCGTGGGAGATGTGGTGGCGCTCTCGCCGCCGGCGCGACACACTGCGCTGGACTGTCGCCTCGGCTGCCGTGTCGTGCCGGCGCCTGTGACGCTGATTCGCTGGCGCGTGCGGGTCGCCCATGCGTCTGGTGCGTCCCACGAACACGCTGTCGTCGTGTGCACCGCGGCCGTCACCGGCGCTGCTCGAGACCGATGCTGTGCGACTTCCGCCGTCGCTGAGCGATGCCTCGCCGTTGGAGAAGAGGTCGCTCTTCGGTGCCTCCAGTGCGCCTCTCTGGCGGCGCAGAGGATGCGGTCGACTCTCTGTGACTCGTGCCGCAGCCGTCTGCGCCGCGCGCACTTCCCCCTCGGGTAGGAGCGAGGTCACGGCATAGAGCCGGCCTGCGGCGGAGATGGCGGTGCCCTCGGGGACGTTCTGCGTCAGAGGCGGCGGACTCGAGGCGGCCGCGTGCTCAGGCGCATCTAGAGACAGGTGCACCGGGACGGGTGCTGGAGCGGCACTGACGCGAGCGGTGTCGGTGAGCGTCGGCACAGGAACCGGAAGCGGCGCGGGCACTATGGCGTGCACTGCCGCTGGCGGAGTCGTCGGGAGAGGCGGCATCAGCGAAGGCACTGGCAACGGCGTGGGGGCAGAGGCGTGCGCGCGGGCCGGCGACGACGTCGCCTCTTCGAGAAGCGATGCGGCTGTCGTCACATCGTGGGAGGAGGACGGAGCAGGCGTGGCGACGACGCTGGTGTGCACGTACGCGTCTGTGCCATGTGGGACAACGGCGACTACGATGTCCGGAACAGTAGGGACCGCGGCGAGTGGCGGCACGGCGGCCTCCCGCGTGCTTCCGTGGGGTGGTGGGGGCGGTGCCGCGGGGAGGCGCGGCGGCGGGAGAGAGAGAGGGGCCGCCGCACTGGATGGCGGAGACGGGCCGGGCATGGCGAGGGAGCAGCAGTCTCCCACAGCCGAGGACAGCTTCCGTAGAGGACACTCTGATGTAAGGAATGTATGACGAGCGCGTGTTGTCGCTTCTCCGCGCGTGTGTGTGTATGTGTCTGTGTGTCTATAGACGTGTGTGTTCTGTATCCTTGTAGGTGTGCCTGTGGTTCTATGTGGTGACGAGCGCCGTCCCGCTCACCGCGGGCTGCTCTCTGCGCGTGCCAGAGCTGGTTCTGAGCCGGTCTCCTCCCCTGAGCACAGCGGAGGCTGCCTTGCGGCCTCAGTCGAGGGGCATGGATTGAGGGGGAGAGAGGGGGAGGAAAGGGAGAGAGAGGGATCATAGAAGGTGAGGAGAGCACCCGTACTTGCAGTTCCCACACGGACGCGAAGGCTCTTGTGACACCATGTCTTTTTTTTTTTTTTTGTGTGTGTGTATGTGCCTTTGTCTCCACTAATGGGAGGACGAGCCTCCCGGAGAGGCTGGCCGACTGCGCAGGTGTGGCGGAAGTCCCACGACACGTGCCTCACGTCGACCACCACACGCACGTCACACGTGCCGCTCCGCGAGTGCAGTGCTCACTGCCAGCGGTGCGGCTGCGAGGACAAACTACGCCAGAGACACGGAATGAAAGTGTAGGGAGCACTTTTGAAGTGCGGTGCGAGACAGCGCCAGAGCAAACACCGTCAGGACAAAGACATGATGAGCCAGTGCAACGGTGTTCACCACACACACACACACACACAGGCGTAGCGCGGCAGCCCCCCGAGGCGGGTTGTTTGCTTCCTCTTCTTCGCGTCAGCTGACCAAGTCTGACTCATCTCTCCACGATGGCACAAGAATGGGAGAAGGGAGATGGAAGAGGACGGAGAGAAACACATCCATGTGGAGAAAGGGGAAAGAACGACTCTGACAGCACAAAAAAAAAAAGCAAGGAGATGCAACCAAGTCACTAGAACGCTCCACCGTCAGGAGAGCAACACCAACTCACCTCCGCCAACTCTCTCTCTCTCTGTCGATTTGGCGGACAGAGAGAGACACGCACGCGCGAGAGGAACAAAACACACGTTCCACTTTTCCCCCTTCGCAGCCCACACGCACACATACACCGCAGATACTCTCGGTCTCCCCACCAACACCACCAGCAAACACCAGCGCTGCCGTGACTTCACTCCTGTCCTCCTCCCCCACCCCTCTGCTTAGTGTTCGGCCGCAGAGGTGCACAAGCAGTCAGCCGGGGGAGAGGGGGCGGGGGGACACAGGGGAAATACAATCATGTGCTGGCGGGACGCAAGACACAAAAGGTCGGAGAGGGCCGGAGACAGGACAAGGGGACGCGCAGAACGCCGCGCTCCTCGCCTAGGGGAACATCATCCTCAGCTGTTGTCGCGCCACCACGACATCATTGCTCACGGAGGCCAGAACATCTCGAATCACCTCCATGTCTGCCGAGGGGAACTCCATTCGCAGCGCCTCCGCTGGCGCCAGGCGCTGCGGCACCTCAGGCGGGGAGCTCGGGGAGCCGACCGATGCTGGTGGGGTGCTCGGGGAGCTCGTCCCGATGCTGCCGCTGGTTTTCTGCAGCCTATCTGATACCCTCACGTACAAGAAGCGCGAGACGAACTGTTCCCGCCCGACGTCGGAGACGTTCTTGACGTACTCGTCGCAGGTGAGCAGCTCCCGCTTCAGCCCCTCCTCCAGCAGGGCGAGTGTGTCGTCCGACGCGTGGATCTCGGCCATCAGCTCGAGTGCCCGTGCCTGGAGCGGGTCGGCGGGCACGAGGCAGTTGGCGTGCTCGTCAACCGTGTTCGCATGACCGTCCAGCTGGCGGAGCAGCGAGTTGACGTTCCCAACGCTCGGCACATACTCCTGCAGCTCGTTGTGGTGCGTGGTGAGAATCTTCTTTGCCTTGTGCAGCTCGCGGTTCGACTCGTTCAGAGTTTGCAGATAGAGCAGCGCCTGCTCGCGCGTGTCGAGGTAGTTACCCGCCTTCTCGTTCACGTCGATGACGACGCGTTCGGCGGCGTCCTGGACGAGCGACTGCCGTGCCGGGCTCACAGCGTTGCCAAAAGCGGACTGCGTACTTGCCGCCACAGCACTTGCTGTCGGCGCTGCTGGGGGACGATAGTTGGCAGATACGAGGGGGTACTCCAGCTCGAACTGCTCACTGATGGCGAGGAGCATGTCAAGCACCGGGTACGGTCGCTCCACCCCGCGCAGAAAGGACAGACACTCTACCTGAATTCTGCCATCGTTTGACATGACGGAGTACGGATGCTTGATCTTCTCCCCACCAGGCGGCGGCACAAGGACTGCGGAGGGCATCTGTTGCGGATACTGGTCGGTGAAGGAGAGCACCACGAGCAGCTGCGTGCCACGCGACTCCTGCTGGCTCTGGCGGATCGTAAGGAAGCACTCGAGGTGCAGCGGCTCGGCAACATTCTTCCCCGGGGTCAGCCGCCCTTTAGAGTTGGGGAAGTTCCCCGCGTAGGGGAGGAAGGTGCTTACAGCATAGCTGATGGCGCTCGCCGCCACTGGCGGGTAGTACTTGGACACAACAGAGATGTCCGCAGCCTGGTGAAGTGTGATCTCCATAGCGGAACGCCGCTTTGAAGAAGCCGAAAGGGAAGAAAAGGGGAGGGAGAGAGAGGGTGTGTGATGGTTGTCCAACACCAAAATGAGCGAGTGGAACACACGTCAGAGCCCGCGGTGCAGGGAGCGGCCGGCCGCGAGGGACCAGAAACAGCACAACAACAAAGCCAAACACACACACACACAAGCCAAGCACACGAGCCAAGCACACGCGCAAAGGGGGTTGGAGTGAGAGGGAGTGGGAGTGGGAGTGGGAGTGGGAGGGGAGGGAGGATGTTGATACAGAGGGAAGGGAGACGGGCGGTACGGCCGAGTCACCGAGCTTGACCGGTGTGCCGCAGTATCGATGAAGAGGCAGAGACACCGTGTTCGTGTGTGTTTTGATGGTTTGTGCGCGTAGGAGTGCGGGTGCAGCGAGACGAGGATACAACAGCCCAGTGCGTGTGTGTGTGTGTGTAGTGTGTGTGTGTGTGTAGTGTGTGGTGTGAGAAGTGTCAGAGTGAGGTGAGAGTGAGATGGAGATACGAGAAGTAGCAGTGCAGATGCAGGGACCACAGCGACATCGCTGACAAAGGGAAAAGGCCATCGCGTCGTGAACAGTACTTTGGACGAGTACGCCTCCGGCTAACCAGATGTTCACGGAGAGCGCGAGAGTGTGTGAGGCGACTTCCCGGACTGTGAGTACGAGTGTAGTCCGCATCAGCCACAAGTAACACGCCGTCGCCCGAGAGGGGCGTGAGGTGATGGGGACATGAAGAAAAGCTCCTTCCCCTTCTCCTCCCTGGTCATCCACGTGCGCCGATGCAGAGAGAGGGAGAGGGAGAACACCGCTACGCCGTCATGGTGGTCCTCAAATTGTACACGCCTCTTGTGCGCGTGCGTACATTCCTGAACGCGTGTGTGTGTATGCGGGTGTGTCTTTGCTTTCGCGTTGCTTGCCTTCCACGTGCAAAGGATGCGGCATGAACGATGGGGAGGGAAAGGGGGAGGGGGTCGATAGGGGAGCCACAGGGGGGGGAGGGACAACAAAGTACAGCAACAAAAAAAAAAAATGGGGGTTCGAATGTGTGGAGGCAGTCAAGGACGCCGTCCCTCCTCTGCAGAGAGAGAGAGCAATATTGAAAACAAAACAAAACAAAAAAAAAACATGAGCGACGACAACAACAACAACACAGGAGGAGACAGTGGAACGGCAATGCTCGTACAGTGCATTTCTTTCCACCACAACAACAAACGCCAATCCGACGCCGGCCATCATCATCACACACACACTCACACACACACACACACACACACACATCAAAGAATGAAAGTGACGCTGTCCGATCGTCAGCACGTCAGCCGCCACGGAGAAACCCCGGATGAGTGGAACAAGAACACAAGCGGGCGGCGATACGTTCCAGAAAAAGGGGAAACGAAAGCAAAAAAAAAAAAAAACACACACCAACGCAGTGGCAAGGAGAAGGAGACGGAGAGCACGACGAAGGCGCAAGCGACGCAAAGATGAAATCACCTGTGTGCTGTTCAAAGTGAGGGAGAGAGAGATCAGCGAACAGACGAGGAAGAAAATGGCGACTTCCTCAGCTTGAGGGTCACATCACACTTCTCCGCGCCACCACCACCGCCGTCACACACACACACACACACACCCGAAGGAGAGAGACGAAAAGGTAACACAGCGCACTACCACACGCGACACTGCACAAACCCGGCACTCGAAGGTCGAAGGAGAAAAAGAACAAAACCGGAATGAAAAGAGTCTCACAAACGCACACGTGAGAGCGAAGAGGAAGAGAAAGTTGCAGAAAAACAAAAAAGCACAGTATGAAAACACTAGAGCAAGTGAGAAGAAGAAGGCCATAAATACAGAGAAAAAAAAAAGAGAAGAAGAGGAGGAGTGTCGTCCCAGCAGCGCGCACGCACGGAGTACGACTGGTGACTCCTGCACATCCACACAGAAACACCACACAGAAACACACGTTTTGTAACGAAGGAAGCGCACAGCGGCACTGCGGCAACGGCGCGTGTGAAAGGAGAAGATCCGATGCAGATGCACGGGGAGACCAAGAGCCAAATACGACCGCGAAATGTGAAGAGAGAAGAGTCCACGTAGTATGCACCTGTATCCGTATCCGTGCGATTGTGTGTGTGTGTGTGTGTGTGCGCGTGTGCATGAATGCCGCTGTACATGTGAGAAGGCGAGAGAATGAAGGAGAGGAGACACGGGCACATGCATGCTCTGACACAAAAAGAAAAAAAACGCGGCCGTTCACAGACACGATCTCACGGGTACAGAGCTGGAACTGCGACACACACACACAGGGACACAAAACACGTAACTTCAGGGATGACACGTTCACGCGCATGCGCACAAATGTGTCCACGTCCTCCTCGGCGACAAATCCAAGTATCCCAGACAGCGCACAGGTCATCGGGACGCCTGCCCCGTCCCCTTCTCCCTTTCCCTCTTTCTCACTCACACACTCTCTCCAACACCATTTTTTTTTTTTTTCTTTCTTTCACGTGTTCATCTGCCACTGGGTGCGCCTTGACTATGCAACCACTACGTCGTGGTGTTGCGAGGATGGGGAAGGGGGGCGGTACCATCATGACGGGACAGAGCACGGTGCAGCAGACCCAGCGAAGTGGGCGGGGGAGGTGCACGATGGGCGGGAAGAGTGGATGTGATGGTCACTGGAAAAGAATGAGAAACAAAAAAGACAAAGAGACGACAACTAGAGTGAGCCAAAACGAGGAGGGGAAAGAACAGAAAGAAAAGAAACAGAAAGAGAGAGAGCAGCAACAACTAAACAATGTTCGAAGACAAGGATAAGCAAGCTGCCAACATGTGTGAGCGTGCGTCCCGCGAATGAGAACAGAGGGGAGGTTGTCATCTTCTTTTTTTTTTCTTGGCTGTCGCCTCGAACATTCCTACAACGGCAAACAAGCACGTCGACACTGGAAACTAAACAAAAAGAAAAAGCCAAGAACATCAACAGAGATCAGCGCCGAAAAAAAAAAAAAAAGACAAAGAAAGAGAGAGATACCATTGAATTCGTCTACAGAGACGAGAGAAGGGGGAGGAGAGGGGTACAGCTGGGAAGTGGGAGACATCGTACGTGACGCGGCCGTTGCTGCCCATCGCTGTGCACACACACACACACACACACACAAGAAAATGAATGTGTGCACGTACAAGCGCACGCGCCTAGAAGCGGTCGAAAGGTGAAGAAGGTGACCGGCCGCCAGCCAAGTCATCTCGTCGTCCGTCGCTCCCGCAGAGGTGCGCATTCCACCAGATTCGTCCAGCCACAACACAACGCTCTCAACGTGGTACCCCTCTCTCTCTCTCTCTCCTCCAACGGTAAAAAACACACAACAACGATAACACCCCAAAACACAACGCGTGCTGTCAATCTTGTCACGTTACCTTTTTTTTCCCCTTAAAAGAAAAAAGACGTCGGTGACAGTCGTCACAGACGAAGACACACACACGCACACATGTTCAGATCAAGGCGAGTGCATACCACTTCGAACAGCAAAGAGACCGTTCAAGATGCACAGAGACACACCTACACAAACACACACACAAACATACACGTACGCCGCATTAGTAGAATCTGACGGAGGTGAGGACTGGTTGCTGTGGTTGAGGGTGGCTAGAGTACAAAAGTGAAAAGGGAACAGAAATGCGCTTACTCGCCGGAAACATCCACAAGTTCAAAAAAAAAAAAAGACGACAACGTACCCGAAGGCGAAAGAAAAAAAAAAGAAGAAAGAACCATCATTCAACGAGGAGGGGGAATTGCGACCCTACTCACTATACAAAAAAAAAAAAAGGGCGCCGAGAGGATGAGGACAGCGCGGGCGAGTCACAGATGGAGGAGGAGGAATGGGGCGCAGACGCAGATGAGTGGTGACGTGAGCCAAGAGGAAGACGAGAGAGAGGAGAGGCGGTTACCCTCTCCCCAGACCGAAACAACCACCACACAGTCACACACACACACACACACACACGTTCATTCGCACCAATCTCCCACTCTACCTTTTCTCCCTTCTTCTCCTCGACAATATGTTCCCCCCTTTCTCTTTCTCTCTGTGTGTTTGTTTTTTTTTTTTTTTTGCTGTCTTTTTTCGTGCATGGCATGCTAAAAGAAAAGAGAAACACGGTCCTAAGCACACACACACACACAGACACACATACTGACAGACGCACAGACACACATACAGAGCGACACGCACTTGGTCACTCACGCGCGTGCTTATCAGAAAGACCCACGAGTGACACGAGCGGTCGGACAAGTCTCGCAAACAAACAAACAAACAAACAAACAAACAAACAAACGAAAAAAAAAGACAGTGGACATCGAGTTGCATCTAGCAAACTATCGCATTGCCAAAACCGAGAGAAGCAGAAGGCGGCACACAGGCGGGCAGGAGAGGAGGGGCCGCGTCGCACATGAGGTGCCGACCGAACAGCCAGTCTGTGAGCGGGCACGCAGCGACACATGTGCATGCGCCTGCCATAGCTTAGCCGGCAAACCATGACGCCGCTGAGGAGGACCTTCATCCGTGCGCGCATATGCGCGTAAAAACGCACGTACGCGCGAATGTGGAGCCACCAGCCATCCACAAGCAGACCGAGGGACGAGCGGTCTCTCCTAAAAGAGACGCCGACGCTCATCAGAGGGAGAGGCGAGCTCCAGCGTGAGAGTAACGGCAACAACAACATATCTGTCGTTGAATCGTCCCCAGTCTCATCGCACTCGTCGTCGCTCGTACCCGAGTACGTGCTGGTCCGAGTGCGAGACAGTATGATAGTTCCCCAGCCCACCCCATCCCCTCGGGGAGGTGGGAGGGGAAGCAGCGATGCCGACGCGCACGCACCTACCAAAAAGGAAAGAGAAAGAGAAGATGGTGCTGACGACTGCAGGCGGGGTGCACCAGGATCTGAACTTCCACGACATACCAAAAACACAACGAGAGAGACACAGAAAGGGGCAATAATAAAAAAGGGCGTAAAATAATGAGAGAGAGGCATCGAAGCACTTCTCCCCGTCCCCCACCTCTCTCCTCGCCCTGTGGGAAGACGCCAGAACGCAGCACGACAAGAGACACACACACACACACAAACAAAAAAAAAAAACTGGTAGATACACACACACTCACACGCACAGAGCCTAGGGCACAGGCTATCCATTCGAAAGGGAGAAGTCTGCGAGGTGAAGCAGAAAAGAAGTCGCACACCGAACCAACACTGAAAGAGTGTGGTCAAGACGCCGCGAACGGGCCCCAGCAACGGACACGTACAGACACATGTAGACACTCAAGCACTCGCACAAACATCGCACCTCTTCAGACCCGTTCGCTGCTGTGGATGAGTCGGCAAAGAACACCTTTGTGTGTGCTAGAGAGATGTAATCTGCTTGCAGGTCGTGGTTGCCTCTCTTTCTCTCTGATTTGTTTTGTTGCTCATGACGCTCTTTTTTTTTTTTTTTGGTGTCGTTCACTATGTAGGCGCTGACGCATGTTCACAATCGTGACGTAAGACGCGGCATGAACACACGGACAGGGCAGCGCAACGTGCTCACACAAACACACCGGCAGAACCAACAAAAAAAAAAAGGCAAATAGGAGCACGGTAACATATGCACACTTGCGAAGGCTGAAAAAAAAAAAAGAGGTAGAGTGGGAAATCCAGCGAAGACACGAGAAACACTAACGGCGAGAGGCATCTCCTAACCCACGAAAGAAGGAAGTAATCGAACGGATGCAGCGAAGGGTGCGTCTACTGTGTACAAATCTACACCGTGGTCATGGAAGGAGGGAAAGGGAAGGGGAAGAGGAGTCAGGCGGTGGGAGTCAGGGCAGCGTTCGCAGACGCACAGAGTGATTACCCAGCGTAGCACCCCAGCAACAGTGGAAGAAGTGGTGGTGGGGGTGCAGACGGGTACCGGCACGAACAACAAAGGATGCTCAACAGAAACGCTTGGCGGGTTCAGAGACGGCCACCCTCGTATGCACGTGTCAAGATGAGATATAGATCAACAGAAGAATGGGGGAGGGAGGGAGGGGGACAAGGAGGCAGCTATCATTCAAAACTCTTTTTTTTTTACGTCAGCAACAAGAGACACCGAGCGAAAAAAAAAAAAAAAAAGAGGCACACATAGAAAGATGAGGCGCACTTTTTCTCGGTGTCCTCGCAGAGACCTTGAGTGACACACACAGGCAGACAGACACACGAGCACGCACACACCCAGACAAAACACAATCACTTCAGCGGAAAAAACTGCAGGAGGGGAGAGGGAGAAAGAGAGAGTACGTGTGCGCCGTCCGTAAAAGGGATGAGAGAAGAGGAGACACGCCGAGAAGTGGGAGGCTGAGAGGGAGGGAGAAAGGGATCGCGGCACAAAGATGCACAGTGTGGAGACGTACACAGCTACGAGTCCATACTGTGTCTCGCGAGAGGTGTGAAGACATCAAAGCACACAAGCACACACGTAGGCGGTCATATACCCACACAGTTACAAAAAAAAAAAAAAAAAACACGCAAAGAGGAAATGGTGAAAAAAAAAAACAAGTGGGTGGTGCACTAAAAAAAAAAAAAAAAGAAACGGAAGATACGTGCGTGCTTCTGCTACGGTGGTCCGTCTCCTGTTCGTATTTTTTTCCCGATCTCTGTGCCTCTGCTCTGTCGAGGTAAAGGCACGCGAAGGTCCTGGGAACAGATGAGAGTAACCAAAGAAAAAAAAAAGTGGGAACCCAGGGGCGCGCCGACACACACTTCGGAATCTGACCTACACGTACACACACGCACACACACGCACACACACAAACCATCATCAAACGAGGCTCGCCGACACTGTATTAGCTTTCCAGCCTGTCGACGACTCCATCGTCACAGCAGTGACGCTGGACGGGTGCCGAGACGGCGAAAGTGGAGCATAATAGCAGCGTACCGTACACTCTCATTCGGGATTTAGTACCATTGCGGGGGGTGTCACACGCCGGCATCGCAGTTGTGTACACAGAGAACACAAACGAGTAAACGTGCCTTCAACTCCAGACAACGGAGAGGGATGAGGGAAGCAAGGGCGCCAGGAAGCGCGTATCAATGAGGGTGTGCATCTACCGCTGAAATCTCGGTGGCACACACACACACACACGTACACACACACAGCGCGGGGGGGGGGAGGGGGGAGGGGGAGGAAAAACACTCTGGGAGAGAGGACAAAGTCCGTGTGTGTGGGTGTGGGTTTGTGGGTTTGTATGTCGAGAGCCCTGGAGGGGAGAGGGGGGGGGGGGGGGGGGGGGGGGGGGAGGGGGAGCAAGCTACGCAGTTGGGCTAGAACGCACAAGAGAGTGGGGAGGGGGAGGGATCAAGTCGAGGGGAGGCGACGGCAATGGAGAAGGGAGACGCATAGGCTACGTCGACGCCGCTGGAAAAAAAAAAAAGAGAGAGAGTAGAGAAAAAAAAGGAGAGGAGGGAAGAGGGGAAACAAGAAAAAGAAAGCGGCACAGGCGCCGAAGCACATAAAAGTAGGCACGCGGTGGAGGGAAGCACTGCACACTTTCGAACTAGCAATGGAAGAGAGAGGACACACATACACACACATACACACACATACACACACATACACACATGCACACACAGAAGGGAGGGGTGAGGGGGCGGACTACAGGAGGCACAGACAGCAACCTTCAGAAGGAGCCAAGGAGAGGAGGAGAACTGAGAAGACAAGAGGAGCAAAGAAGTGGTGGTCGAAAATGAACAAAGTCGCACAAGACGCGCGTGTGAAAGGCGAAACGGAGGGAGGAGGATGAGGAGAAGGACGGAAGAGGGGGAGAGAAAGGAGTGAGAAAACTACAGAGAAAAAACAGCGTATCAGGTGATTTTTTTTTTTTTTGTGTGTGTGTGTCAGTTGTTCGCGTTCGACGCGCGGCGTACGTACACTCCGTGAAGTGATCTCACGTCTCCATAGGAGGAGCATTGGAAGCGCAGAAGCAAAAAAACGGATCGGGAGAGACAGGTAACAGTAGACGTACAGAAATGAGAAAAAACAAAAAAACGAAGAGACCATCGCTCAATACGCACGTCACACAAAAAACAAGGAGAAGACAAGCACATAACAGAGAGAGAGAGAAAAAAAAAAAACGGAAACAGAAGATGACAACGACAACACGCGTAGGGTGCGAGGAAGGACAAAAAAAAAAAAAACGCGTTCAAAAAGGAGAAATCAGAGTCTGGAGAAAAAGAAACAGGGGGAGAGGGGGGGGACAGAGAGACGGAGACACAATAACTCGCGCGAAAGTAAAAGAAACAAAAAAAAGGAGAGACTGCTGCCTGTCTCGAGGAGGAAAGAAAAGGGGGGAAACACACACTGTGCGCACTCTCGCAGGCAAGATCCAGTGGAGCCGAAGATCGAGCACGCGCGCTCCGAGGAGCCCCAACAGATGCAGCACGGCAAATCAAGAAGTTCTAAACGAAGCCGTAGCCGTAGAGTGTGGGTAACTCTACTAAAGATACCGGTGACGATCGTGATCTAGAACAACAGCTAAAAAGGGCGCACAGAGAGAGAGAGAAAGGACAACAGTGAACAAAAAAGAAAGAAGCAACACCGAGAAACCAACAAAGGTGCAGAGAGCAACAGCTCGCACACAAACTGGAAGAGAAAGGAAGAGGGAGGACGAACAGAGTCCAGCACCGCGTGGGCTTGCATTCATTGGTTGATGCGTGTTCAAAGAAAAAAAAAAAAAGGTAGTCGTGCTGCACGAGCGATATCTCCTCCACGCTGCATTCGTTGTGAAATCGCACAGGAAGACGATGGAGAAATGTCGAGCACGCTAGAAGACGATGTAGAGAAGATCATCATAGTCTCAAAAAAAAACCAAAAAAAAAAACAAGAATGCAGCAACACACAAGAACAGAAAGAAAAAGACTGCGCGGTACACCGACACGACACACACACACAAAAAAAAAAAAAACGAGAGAGAGACACATGAAGAAAGTTCAAAGAACAACAAAAAAAAAGACACCTATTTGACGCCGTGTCGCTCCCTCTCTGTCTCACCGAAATGCGCTTTTTTTTTTTCTGCATGTAGTCCCGTCGTGATGAGAACCGCAAAAAAAACAAAGAACATCGGTCACTGGTGGTTACGTTTGCGTGATCGTGGAGGAAAGAGACAGCGAGCAAGTGCACCAGCACATGCACACACACACACACACACGCACATGCACACGCAGGCCTTGAAGATTCCCGGAGGAAGGGGTAGAGAGAGCAATGGGAGGCTGGCAAAGAAGTAGCGCGTCGCCTCTCGGCAGCGCCACCCGCACCCATGTCAGCCCAACAATAAAAACTCCAATGCATGACCTCGAGTACAACGTTTAGCAAGGGCAGGTGCTCGTGGAAAGGTGCGAGTATGTGTAGGTGTGTGTCTCCATCTCGCGAGTACTGAGCGTGTTCTCTTCGCGTTGGTTCACTGCAAAAAAAGGGGGCGGTGCGTCTCCTTCCCCACGTGTACTGCTGCCCCACACCGAGAGCTTCTCATGCGTGCCACCGCTGGTGACGGTAGACCACAAGTGCTCGCCTACGTCCTCCGCACGTGTGTCCCATGAACGCGGGTGCAGACAGCAGCATCGAGTCGTCGTCGCCGAGATGAAAACTCGAGAGGCGTGCCTGAACAAATGTAAAAAAGAGAATTAAACTGAAAAAAAAAAAAACGAAGGAGCCACGACCACCACGACTAACACCCCCTCCTCATAAACAAAAAAAAAAAGCAAAAAGACGGTGAGGCGAAGGGGCTACTCCAGCAGACACACACAGGAACCCCACATGGTAGACAACGGAAGTACGCACACTAGCAGAGACAAAAGAACAAAAAAAAAAAGAGAGAATGAATGGCAAAAGAAGCGAAAAACAGAAACTGAGAGAGAGAGAGAGACAGAGGCGCCGCATGGCTGGTCGAAAGACGCACCGGCAGAAGCGAGCGCTCAATACGTCTGAACAATGAGACACGACACACAGCAAAAGAACACACACACACACACAGACAGGTAAAACGGAAAGAAGTGAACAAAAAAAAAAAACAGAAACGCAAGACGAAAAGACATCTAGGTAAAGCACACGCAGAACAGTCGAAAACAGAAGAAAAGAGGAGACTCGCCCACAACTTACTCAGGCACACACATACACACACGTGAAGAAAAAAAAAAAACTGGCGAGAAAAAACAGAGGGGAAAAAAAAAAAAAACGCACACACGCGGAGACAGAGAGGAGCATATGTCCACGCGCACACAACAGGCCACGTTTGAATCGGTGTGCATGCGCACGTCACAACAGCAACAAGGAGGGATGGGTGCGCAAGAAGGACCAGAGAGGAGCAATAAAAAGGTAAAGGGGAGAAAACAAGCACATCTGCTGACATAAACTGAACGAAAAAAAAAAAAAACAGACAAACAAACACCTGCACATACACGCAAACGAGAAGAGCTTTACAAACAGAAAAATAAAAATAAAAAAGAACTAGTAGAGTGGCTCACGCGTAGTACGAAAAAAGGGAAAAGAAAGGAAAACAGCAACTCCGGAGCGCACCTCCATTGAAACGAGTGTACGGAAGCGAGAAATCCATGTCAACAAAAACACGGGTCAAATGGGGGAGATATGTCGGCAACATGAACGCAAAAAAAAAAAAAAAACACACGCACAGAATCGGTGGTCAACGCGTGGATGCACACGCGCACAGGTATCAAGAGAAGCAGAAGAAGCCAGTGTGGAGAAAGGGTGAGTGTAGTCACTTTTTTTTTCTTTTTTTTGAGACATTTCGACATCGCATGGATGAGGGTGGGGAGGGGTGACAGCTGGTGCGGAGACTCACACACCAATCGAACCAGCTGAGATATCACATCCGGAAATGCAGACACACATAGACGCGCGTGCACGCGCACATACGAGTGCGCCATCACCGCCAAAAAAAAAAAAAAAGGAGCTTCAAGTACACCCGCCTCAAGCGTAGAAGTTAGAGGACGACCGCGACACGATGCATTCCAAGAGAATGGAGACACACGCCAGAGAGTACCCCCCACAGCCTGTGGATTCGGAGCCATCGAAGAGGGAGACAGAGAGACAGAGAGAGATGAGGAAGAGAGAAGGAAAAAAAAAAAAGGGGAAAGAAGGAGAGACGAGGAGGAGGAGGAGGAGGAGGAGGGACGTGGCGGTTTCGAAAAAAAGGGCATGGCGATCGTAGACGTCTCTGCTACAAGAATAGCCCAGAACGGTAGCGGAGGCGCACAGAGGAGAAGGTAGAGAAGGGAAGCAGAACCATCAACACACACACGCGACACGTTACTTCATCTTTGCACCAGCCGCACCGAGGTCGAACAAGCGTGCTTTTCACACACACACAATAAAAAAAAAAAAAAAACAGTGTATGGGACGCAACATACACCAAGCCATACAGCCCCTCTCGTTGACGCGGAGTGAGTAACACCGAGAGAGAGAGAGAGAGAGACAGACGCACTCAGGAGCGGCAGAGGAGAGAGTGGGCAACAGGTTCAAGGCGCGAGGAGGAGGTCTCTACATCGCATCTGTTCACCACTCCTTTCCACGCCCTCACCGCCCCAACGCACTCCTCTTCCTCCCCCTCCTCCTCCTCCTCCGAAGAAGAAGAAACACACCACCATCCGGATAAAACGGTGCTGTCTAGTCTTGTCGGTGCAGGTGCGGGTCTGCTGGCACGTGGCGGTCTGCTCCATCGCCGTCGCGATGCGTCTTGTGCGACTTGACGGCGCAGCTCGCACACACCGCGATGTGGCCGAACTGGCACCAGTAGGCGACGTCGTTTGGCGAGATGTTGCACTGGCACTTGGCACACGTTCCGTGCGCCGGGTACTGCGAGAGCAATAGCGACTGCCCGCAGCTGCAGTGTTCGGAGATAAGCGCAGGCTGGAGCGTAACCGCCGTCGCACGTGGCGGCTGTGCCGGCGCGTAGCTGTCCTTGCTCATCGGCGAAGGCGGCATCTGGTTCACTTGATGACTGGCTGAGTTGGCGCGAGAGCGCGAGGCGCTGATCATCATCTGATTGGCCGCCTTCATGCCATAGATGCCGCTGTTCGCCATCTGCATCGCGTACACAGAGTTCGGCGAAGGGGGGTGCCCACCGGGTGACAGAAGAGCCGCAGATGACGCGCCGGGTGGGAACCCGTGTGCGCCGAAGTACGGTGGCGGGAGGGCGATGCCGGAGGCCGGAATGGTGTTGGCGGACGTGTACGGCAGCGTGCCGTGGATCGCGGATGTGTGGAGGTAGCCGGCGGTCGCGGACGACAAGGGGCTTTGGTTCTGGGCGAAGACCGAGAGGGGCACCATGTTCATTGCGTTGTGCTGCATTGGGCTCATCAGCCCACCCTGCGCCGCACCATACCCGGCGTTGGGGCTCGTGGCCACACTAGAATTGTAGTTGGGGTGGCGGGGCTTCACCTGTGGCGTCAGCTTCTCCAAGACGAGCGCCGCCTTGGGCACACCACGCAGCTGCTCGCGCGGCATCTGTTGAATGTACAGTGGCAGCAGGGCAGCCTGGCTAGGCTTGATGACCCACACGCAGTTGACATCACACAGGACCCGCTTCGTAAACTCGAGGATAGACGCCAGGGCACCTGCGTTGATCATAATGAAGGCGCATGTGCGCTCGCGGTTGTGACACTTCACGTCGCGAACCTGCACAATCTTGCCGCGCTCATTGCCGATCGCCTTCAGCAGCGCCTCGATGTCGTCCTCGGCGTAGGTGTTCGGGAGCTGGCCAACGAAGATGCCGGCGGATTCCTCGCTCTGAATGTGCGGCGGAGCCGCTGGCTGATTCAAGAAGTCGCGGAAGGCCAGTTTTTGCGCAGAGAGTGGCGGATTCACGATACTGGCGTACACGTTAAAGGACGACCTGCTCTGCGACATATTCTGCGGCGACGACGCCTGGCTCGAGGAGTGTGCTGGATCGATGTGGCAGAGGCCCGGTGCATGGTGCTCGAGGCCGGGGTCGCGCGAGAGAGACAAGGGCGACCTCGGCGCGGTCAAGGTTACTGGGCAGTCGACAGAGTGCCTGCTCGGCTCCTCGGCCATGAGGGCCCGTACGTCCAGCTTCGGCACACCATTGCCTTGGCCGCCTATGACGACCGACGGCTCATCCTGATGGAGTTGCTGCTGCGGCGGCTGCTGCTGCTGCTGCTGTTGCTGCTGCTGTTGCTGAGGTTGATGCGACAACAAAACGCTGGCTGGTGTCGGCAAGCCAGCCGATATCACCTCATCCTCGTCGTCGTCATCATCCAAATTAAGAAACAGGTCGGGATAGTTCAGCAAGTCCGTGTGGATCTCATCATCCGAAAAATCGTCCATTCCGTTCATGGTAGCGGCACGCGTGGCAGCAACGGAGGCGGTGTTGGGTGTCTACACGTTCTGGGCCTCTTGGAACCTGTGTGTCAGCCGTCTGTACCTGCCGAGGCAAGTAGCTCGCTCCGCCAATGCTTCCCTGAATCTGACCACTACTACTACAGCGGAAGCGAAGGACAGATAGAGGGGACGACGCCAACTCAGGCGAGTATCGGAAGTGCAAGAAAAAAAAAAAAGAAGGAAACACAGAACAAACACGCACGCGTCACAGCCTCAATAATAGTAAAAAAAAAAAAAAAAAGAGCCGTCGGAAATCAACGCAAACAGAGAGATGTAACAAAAAAAAAAAGAAAGAAAAAAGAGCGCGCGCGAGGGAGTTGTGTCGAGAGAGGGGTGCCGACTGCACAGCACTCACTCACACACACTCACACACCGGGAGAGAGACTGGGGCCGCAACGTCACCTTCTCCGAAGGCAACACCGCGCGAATAAGAACAACCAATGCGAAGCTACGACAAGAGAAACGGTAACGAAACAGTATCAAGCGGAGAGAAAGAAGAAATGGTAGCGCCGTGTGAACTCTTGAAGGTGCGGTTAGACGAACAGAATCGCCTGAAAAGAGCGAATCACACGCGACGAAAAGGAAAAAAAAAAAAAAGAAGACAAGGCGGCTGACGTCTCTCCACAGAGTGCCAACACAGCACACACGTTGAGAGAGAGAGAGAGACACACACACAAGGAGACAAACGGCACTCACGTCCGGTCAGAGAGACTGGGCGGTTTCTGGTGATGCGTGGACAGCGAGAATTGAGTTGACGCCAGCAGGAATCGTGGAGGGGAGAGTCAGCGATGCAACACAGGGAAATGGTGGTGGGTGCTGGTTCGCAGAAAATGTGAGCAAGACCTCAGCCACACACACCCACGCACGCACAGAAAGAGAGTGAAAGACCACCAGAAGCACAGATACACTACAGGAGCAAAGAGGACAAACAGAGCTGGGGTGCGAAGCAGCGCCGTGCAATGGTGCTCTCCTTACTCCAGCAAATAAGAAGCGGGGAAGATGGTTAGACTAAGGATGAGCTCAAACACAACACAGGCAGACAGACAGACAGAGAGAGGCACACACAGCGAGAATCCACCGTCCGTCAGCGGATGAGAGATGTCGTGATAGGGATGAGAGCAGGACGTGCGCACCAGGCTTCAGACAACGACTCGAGTGCTGTTTTTTTTTTTTTTTTATGCGTAGCTCTCCTCGCCGTGATGGGCAGTGTGTAGCTCTTCGTGTGGGTTGATTAGAAAAAAAAAAAAAAACTCCTACCGACAAAGATAAACCAGACAGAAGAGAGAGCCTCGCAGAGCAGCGACGCAGCCGTCACTGTTAGGCGGCAACTAGTGCCTTCTTGCCAATCACCAACACAGTGGGCGGCTGTGCGTTTGTGTATCTGTGTGCGTGTCCAAGGAGAAAACGATGGAGTTTTCACCTTCCTTCCTTTCCAGTAGTCAGTCAGACCGGGCCTAGCTTCACAGGGCCTCAGTCTTCACAGGCACACTATCGTGACCTTGGAATGCTGCTCCGCTGCGTCAGGGAGAACGCAGAGATTGTGTGTGTGTGTATCTGTGTGTGCGTGTGTGTGTGTGTTTGTTTGTGAGACAGAGAGAACCAAAAAGTCGAACACGTGAAGACAACAAACTCACTCACGGAGAAGAACTGAAGGGAAAAGGAATCAGAGACCTTACACCGAGACGGAGAGCACAAAGAAAACAAAAAAAAAAAGTCAACACACACACACAAAACAGAAACAGAGACAGAGACAGAGACAGAGACAGAGACAGAGACAGACAACCCGAAGGCAATGTATAGCGCGTGAGAGAGAAGAAGAAAGGGTGGGGTAACACTCACAAAAAGGCACAGTTCAAGGACGGGGTGAAGGTGACAGAACACACACAAAAAAAAGAACAGAGGGAAGGAAGGGGGGCAAGATGAAGGGACGGTGGCGCCACGGAGGAAACAGAGAGAGAAAAGGATGGAGCACGGCACACGCCACACCGCAGAGTGAGAGAGAGAGAGGACTCCACAAGAGGCTCTAACACAAACGTGGACACACAGACAGACACACACACACACACACTCACACACGTGCAGAGGGTCTGACAGACAGACAAACTCTTTGCTGCACCCAAATCTAATTCAAAGAAAAAAAAGTCACGGAAAAAAAACGCAAAGGAAGAAGAAAAATGAGGAAGAAGAAAGGCAACTATCGAGAATGAAACACACAAACACACAAAAAAAGAAAAGGAAACGCCTGGTAGAGTGCAAAGAAACCGCGTTTCAGGGGCAATCACGAGCACAACCTCTGGAAGAATGCTGAGAAACAGAGGAGTGGGGGAGGCTGCGCTCAGCCGCACTGACGCAAGCGAGTGCTTGTGTGTGTGTCTGTGTGTGTGATGAAAGTCAGTTGCGAGGAGTGAGGCGAGGTAGATCAACTCTCGACGCAGTCGTGCTTTTTTTCTTTTTTCTTTTTTATTTTCGTGTGGGCGGAGACTGGCGTTTTTTTTTTTTTTTTTTGCCGACTGTGTCAGTCCTCCACGACCACGACGTCTTGTACACGTGTCTTGTCCACTGAAGTGCACGTCCTCACAAGAAAAAAAAAAAGTCACGTCTGTCTGTGTGTGTGCGTGTGCTCGAGGCTTGAAGATCGTTTTTCTTTTTGAGCCTTGGTGTGACACACTTGCACTCTTGTGTTTGCTTTTTTTTTTCTTCTCTTTGTTCTCTCTACCGTGCACAGCACTATGACTCAGCTCTGTACCTCTCTCTCTCCTTGCAGGCCACTGCGACTTAACGTTGCCCGCGTCAGTACTCGAGCCAACCCGCGTCGTCTCCTGGTCTTGTTGCTCGCCGCAAGCCGCACCACGTTCTGAGTCACTCACCGGAAAGAGACGGACACGCCAGCACGCGCGCCGACACAGAGACACTCGACAACAGAGAGGGAGAGAGATAGATATGGGGAAAGGGGTGCACACATACACTGAGTAAAAGGAAACAGAACAGGCGGGAGCAGATTGTGACCCCGCAACGCAGAAGGACGCCCTTTTGCGTCCCCGGAAGGAGAGGAGAGAGAGAGATGAAATCGGGGGGGAGGGGAGAGTGACGTCTGCGTTGGTGGGAAGACAGTGAGAGAGAGAGGAAGGTGGGGAAGACAAGAAATATGACAGCCGCAACGACCACGGGGCACCTGTGGCGACGGCTCCTCTTGTGTGAAATGGGGAGAATGCGAGATGGGAGAGAGAGGGAGAGACAAGGAGTTGCACACGCACACACACACACGTAGGATGATCGAAGGGGGGACGTAGAGAAACGTGGAAGGGGGCCGGTATCAGAGACACCTCACAGAGGTAGGAAGGGAACCACTGTGCAGAGCACACTGACCTGAAGTGACAGAGAGGGGAGAGAGGGGAGAGAGGGGAGAGAGAAAGAGACACGCTCGCGGTAACGCACACACACGCACAGAGGTCGAAAACAAGAAGCAAAAAAGAGTGGCGCAAGAACAAAACACTACACACGAGTGGGCAAAAAAACAAAAAAAAAAGAGAAACAGGGGAAAATCAGAGAGACAGATAGAGACACACGTGGCAGGCACACGTGCAGAGCTGCGTTTGCCGGCGAGTGGGTGGCAACGGTGGTGGGGTGAGAGGTGCTCCAGTGAAAACACACCACAGCAAACAGATCAGAGAAAGCCAAACGACCACAGGCACAACAACAAAAAAAAAGGGAAAAAAACTGAGGAACACACAACAGAAGAGAGAGACACACGCACACTCACAAAACGAATCGAGGAAGCGAAAGAGGGCCTGACTGAATGATGGGTGAGAAGGGAACAGAGAGAGAGAGAAAAGGAATAGATAGTCAAATGGTGTGACACACACACACACACACTCGCACCACCGAATGTGTCTCACGGGGACGAAGAGGGAGAAAGAAAGAGACACGTTCTCAATCTCCGTACCTGTGGATGATGATGATGATGATGATGGGGAAGAGGAAAAACACTCTGGGAGAGAGGACAAAGTCCGTGTGTGTGTGTGTGGGTTTGTGGGTTTGTATGTCGAGAGCCCTGGAGGGGAGAGGGGGGGGGGGAGGTGATACGCTACCTCGCCAACAAGCGCGAGTGTGCGTGTACCTCTCCTGCCTCCGCCTACTTGCCGTGCCACACACGCTGAGAGAGAGATGAGCCAGACAAGGAGAGACGAGGGGGGGTCGCTCTGAGTGTGGAGGAGGAAAGGGAGGACAATGAAGAAGAGGAAGAGGGGAAAGAGTGATAACAAGGTGAGGCACACGTCAACAACAAGAGAGACGTAGGGAGACGAACAGAGCCGAGAAGGTGCACACACCTAACCACTGCTGATACGTGCAGCCGCAACGGACAGAGAGAGAAAGAGACAGCGAGACAGCGAGACAGTTGGGGAGGTGAGGCGGACTTGGGCTGGACAGTACGGCCGAAGGTGCAGGAAGAACAAATGCTGACACGCGTGCCCGTCGAGTGTCGGTGAACAAGAGAGGTGCGGACGCGGGGGACGCTGCGAAGCCTCTTTCGCGGAAGTAAAGAGGAAGAGGTTGGCGGGGCTGACGGTGGTGGTAGTGGACAAGGCGTGTTTTTGTGTGTGTCTGTGTGTCTGTGGGAGCCGCGAAAGCAAACAAGGGAGGGGAAAGGGAAAGGGGAAAGGGGAGGGTAGGGGAGGAAGAAGGAGATGCCAACAAACCAGAAAATGAAGGTAGGCTGAAATGGACAAGTAGAAGAGGAGTCAGAGACAAAAGGGAGAGGGGAGAGGGGTCTTCTGAGTGTGTAAGAGCGAGCACACACACACACACTCGGGTAGGGGGGTGGGTGAGGAAGAGAGAGAGAGAGAGGGGGGAGGGAGGTGTGGGCGGTGGAGACAGGATGAGGGGAGAGTAGCACGCACGTCTGCCTTGTTGATTGAGCTAGATAGACTACACGAAAAGGAGGCGGAGGGGAAGGGTTGGGTGGGGTGGAGAGAGGCCAACAAACACCGTCAGAGGAGGCGTGAAGAAAAGGGTTGAATCAAAGAGAGAGAGAGATAGAGAGAGAGGTGATGAAGCTGGTTTGTACGGTGCCAAGCTGTGCATCCCGACACCGCCCGAGGAATGTGTCCGCCACGTCGGTGAGCGCAAAACAGACGCGGTGGGAGCCACAAGGAGAGTGTGCGTGTGTGTGTGTGTGTGTGGAAGTGTGTATGGGCGCATGTGTGGTGAGCAGAGTGAAAAAAAAAATGGACGCGAGGAGGAGGAGTTCACCATCGCAGTTGAGAGCGACAGTGCAGACGATGGAAAGCGGTGCACGTGAGAGGCCAGCAGAGGTGGGAGAGGAGTAAGAAGTGAAGGAGATCTCTGGTGGCGCATGGGGGGCACCCGGCGCGTGCATCAGATGCAGTGTGCAGCAGGGGGAGAGGAGGATGAGGAAGAGCACATGGCATACTTATGAAAAGACAACAGACGCACGGCCGTAGATGTCCTTTTTTTGTTTGTTTGTTTGTTTCCTTGCCGCGCACACCTCGAGCCGTCCTCCTCCTTCGCAGAGAGAAGCGGGAGAGGCCAGACCGCGTCAAGAAACAGAGGGAGAGAAGGGAAAGGAGAGGAGGGCTGCACACCGTCGGCACCACAGCACTCCTGTCGCGCGCAGCATCAGCAACCTCTCCCTCTTCGTTCACTTGTTTACTGTTTCTCCTGCTTCTCGCGAGCTGCTCAGCTTTCTGTTCTACTGCAGACGTGGCTAGGCCATGTGTCCTCTTTTTCTCTGACTGAGCGGCCCGAGCACCGACAGTAACTCCATTGCGCACTGCACATGCGGCAAGTCACACACACACACACACACACACACACACAGACGCACAACGTCGCGGACATGTACATACACCCTCTGCAGGACAGAGGTGAGAGAGAGAGACAGACGTTGGCTGGGAGGGCCCCCAGAAAAAAAAAAAAAAGAACCGCCAACAGGTGTAGAACAGGCTGAACGAGCGGTTCTCTCTTTACATCAAGGATCACATCCACAAAAAAAAAAAAAAAAGAGGAGGCGACAACGTGTTGTCGTGTACTAGAGCACGTTACAAGTGGTTTCGTGGCGGTGGAGGTGGGGGGCGAGGGCGCGCGGCTGCTCAGGTGAAAGCAAACGACTTCCTCGACTTGAGCGACGCGCAGAGCTCCTCCTCCTTGGCGCCGAGGAGGGAGTGGTAGACGATGGGGAGGGCAATTCCACCCACCTCACCGCTCGCCGCGGCCGCCTTCACCGCCTTCTGCTCCGCGGCGGCCTCGAAGAAGGCGTGAACACTGCGCTTAAACCGCAGCTGCGCCTCGCTCTTCAGCACGCGCGACTGTGCCTGCGCGAGGTCGCAGTTCTCCGTCGCCTCCACGAGTGGTCGGCGCAGGGGCAGCAGGATCACCTCGCACTCGGCGGCCGTCAGCGGACAGGACAGGGTGGTCGCCGCAGCCGCGGCCGCGGCGATGAACCCAGTCGCGACGCCATCGATGGAGGAGCCCGATGCGGTGCTGGACGCCGCCGCCGGCCCACTCCCCTGCGCGCGCGCCGGCGCCGCGGCGGCTGCTGCTGGCGCCGAGTTGGACATTTTCGGCCGCTTTCCACGGTTGCCAGCGGCCACCGCCGCAGCCCCCGCGCCGGTAGTGCCGTCCTTGCCCTGACTGCTGAGGCTTGGGCTCTCCTCCCAGGTGCGCAGCGGCAACAGCTCGACGCGATACTGGGGCAGCTGTAACGGGGCGGCAAAGCGGAAGAGCGTGGCCGGCCCGTCCTGGGTGAGCACCGGGGGCGGCGGCTGCGCCGACTGCGCCTCGTCCAGGACGACGGTGGACGTCCCGGCGCTCATCTGCGCGGACTCTTTGCGGTGGACCCGGGCACCCGACGCCGTCCCCGCCATGTTGGCCCCGGGGACATGCGCAGCACCACCACCAGCACCAGCACCAGCAGAAGCGCCGCCGCCGCCGCCGCTGCCACTGGTGTCGTGCTTTGCACGGCCGGCGAGAGCGGCGGCCGCGGCGGCAACGGCCGGCGTCCCGGCGCCGTCTGGGCCGTCTCCCGCGTCGAACGTGGGCTGGAAGAGGTGCTGCGGGTTGCGCAGGTACTCGAGCCGACTCTGGCGGGCGGCCTCGGCGCGCAGCGCGTCCTCCATCGTGGCAGCGGCCGCGGCGGCCTCACGCTGGACGCGCGGCGCCGCCGACTTGCCACCCGACGACGTGGCCGTGGAGGAGGGGCTTACGAGGTTCGCCGCAGCCGCCGTCTCCACCCCGGACGACCCGGGCTCGCTCCACTCCTGCAGCCACGCCACCGTCTCTCTCATGTGCCTGCGCAGCTCCGCGAGCGCGTCCGGGGTCGGCGTGTCCACCTTCACCTCCGCGCGAGCGCTGGAGAAGCTAAAGTGCACGCTGATGCGGACCCCGGCTGCGCGGTCCACCGTGTCGAGGCGGTGCCGCACAGCCGCCTCGAACGCCGCGTCCGGCAGCATCGACGAGGACTGGCGGCGGAACGAGTCCTTCACGAACGTCTCCAGCGCCGCGGAGAGGCGGTGGCTCGGGCGCCGCGCCGAGCTGCTCCGCTTGCGCGTGGTCACGGTGGAGTTGCCTGGTGTCGCTGAGCGGGACATGACCTTCTCCGCGACCTCAGAGGCCAGCTGCCGGCGCTGCGCCGACACCTCGCGCCGGCGCTGCAGGAAGAGCGTCGGGTTCGTGTAATAGTCCGCGATGTCGCGCTCGGTCGTCACGGCCGCCTGCTCCTCCGCGCTTTCCCGGTACTCAAGGAAGTTGCTCTCCTGCCCGCGGCGGCAGCGCTCGTCCCACGCCGCCGCATCCTCATCGGACACCGCCGCCTCGATCGCGTACACGGTTGCCCCGGCACCCGCCGCGCCAGCCGCCGCGGGTCCCTTGGCGCCTTTCCCGCCGCCCACGTCGGCCGCGGCGCTCAGGAGAACGTCGGCGGTGAAGAGACGCTGGTGCGTTAGCGGGGACTCGTACACGACGAGCACACTGCCGCGAGACGACGCCACGCCGCCGCCGCCGCCGCTGCCGCCGGTGCCCGCGTCGACCGTCGGTGATTCGGACACCCCGAGCGACATGCTGTTCGAGCTCGCCGTCCGCACAGCGCGCGGCGTCGCGGACGTCGGAACCGTCGGTGGCGGCGGCGGCGGCGGCGCCGAGAGCCGCACGATGCGAATCGTGTACGGCATCGGCACAGGGGAGCGCAGGTGCGCCACGATGGAGACGTGGGTCGTCTCGGTGACGGTGCAGGTACGCCTGAACAGCACCGGCGAGCCGCCGCGCGGGAGGTCCGCCTCCACCGTGACGTTGTTCAAGTCGTGGGCCACGGCGTCGAAGGACTGCAGCTCCACGTTCGAGCGCAGCGTCAACTTCCACTGCCCCGCCGGAAACAGCGACGGCGCCCCCGCAAAGCCGACCGCCGACGAGGAGTGGTACGGCGAGGGCGGCGGCATCGGCTGAAGGTCCTCCTCAGGGGGCGAGTCCAACGGTGTCACCGAAGGCAACAGCGAGGCCGTCTCGCCATCGTCGTCCGCCGCCTCGTCCTCGTGCTGCTGCACGCTCGTCAGCAGCAGGGCTGGCACGTTGGTGTACGCCATGACGAGGTAGCCCTTCTCGTTCGGCTCCAGGAGCAGCTTCACGAGGCGTCCTGCTGTGCCCACACAGTAGTCTGCTGGGCGGTCCAGGTTCACGAGGAGAAGTGAGGTGAAGCGCAGGATGGACATGTTCGCGTCTCTCGCTGCGATCAGCGACGCTGCGCCCTCCCTCACGTCGGCACTGAGCGGACCGTCGCCGCGCCGCTTCCCGTCCGCCGCACCAGCGCCAGAGGCCGCCGCCGCCGCCGCCCCGCCGGCCTTCCCTGCCGCGGCACCGGCGGCAGCAGCAGTGCCCGCGCCAGGCGACCCACCGCGCGCGCCGGCCACAGCCTTGCCGTGGTTGCCGCCCCCCTTGCCCCCCGACGCCGCGGTGGAGGAGCGGTTTGCTATGGTGTGGATCTGCCGATGCGCCGTCACATCCTCGCCGGCGTCCAGCGTCGACAGCTGAAGCGTCACCCAGGTCGGCGCGGCGAGGGAGAAGACACGCTTCAGCCACACGGTCTCTGTGTCGCAGGACCGCACCGCCGGGTACGCGCCGGCATCCGTCACGCAGGCGAATCCATCGCGGCTGGCGTCGTGCGAGAGGTCCAGCTGCACCTCGATTGCAGCATCGGAGAGGAAGGTGATCTTGTCCGGCGCCTGCACGCGGTGCAGGTCCACGCGGATGAGATGCACGCCAGGGCGGAAGTGCAGCACCGTTGAACACAACGCCCCACTCGTGTAAGTGAGGGCACCGATGCGGTTTAGCGGCTCCGCGCGATCCCACTGGAAGTGGTGGAAGTGCACACACCGCTGCTGCTGCTGGGACGCCGTCGCGACTTCCTCCGGAGCCTCGGCGGTGGTGGTCGACGCTTCAGCGGGCTTAACAGACCGACGTGGGTGCGACGACGACGGCGATGTCGCGGTTGGTGCCGCCGTCGCGGCGCTGGTGGCCTCCGTCAGCGCCGGACTCGACACCACTACCACCGCCTCCACCGCCTTCTCAGTCGTCAGCTTCCACCACATGGTCAGCGGCGGCGACGGCGGCGGTGCTGGCGACGGTGGCACTGAGCTGTTCGTGCCCGACGCAGCCGCCCCCGCCGCGGTCGGAGCAGCCTCGCCGCGGCGAGGAGCCGGCGCCTTCTTGCGCGCTGCCGCAGATGGCGAGGTGTCTCCAGCGGCCGCCGCGGCCGCCCCCGTCGCCCCGCCGTCCCCGTTGTGCTGCAGGAGCGACTCGCCGCTGACGGAGACGGCATTGGCGTAGCGGCCGGCAAGCTTGCGCCAGACGACGATCGTCTCCATGTGTGTCATGAACTCCTCCAGCGTCAGCCAGCAGGACGACACCGAGGCGGCACGGTCGCCATCCATGACGATCATGTCTACGCCGCCGGAGTGCTCCTCGGGCGGCACGCTAGGCAGCCCCACGAAGCTGGGCCGCTCCGGACCGTGCGGAACCTCCGTGGCCGCCACAGCGTGTCGTGCACCGCGCGCGGGGTCTGGATGCCCATGCCGAATGGCACACACGTCGTCCGCCTCCTTTTCGGCGTCGAAGACGCCCTCTGCGAGACTCGAACACGGAGTCGTGTGCAGCAGCAGCGCCACCGTGTTGCGGAACGGCCGCATCGCGTGGATCGTGTACAGCTGTGGCCCAGTGCCCCGTCCCCCCACCACCTCGGGCACCGCCGCCGACGTCGCGGCCTCTGCTGCTGCTGCTGCAGGCGCGTGCAGGCCGCATATGTACAAGGGCTGCTCCGGCAGCGGTTCGTCGATCACCGGGTCGCAGTACTCGGTTGCGCGGAGCGGCCGCGGTGACGCACCGTCGTCGCTGGCGTCGGCGGTAGCGGCAGCGCTGCCGCGGCCGCTCTGGTGCCGCTTCACCGAGCCGCTGCGCGGTCCGGTGGACTGCCCGCGCTTGCGCTGCGACGTGTTCGGCGACCCGCGTCGGTCGCGTGCGCCGCCTTTCCCATCCCTCGCCGCCCCGTCAGCAGCGCCGTCCGCCCCGCCCTGCGACGCGGCGTCCTCGCCGCCGTCTTGCGCGAACGGGCCCTCGAGGCTCGCAAGCTGGGTGAGCTGCCGCTGATAGAGCAGCAGCAGCGCGGTGGCCGTCACCGCCTCCTGCCTCGGGGAGAGGTACTGCGGCACCCAGTTCCCCATGAGCGCCGCCACAATCAGCTCAGGCGCGGACGAGAGCGCCTGCACACCGCTCACGGGCCCCAGCGCCTTCACAACGGCCTTCGCGAGCAGGCACGGCCAGAGCTCTTTGCGGCTCGTTGTGCTCAGCAGCGGCCGCCCAAGCACGTCGACCGGCAACGCGTCGTCCACGAGCACCTTGCGGTGGGCGCCGTCGATGAAGAGCTTCACGGCGTACTTGCCGAAGGGGTTGTAGACGGGGTGACACGTGCCGGGGGCGTGCGGGTAGACAAGCTCCCACAGGTACGCGCCCTCCGGCACGTACCGCTGCGCCTGCTCGACGGCCAGCATCGCGCTGTTGAAGGCGCTCATCAGGAACGGCGGCGCCTCGGTGAGCGCGGCAAGCTGCTCCGCCTGCTTCAGCTTGTGGCGGAGACCGGTGCTGTAGCGCGACGCGCACGCCTGCGCGGGGGTCTCGGCGCAGCCTGCCACCAGCGCACTGTCGTATGGCTGCATCAGCGCCGGCACCGCGCGATAGCGCCGCACCGACTCGGTCGGCGTGCAGTGCAGCCACCCTTCTCGCTCATCCCGCGTGAACATGTCCATGACGGAGACAGCCTCGGGGTATAGCTGGTGGAAGGCCTCGGGCACCACACCGGCCGTGTCGCTCTGCCGTGCACCGGCACCGCTGCGGCGGTGGGTGGTGCTGCTTGCGTTCGGCGCTCCCGTCGACGAGGGTGTGCGGCACCGCGCCTCCTCGGGCTTGGCGTCGACCGGGATGAGCGCGTCCGCCGCGGCATACGGGTTCATGAAGGGGGTGGCGTTGCAGTGCACCACTGGCCGAAAGGGGCGAAACACATCCGCCGGCCTGCGCCACGTGATGCCGCCGGTCGACGGCGTCTCGCGTGCCGCGTCGCCTTCGGCGCCTGCCGCCTGCGGCGACGGTGGTGGCGGGGGGCAGTACGCGGCGACGAAGGCCTCGATGCCGTGGCGCGTTGCCTCGTCGTCGTAGTGGGGCTCCGCCGCCGCCGTGGAGGAGGAGGAGACACCGCCGCCACCGCCCGGGAGCGACTTCGACTTCCCGTTCGTCGGCTTGGGCTCCTTCGCCCCGTCGACGACGCCGCCGCTGCCGCCAACGCCAGCGCTGTTTGGCAACGGCACCGTCAGCGGGCCGCCCCAGTTCTCCTGTGCAACCTGTGCCTCATCCCAGACAGGCAACGTGCTGAGGCGGCTGTTGGCGAAGGTGGAGCACGCGCGACCAAGGGCATCGCGCTGCGACGCCGGCGCAACCTTTGCCGGCATAGTGGAGCCAGTGGTGGGAGCAGCAGAAGCCGAGAGAGAAATCGGCAAGATGAGGAGGAGGAGGAGAAGGGAGCACTCACCCCTCTCTGTCTCCCTGTCTCGGTCACGTCCTGTGCGCTTCCGTTGCTGCCGAAGAAGAGGGGCGAGTTGACCGAGAGGACGTGTGGTGGTGACCACCGGGGAAGGGCGGGGCGCGACGAGAGAACGCCGACGAAGAGGTGACAAGGAGGAGCGGGGGGGGGAAGAGAAAGGGTGGCGGTAATCTGCGGAGGGAAGCGCAACAGCAGCCTGACACGCTGCATTTCATTCGGACATGACACCGTTGGAGGCGAGAGAGAGAGAGTACCAAGAGCAGCATCGCAGCGCCAACTCCCTGTGCCACCACAGAGCGACAGTGTAGTGGGGGAAGGTTTGAAGCAGAAGCTCGGATACATCAGCGAACACCTCTGCCAAGAAACACAGACACCCACACAGACACACACCCACACAGACACGTGAACACAGACGTACACTCGACCTGTCGCCTCCATCTCCTCCTTCTCCCTCCCTCCCTCCCTTCCTCTTTTTTTTTTTCCTTTTCACATGGGAGGAAGTCGATGTGCACTGCAGTACTCTTAGCACCACCGGTGTTGCCCGTGCCCCACGCCACACACACCGCACAGTAGGGGGGAGGGGATGGGGATGGGGAGGGGAGTTCTCTTTTCCTTTCTTCGTGGTTTGGTACGCCAGCATTTGTTGCGGCCACGTGCATCGCTGCACTCTCCCACGACTGTTAGCATAGCCACTGCCTTTCAGAACCTCTACGCACACAGACACACACACACACACACTTCCTTCGCCAGGTCATGCACAGTAGCCGGTGATGGGGTAGAAGATGGTGTATGTCAGAACGGTTCAAGCGAACAAGAGGGGTCGGGAACAGAAACGCATACACACACACACACACGCATGTGAACACAGAGACACGGGTTCACACACACACACACGCACACGCACACGCACAGCAAGACAGAGAAAGAACAGCACACATGCGTGATACGAAAACAGACACCTGCACATACTCCGGTTGTGAATCACTGGGGCAAGCAAGCCTCTGCGCACCAGAGTGCACATCACCATACACAAACACACATGCACACACACACGCACCGCAGTGCATCCCACCTCTGTCTCAGTTCACGAGTGAAAGACCGACGCGACGTTCCGGCGGCCCACACTACTCATCCATCCCGAGGAAAGTTGGGCAAAAGGGAGAGACTCAGGAAGGAGGTTGACTGGGCAGGAAATGGAGAAAAAAAAAAAGCAGCAGCAGCAGCGTTGGGTGGTGTTTGTGAGGCCGCTGCCACCGCGCCCCTCCCCCTCTTTTCTCTCATACTCGTCAAACCTCCTGCATCTGATGTATCGCCTGCCGCTTCCTAGACCTCCGCAGGCCCTGGACTCTCGAAAATGGTGAGGTGTGCGCACGACTCAGCAGAGGTCGCCAATAACGCTAGCGAGCTCGCCACGATGCTTCACTAGGAGGCTCAGCAGTTCAGCGTCTGACTTGCCCTCACCGACGTTCATGGCGCGCAGCTGTCCCAGCTCCTCTGCATATCTCCTGGTGGGATCGCTCGAGGCGGCGGCGGCGCTGGCGGCCGTGGCAGGCGCCGGGGCACCGAAGTCGTCGAAATCGTCCTCGTCGTCGAGGTCGTCCTCGGAGACCATGTAGTCGAAGGTGTCCCCCAGCGTCTTGGTGACCTCCACCTTCTCCTCCATGCTCGGCTTCTCGAAGTCCGCGGGAAGCTCCTCCAGCGACTTCTGCGCGAGGCTCCTGCACTTGGCGTCGAATTCGGCCCGCTTGTTGCGGTACTGGACCAAGGCATCCACGTTCGCCGGGGCACCCGCGTCAGCCGGGTCCGGGTCACTCCAGAGGGAGACGATGGAGAGCAGGACGGAGCGGATGGTCTGCACCGGGGTCCAGCGCATCATGGCCGTCTCGTCGGAGTTGAGCTCGTCCACGCCGGGTGGGTGGAGAATGGAGATGCAGACACGCCCATCCGGGTACACGTTGGGGTGCCAGAAGGACGAGACGACCCGGAAGGTCGGCGGCTCCATCGGGAACTCCTTGGGGAAGGTCAGCGACGCCTTGTACTGCCCACCCGCGTACGGGGTGCCCTCCGGCCCAGTGAACCACACCACCCACGTGAAGAAGCTGCTGTCCTTCAACTCTACGCGAAACCCGGCCGGGGGGTCCTTGGTGAGGTTCCGGAACTCCTTTTGAATATGCGGGAGAGCGGACATTGTCGCCTGCACCGTGCGACACAGACCGACAAGGACACACACACACACACAGAAACAAACGTAAAGCGAGGGTGAAAGAGGCCCACAACAAACAACTAAAAAAAAAAAACGAAAGATAAAACAACAACAAAAAAAAAAAAAGGGACGCTCAGAAGAGGCACAGAAAGAGATGCGTGAGAGCCACGCCGAGCGAAAAGGAGAGCCCAAAGAGGTGAGGAGTACGTGCCAACACGTGTAGCTACACGCGATGTCGAGGTGCAGCGGTGGGGGGGGGGGGGGGGAGGGGAGGGGAGGGGGTGAATGGAAGGAGAAGGAATGGGGTGGGCCTCTGTCTGGGGATGATGTGTGGCGGCAGCGTCGCTCCACTACCAATGCCAAGCTGCCTCTCTTCTGAACGTGAGCACTTGTACCTTGAGTGCGTGTCACAAGGGGGAGGGGTGACAAGAGCAATCGCGAACGAGGGGGACGAGATGAATCAGACCGGTGTTTGTTTTTTTCCTTTTCTTTTCTTGAGAGCCAACGGAACACTCTGTTGCCCGCGTCACCGGGGTGGGCAAGGGGAGCTCCGTACCGAGATGCGATCTGTGTGTGTGTGTGTGTGTATGTGTGTGTAGGTGTGAAGGTGTGTGGATTCCCCTGTCCCTGGACTTGGTGACAGCGAACACCAGATGCGCGATGGAGAGGAAGGTGAGGGTGCTATCAGATAGCGAGAGATAGGTAGGGGGAGATATAAAAAAAATGGCGAGTGAAGAGCGCGTGTGTGAGAAGCTGTGATCTGCTCCCCGCGGGTGTGGCCGCAGCGAGGAGGAGTGCAGAGTCCACGGGAGCGGCGCGGATTAAGAGACACAAAAGAGAGGGAGGAGGCGAAAGGAAGATGAAGACGCAAACAAGTGGTGGCAGAGGGTACGAGCGGGGGGGGGGGACAAGGTTCGGCGCACCGCCAGCCCAGGACCGCGGGGAGGGGCGAGGGGAAGGGTGCGCTGAGTTCCAGGGAGCGAGTGACGGAGATGACGCGATGTACCTCCCGTGCACGAGTGTCGCCGCTGCCCCTCCATCCTCACACTCCTCCCACTCCCCTCCCCCTGTCTGCAAGTGGTCACTGTTGCCTTCTCGTCTGTTTGTGTACATCTCCGTGGGAGATGTGTTGCGTTTCAGATTCTCACACCATCGCATCGTTGCACTGTGACATACACATTGGACGCATCCGCCCTCCGCCCCTCTCCTCCTCCTCTGGGCAACTTTCTGACCTCCTCTTGACCTGCTTTGCCAATACACACATACATACATACACGCGCACAGAGAAAAAGAAAGAGAGAGGGGGTCAGAAGAAGCGTGTGTGATGAAGAATGAGAAAGAGGGGGGGGGCGGAGGAGAAGACACGTGACGGCGCAACAGAGTGCACACACGCACACGAGGACGTACCATGAACCACGTCGTCAGATGTGGATCCAGTGTCCTGCTGCACCTGCACGTGTCGCCTCCCTCCCCGCCGCTCCGGCACCAACATCACCTCCCCCTCACAACAACAACTGCCGCCACGCCTGCATGCTGTGTTCCGCACAACCAGTGATATCCGACACGGCACACACGTCGCCCCTGCCCCTGTGCAACCGCGAAGACACACACATACACACACGCGGAGAACAGCGTGTTGAAGAGGTGGGAGGACGCGGAAGAGGGCGGAGGGCGCTATTCCGACCGCCTTTCGCCTCCCTCCAAAAGGGGGAAGGAAAACACCATTCGAACGCGTCGCTGCGAGGCATGTGCAATCACCACAGCAACAGCAGCAGCAGTAGCCTAGGTGTGTGTGTGTGTGTGTTACCTGTGTCCAATGTGAGCAGACCCTCCTCCCTCTCCACGCCACTGCGCTGCCATGTAGACGCACTGTCTCTGCCGCAGCGCTACCATCGCACCTCTGCCGAGAGACCGCATATCGGGAGCAGAGGCGGTCCGTTGAACACAGAGACGAAGAAAAACAACACACACACATACACACACGGCGAGGAGGGCAGCCACCCATACACACCCACACAGCACGAGCACGAAAAGGAGACGCTCGAAAGAGAAAAAAAAAGACCAAGCGAAGGACTGCCCGTCACGCCACCTGCACATGCAACTAGAGACAGTTGTGGTGTCCCCCTCCATCCCTCCCTCTCTCTCTTTGATTGTGTGTACATGCGTGCGTCACATGAGACGAAGTGCAGCGACAACCACACCTACGCAGCTCACACAGACGCGCAACACGCACACACACATACATCGGTGCTACAGCACTGCGTGTGAAAACAAAAGAGAGAGAGAGGCAGGAGAGAGGAGAGAGGAGAGAGAGGCGGGGAGGTCGAGGAGGAGCCGCTGAAACAAGCACGCACAAGAGAACGAGAGTGGCCACACAAAACAAACAAACGGAAGGGGGAAAAAAAAGAGAAAAGGACGCCCATAGATGAGAAAGAGGAGCCGAGCACAAGCACGGCCAGAGAAAACGAAAACAAACAAAACAAACAAACAAAAAAAAGACCAACAGGAGGCGGAGGCAACGACAAACGACGGTAAAAAAAAATGTGCTTCCCCTCATCCTCACCAACACCTCCCCATGTCGCACCCGCAGCCTCCGTTGGGGGGGGGGGGGGGCGGAAGGTGGGGAAGGTGGGGAGACGCGATGACAAGGAGACCATGAGAAGCTGCACAACAGATGGACGATGTCAATGGAGAGCGAGATGCACGACGTTCGGCGTGGGTGCCAGCAAGGGTTGTTCTCTCTCCTCTCACAAGACAAGGGAGAGGAGAAAGCGAGGAGGGAAGGGTTGGGCGGGGATGGAAAGAGGGGAGACGCCGACGCTGTAGAGGCGCTCTTTCACCTCCTCATCCTCACCCTCCTCTTTCCTGTGTGGCTCACGTTGAGGACTCCATCATCGTCCTCACCGCCCCCCACACACATCGTGATACCTCTCTCTCTCTCTCTCTCTCTCTCTCTCCGTCAGGCACAAACCGAACGAGCGAGCGAAGTGGTAGTCGCGTGCAGGAGAGAGACAGAGAGGGGCGCGGCGTTGTCTTGGGAGCAAAAGAGGCCCTCCGCCGCATTCAACACCGCCTCCTCGCCCCCTACTTCACGCACCTGTGAGTGCATGCGTGCATGTGTGTGTGTGTGTGTCTGCGCGTGCAGCGTGTTGGTGCATGTGTCTTCCTCGCTAGTCGTCAGCGTCGCCTTCGTCGATGTCACCGTACTGCCACAGGTTCTTGCGGCCCTTGCGCGCTATCTCTTGCGCCTCTTCGTGGCGGCGGTACTCCGCGGCCCCGACGACTGCGGTACGACGGTCCAGCAGCGCCAGCCCACGCTGCAGCAGCGTCTCGCTCAGCGACGGGGCGCTCTCGCTTGTCGTGACGGTGTAGTAGAGGCTGCCGGCGCCGTCACGGTAGACGGCCTTGGCAAGCACCTCGCCCTCCGCGTACTCCTCGACCTCGGCGTACGCGACCCCGCTGAACACGTCGCCTGAGCCGCCGGGCTTGAGGAAGGCGAGGCGGGCCAGCTTGGCGAAGGCGGGTGTGTCGCGCACCGCCGCGTACTCGGGGCCGCGCGGGACGGCGCGGATGTGCTTCACTGGGACCGTCTCGGTGTTGCCGAAGTCGATGAACTGCACCTCCGCCTTGCCATCGCGCGGGGCCTTGAGCACGGCAGCGCGGCACCACGTCTTGTCCCCGCTGTACTGTGCAATGACGCGCTCCCCCTTCTTCGGCGTGTACTCTGCCCCGGCAACAGTGCGGTTGATGAGGTCCTGGATGTGGCCCTTCTTGCTGTCCTGCTCCGCGTCGTAGCCCTGCAGGTACACGGCCAGACCGTCGTCCGCCACCTCGGTCACCATGTACGGCGCAAACTTGGACGTCTCGTCGAGCACGCGCGACATGGCGTGCGGGTTGGCGGCTGCGCGCTCCTTCTCCAGCTTCACAGCGCGCTGAGGTATGGCGCCCTTCGGGGACCAGATGAACTTCTGCGCCTCCCGCGCGGCACTCTCCGCATCGATGAGCTGCTGCGCAAACGGGAGCCGGTCCGCGTTGGCCACCGTCGCGAGGCCCTCGGTGACAAGCGCGACGGACAGATTCGTGCCGTCGTCGAGCGCGACGCAGCAGATGAAGTTGCCGGCGCGGTCAGAGGTGAACACCTGGATGGTGACGTTGCGCTGCTGCGCGATGCCGATCACGAAGTCCTTCGCCTCCTGCGCGAACGGGTCCGCCTTCTCGTTCGGGTTGAAGGCGGTGGACGGCGTCATGATGCCCGCCACCTTCACCGGGATCTGAAAGTTCTCCTTCGGGATGTAGACACGCAGTGAGCTGGGGCCGAGCACCAGATCCACAACACCCTTGAGCGGCGGCGGGCGGCTGCCCTGCATCCCGCGCTGCAGAAAGCTGAGGTAGTAGCGGCTGCGCGTCTCGCCGAGGTGGTTGAGCTCCAGCACCTTCATGGGCGGCGCCGGGGTGTCGCGGTGCACGCCCTTCTTCTCCTCCTTCGCCCCGTCCTCCGCGGCGGACAGCTCACTCGCCTTGGAGCACTTGTCGTTGCGGCCGAGGAAGAAGGTGGCGTAGCCGGCCTCCAGGAGCGCGACGCCGATGTTGATGCCGGTGTCCTTCACCAGCACCGTCGCGGCGGGCCGAATCTCCTTGGTCTCCGGCATCACACGCGCATACTCGACCGTGACCACGACCTTGCACCCGATGTAGCGGCTCCGCAGGAATTCCTTGGCCTCCCACGAGTAGTCGTTGTACGTGACGCGCGTCTCGGGCGAGTTGCCATCCTGATCGCGGTCGATGTTCTTGCTGCTACGCACACCGGCCAGCGACACGCGGAGCAGTTGGAGCGAGGCGTCGTCCTGGATGACGACGGTGTCGCCGTGCACCACCTGCACGAGCTTGCCCACAAACTCGAGGGGGCCGGTGTACGCCGGGCCAGGCGTGCCGTCCGGCAGCGTCGTCGGAAGCCCCACCACCTTCGGCGCAGGCGCCGCCGCCGCCGCCGCCGCCGTTGTCGTGCCGTCCGCGCCGTCGCCTGGCGCCGCCGCCCCCTCCTCCTCGCCAGGGGCACCGCCCTCCTCGCCCTCCGCTGCGGGGGCGACCACCACCACCGGCTCGACGTAGTTCTTCCAGCACCCGACGCGCTGCTTCTTGGCGTTTGTCTCGGCAGACGTGATCTCGTCGATGCGGGAGGAGAGCGACAGGGTCGCGTTCTGCACCTTCACGTAGCCCTTGGCGAGGAGCTCCTCCTGGAAGGAGCCCTTGGGGGACATGATGGACACCATGACGTTGTTGAAGCCGTCGACGCCGTCGTAGCGCACCTTCACGTTGCGGTTCTGCAGCAGCCGCTCAATGAAGAACTTCGCCTCGGCGTTGATGGTCTCGCTATCGTTCTCCTTGGCCGTGACGCCGGTGAGGTGCGCCGCGAACTGCGTGTCGCCCAACTCCTTCACAGAGATGATGAGCAGCGTCGGCGACACCACCTTCTCGATGCGGGACTGCAGCACCTGGCCATGAATCGTCTCGATCTTCTCCGCCAGCTCCTCCGGCGTGTAGGACTTCATGTGGCGCACGTGCTTCGCGCTGTCGCTGCTGAAGAGCCCCTTGCGCGCCGCCCGCGCCGCGGCGGACATTTGCGAGTAGATCTCGTACAGCTCCTTCTCCATGCGCGGCGGCATGCGGTCCGGCAGCGTCGCCAGCCCCTCCTTCAGCAGCATTGCCGTCGCCTCCTGGTGGTTCGCGCCCATGATGCGGCCGGCGCTGCGCTGGAGCGCCTCAATGTAGTAGTCCTCGGCGAACTGCACCTGCTTCCCGATGAAGGTGGAGCGGATGAGCTCGGCGGCCTCGTACGCGTACGGCTCCTCGGGCGTGAAGCCGCCAGTCGCCATGCGGCGCGCCAGCCGCGGCGCCTGGATGTAGCTAAGCGTGATGGTCTTGAACGTCGGCTGGTCCGCGACCGGCGGACCCATGAGGATCATGCGGTCCGCATTCTCCACCGCGTAGACGACGTAGGACATGATACTCGCCCCCTCACAACCGGGATGCAACCTGTGTGTGTGTGTGTGCAACTGTGACGGCGTGAGAATGAGAGGTCAGAAGGAGAGAAGGTGCGGCTTGGCGTCTGTGTGGAGAGGAGGAGGGTCTTTGGATTTAGCGCACAGACGTGATGGTGTGTGTGGGGAGGAGAGAGATTCTTGTGTGTTTGTGTGTGTGTGTGATGGGGGTAAAGGCACAACGCAAGCGACACAAGTGTGCGTCGTGGGTGCGCCGCGCGGACGATGGCAGATGAAGAACGGGAGAGAGGAGAGAGAGGAGATGAACAGAGAAGGAGACACATGCGTGCACACAGAGAGAGTTGCGATGCACGCGAGTATAAACACGCACGGTGGTCAAGCACACACGAGCGCGCCTTCCCACCACCCACTGCACAGCAGTTCGATGTGGCAGGAGGGGGGAAGGGAGAGACAGCGCAGTCGGTGGCATGCCCCTACCAGAACAGGAACAGATGGCACGGTAACTCGCCGGGAGCTGAGGTGAGATGGATCGGTAGTTGGGAGGGAAGGGGGCGCCGTCACGCGGTGAGACGCCACGGCTGCACCTCCAGTGGTGTGTCTCGATACCGATCAACGAGACACCGGTGCGCCGGCGAGAGAGGCGTGAGAAACGGCACCGCCGAGGCGTCACCGAGGACGCGGCACAGGGCCGCCAGGACAAGCACGGCGCACAGTCGCACCGCAGCGTGGCAGTGGTCCAGGCAGCCGCTGAGCGCACAGAAAACGCGGTGCAGCACCGGTGACGTCAAGGACGAGGAGCGCGGCAGTCGCCTGGCCTTCGGCGCCGCCGCCGCCGCCACCTCATCGTGAGCCCCCGACCAAGCTGGCTGCGTCTGCTCCACAATGCGCCGCACCATGTGCAGAAGCTCCAGCCAGCCGGGAGTGGCTGCATCCCGCGCGGGGCTCTCCTGCCACCGCGTCACGCAGCTGGCGATCGCACCGAGACAGAGATCAGCGGGAAGCTTGGTAGTCGTGACGAGGGCGTCGAGGCAGCAGGCGGCCTGCAGCTGCACCTCCACGAACGCGTCGTCCAGCCCGCGGCGGCAGATGCTCAGCACCCGCGTCAGCTGACGTGCGACGGAGGAGCGGGCGGAGGGCCACTGCAGCAGCGCGTGCAACGCCGCGAGCGCCGCCCACCGTACGCGGTGGTGGTGCGCCTCTGCCTCGGCCCCGAAGAGGTCGCGCTCCCACAGTATCAAGAGCTGCTCCACCTCTTCCGGCGCGCAGCTCGCACGATGGGCCTCTCCAGCGCCACAACTCGACGGGCTCGCGGCGCGGCGGAGCGCCTCCGCCAACGACAGCAGCGCCTCGCGTCTCCCATCACAATCGCTGTGGTGGTGCGGCCACCGACGCAGAAAGTGTGCGACGGCGTCTCGGCTGAGCTCCGCCGTCACGTCCCGGCGTGGCGGCGGCGCGCCGGCGCCGCCGACGCTGCACTGGGCCGCCTCGCAGCCCACGGGAGACGTGGACGGAGGCAACGGGGGCGTGCGAGGTGCGACGGGGGTGGTGGGGGGCGTGTGCGAGAGAGTTGCCGGCGCCTGAATCGACTCGGGCATATCAGCTGGCGGCGCACTCGGCGCGTCGGTGGAGAGGAGCTCGCGCAGCTGCCGGGAAGCCTCCTTCAGCGCGCGGCTGCTCGGTGGTGCCCTCACGTGAGCCGCATGGCTACCACCGTCCGCCGACTGCGACTCGCCGGTGGTGGCAGACCGCACCGGCTGGCCGACACCCGCAGCGCGCCACGACCCAGCGCACGCCGTCAGCGCCTCGGCGTAGACGCACCGCAGCGACGCCGCCGTCACGACGGTCTCTCCGGCAAAACACTCGCGCAGCGCCGCCTGCGACGCAGCCCGCTCCGACACGTCGAGCCGCTCCACCGCCTGCCGGTACGCGTCGGGGCACGCGACCAGCGCGGCTCCGAGCACCACGCTCCAGCTTCGATGCGCCGCCCTTACCCCGGCGCGGTGGACCTCTGCTCCCCCGCCGGCCTCCAAGGCGCGTTGGTGGGCGAGAACGCCGCGCACCATAGTGCCCATCGCTGCGGACTCCGAAAACAGCTTCGGGTGCACGACCACGACGTAGTGCAGAAGCTCTGCGCTGCGCTGTGCGATGGACGCACTGTCCCCGCTGCTACCGGCGCCGAGGTCGTCCGCGGCACGCAGCACCGCCTCCAGCACCTCCATCCGCGGCTCATGCGTGCGGATGATGTGGTCCAGCAGGTGGCATGCACCTGCAGACACGGCCGGTCGCGCGTGATTTGTATTACGCACGAGCGCACGCACCAGGAACGGAAGAAGTTGGTGCAGCTCCTCCTGCGTGGTCGTCGGCGCGTGCGTCAGGAGTGTGTACAGGCACGCGTGTGCCGCCTCCACGACGCGGAAGTGCACATCCTGCATGCGGAGGAGCAACCCATCGGTCAGCAGCACAGCGATGTCCTCCCTGGACAAGGCGCCGCGCTCGCACAGACGCTGCCCCCGCAGCACCGCGGCGCGGCGCACAGACCAGTCGTTGCACTCCATCAGCGAGAGCAGGGATGTGCCACCACCAGCGAGGCGGTGCGGCCCAGCGCCGGCGGCCCCTCCTCTCACGTACGAGTGCGGTGTCGGCAGCATCGCCTCCACGGCGGCGCTTGGAAGCGCCCCGGTCGCCGCACGGAGCAGCTGCCGGTGCACCTTGCCAGGGGACGCGGCGCGCGCTAGCGATGCACGGGCACGGCTCGCGGTAGCGCTTTGCAAATCGTCCTTCAGCGTAGCGGTACGCGACGAGCCCACGGCGGCGTCGCCCGCGTGCGCGTCCTGAGGAGCGGCACCGCCACCACGGCGTGGCGCGGCACTCGGCACGGGCTCCACCGCCTTCAGCTCCTCCATGGCCTCGACGCGCTCGGCGGCCAGCTGCCGCTGCAGCCCAGGTGGGAGCGTGCGACGCAGCGCCTCCGTGGAGGCGGGCTCCAGCACGTGCAGGGCCCAGAAGCAGCGCCGCGCCGCGCGGCGGACGGTTGTGTCGGCATCGCCCATCCTTCCACCGAGCACACGGTGGAGGGCGTCCGTGTAGGCGTTGACGGAGAGCTGATGGGTCGTGCCCTTGACAGCGTGTAGGTAGGTGCGCAGCACGAGCAGGGAGCAGCGGCGCACCGCCGCATTCGGTGCGCTGCAGTCGCACAGGAGATGGTTCACGCTCTCGAGGGTGAGGAGACATCGCCGCGCGACGACGTCGAGTGCCCGCATCGCGGCGCTGGACACGGTGGACGCCGACGCCGCCGATCCTGCGGCGAGGCGAGTCAGACACGGAAGGAACCACGTGCACACGCTGGCGACGGAGGCGCGGCTCGCGCACGCTTGCGCAAGTGTCTCAACGACGTCGATTGCGGCCAGTGCAACGGCGGCGCGGCGGCTCTGCAGTGCGTGGAGGAGGCAGTTTCTCAGGTAGAGCGACATCCAGCCGACGAATGCGGGGCGGCCGGAGATGTCGTCGGCCAGAAGACGCTGCACATCCCTGAGGGGCTGCACTTGATGCTCCCAATGGCGCAGGGGCTGCCGCGCGCCGATCGCCTCTTTTGCCAGGCGCTGCTCCTCCGCGAGGGTGTCGCCAAGCAGCTGCACGCGCCGCAGCACCTCTGCGTCGGTCAAGGCAAGGGTGGAGGCAGCTGCCATGAAGGTCACCGCCACGTGGCACAGGAATGAGCGCTGCTGGACTGCAACCTCGTCAGCGCCATAGCACACACGCACACACACACACCTCCCTCGACAAAAAAAAAAAAAAAAAAAAATAGATATACACACACAGAGACACAGACACAGTGCAGAAGCGGCTCACTGACTACCCTGCGTTTTTCTGTGAGAGTGGAGAAGATCGCGCCAGGACACTGCGTACACGTGTGTTTTTGTATGTCTGTGCGTGTGTGTGTGTGTCTGTCTTTCTGCACGTACCTCTCTCTCTATGGCACCCCCTGCACACGGTGGTGGACCTGGCAGCGGCGGTTGTGGACAAACAAGAGAACGCCACACAGACATACAGAGAGAGAAGTAGGGAAGGAGGGAGAGAGAGGACACGATGATGGACAACAACAGCACGAGGTCGCCGACACCGTCAAGAGAATGAGGGTTCCTCTCTTCTTCCTCTTGAGAGATGCGTGTTCTTTCAGTGTTGTCGTTTCCTTTTTTTCTGTTCGCTTTGCAAGTCTCGAGACGCCACACAAACACACACACACACACACACACACAGTGAGTGTGTCTGCGTGTGCGAGTGTTGGTATTGATTGCATCCGCTGTGGCGGTTTTCGGTTGATTATGTCGCTACGAGGTCTCAGATTACCGAACACGCCTCCTCGCTCGTCAGCGTTCTTGTACACGGGGGACAATGGCAGCTGGTCCGCCGCAGGAAGTCGGGTGACCCGACCGCAAAATCGCGCGCATCTTTTTGTTGTTGTTGTTGGTACGGCCACCTTCGATCGTGCTTATCACCACCACCACCACCTCGCCTTCTCTCCTGCGTGTGCTAACGGTTGCCGCGGCCCCCGCAGCAGCAGCAGCTGTCCACCAACTCACCAGCAGCGCGGACGGCAGCATCCATGGTAGTGCTGCGACTGCCTGCCGCCAGGGAGTCGCGCTTGCCGACGCCAGACCACTGCGCAGTCGTCACGGCAGACGTGTCGCCAACGACAGCGTTCTGCAGCCCTGCAACACGCGCAGAGGTGCTTGACTGAAGGAAGGGCTCGCTGCTGCCGCTTGCAAAGCCTAGCCAGTACGCATGCGCGTCCACGTAGCTGTGCATGTACGCCTCCGTGCCGGTGACGCAGCGCGACCACTCCCGTAGCTCCCGCAGCTCTCGCTTCCCCCGCGCGGAGCGCTTCGCCGCCGACAGCCGCGCCAGCTGCGCGAGCCGCACGGCCTTTCCCTCGTCGTGGGGCACAAGGAGTGTGAAGTCGGTGGACTCGGCGCCGGGCTCCAGCGCGAGGCTTGCCAGCGGGCCTGTCTTCGATAGTCGGCGGCACTCCTTGATTCCAGCGACGAAGGCGCTGTGCACCTTGCGCTGCACCTCCGCTGACAAGACGCGAGTCTCCTCGTGTGGGCAGAGCGCGCGGGCTCTCGCAGCGCCTGGAGGGGCAGCCTCCTCGTCCAGCGCGAGCGTGTGCTCGAGGCCGTCGATGCCGTGCACCACCAACAGCATCGTGAAGGCCTGCAGCGGCGTGCCGAGGACTGTGTCCCAGCTCATTCCCTTGAAGCGGGCGGCGTCGCGGCCGCCGAATGGGAAGAAGACAATGCGCACCTCCGCCTCGGGGCTGATGTGTGGCAGGGAGAGCGACAAGGCGGTGTCTGTCAGTGGCGTCAGGTAGGGGCCTCGCTGCGTGAGCCACCACATCGCCGTTGCCTTGGCATCGCGCGCATTGAAGGCGTCTGCCGACACGGCTGGCACGGCAGCGAAGATGAGAGGCAGCGCAAGTGCGTCCCGCAAGCGCGCGGTGGCCTGCGGCGGCCGCGGCACGGCTGTGGTCCCACGCGCCGCTACCCTGTACAGCAGCCGCGGGCTGTGCAGCGCACCACAGGCGAGGAGGACGCCTCTGCCCACCGGGATGCTGACCTCTGCGCCACCGCCGCTACGGCACACACGCACCGCCGTTACGCGCGCCACCGCCGCACCGCTGCTGCTCCCGTCGACCGAGGCCGGCGCCTCCAGATCCAGGTCCACCACCGAGTACCCCGTCAACACGCTCAGCCGGCGGCGCAGCACGTCTGGCGCGATGCCGCCCAGCACGGCCGAGGGCAGCGCCAGGCGTCTGCCATCCTCGTCCATGCACAGGTAGAAGGGGAAGACGGTGCCGCGCTCCACAGGGGCGGCAGGGGTGGGCATGTGCGCCGCCGCCAGACCCAGCGACTTGACCGCCTCGGCGAAGGCCCAGGAGAGCGGGTTGCGGATGAACGCTAGACGCACGGGCAGCCGTGCCCAGAGCGGGGCCTCTGCCACCACGTTGTGCGAGGCGGTAGGGGACGTGGCGCTGCCTCGGCTCTCCGGGACAGGACAGGCGTCGGCGGCGCCCTCTCCCGGCGTGGGCCAGATGGAGTTCAGATGCACTCCCCAGTCCAGCTGTGCTGTTCCACCGAGGCCGACACCGCGCGGGTAGGAGGCATACTGCAGCAGGCGATATCGATTCGCCTTGGCCAGCCCAGCGCCGTCTGCGCCGGTCAGTGCGGCGACAACGGACTCCTCCGCCTTCGACGAGTGCCACGGCCGGCGGGCGAGACGCCCCTCGTCTGGGGTGCCGGTGAGAAACGTGGGCTGCACCCCGCGCGGCAGCGCCTCGGGTGGCACGCGAACGAGGTCCGGTGCGAAGGACAGCAGACGGTCGCGTCGGCCTGCCTCGAGGAGAAGAGAGGCGCGGTTCGTGGACTGTGCGTCCGCGCCGCGCTCGACGAGGAGGATGTGCGAGTCCTCGCAGGTGCGGCGCAGCAGCTCGGCCGCAGCGGCCAGTCCGGCAGCGCCGCCACCCACCACAACGTAGTCGCAGGCGGGGAGGCTCGCGGGGGTGCGGTGGCTTTGATAGGGGGGCCGCAGCTGGTTTGTGGAACGTGGGCGGAAGTTGAGGTACCAGCAGATGAGAAGCACCGCCACGATGGACGCGGCCTCCACGATCATCTCTCCTGGCAGCGGTAGAGCGAGTGAGAAGAGAGAAGCCAGCGTCGGTGGGGAGACCGAGACCGGTGGCGACAAGAGAGAGAGAGTGTGTGTGTATGTGTGCCACCAAACACACACACACCCGCAGAGAGGGGGGTAGAAACCAGAAGAGGAAGAGTGGATGTAGTGGAGCCCGGCCGACAACGAGAAGAGAGACGAGAGGGCCGCGCGCGCAGATGAGGAGGATGCTGTCCAGGAGTGTGTGTGCTGCTGGAAGTGGGAGGCGGCGGCGAGGAAGGGGTGCGACGCTGGGATACGTAGGCGATGGGGACTCCGAGGTGCACAAGCGTGCCATCTCCTCCCTCACAGACTCCACTCACTGCAGCGGTGCGTGCGGTGCAAGTGCTGCCCAGCCGACTCGCACACAGAGGAGTGTGACTATCCGTGTACCTGTGCGCCACGCGATACTGCCCAACACCACGACTACCCCACCCCCGTCACGCATCCTTCCCTCTCCAACAACGGATGGACGCTCCATTTGGTTGATTGATACGTGTAGACACTGAAGTGAGAAGAGGAAAAGAGAGACACACACACGCACACACAGAGAGCTGCGTGTAAACAGACCTCCGCACGTCGCCCAGCACGCGCACGTGCATCACTACTGTGCCCCTCTCCCCCCTATGAAGCCTCCATTCAAACACAAACACACACGCACACACCGCTACGAGTCGCCAGCGTTCCTATCTAGCACCTCCACCACCAACCCGACACCGCCGACTTTTCCATGGGAAAGCAGGGAGGGGGTGGAGGGGCATCGCACAATACCTTAATCATGCTCGTAGGTGAAGGGAGATGGGCCAAGAGGGATGAAGCAGAGAAGGGCGGAGGCACACAGGAATCACGCAAACACACATGAGATGCACAGAGTCGAAAACGGGGGGAAAAAAAAAAGCGAGTCAGAGAGACACACGAAGAGAGTTTGGTCAACGTGGTCCTATCGTGTGGCCGTGTGGTGCTCTCGCCTTCTCCTTCTGCCTCTTTCTCTTTCTTTCCTCCCTCGCTGTCCGTCTCCTCAACGTCGCAGCGGCTCATCATCCACTCCCCTCACTGCAGCAGAGGGTGAAGGGTGAGTGGTGAGGGTGAGGGTGAGGGGGTAAAGCAAGAGAGGGGCACAACAGCAACGCCACCAACGGAACCACAACAACAACAACAAAAGGCACGAGACCAAGAGAGAAGAGACGAAAAAAAAAAAAAAAACAGTAACACAAAGAGGCGGACGGTCCCGCACCAAGAGAGAGATCCATGGCAAATGATGTCCATCATCATAGACAAAAAGAAGGGACCTGCCCCCCTCTTCCCGCCCTCTGGTCTCCATCTCAAAAGGGAAGAAGAACGAAAAAAAAAAAAAACGAAAGTGCCAAGCGCGACAATGCCAAGAAGCACACACACACACACTCACACACAGAGCACCCGCTACGATCTCTCCACCCTCTTCTCTTGGCCGCTCTCCGCCGTCTATCTTTCGCTCTTCGCTCGATCACAAGCACGCACTGCTCTCTCTCTCTCCTCTCTCTCTCCTCGAGGTGTGTGCGGCACGGGAGAGACGGAGACGCGCTGATGAAGGGAAGTGAACACCCGGCAGAACCACCGCACTCGGACAGACTCACCCACACCAGCACCACAACCACCGACAAGAACAAAAAAACGAAACGGTGCGTGTCATCCCGCACACGACAGGGAATGGCAGAGAAGGAGACGCAGCACGCCGTGTTTCTTTCGCGTTCTGACCGTACCCTCATCAGCACCGCTGGCAAGAGGAACGCACACATCCACACTAACCAACACACACGCCCGTGACACAACACGAAAAAAAAAAAAAAGATGTTTCTCGGAGAGTGTGGGAAAGGCGAACGAGGGAGGGAAAGGGGTGACAGAGCGATGACAACGAAACGGGAGAGAACCTGAGAGGCCGCAAGACGGAGGGGATGGTGAGAAGGACGTGAGATTATGTACATCACGGCTATCGATGGGCAACGCCAAATGGGAGGACGGAGGAGAACAGGAGGAGGGCACGGGAAGGGCAGAGGGCAAGAATCGGTGGCAGCAGACAGACACAGAGCATGTCAACGAGACAGGGAGTAACGAAAATGAGGAGAGAGGCTCACATAGCCCTGTTCTCCCAGTATCGCACAGGGAGAGAGAGAGAGAGACACGCACACACGCAGGACACAAGGAACGTCTGCACGGCATCCACCGCCGTCAGTGTCGTCGCTGCATCAACAGCTACACGACGACAACCACGGAGTGCCCACGTTGATTTGCAAGCGAGCAAAATCACAGTGGCGGACACAGGCACACGCACACGTACACAGGCACACTGACGGACACTATCACCAGGCGTAGACCGAGTCGGCACGGTCACAGAAGAAGAGAAGAAGAAAGGAGCGGTGAGAGACAGAGACAGAGACAGAGACAGAGTGGAGCAAACAGACATCACCCGCCTGCCATAGCAGAGACGGGGAGGGGGAGGGGGGAAAGGGGGTGGGAGCAAAGGTGAAACAGAAAAAAAAAAAGGGACAAGACGGCAACTAGGATGAGGCGGTTGTACACACGAAGGGGGGAGGGGGAAGCAGCGGAGGGGAGGGAAGAGGGACGATGGCGGTGATGATGACGTGAGGGAGAAAATGGGAGGAGGGAAAGACGATCCCGAAAGGCGGTGCCCGGGCCACGCAGGTGCAAGGAAAGCTCCAGAGAACTCTTTACAGACGTGTTGAATTGAGAGTTCAAAAAAGAAGGAGAAGACACAAAAAAAACAAACGGAGAGAGAGAGAGAAGCACCTTTCCTTTTGCTAGCCTGCCTGCGCAGCAATAGGAGTGTCACCCTCCGCAATCGCCACCTCACTCCAAACAAAATAAAAAACGTTCTTTGCCTCTCTCTTCTTTTCTGTTGTGTGTGTGTTTGTGTGTTCGTCGCCATTCGTCTTAGTTCCCCTTCTCTGTCTCTCGCTGAAACTGTGCCGTGGCGATGCCTCCTCTGCACAGGTTTCATCACACAGGCGCCATGATCACAGCGCATTAAAGCCAAAACAAAAACAAAAAGTGAGAAAAGCGCACCTGTGCACTCTTTGTCACGCCTCCCAGTTCAGGCGTCCCCCGCTGCACCACCCGCCCATCTTCACCCAACACGAATGCGCACGCTCACACACACACACACACACACAACCCTTTGCTTGGAATGCTTTCCTCCAAAATGAGGAACAAATCCTCCACGACGTCACTTGGTCGAGGACGAGAAGAAGCAGTGCGCCGCTCCCCTCATACCGCTACTGTGTGGGAGTCACCGTCCCAGCCACCTCTTCTGTGGGGACGACAGAGAGAGAGAGACGCGGTGGTGGGGTGTGTGAAAGGAGAGAAAGATAAGGAAGGGAAGGAGAGGAGTCCGAGCTCTAATCGTCGGCGTGGCCGAACTTGAAGCTCTCCAACGCGTCCTGATACTCCGTGTCAGGAATATCGCCGAGAGAGGCGTGGTAGACGTCCTCTGGCTCTACCTGATGGCGGCTGAGAGTGAGGCTGTGCATGTCCGGGTCCGCCCGCTTCGAGATCTCCGCCAACGAAGAGCGGTGGGCCGCCATGAGCTCCAGCGGAGTCATGCCGGGCACATTGGAGCGCGAGGCGATCAAGTTGGACGGCATGTCATCATCATTCTCCGCGTTGCCGCCGCGGCTCGGAGTGCGCTGAAACGTTGCCACGACAAACGGCCGATCCTCGACGTCTGCGAGCGCCGTCCCGCTCTTTCCGCGCGGCTGCGCCATGACCGGCACCCGCGCTCTCTCTTGTCCTAGGGGCCGTGTGGGCTGCGTAGAGGAGGGGGAGAAGGGTGGGGTGCTCCAGTCTCCCGGAGAAGCAGACTCTGATGCGTAAGGTGGAAGGCGGTGGGTGAAGAGACGGGGGGAGAGACGGGGGAGAGGAAGGCGCACAAGACGAGCTCTGCGCCAACGTGTCCGCGGCGAGCAGGGGGCGAGCGATCGAAAAAAAGAATACACACGTGAAAGGGAGAAAAGAAAAAAAAAAAGACACACAGACAGACAGACAGACAGACACGGCACGGCACGGTTCCACCACCAAGACAGCACTTCACAGACGGTGCAAGGAAAAGAAAAGGAGGATGTGGTGACAAAGTGTGTGTGGATCTCACAGAGAGAGAGAACAAGAACACTGCGCGCTAGACTAGGAAGAAGGGGGAGAGGGGGGCAGAGTGAAGCACAACCACGACACGATGGTTCTAGCTCCTATCGTTCGCGGGGAGAGTGTCCAAAGGTTCGACAACTCTCTCTCTCTGATTCTCCTACGAGAAGGTGCGACTTTCTTCAGCAAGTACCAGACACGCTACCGAGGGCGGTCACCGTGGCGTCGGGTATAGACGTCAAGAGAAAGAGCGAGCGCGCGGTGGGACCTGTGTGTAATAGATCCAGAGACACTGGTAGAGAGGGGTACGAGAAGGGAAGGGGAGGGAGGCACTGGAAAGGCAGAGAACAAAAAAAAAAAAAAAACAGAAGAAGGTGGAAATGCCCCAATGGCTTACAAACACACACACACACACACACACAAACAGTGTGCTGCTGGAACAGTGCAACAGCAAACTGTCGCAAGCGAGCAACACCACGTCCAAAAATCTCACCAGTACACGCACACAAAGCAGACAAACACAGAGAGCGAAAGAAAGAGAGAAACTCTACTGACCACGAGAACACGCACGTTGCTGGCCAAGACGTAAAGAGATGCAAACAAACAGGAGCACGAGGGGGGGAGGGGGTGGGCAGTGCTGGGGAGAGAGGGAGAAGGGGTAAAGCAGGGAGAGAGAGGAGGGGAGGGGGGAGGAGGGGGGCAACGGTGAAGAGGGCAGTTCTCCACACGCTCTAGACAGAGAGACAGAGAGGGGGGAAAGGGTGTCTGGAGCACGGCGAGAAGACGGTACGCAGGACGGACAGTGTGGAGAAGCGAGAGGCCGGAAGACGAGGAGTGGGTGTGGCAACAGTCAAGACAGAGGGAGGACGAGGCGCTTCTAGGTAGAATTACCGGAAAAAAAAGTTCAGGACGCAACACAGCAGGTGCCACCGCAGAAAAATGGTACAAAACAGTGTGGAGGTGTACGCGCGTGTGTGTGAGTGTGTGTGGAGGAGAGAGCGTAGAGGTGTGTCGGAGATCCAAAGGGCGAGGGGAGACGAGGCCGAGGGGGAACAGAGGGAGAGAGGGAGGGGGCAATGCAAGAGAGTGTGTGTGCAATCACGGGGAATGAAACAAAAAAAAAAAAAGAAGAAGGAGAGAATGGCGGGGCGAGGTGTTGCTTGGTTTCGTAGTACTATCTTTTCTCTATTGTGTGTGTGTGTGTCGGCGTGTGTGTGTGTGTGTGACGAAGCGTAGGGAGGGGGCGAAGAAGACAGTGCGACTTCACCAGTCCCACGCCGGCGCGCGACCAGTGGAGTGTGCAAAAAAAAAAAAACCGGAAGAGTAAGAGACAGAGAGAAGGACAGAGAGTGTGTGCGTTTAGTATCATGTAGACGTGAAGGTTCGTACATCTGCAACAGCGACCGCCGGGAGTCCACTCTGTGTGCTCCACATCTAGCCCGCCCACCCCACCGAAGCCCGTCACCTCACCACCTGTGAACTGCGTGCACCACGTTGGGTGACCCCCCCCCTCCCTCCCACACACACGCACCGCCGAGGTGAGCTTCGGAACGGGGAGGAGAGAGAGGAGGAGGAAGAGGAGGGGAGTGGGGCAGCTGCATCGCTATGGAGGTGGTGACCAAGAGAAGAAGGAGCGAGCCCCTTCCCCCCTCCCGCTCCCCTGGGGAGTGAGGGACGGCGCCGACATGGTCTGCATCACAGCGCAGGTCATCACCAAACGGAGGAGGAGCGGGCACGCCGTGACACACACAAACAGAGAAACGCAGGCACGCGCACGCTGCTGCTGCTGCTCCTGCTCCTTTCCCCCTTTTGCATTTTTCCCCCTGCACTTATCCTCTCAGTTCCTGCAATCCCCTTCGGGTAACACATGTGTGTAATCTCCGTTGCTCCACTTCCTTCTCGACATGTCCGAGGGCAAAAAAAAAAAAAAAAACAGCGAGGAAGAGGAAGAGGAAGAGGAAGGGTGCTCACCTCCTTCGCATCACCAGCACACACAACACCGAAGAGAACACACAGCACGAGCATGCAGCGCGGCATGAACTGGCAAAAAACAAAAAAAAAACACAACAACAACGGAGCAAGTGGTATGTTCACATACACACACACACACACAGACACACACAGATAGATCCATCCATCCGCACTCCCTCTTCTCCTTCCCCTCCACTTACCGAGCTGGGGGACAGGGTGGTTGTCTCGTGCGTCACATGCTAACTCTGCATGTTCAGGCGCAGCAGATCGACTGGGTCGAAGGCGCGGCCGTCTCCAGCGTAGAACTTGTTCTGGAACTCCACCCAGTGCAACCGCAGCGCATGCAGAAACGCTGAGAGCGCCTCCATTCCTACAAGCACGCCGAGCGTGGCCCCTAGCCAGAGCATCACGCCAATCGCAATCACTATACCGGAACTGTTGTCGGCGCCGAGCGTCCTGGCCACGGTGAAGGTGAAGAAGACCTCCGACAGCTGTGCGTGGGCCAGGGACAGAGCCCACAGACGCAGGTAGGACGCTGTGTTCGAGACACTGCTCAGCACATACTCGATGGTGTGGATGACGTAGTGGATCACCAACTCCGACACGTCGAAGTGCTCGAACTTCTCGTTCTCGTCCTCCTCCGCCGTGGCCGTGGCGCGGCCGTCCTCGTTGCCCGCCGCGGCCCCGCCAAACGGGTCCGCCGCGTCGTCGGCGCCGAAGAAGATGTCCGCGTTCATGGCGGCGGCTGTTTCGTCATCGCTGATCATCTCGCGATGCGGGTCGTCGCCGTCCCCTCTGCCGCCGCCGTTGTGCGCCTGGACGTCGCGCACCGACGCGGACGGGTCGTTGAAGAGCCCCTCCGACGCGTCGCCGTTTTCGATGGTGACCATGCTCGCCTGCTGCGCCGCGCCATGGCCACGACAGAGACGGCGCCGCTGCTGCCACCGCTTGTAGTCGCGCATCTCGATGTAGGGCATGCCCAGCAGCATGAAGGGCACCATGGCGAAGGAGACGAGAAGCAGGAACACCTGCAGGCCGGCCTGTCCTTTGAAGAGCGGATTCGGCACTGAGCCAGGCTGCAGGAAGAAGTTCGTCATCATCTCAAGGATGCTCGGCGCGTTGTTGGTGTTCTCCCACGTATGGCACCACTTCACCATGATGAGGATCGACATGTAGCCGAAGGTGCAGAGCAGAAAGACAAACTCGGGCACAAAGAGGAAGGCGATCTTGTACCAGTTCCTCTCGTAGATGCTGTTGTTCAGCGAGAGAAAGAGGCCGGCGAACATCTGCGCCACACCGACGATCACCGCGTGCTTCATCTTCACCGAGTTGTAGAACTCCAGCTTGTTGTCCGTCTCCGCCCACGCCGCGTCGAGCCCCATCGCGTACACGTGCGCCGGCTTCACGCTCGGCCGCCCGTTCGGCGCCGTCGGGTACGTCGTGCCGTGTTGCTCCGCGATCGGCGCCCACGTGTAGCCGCTCGAGAAGAGGTTCAGCGAAAAGCCGAAGAAGTCGTTGTAGAGGACGCCCATGTAGATGGCGAAGAGCGACATGAGCAGCAGCAGGTAGCGGCCGCCGAACACCATTGCTACGATCTCGTTCAGCTGCACCGTCGACCACGCCTTCTCCTTGCTGATGAAGAAGAAGGCGATGAAGAGCAGGAGAAAGCCGTGGCCGATGTCGCCGTACATGATGCCGAACAAGTAGGGGAAAGTGACAATCGTGAACACGCCGGGGTTGACCTCCTTGTAGCGTGCCATGCCGTAGCTGTCGACGATGCTCTGGAACGACTCGGTGAAGCGGTTGGTCTCGAAGAACGTCGGCGGGTGCCGCTGCTCGACGTGGCGCGTGAGGATCGACTCGACACTGCCGTTGGCGGACGCGACGGCGTCTTGGAGGGCGCGGCGCACCGCCTGCTCGTGACGCAGCGGAACCCACGCGGACGCGGTGCACGTGGAGCCAGACATGGCACACATGTTCATGGTGGTCAGCACCACCTTCTCCACCTTGAGGTAGGTCTTGTAGAGCCGGTGCTCCTCGTACCAGAGCGCCAGCAGGTCACGCTTGCGCCGCTCCACGCCGGCCGCGGTGTCCTCCACGTGGTGGGCCGCGGCGGAGGTGTTGATCTCGATCCCCCGGGCCTGCACCTCCTCCAGCGTGTACACGTTCGCGGCGAGCCCGCCCATGAGCTTCTTCAGGCGTGCGATCATCGTCTGTGAGGCGCACAGCACCACAAACGCGGTCTTGGCGACGGTGCGCTCGCCGGTCTGGACGTCCACGAACATGGTCGGCTCATTGCTGATCTCCACAATCGCGTTGCCGCGGGTGATGCGGTAGCACAGCCGGTACAGCTCCTCGCTGCGGGCCGTGTCGATGACGCCGAAGAGACTCGACAGGCGAGAAAAGGCCTCTGCGCTGACGGACGCGCCGCCGAGGCTGCTCGCCGTGACGTCTGGCGGCGTCTCCACCATGAGCTGCAGCTTGTGGTACAGCAGCGACATCTCCTGGTTCTGGTTCATCTCGTGCTGGAAGCCCTCCAGTGACGCCAGCATAGCGGTGAGCTCGCTCACGGTCGACTCGATGCGGTCGTCGATCATGTGCATCTGGTCCTGCTGCAATGACGCACGCATCTCCTGGACGGTGCCGCTCATGTTGACGTCCGCCGGGTACTTGTCGAGCAGGTCGGGGTGCTTATGCATCGATTCCTCAATGAGGTGCAGCTTGCGCTGCAGCTCCTCGCAGCGGCGGAGCTCCTCCGTGAAGGGTCTTGCAAAGGCAGTCACGCCCTCGTTCATGTCCAGGAACTGCACCCGACCGAGCATGCCCACCTCAAACATAGAATCATGCAGCACCTCCCGCTGGAGAATGATGTTCACACGGATCATGTCCTCCGACCGCCACAGGCCGCTGCACATTTCTTGATTCCACGCCATTGGCAACTAGACGGCTCACGGCACACCGTTTGGGGATGAGAAGCACCAAGAAGAATGGGAGGGGGAACGGATCAGCAGCCGCGCGTGTCGGTCCTCCCTGAACGCGGCGGGGAGAGTCCCTTGGGGTGGGGTGTCTGTGTGCCAGGGAGCGTGTGGGGGGAGGTCGAAGCAAGGTGCTGGGGCCGCCTCACAGCAGAAAGAAAAAAAAAAACCCAGACTAACACCGACTTGAAGAGGAGAGCTCGACCCAACGACGAACCACCGCCACCACCCGCCGCTTTCTTCGCTTCGCTCGTCGATCAAACACGCACGCACGCGTGCACAGACGGAGCCCCAGACAAGAACAAAAAAAAAAAAGAGAGAGAGAGACTTCACTTGACAGCAAGGATCAACAAGGTGACACCGCCAACGTTTACTCGCCGTCGCTTGGCCAGATGATGAGCTCGAGTCCCTGCCTTCCCTTCTCAGCCGCGCGGTCGCTCCCCGCACAACCACAACGAAGAATGGCGCTGACGAAAACAACAAAAAAGAAAGAGGAGAAAGAGCGACGTCGACGTCAATGCACCAAGGCAGCAAGAAGCCACACTATCGCAGAGCAAACGTTCAAGAAAAAGATGCAGAACCCGGTCAGGATACACGTTGCTTCATCCAGAGCTATGGCTCTGGTTATGTATGTGTGTATGTGTGTGCCTGTGTGTGTGTGGGGGGGGGGAGCGATATGACGCAGCGCAGCGTCTACGCAACAGAGGCGGCGCGCGTCGGCTCTTACGTCCTCCAAGATACTCCTCTGAGCGATGTCGATACACGCCCAGCCTTCACCTCTATCTGCTCCTGTGTGTGTCTGTGTGTCTGGGTATGCAACCGGAGACCAAAAAAAAACAAAGGTGTGGGTCTCCCGCGCTCGCAGCTCTACTCCAAAAGCGGCGTGCAAGCTGCGGAGTAGCACACTCGGTCCGCCACAGCGGTGGTACTGGGAGCGGATGTGCTGCTAAGCGCGATGCTGGGGTGGCGGGGGAGCGATTGGCAGCACGCCGCGACGTACTCTACAGTGTAGGCACGACGAAAGGGGGGAAGGAGAGAGAGAAGGAGGGATGGTGAGCTGCACCCGTCGGGTGCGGGTGGTGTGGTGAAGAAGAGGAGTTTGTGTGGAGGTGGAAAAGACGCGTTCTAGGCAGACGTCACCGACGTCGCAGTGTAGGGGGTGCAGTGTGTGTATTTGTGTGTGTGTGTGTGTGTGTGTGATTATCGAGTCAGGTTGAGTACACACAGAGAGAGAGACGAAGAAGTGGGAGTCGGAAGGAGTGCTGGAGGGACAGATGATGAAAGCGAAAAAGGAGATCGACGAGGCGGCGGAAAGGAAACGGGCAGCAGCCGCAGTGAGAGAGGGGGACTGGACTCCGTCGCCAGCACAATGCACAGGCGGCGACACACTTGTCAGAAGTCGCATGCATCACACCCCGAACTCGCACACCCCTTCAGTGGTGAGGGAAGAGAAACGACACCGGCTCGTCTAACGCGTCTCACTCCGCGGCTACGGGAAAAAAAAAAAAGAAGAAGAAGAGGAGCTGAAGGTCTCTGTGCACCGGCTGTGCAGCCTCCCCCTCCTTCCTCGCCGCGCCCCCTCACCATCCTCTCCACAGGACGAGGGAACGGGAAAGAGGAGCAAACACAACGACCACCACACGTATCGCCAGAGGAGTGGGGGGGCCGCCGCCGTGCACACGCCGTTGCACCGGCTACATACGCGTTGGCGGGACGGTGGTGTTGTTCATCTGGCCAGAGAGCTTCTTGTTCATCAGCCGCAGCTTCTGGCCGAGAACTTCGTTTCGAGTGATGAAGCGGCGCACCTTCGCCGCCAGCGTTGCGGTGGCGTCGTCCATGACGTAGTGGCCGCACCCGTTACCCACGACCTCGAACTGAAACTTGCCCTGCATCTGCGCGACCGTGAGCGCCGTGTCGAGCCGTTCCGCGTTTGCAGTGCAGAGCATCTTTGCACACGGGAGCGACACAAAGGCGGCGTCAAGGCCACCAAACCAGCCGCCCCAGACGTGCTCCAACTTCCGCAGGTCTGTCCGCCACTCCCACAGGCCGGTGTCCTCGTTCAGGCGCAGCAGCGGCGGCACCGACACCTCCGCGCCGAGTGCGCTGTGCATGCCGCCCATCCGCAAGAACCACACCTCTGCATCCTTCACGGCGGGGAACGTGTTGGGGCGGTGCTTGAGAAACGCTGGCATGTGCTGCAACGACAACTGCGCCGTCCCCTCCACCACGTCCACGAGGAGCACGCCGGCGACGCGGTCGAGGGCGGCCTTGTTCCCGCTGAGCGCCTTGGCAACCACGGCACCGCCGAGGGAGTGGCCGAGGACGTAGAAGCTACTCGTGGGGAACAACTCCGTCTTGGCGTGATGAAGCACGTCTCGAAAATCGCGCATCAGCACTTCCATCGACAGCCCGCCCTCGCCGCCGGCAAATGTGGAGCGGCCGTGACAGCGCTGGTCGTATGTCATGATGTGCAGGTCCACATCGTCCCCGAGCACCTCGGCGCTGGCGGACGCACTTTGATGGGCGGAGAACGGAATCAGCGACGGACTGGCCGAGCGCGGCGACTGTGTGGATGTGCTGTCCCCCGACACGCTCCCCTTCTCCATGTGCCGCTGCATCTCTCGCGCCATTCGCACGAAGCAATCACCGCTCATCCCAGCGCCGTGCACGCACAGGAGGACCGGCGCTGAGGTCTCACTGTGGGACGCATCCAGCGTGCCGGACGAGACCAGTGTCGGCGCGAATGTGGTGCAGTGAAATATCTCGCCGTCCGCGTTGGCGAAGACGCGCTCCACCGGCGGTGGTGAACTGGACGCCACAGCATCCATCCCCTCTGTCTGCATCCAACACTGTCTTTGCAGAAACCGACAGCGAAAACGAGATCGCACAACGGTCGAGTAGGGCACGTCCTCGACACACACGACGCACACAAAAAAAAAAGTACACAGCACAGCGAAGCGCGAGTAAACCCTCTCGGTTGCCCGCCACGTTTGAGCGACTCCGCGCGGTAGTCTTCCTCTCTGTATTCTTTTTTTTTTTTTTTGCCTGTGCGTGTGTGTATGAATGTTTCACAGAAGCTGTTCAAAGACCCGCGCGCGGGAGCGTGAGATACGGATGCTCCCAGGTTGCACGCAGACCCAGAGAAGAGGGAAGGGGAGGGGAGGGGGGAGGCAGCAAGAACCAGAATGAAGTGTGTGTGGTTGGCGCAAGTGAGGCTGGTGGAACGTGGCTCATCCGCCTTCACACACGGCACCTTCTGCGAAACCGAGGAAAGGGAGACACAGCCAACTGGGCCACACCGCACGGAAGGGTTTGCATCTCTCCTGGCGTGCGCACGACGTGGGATCATCTTGTTGAGACGGACGGAACATGTGGGGGTACGTGTTACACACATACAAACACACACACACACACGCATGCACGCGTCTCAGTCATGACGCAGTAGCAACGTCCACACCGCGGTGACATCGCATAAGACGGCGCAGCGACGTGGCTCGCTGCAACGGCGACAAGTGAGAGCCTACTCACACATGCTCGCGCGCAGCCGCTCGCCTGTGCACGATGTCGCCGTTGGCGGCTCTGTCGCCACTGTACCCAAGAGCCTCTCTAGCGCCGTGACCTTCTCGTGCGTCTTGCACAACTGCGCCTTCAGTTCGCTGCGGCGGCGCTTGTAGGTGCGCTGCTCCGTGAACCGCACCGTGTTGATGTAGCGCACCGTGGCGTCCTCCACACAGAGTGCTCGGTCGAGCTGCTGCACCTCCTCCAACGCACACCGCAGCGCCTCCTGAGGAACCGCGACGCTTCGCCATAGCGCCAGATTCAGTTCCTGGCTCACCAGGGACTCGAAGAACACAGCATCGAGGGCGGCCTGGGACACCGGCGTCGGTGAAGCAGCGGGGGTGAGGGTCAGCGACGAGGACGCCAGCAGCGGTGCCTCCTGCTCCTGCTCCTCCTCCGCACCGTCGCCCTTCGCCACGATGGCGTAAGGCTGTGCCTGTGAGGCTGCCACATTCGCCCCCGTGCTCCGCAGCCTCAGAGGCGGCGCCGCCACCTCCACGAGGTCGAGCAGGCCACACCTGCCTCGACTTGCAACGGGTCGCACGGCTCCTGTGAGCGGAGACGGAATGCCGTCGTCGACACCGCCATGTAGCCGCTGCTGCACCTCCAGCAGAAAAGCACGGTGCGCCTCGTCGTGCCTTCGCTGCGCCGCGTCAGACTCCTCGATGGCGTCTGACCATGCCTGCTTCGAGCCCGCATCGCTCTTGATTTCTTTCATCACCGACGCACGAGCAAACGCCATCCAGCGCGTCTCTTCCGCGTCCGAGCTGCCGTCGCCTAGAACGGAGTCTGCATATGGAAGCGACACAGAGTCGAGCATCGCTGTGGGGCTCCTGTAAAAAAAAGGAGAAAAGAAAATATGTGAAGCGGAGAGAGAAGAGAAGACCAGGACTCGTCCACAGAGCACAAGGCGTCTGCGAGCCGGTAGGGTCGTCGTCAGGCGACACTGTATGTTCGTCCCGACAAGGAGTGGTGACGCTGCGTGCAACGACACAATGCCAGAACCCGCACCTCGCGCGCGTAACCGCACAGACACACACATGTCCACACACGCGCACAGCGTACCAACGACCACACAGACGAGGAGAGAGAGAGACAAATGCAGAGAAACGCATAACAGCCACGACACTCAAAGTCCACACCACAGAAACAGCACCACTTATCGCCAACGCTTTGCAGCACCCAATGCACGCCGATAGATCCCGCAGCACACGTTTCTCGAATCTCAAGAGACTCGCCAACGCGGCTGCTTCATCCACCATGCACAACCCTCTCCTGTCGCGATCATCCACATTCGCGACAGTGGCTGACTCGATATGACCAAGATCACACAGAGACTAGTCTTTTCTTTTTTTTTTTTGGCTCGTTTGCTTTTGTCTGACGTTTCCTGAGACCACACAAAACAAAACAAAAAAAAAGAACACAAACAACAATTGGACGCGCTCCAAAACGCGAAATTGAACCAGCTTTTGAGCATTGCGTCCTTTGAGGTGGCTCACCCAGTTCGACTACCCGCAGCCCCGGGACACAGCGTGCACCGTGCCACGCGTGAGCGACAGGGTGGGAGCGCGGTGGGAGCGGGAGGCGTGGCCGGCAGGGAGCTGCACTGCCAAGGTGCCGTGCACGGGTCGCGTGGCGCTCGACGGTCAGCAGTCGGCGGCAGGCGGCAGGCGGCAGGCGGCAGGCGGCACCTGACGGAATGAGCGCGCAGGTGCACAGTGCAGGCCTCCGGCAGTCGCGGTCGCACAGCGGCGGCTCAAACGCCATCCGCGCCTCCGCCCGCCTCCCCCACCCTCCCATCGCACACACGCGCACAGAGAGACGGAGACGTACCACATGCAGCGCGCAACACGCACAGCGCCCCCTCGCATGCACGGGCGTAGCGAATCAAGCAAGACGCACGACGCGCGACAACAAATAAGCGAACAGACACACAAACACACACACAGACATTTGATGCCCCCGACCCGGGCGAAAGGAAACAGGGAGAACAGAGGAAAAGGAGGACGAGGGGGGAAGGAAAGGCGAAGATATCCGTTTTCGGTGGGGGAGAGTAGAAAAGAAGCGGCGAGGGCGAGGGGTTGAGAGAGGGGGAGGGGAGGGGAGGGGGAAGGGAGGGAGGGCCTGCAAAACGCGCGCCGTGCAGCGTGTCACAGCGCACACACGCATAGTCACAGCAACAGCCCATGCCGGAGGCGGCGCGACTCCACCCTCCCCACCACCAGAACACACCCCACGAGCCGCACAAGCCAGGAAAAGAATCACAAGGAAGGAACAGAGAGCGAGTGAGAAAAAAAAAAAACACACACAGGCACAAAGGCACACACACACGCACACAGAAAGACAGAAAGACACGCGGGAGTAGGCGCAGTGGGCCCATTGGTGGGCAGTGGGAGGGCGCGCGCGCATGAAAGGAAATGAGAAAACGGCAAGCAAAGACAACGGTGCGGCACACCGATTGACGGAGGCACGCCGTCATCAGACCCGGCCCACTGCGTGCGGAGACGCGGGGTGCCGGCGCGCAGATACGCGAGCAAAAAGAGAGAGCGTGAGGAGACGTGGGGGAGGAGGGGGGTGGTCGTGCGTGCGTGCGCGCCTTCGGGCCCCCTCCTCCACGCACGCACGCAGCGGCGGGACGGGGGTGAGAGGGGGACCGCTGCAGCTCGGTGGCGCACGAATGCACCGGCGGCCGTTGAGGGTGGCGCACGTGGGAAGAGGAGAGGGTGAGAACACGAAGTCGACAAAACGAGAACAGCTCAGACAGAGAGTGGCCGCCGTGAACACATGTACACACGCACAGAAACAAGCACGGAAGAGAACGAACGAAGTCGCAGCGCGTCGGTGGGTGAGAGGGGAGGTGGGACGGCGCAGCATGCTGCGACGCACGCGCTGCTGAGGAACACAGAGAGAGAATGAAACAGCACGTGAGAAGGCGTGTTAGCACGAGAGAGAAGACGCGAAAAAAAAAAAAAAACACGCGCGCATCAGGGACGTGAACAGAGCAAGGGGGGGAGGCACGGAGCGGCGCCGGCAGTGGGACCGCAGCATCGCCACCGGCACGCTCGCAGACACACAGCCTGTCCGCGCCGCCCCCGCGCCTCCGAGCCGCGCAGCACGGCACAGCAGCAGCGACAGAGGCACCGAGGCGCCGGCGCCACCGACGCGCCGCGCGGAGGAGGCCCGCGGCAAGGCTCGCGGCGATGGAGAGCCCCGGCAGCACCATATACAGCGAGGGGCTGGGGAGCCTGCGGCCCACCGCCGCACACATACACGTACACACACGCACGTCAGAGAGAGGCGCTACGGCGCAGCGCGTGTGTGTGCGTGTGTGTGTAGGTGGGTGGATGGCGGCGGCAGAGACAGCGTGGCGCGGCTAGCGTGCGGGGGTGGGGGTGGGCGAGCAGGGGTGGGTCCCTGCCGCCGCCGCCGCCGCTGTGCCCGGAGGTCGGGCAGCGCGATTACACAAGAGGCGCAGAAACGCGAGGAGAGGAGAGGCGAGGACGCAGCGCGCGCGGGCAGCGAGCACCGGTCCAGCAGCCGTCATATATGAGAGTGGGAGCACGAGGGAGCAACACGCGCGGGGGAGGGGGGAGGGGGGAGAGCGAGAGCAGCGGCGCGCACACTAGATCTTGGAGGCCTGGTTCTTGAAGGGCATCGCAGCGCGCGGGCCCTTCTCCTTGATCAGGCGGCGGAACTTCACGATCTGCGCGTCCAGCTCGGCGTGGTCGAGGTTGCGCCACGAGTCGAAGGCGTTCAGCGACAGCGGCGCACCGAGGTCCGCCTTGGCGATCAGCTCCTTCCACGAGGCGTCCAGCTTCGGCTCGATCACCGGGAAGCTCTGGCCCTTGCAGTCCTTGCCGTTCAGGTACTCCAGGAAGCAGGCGAGCCCAAACGCGAAGTTGCTCACGTCACGCTTGTTCTTCAGCACCGCCACGACGTTGTTCGTCCAGAAGACCTGCACCTTGCTGCAGCCGTCGCCGGCAATGCGCAGCAGCTGGTCCGCGATCGCGGGGTTCATGAAGCGAGAGAGGACCTTGTTCTTGTACGCCACCTTGTCCATCGGCGACTCCAGCGTCGGCAGGATGTCGTTATCCATCGAGCTCTCCACCAGGCGGTACACGTCGGGGTCCGCAAGCGCCTCGTGCACCGTGCGGTAGCCCAGCAGCAGACCTGGGAAGGTCAGCATCAGGTGCGACGAGTTGAGGATGCGCACCTTGGTGTTCTCGTACCCGGGCACGTCGTCCGACAGCTCCTGGCCGACACGCTCCCACGGCGGGCGCGCGAGGAACCGGTTCTCGATCACCCACTGGTTGAAGTCCTCGCCGATCACAGGCTGCAGGTCCGCGAGGCCGGTCAGCTTGTTCAGGTGCTCGCGCATCGCCGGCGTCGTCGCGGGCGTGATGCGGTCCACCATGCTGTTCGGGAACGGCACGTTCTGCTCGATCCACTTGCCCAGGCTGGGGTCGCGCGCGTACGCGTAGCCGAGGATCGCCTTCTTCGCAACGTCGCCGTTGTGGCGCAGGTTGTCGCACGACATCACCGTGAACGGCTCCACCTTCCGCTCGCGGCGCAGACGCAGGCCCTCCACGATGTAGCCGAACGTCGTGTGCGGCAGCTGCGGGCTCGCAAGGTCCGCCTGCACCGCCTTGTTCGTCAGGTCGAAGCAGTCCTTGGTCTCGTCGATGTTGTAGCCGCCCTCCGTCACCGTCAGCGACACGATGCGGATGCGCGGGTCGGCGAGGTAGTCGATCACCTTCTGCTGCTCCTCCGCCGCGTACACGTAGTCGAGCATGCTGCCGATCAGCTCCGTCGTGTGCGGGCCCTTCGTCGGGCACAGCGTCACCGTGTACAGGCACTTCTGCTTCTGGAAGTCCCTCCACATCTCCAGATCACGCTCGCTCTTCATCAAATTCACGCCGACAATGCCCCAGCTGTCGTACTGGTGGCTCTCTTTCGCGGACAGCTCCAGCAGGTGCTGGGTGTAGCGGAACAGGTGGCCGCGGCAGAACTGCCCCACGCCGAAGTGCACGATGCCGGGCGTGATCAGGCTGCGGTCGTACTTCAGCGGCATGTCGGACTCCTGGAGCGGCATGGCTGCGGGCGTGTGTGTGCGGGGGGGGAGGGGACGAGAGAGGTGGGTGTTGGGGGGGACGAGAAGAGGCGTGTGGGGGGCTGGTCAGCAAGGAGGTGGGGGATGAGGGGAGTGAAAGAGCGCGTGGGATACTGGGCGGCGCAAGGCACGGCGGTGTTGGAGAGCGGGAAGGAGGAGGAAGAAGACGAAAGAGTGGGAGAAGAGAGCGGCACGGCAGGAAGAGGGGAGAAGAGGGGGAGGCCGCCGACACCGCACGCGGCACCCGGCGCGTCGTGCGACGGGGGAGGAGGAAGGAGGAGTCCATCAACAGTGAGTGCGTTTCGCTTCTCCGTGCACCGCTGCCGTCTCGCCCCTCCACGCACACCCGCTCACACCACAGCGACGACAGGAGAGGGACGCGTGCGGGGCCAGCACCAGCGCGACCAACACACAGCAGCCACGCAAGCACAGGATGCACTGGCAGGCCCGGGACACAGCGTGCACCGTGCCACGCGTGAGCGACAGGGTGGGAGCGCGGTGGGAGCGGGAGGCGTGGCCGGCAGGGAGCTGCACTGCCAAGGCGCTGTTTCCCGGACTGTATGGCGCGGCGGAGTTCGTGGGCAAGATAGACAGGTAACAAAGGAGAAACGAAAGTTGTAGACGCCGTGTTTTTTTTTTTTTTTTCACTTCAGACAACGTGGCAACGGGCAGAGAGGACGGAGCTCGCGAGCAACAAAGCCAGCTCGTCGACTGTTGTGGGAGTGTGTGTTTGTGTTACGGCGAATCAACGGTGGGCGATTGGATATTCGGACCACACCGGCTAGTTGACCTCCTCGACGTTGAGGTAGGCAGCTGGCTTGGTCTCCTGATTCTTCTTGTCCTTCAGCTTCTTCTCCGCCTGCCGCTTCAGGAAGGCGAGACGGTTCTCCACGACGCGGTCGATGAGGGAGTCGGTGGAGAGAGTGCTGCCGGAGTCCACCTCGTGGTAGATGCCCATCGCCTTGGGCACCGCGTAGGCCGTGCGCTCCTGCCACTCCTTTGGTAGGTCCGTGAACTTGCCGCCAACGACGATGTCAATGTGGAGGCTGTCAATCACCTCCTTGCTCACATCGAACGGGACGCCCATGACCACCTCGTCGACGTAGCGGCAAGAGAGGACGCCGAGCACCCGCTCGTTCAGATTCATGATCGGGTAGTTCTTCCCCTTCTGCTCATTCACCACCTGGTCCTCGTACACGCCGACGATCAGGTAGTCGCCAAGCTCACGCGCCTTCTCGAGGACGCGAATGTGGCCGATGTGAAAGAGGTCGAAGCTGCCGTCCACGTAGACGATGCGGTCACCCGGCTTTGGGCTCGAGTTGTTGCTGAACTGCACAATCTTGCGTGACGTGGTGAGGTAGTGCATTGTCGGCGGGCTGTCGAAGAGCGGGCCCTCGAGATGCACCTCGTCCAAAGACTTCAGCATGTGGTTCTTGGTGCACAGCAGCATGCGGCCCACGAGGTCCGTCGTCGAGATGCCCTCAGTGCGCTTCACGACCTTGAACCTTCCGGCGTCGATGATCTCCTGGTAGGAGTTGCGGCCGTCCAACCCGACGGAGATGTCGTCCCCGTGCACCACATAATCGATCTCCAGCCGCTCAATGTCCTTCAGCCGTGTGCAGTAGGCGGAGTTCTCCACCACGTACTCCACCCACTTGCAGGCCCGCAGCGCCTCGTAGCGCTCCTCTGCGTGCATGATTGGTGGCCCCTTGAACCGCATCACCTCCTCGTCGCTGTGGCAGCCGACGAGGAGCTCGGCACCGAGCCGGTGCGCCTGCCGCAGCGCGTTCGCATGGCCGAAGTGCAGCATGTCGAAGCAGCCATCCACGAAGAGGCGCACCGTCCCGGGCTTCTTGGGTGGGATCGGGGTGGAGCAGAAGAGCGGGTACTCGTCGTCCGGCTCATCCGGGTTGAGCCACACCTTCCCTGGCGGTGGGAGCACCCTGGCGGACGGGGCGGTGGGGGAGGAGGAGACCGCAGACATCGTGACGCCGGCAGCACCACAGGGAGTCGGCGACGCGAGATTGCGCTTGTCCTCAACGACACCGCTCGGGAACGGAGAAGACCGGTGTGACCGGGGGAGAGGGCTGTTTCTGCGTCTTGCGTACCCGACACACGCTGTGTGGGTGAAATCACGGCGTTCGCGGCACGACAGCACAAGACGTCGCAGCACTGACACTTTCTTTTTTTTTTCAAGGCAACGGTGCGCACGCCTGAGACACACGCACGCACAGAACAGGTGAAAAACAAAAAAAAACGCACGCCGTGCGTCGTTTCCGATGCAGCTCGAAGAACTCAAGAGTGGCAGCGGCGGTGTCTGGGATACTGTGTCGAGTTCAGGGGCTGTGTGTGCGTGTGTGTGTGTGTGACTGTGAGTGCGAGGGAAAACAGAGAGGGACAGAGAAGAGGAAGAGGAGAAGGGCAACAACAAAAAAACGAAAAAAAAAATGCGGTAGCACGTTTGTTCAACAACCAGTAGCGAAATCCTGAACGCCTGAAGCGGGCTGCTGCGACACCGAAGAGGAAACGTGTGCGCGTGCGTATGTGAGGAGGCGCGAGTGAGAAGGGTGGGAGTTGAGGCGACAGAGTTAAAACTAGAGACGGGATTTGGAGACGACGTGACTTGTGCCACATGTTCATCCGTCCCCGGTGGGGATGCAGGAGCCATGGCGGTCCCTTTGTTCCCCTCCCCCCGCCCTCCTCCTCTCGTGTGGTGGGAAGAAGGGCGGGAGGGCGTGAATGCGACGACAGCCACACAGAGCACGTGTGCGGTGAGGAGAAGCGAGGACGAAAGAAAAGAAGAGGAGGGGAGGAGTGCACGGAGGCCGAAGAGACGGCGCCGCCGTCCTTCTTCCTCTCCCCTCATCTCCCCTCATTTTTTTTTTCTTTCGTTGGACAGCTTCCTTTTCTTTCTCTCTCTTTGTTTTTCTTTTTTTTCGCAGATAAATTGTCTTTAAAAAAGAACACAAATGAAAACGAAAGGGAAGAGGATGCCCAGAGAGGTGTCGCAGGTGAGAGTGCGCAGCGCAGGTGAGAAACAGAGACGGAGGGGGGAGAGAGACGCCGCGCGGCGGTGCGTGCAGGCGGGCACTTGCAGCGCGCAGGCACCGACAGCAGCGGACACTACCATGATCCTTACGCCACGATGGCGCGCTTCGTGTTCTTCTTGATGATGAGGGCGCGGTCCTTGCGGGCGACCTTGGTGCGGCGCTGCAGCAGCGGGAAGGAGAGGTCGGCGGCGTGGTACTGGATGATGTTCAGGTGCTTCACCTCGTGGTCGGCGATGCTCTTGACGCACAGCACCTCGATGTTGTGGTAGCGAGCACGGTGGCGGGACGCGAGGTCGTGGTAGGCCTGGCTGACGGCGCCGGTCTTGGAGACGTCGCGGAACTCCTTGACCATGCGGGTGTAGCCGCAGCGCTGGCTGTAGTACGCGATGTCGACGAGGTAGTTGCGCGCCGCCAGCTTCGCGTCCTTCACGACCTTGCAGGACAGCAGGTCGCCGTGGGTGGCCTTGATCTTGTTCTTGATTTTCATCATGCGCCAGAAGCGGCTCTTGGCCACGACGAAGTTCGGCGCGAACACCTCGAACTTGTACGCGGTCGGCTCAGGGTTCTTCTCGGACGGCGACTCGCGGCCGACCACCTGGTAGTGGCGAAGGTGTGGCTTGACCATTGCTGGGTGCGCAAACGCGTGTCAGTAGCTCCTCTCTGTGTCGAGGCAACAAAGCGAGGTAAAGGCGAGGAGTGTTGGGCGTGCGTGTGTGTGTGTGTGTGTGTGGACACCGTCGTTGAGGGGGTTGGGAGAGAGGGAGAGAGTGCGTATGTGTGATCGTCATGTGAACGAGACGAAGGCAAAGGACGAACAGGGCGATGGAGCGGAGAAGAGGGAGGCGCCGGTGTCTTCTCCACACACACACACACACGCACACACGCCGCAGCGAACACGACCGTGGCAGATAAGTTGGCTGAGCTGCAGGGGCGTCTGGAGGGTGGCGGAGGAGCGGATCTGCAGTAAGAGCCACAGCAGTGCCTCGCCACGAGCGCACACTCCCACTTCCTGTCGGTGTCCCGGTGCTGGCGGGCGTGCACCCTCGACCAGCCTCTTTTCTTTTTTTTTATTGGCACATTCGCACACTCTGAAAGGGAAAAAAAAAAAAAGAGAACAAACCTGAGCCAACCGTGGAAACGTCCTTAGTCACAAGGAGGGAAGAGAACCAACACACACACACACACACACACTCACATTTCTGCTGACTGGTAGGGCTCTGGCACCGATAGACAAGTACGGTGCCGCGAAGGCAAAGTGGCATAGCGCTTGGGGAAACACACAAACGCACACAAGCACACAAGAGAACAAGACAGCGATAGAGTGAGCACCCCCACACACAGCCATACACAGCCATACACAGCCATACACACTAAAGCACACGCGCACGTCCCTGCCGTGCCGACACGAAACAAATGAAAAAAAAAAAAAGGTGGAGAAGGCACGGAGACCTCAAGACGTGGCATGAAAGAGCGAGCGCGAGTTCATGTCCTACGTCCATATGTGTGTACCTGTGTGGACACTTGACTCTCTTATCGCATGCTTGGACATGCGCAGCGGTGCGCTGGTGATTTGGAGTGTGAGCATTCAAGCAAGTCGACGAGGAAACGTCCCCGCAGGTGATGCACAGAGTAGCATGGCCGGAGCTCGAGGTCCTCTGCCCCCACCCGCGATCCATCACGCGTTTCCCGTCGTGCTTGGGATCATCATCCTAGTACCGGGCGATGGCGGCGCGCTTGATGAAGCGGATGTCAACGCGGTGACCGAAGAGCTCGTGGATGTTGTTGATGCCGTACTTGATCATGGTCGGTCGCTCCAGCGAGAGACCCCACGCCATCACCGCGGCATCGTCATCGAAGCCCATCGGACGCAGCAGCTCGGGTCTGAAGAGGCCGCTGTTGCCCACCTCGATCCACTTGTTGAGGCCGGTGTGGAAGCCGAAGATCTCCATCGAGGGCTCCGTGTAGGGGTTGAAGGCGGGCTTGAAGCGCAGCTGGGACACGCCGATGCGGCGGAAGAAAGAATCGAAGGTGTGCATCATCTTGGCGAGCGAGATGTCGCGGTCGATGACGCAGCCCTCGACCTGGTGGAACTCGCAGAGGTGGGTGCGGTCCATCTCCTCGTTGCGGAAGACGCGGTCGATGCTGTAGTACCGGCCAGGGCGGAAGTTCAGCTTGCCATCGGGGCCGCGGGTCGATAGCTTGCACAGGTTCTTGAGCACAAAGGCGGACGAGCCGGTCGTGTGGGTGCGCAGGACGTTGCGGGATGCCTCCTCCAGCTTCCACGCCGTGCGGAAGCTCTCCTCGTGCTGGGCCTTGACGCGCTCCACGTACTCCACGTCGCTCACCTGCGACGTCGCGGGCTTTGAGAGGAAGAAGGTGTCCTGCAAGTCGCGCGCCGGGTGCTGCTGTGGGATGAAGAGCGAGTCGAAGTTCCAGAAAGACACCTCCGCCCAGTGTTGCGTGCCCATCTCCTGGAAGCCAAGCTCCATCAAGATGTCGCGGAACTCCTGGCGCACCTTGAGCAGCGGGTGCAGCGCACCGCCGCTGACCTCGGCGCCCTGCGCAGAGAAGTTGTACTCCTTGAACTGGCGGTCCCTCCACGAGCCGTCGGCGAGCATCTCGCGCGTCAGGTCGCCGACCGCCTTCGCGGCGCGCTCCGGCGCGTATGCCGGGCCGCGCGAGTAAACGAAGATCTTCCTCGCCTCCATGCTGGCCAGCTTGCGCTTCTTGAGCCTCTCCACCGTGGCGGCGTCCACGGAGTCCGCGTCGGCGATCGCCTGCTGCAGCGACTCGCGCACACTGTCGGTCACCGCGGCGCCATCAGTCACGCGCTCTAGGAAGACCTTGCCCTCCTCCTTGGTCGTCTTGAACATCTTTGCCTTGATGCCGTTCGCCAGCGCCACCGCAGTCGTCTCCTTGCCCACTTTCGCCGTCACCTCCTCCTGGCTCAGCCGCCCGCCTTGCAGGAGGCCCCAGACAAGGTACTCGGGGCTGCCGTGTTCTACAATGTGATGAGCCTCGTTGGAGAGCTTCAGGACCATCCGCTGCTGCACCTCCGCGCTGACGTAGCCATCCGCCTCGAGTGACTTGCCGGCACCGACGACGTCCTGGTGATCCACCGCGAGCGAAGCTGCCAAATCCGTCGAGAGCACACGCTCCGCCCTCGACAAGGTCGTCAAGACCGCCGCCTCAATCAACGACTGCTCCATCTTTGCTCACAGCGAAGGCGTTTTCCCACGCACACAACAACCACGAGCACGAGCACACGCGCTCACCGATGGAAAGGGACGAATGCACCGTGGCGTGATGCTCTCAACAGGATGGCCGACAACGAGCAACAGTCAGAGAAGTACTGAACAGTCGCTGTCGCTAACAAAAACGAAAAAAAAAACAAGAGGGAGAGGGAGAGGGAGAGGGAGAGGGAGAGGGAATCTGGGAGGGTGGCGGAGTTACCAGTGCTGGCGGGTGTGAGTGACTACGCTCGCTTCGCTTCTGTCACCGTGTGCGCACACACGTGTATGTATACGCGTACGTGTGTGTGCGTGTGTCACGTTGAGGAATGGAATGCCCGGAGGGCGGGTGAAGAGAGAGAGAGAGAGCGAGAGAGCAAGCGACAGAAGGACAGAGGTGACGAAGTAGCAGACGTGAGCGACACGACGGAGAGCGTCTGCGTCTCTAAAGGAAGAGCAAGCATGGGACTCGGTGGAGAGAGAGGGGTGCCGGGCACAGGTAGGACGCACACGGTTGTGGTGCACAACACTTGCTGCAGCAACGACGCAGCGACGAACAGACGAACACACAGTAGAAAAAAAAAAAAGAGAGGTCGGCGGCCGCGCGGCGTGTCGTTCCTCCCGTAGAGGAAGCCGGTGACGCGATGTGTGTGGTGGGGCCGTCCTGTCCGCCTCTTGACCTCCCCACCACCACCTCCTCCTGAGCCTTGTGTCCCTCCACCCCCCCCCCACTTCCTGCACGCTAGAAGCGCAGCGGTACGCCATCCCACGGCCACGCACCGTGACTCCTTCGTCGCACTGCACTGCACCACAGCGAGAAATGGCACGCACAGACCGGAGAGAGACGGAGGACGCAAGACTCACACAACCTGAGGGAGACGGCGTCAATGTCATCTCTTCCTCCTCCTCCTCCACCCAGCGCACACAGAGATACACAGAGATACACAGAGATACACACACACACACACACACACAGGTTCAGACGCACTTACAGTCGCACATTGACCAAGACACCGACACACGCCAGCACACAGGCACGCAGGCTACCACGACCTCTTATGAGATTTCAGTTAGAAAAAAAAAAAAAAACACTACAACATGGAGGGAGCGGCGGAGGTACAAAGAAAGAGAGAGGCGCCACGACCCGGAAGAAGAAAAACAAAGGAGAGGCACACACTCACAGATACACACACACACGCAGTCACACACATTAAAGGCACAGGCATTGGGCACACCGAGGCGAGAACAACGAGAGAGATGGAAAACGAGGGAGGATGCGAACGGCAAAGAGAAGCACCTGTGATGCACCGCGCACACATTGGGGGAGGCAGGACAAAAGAAGAAGAAGGGGGGCGAGAGGAGCAGAGAGGCTCCGCAGCTATTGGCATTCGCCGCACACACACAGACAGACACACACACAGCTCTGTCTGTGTCTCTCCCCTCCCCTCTCTCTATCCGACTGCACCGATCGTGCGCTAGCACTGATAGAGTAGCCGACCGTAGGGGTGCCAGGTGCAGTTATCGTAATAGGGCAGGTAGGCCTTCTGCACGAGTGTGTCGCCGTCAAAGCACAGCAGATCCACGAGGCGCTCCTGCGTTGGGGAGAGCAAGTCGGTGCCGTATACGAGTTGAGCGGTGCCGCTGCGGGCCACTGTTTCGTAGTCGGCCGCCGACACGGTGGGCGGCGACGCGTCGCGGGTGAGAAACGTAAACACGTTGCGGATGTACGCGGCGACGGACACGACGAGTCGCACCAGCGTCACCTCTGACGGGTTGCACGAACGCAGCGCATCGGCGGCTGCCTGCACCACCCGATCCGAGACGCTGCTGAACGTCGGCTCCGCGCCGGGGCGGACGGCGGCGGTCGGCGTCGCCGTCGCTGGGGGGCGGACAGGACCGCCTGAGCCGCGCAGCGCGTCCTTGATGGCCACCTCCATGCGACAGAACGGACACTCTCGCGGGGTCGCGCGCCGCACGATGTGGCATGTCTGCCGGACGTTGAAGAGGAAGAGCCGCCACAGACTCTCCACAGAGAAGTGCCGCAGACTGGGCACCGCACGCAGTGGGCCACCGGGTGCTCTGGACGCCGGCGACGACAGCGGCTGCTGTGACAAGCCCCAGCGCGTGGAGAGAATCTGCTCCGCCATGTGCGCCCCGTCGCCGTCCTCCACGACCGTGGCGTCGAACTCGCTGCTGTAGAAGAGCACGTGCTGCATCAAGGACTCCCACTGGAGCGTGAGGGCCGCCGATGGCGTGGACAACGCCGCCAGCGAGCTCGCGGACGTGTGGTGGAACCAGCCGCAGCGCGGCCAGCGGACCTCATCCGCCTGCGCAGCGGCGAGAGATGTGGCAGACGGCGACGTTGGCACGCCACACTGCGGAGTCCCCTGCGACGGGTGCATGTGTACCACGACGCGTCCGTTGCTGAACTGGAGCTCGCGCAGCCACCGCGGAGGCGGCGTCGCGTCCACGGCGACCAGCAGCGCGGCAGCCACGTCCGCGGCCGTCGCGTACAGCCGCAGGATGGCCGTCAGCGGCGCCGTCAGCATCGCCCGACTGCCGACACCGGCGATCGGCTGCAGAGAGCCGTCGGTCCACAGCCGGCGACACGTGATGGTGCAGAGCATCTCGAACAAGCCGCGGGTGGAGTGCAGCGGCAGGATCCCGCCAACGCGCAGGCTCTCGGAGGCGGCAAGTGGGCGGCGCCAGCGCACCCGCAGCGACCCCAGCGTGCCGGAGGTGGCGCGCGCAAGAGAGGGGGCGACAGAGATGCGCGACGGCGGCAGTGGCGGTGTGGCCGTGTACGGCTCCTCCGCGTCGCCGACACACGACAGCTTCCCAGTGGGGTCAACGTGTACCGACGCTGCCGGCGCCACAGCCGACGCGCAGGGGTGGTGCAGTGTCTGAGGGGCCGACTGCCGCGGCTGTTCCTGCTGCTGCTCCTGTTGCTGCTCGCACACCATCCAGTGGTAGTCGTCGGTGTTGAGGGGGATGTAGCTGGGGAGGTTCTCCATCACCGTGGACAGCAGACTGGAGAGAGAGTGGCAGACGCGCAGCGGCGGCATGTCAGCGGCGCGCGTGGAGAGCAGCGCGTCGGCCGGGATCGTATCGGCCGCCTCGTTCGCGATCCGTGTCGTCCAGACGGCGGTGCAGCGCTGGCGGTACGAGTGAGGCAGCTCCTCGAGGACGCTGCGCAGCCACGCGAGTGTGTCGGCGGTGGTGAAGAGGTAACTCTGCCCATCCGGGGTGGATGGGCGATGCACGCACGAGACGCGCGGGATGAGCACCAGCTGGAAGCTCGGCTCGGCCACGTTGTGCTGCACCGCCAGGTACACGTAGAATGCCACCACGGCGGCCGCCTCCTCCCTCACCGTGACGTACTGCGGCGCCTCCTGGGCAAAGAACCAACGCAGCAGGTCCTCAGTGATCAGGAGGGTCGTGACGCCGTCCGCGTTGTCGCCGAGAAACGAGATGAAGTTGGCGGTGAAGGCGCTCACGGCGGTGGCGGTCTCGCTCGAGCTCTGCCTCCGTTCGAGTGACTCCAGCCCGTCGACGACACGCGACACCGCCAGCTGCATCCACCGCTGCCTCGCCACCTCTGCGGCGTCCGGGGACTCGGCAGCTCCGGCGGCGGCGGCGACGGCACCGGCGGCGGCGGCAGCGACGTCAGCGATGGTGACGTTGGGTGCATAGTCGAAGCGCGGCAGCGCCGCTGCGCTGCCGCCGGCGCTGCCGGTCTGCCCACGCACGAAGCGCTCCGCGAAGTAGGTGCACCGCAGCCATTGTGGCAGATGGATCGGCTCGGTGAAGCGGCGTAGCAGAATTGTGGTCTGCAGGTAGGGCACGAGAAAGCCGTCGAGGAACTCGAAGTAGCGCAGCAGGACGATTTGCTCCTCCGCCTTGCTCGAGGCGCTCAGCCCGCGCAATGGACTCGGCAAGGGACAGCACCAGTTCATCGAGGAGCCGCTGCGGTAGTCCGCCAAGGCGCTGAAGCACGACACCCACCGGCGGTGCAGCTCGCGCATGCCGCGGTTCAGCGGCACCAGCCCTGCCTCGCGCTTCTCGTCGAAGTGAAGCCCGTACGCGGCGCGCTGCAGGACACTGACGACGCAGCGGAAGCGCCGGGTCGTCGTCGCGTACGCATCGCTCCCCTCGTCCTCCTCCACCGGAAGAACGAAGGAGGGGATGGAGAGCAGCAGCGGCGTCAGCATGTGCACCACCACCATCGTCGCCATCCCCACGAACTCGAAGGAGGCCATCAGCGGCTGCGACGCTGCGCCGTTGTCCGACATGGAGGAGGCGGCGGTGGTGCTGTGGACGACCGGCGAGACTTCCCCTGACTCCGGGGGCCCGCTGCGGCCCGAGGAGGCGCGAAGCCACAGCCAAAAGGCGCGTCGTAGCACCAGCGGGCACTCGGAGATGTGCCGTGCCACGACGTCTTGGATCTCGAGGGCGAGCGATAGCAGCGCCTCCGCGCGCACGTCCACCACGCCGAGCGCCGGCTCTCGATGACCGCCCGCGTGCTGCTCTGGCGCCGCCGCCGTTGCCGCCGCCGTTGCCGCCTCCGCGAAGTAGTCCACGGCGTCGCGCGTCTGCGCTGCGGTGAAGGCGACCCGCGCCGGGGTGCCGCGCTCGCGCCCCGCCGTCTGCTCCGTCGACGCGTCGGTGTCGCGGGTCAGGCGGAAGCTGTCTTGCCACCCCGCGGTGTGATCGATGTGACTGCGGCTGCGGTCGGTGGAGTCGCTGTCGAGCTGCGGGCGATAGGGGTGCAGCTGCGTCGGCAGCGGTTGGGACATGGCCATGGGTCGGTGCAGGTGCTGGGGCTTCGACAGCCGCAGCAGTGGGGGGCGCGAGCCCTCCATGCCAGTTCTGCCGGCGACACTGCTCGGGAAGGAGGGAAAGAGGCGCGGGGTGTGCTCCGTGTCGGTCAGGAACTGCTGCTCGGCCGCCGCCAGCCCGGCCAACTCACTCGTGCTGAAGCGGTCGTAGACGTTCACGCTCTCGGTGATGCCGGGATGGGTGAGCGGGTCGCTCTCCTCCGAGTGGCGGCTCCACCCGCCAGGCGACGCCCCGCGCGGTGTCGGCACGCTCGAGGCCGAGGTGTCATCGCCGGCGCTGAGCAGGCGCGTGGCGGCGACGAGGTGCGGCAGCAGATTGCCCTCTGGAGACGCGAAGGTCTCACGCGCCAGCTGATCGAGCAGCGCGCTGACAATCGTCGATGAGCGGCGCATAAAGAGCGCCGCGTCACGCTGCTTCCACATCGCCGTGTCGAGCTCGAGCAGGAACAGCTCGCCCAGCAGCTCGCTGCCAGCGAAGACGCCATCGTCGTGGCAGAGCAGCAGCAAGGAGACAAAGTGGCGCACAAACGCGGCCCGCTGCTCCGGCGTCGCCGTCCGCTCGACCGTGATGACGAGACTCAGCAGGAGAGCGCTGTCCGACGCCAGTCCCTGCACGACGGAGTGCACCGTAAAGACCGGCGGCGCATCGTTTGACGAGGAGAAGGAGGAGGTGACCGGCATTGAAGACCGGGACTGGAGTGGCTGAGAAGGCGGAAGGGCAAACGAAAAAAAAAAAGAAAGAAAAACGAATGGAAGAGGAAGAAGAGGAAGGCAGTCTCGATAGATGAGCAGCGAGAGAGTGAAGGGGGGGCAGAGAGAGTGGGTGGGTGGGTGAAACGGGGGAGAGGGCAGCGACGAGGACACAAACCGAGTCTCGAAATGGGGGGAAAGAGAGCGAAAAGAAAAAAAAAAAAAGAACACACAGAAACGCACTGCTCACCACCGTCAGCGAAGACGGCCTTGGAGGAGGCTGAAGGAGAGGGGAAAAAAGCGATCCCGTGCGTCAGGACAAGCTTCTGTTTCAGTCACATGCACAAACAAACAAACAGAAAAGAACAACAGTGTACAGCCATGAACACGCACAAAAAAAAAAAGGTGGAGATGTGGCGCCACCACGCGGTGGAAACAACTGCACCACAACCACGACAGCAACAGCAACCTACTGCACACAGGATTCCTCGGCTGTGTGGTGTACAGCGGTGCCTTGCACTGCTTGCGACGTTACAACAACAACAACACGTCAAGAAAGGCTCGCACAGCGTAACAGGAGGGAGAGACGCACACACGCACACGCGGGGGAAAAACAAGATCGCGTGCTGAACTTGCCAGATTTCGTGGCAGGCCCGCACCGTTCGCTTGGAACGAGCTCGGTAGAGGTTGTACACACACACACACACACACACACAGTCCAGGGCAGCGTGAGAATCACCCAAAAACCACTCTCTGTGTTCTTTTTTTCTTTTTGTCTCGTTTCAGAGTTTGAGAGGGGGTCGGTGAGCACACCGTCGCTGTGAAGGTGAGAGATACGATGGCAGTCTTCGAATGGGGTGTGAATCCTCCCTCTTCCCCCACTCTATCTCTCCTCCTCCTCCCACGGGTGCTGGACAACGAAACAACAATAATAATGAAAAAAGAAAGAAGAAGAAAAAAGAGAGGAGGCAGCAAGCGGGAGCTGACCAAGGGAGTGGGGTCGGTAGAGGCGCAATCAGCGAGTGGCAGGTTGACAATGGCGGTGGTAAGAGGTGTGGGCGGGCCCAAAAGCGATGGACTGGCGGAGGACGTGACCACGGCGAGGGTGAGAGACTGAGTGAGTGAGTGAGTGAGTGACTGAGAGACAGGAAAGAAAGGGGGGGAAGAAGAAACGAGAGCGAGGTGGTGTCGGTGCCAGCCGCTGCAGGGGGGGGGGGCACGACGTAAAAAGAGGTGACGGAGGAGGGCGTGCACCAGGAGAGTTTGATTCAGTGCGTCTGCGGGAGGATCGGCTCAACTTCGATCCCCCTCTGCGTCGCCGACCAATGGCTGCACAAAGTGCAACGGCTAGATGGCAGCGAGGCCAGACGTGAATGAAATGAAAGGTGTGGCCGTCAGCTTGTGCGTGTGTGTTTGTGTGTGTGTGGTGTGCGTGTGTATGAGGGGAGGGGAAACTCTGTGCGAGACGGTATCTGTAGATGTGCGCGGATGTGAAGAGAGATCCTGCGCACTTTACAGAATCCTGAAACGAGGAAACGGAAGTTCACGAAAGAAAGAAAAAAAAACTACCGTGAAAGTGCACCTGTGCAACTCCTTGTGTGTGCAAGGTCGGCGGAGCGACAGCGAGGAGAGCAGAGGAAGTGGAGAGAGACGAGAGAGACAGAGAGAGAGGAGTGGGAGGCGAGTGTGGCGAACGATGGCAAGGACGAGAGAAGAGCAGGCGAGTCGGCGCGATGAAAGGTAAAAAAAAAAAAGACGGCGTTGCGAGGTGCGGCAGACACTCAAGTGGCCTGCGATGGCAGTGCTACGGTGCAGCGTGCGTGGAGGACGCACGCACTCGCGCACAGGCCTGGGTCGCGAGTGTGTGTCTGTGTGCCTGCAGCAGGATGGGGAGGGAGTGCGTGCGCTGGCGTGTGTGACTCAGTGAAGGATGCGTCGAGCGGGAACGAAGCCAAGTGGACCTCTAACACCTCACAGAAGAACAAAGCGGGTAACACAGACGTGACGCGGGGTGTGTGTGTGTGTGTGTTTGAGGGGGAGCGAGCGAGAGGGGCGAAGGGAAGCGTGGCGAAGCGGGCGAGTGCAGCGGCAACTCGAGTGGGCACGCAGTCGTCCAACCCTTCCCCACGCAGCACAGCAGCCGACAGCGGAAGGCCAGACGCACAGCAGCGCATGCTGCCACACACACGCACACACACACACACATGCACGAGCTTGCGCGGCCTGGGGAAGATGCGGTGCGTGCACCTGAGCACACCTGACCATCTCCGTAGGCGTCGCCGAGACTCAAAGTCGTTCGGGTTTGTTGTTTTTTTTTGCTGTGGTGGTGGCGGTTCGTCTTCCTCGCACCATCAGCGCGAGAAAGAACGGGTAGAGGGGAGAAGAGGAGAGGGGCGGTGTTCGTCGCCGGCAATGGACAGTCTCATCCCGCCAGCGCAGCCGTTGCAGCAGTCGCTTCACAAACAACACCGCGAGAGCAAAGGAGACGCGAGCGGCGGCGGAGGGAATCACTGCCCGATGATTAGACCCGCGGAGAGCCTACCCTTCCGCCACGGACACACACACAGACGGACAAGCATCCCCGGTGCGCACACGTGGGCTCTCCGTCGGTCCCAGACGACTCAGTGCCGCGGCTTGGTGTGGCGTGCGCGCCGCGACTGTGGGAGGCGCACCTCGTCGTACTCGTCGTCGTAGTAGTGAGCAGCGATGAAGGCGGCTGCCCGTGTCAGGTTCTCCACGGTGTCGGCCGACTCCGCCCCGCCGCGGCCGTCTGCTGTTGTTGCTCGCTGTCGCTTCTGCGCCGGCGGCGCCACTACGCTGCTGGAGTCTGCCGCCGTCCACACTGCGCCGCCGGTTGGGACGTGTCCGTGGACGTGCTCGCGTGGGGGGGTGGTCGTGGGATCGCACTTCTTCTCCGTGGGCGTGGTGGCCGCGGCTCCGCCGACGCTGGCGCTCGAGTACGCGTGGGTGCCCCCGAGATCCTCCAGCGCCGAGGTGTGCCGCAGCCACGGTGGCAGCATCGCCCGCTTCAAGAGCTTCTGGTGGCTCGCCTGCTGCCGCGCCGCGTCGACCTCGTGCTGCGGCAGCAGGCGGACGTGTACGGAGGCGGCGTGGCGGTGGCGCGAGCGGAACTGGTCGGCCAGCGGTGAGCTGCGGCCGCGGAGTCGATCGCGGTACTCGGGCTCGGTCAGTATCTCCTGCACATCCACCACAGCTGCCGCATCGTTCACAGAGGCGAACCGCGTGCTGTAGAGCGACAGGAACGCGACGGCCTGCTGGAAGAGAAACGGATCGCGCGCGAGCGCACAGTCGAGCGACGGAGTCGATGCCGCGGCACCCCGGCCCGCCGCCGCGGGTGGTGCAGCCTTGGTCGCTGGTGCCCGCGATGCGAGGAGCTTCCACGCTTGCCGCACCGGTGGCAGCAGTGTCGCAAGCGTCGGCTGCTCTGCTGCACGCGCCTGCAGCTGCCTCTGGATGACGTGGAGGCAGAGCCGGAGACTATCCTTGCCGCACCTCGGACACCGGGTGAGGGTCTCGTAGAACTCCTCCGGGAGAAAGTAGCACGAGCACCCGAGGCACGAGACGCCGCGGATGGCGCTCTTGCGCTGCATCGCCTCCGACACATCGACGTGGTCGCCCGTGCCGCTGCCAGAGGCACCCGCGCTGCCACTCGGCACTCGCGCCTCCGAGGCGTGTGGGAAGCCGCTCGAGGCAAAGAAGGCGTGTGCGGTGCTCGAGTCCGGCCTCTGATACGTAGCCAACCGTGCCTGCGTCACTTGCTGCACGTACCGGCAAGGTGGCACATCCACCACGCACGCGGACAACAGGAGACGCGTCACGTGTGCATAGACGAGCGGCAGCATCCGCTTGTAGTCGAGGAAGTACCGTGTCCCTTGAGCCTTGGGGTCTCCGTTGGCGAGTTGATCACGGACTCCAGCGCTGGCGCCGTCGCCGTTGCCGCCGCCGCCACTTGCTACGGACGGCGACGCCGTGACACCAGACCCCTCCGACTCGAGCTGGCGCGCGGTGCAGCGCATCGCGGACGGGATGCCCTCAAGGCCAAAGCGCACGCGGTCCTCAGTGACGCCGAGGTAGTCGACCAGCTCCTGCACCGTGACACCCTCCGCTCCGAAGACGAGGGCCAACGCGTCCACCGCCAAGATCGTGAGTGGATGGTGACTGGTCATGCGGAAGTACAGCTGGGCAATGGCAGTGGCGCGAATGGCGCCGGCACCAGGCGCCGCCGGGTCCCACGCCCGCTCCAAGTCCCCGCCAGGATTCATTCCCTTCCGCCTCTCGCGTTTTTTTTTTTGTGTGTGTGTGTCGAGGAAGGAGAGAGAGAAAAAACAAAAGGAGAGAAGAGACGCAAGTGTCATGGTTTGAGGCGTAGAAGCGCGTCGATGCCGCGCATCGCCGCTACAGTCTCCCGCCCGCCGCCCCCGCCCCCGCTCTCCCATTCTCTTCCTCCTCGCACCGATGCACCGCAGCTTCCGTCGAGGCGCCGATCCCCTGGCAGCACGCAGAACGACGGTGGCGGTGACACTCGCGACGCTAAGGCCGTCGCTGTGCCTCTGCCTCAGCTTGCGCTGCTCCGCCACCCGGCTGGAACAGAATCGACAGATATGTCGACCCGTCCCCCCACTCTGGCCGGTGCGTGCACGCACACACACCCATCCGTCTCGTCCTCACCGTCTCGCACAGGAAGGAAGTGAGTGGGGAAGGGAAAAAAAGGGGAGGAGACTCAAGCCCTTTTTTCTTTTCTTTTTTTTTTTTTGTGGTTCTCGTTGAACACCACGACCGGACCCATCAGCGGCGCTGCAAAAAAAAAAAAAAAAAAAAAAAAACAGTGATTCCCATGGACGAACACGGACGAGATGGGCAGACCGAAGGGGGGTGAACCAGCGAGACGGTCCACGGCATCATGCACCTCTCGCGTGCCTCTCCTTTGTTCTCTTTCTTTTTTTTTTTTTCCACTCGGCCGCCACTACTCGCGAGGGGAGAGCAACCCGACAGGTGCGTCCGCAGCGGGAATGGGCACAAGCGCCGTCTCTTCGCTCTCGCCTCACACGACGCGCCGTCCGCGCCTCTCCCGCCTGACCGTGTCCAAGTCACAGCGCCATCGAGAGGTGTGGAGGGGAGACCGCGACGTGCACTCGCTACTCTTGGGCGCATTGTCCATCGCCCCACCACCCCACACCCCCACCCACCCTTCTCGTCCCTCTGTTTCTCCGCCGCGTGCAGGCCCATTCGCTAGGTCGAGGACGCCGGTTTCGGTGGCTCGGCTGAGCCCGAGTCTGCTGGACGGGCCTGCGGCGGCTGCTCCGCCTCGCCGCTGTCGTTGTCGTCCTCGCCGTCGTTGCCCCGCGCCACGCCGACCTGCGCCGGCCGCGGTCCGGGTGGAAAGCGGGAGAATGTGACACGGAGAAAGCGCTGGCGGATCTCCTTCGCGTGCACCGCGATGAGCGCGTCCACTGCCGTCTCCGTGTCCTTGTAGCCCACGATCGCACCGTTGGGACCGCGACGGAAGAAGGAGTCCGGCTCGAAGCCGCACTCTCGCATGACCCCCTTGAGCTCGTCGTCAGAGATGGCCTCCACCAGATTCGCAATGTAGAGGTTCTTGTCCGGGTGCACGCGGCCGCGCACATTCACCGGGGCCCGCGGAATGGTGCGATGGTGGTAGCCGGTGGTAAAGAGCGCCGCCATCGTCGCCGGGTCGTGCGCGGATGCGTTGTCCCACTCCTTGTCCCACTCCCGGTAGCCGCTGAAGCGCCGCAGCTTCAGTGTACTACCGCGGAAGGGGCAGTGCTGCAGGTACTGGACCGCCGTCAGCGTGTCCCCGGGGTGCTGAAACTGGGCAATCACGTTCGTGCGCTCGTGGTACTGGCGCCGGAGCGACATCACGTTGCCGAACACCTCCAGCAGCACCCAGAGGTCGTACAGCGGCACAGATTCGCCAACGCAGCTCACCATCACGGCACACCCGGCCACCCCAGCTGACCCAGGTGGTTGACGACCGACGCCGCCGAAGCCGCCACGCGCCGAGGCGGAGTCGGACGACGGCTCGTAGGGGCTGAACGCCGCCGCGGCACCGAGCGCGGGGGCTCCGCCTCGGCCGCTGAAGCCACCGCGTACCGCACCGCGGCCGCCACGGGCGGCCACAGCGGGTGCGGCGACACGGCTCGAGTCCCCCTCGGCGTCGGGCTGGGCCGCCGGATCGCATTCGAGGCCGAGGTCCGCCATGGCAAGCGCGACGCTGCGGCGATCGTGGTGGTATGGGTCGCCCGTGATCCTCTCCTGCGGCGGGTGAGGCGGTGGCTGTGGGGTGGAGTTGGGCGTGATGACGCCCGTCGCGTAGCGCAGTGTGGCGTCACCGCCGCTGCCCCAATTGGCGCCGAAGGTGTCGAGCTGCGCCGGCGGCGCGGACGAGGGGGCTCGGTACGCGTGCGCGCCTGCCGGCTCTGGTGCACGGTAGCCACCCCCGCCGCTGGCATCGCCGTTGCTGCCACCGTTGCCGAAGGAGCTTTGCTGATGCAAGAGGGTCGAGGGAGGCCGCTGGGCGTGGTCGGGCCGGTCCCACATGGGTTCGAAGTAGAGCTTCACGTAGCAGCAGTTGGGGTAGATGGCGTTGTTGTGGAACTGGTCCACCGCCTGCTGCGCCGCCGCCGCGTCCGCGTACTCGACGGCGCCGGTGGTGGTGGGGCCGTACGGGCCACAAGACACGCTTACAGGAGGCGCTATCATGCTGAACATCTGTGTGAGGACGTCGCGGGTGATTGGGTAGCGGCAGTCCTCCACAATGACACGAAGGCGTGGTGACGTCTGTGGCGGCGTTGGCATGATCGAGTGGCCGCTGCCGCCACCTCCATGATGGTGGGCGCCGGGAGCGGAGGTGCTCGGGGCCTGCGAGTGGGAGGCGGGGTGCTGGATTGGCAAGGACGGCGGCGGCGGCGGCACGTAGGTCTGCTGCGGCTGTTGCGCGTACGTCTGCTGCGGCTGCTGCGCGTAGGTCTGCGGCGGCTGCTGTGCGTACGTCTGCGGCGGCTGCTGTGCGTACGTCTGCGGCGGCTGCTGTGCGTATGTCTGCTGCGGCGGCGACTGCTGCTGTGGGATCTGTTGGCTGTGTTGGTGTGGGTGAAACTGCTGTGCGGGTGCTGCGCCACTGTACAGAGGCTGGTGCGCTGGCTGCGTGGGCTGCTGTGGCTGCGCCATCTGCGCGTCAACGCGCACGGATGTGCCGATGACGTTCACGGAGCGACGGTTCAGCAAGGCCTGCGCCTCCTGCTTCGTGCGCATCGTCACCACCGCTTGTGCCACGTGTGGGTTCATCTCGATGTGAACGGCGGTGCCGTACATGAGCAGAGCCCGGTGGATATCGGACTCGATGCACCCCATGGGGAGGTTGCTGAGGACCACGGTCGACATGGCACGGTCACCACTATCACGAACTGGATTGCTCAGAACATCGAAGGAAACGGAGGGGAGGGGAGGGGAGGGAAGAGGAAGGGAGGAGGCAAGGTCCGAGGAGTGGCAGCGCGTTCCATCCAACTTCAACGAGCTGGAGAAGGAGCAGAGAGCAGGCGAGGAGACTGGACGAGAGAGAGAGGGAGAGAGACAAAGGCGAGCGGAGAAACCACACAGAAACACGAGGTGATGGCGCCATGGAAGAACGGAGAAGGAAAAGGAAGAAGTCACTTTGCGCACACCAAACACACACACACACGCATGAGCGTGCTGAGGGAGACGTACACGGACGCCACACGGTGTCGCGGTGGATGCACTTGTCCACCACGCAGAGGTCCTCGAGTGCGCTGCGAGAGGCACCAGAGCCGCAAACGGTGATCACCAGACAACACAAAAAAGAGCGTGGAAGAAAAAAAAAAAAAAACTCGCTGATGTGTGTCACAAACAGTACACAACCACCATTGAGGGTAGACAGGCACCGGCACGCATTCGTGGTGCGCTGCCCCATCTCCCTCTCCATGGAAGCCTCTGCTTGAAACAACGCCCTTCAGCAGCAGCACAAGAACAAGAACAACAGCCACAACAGCCACGACAACCACAGCGATTCTCAATGCTACACGTACCTGTGCGTGACGGGGGAGACGGTTCCTCCTGAGGTGAACAAGGGGGAGGGGGAACGAGAAGGGGAAAGAGAGAGAGCGGCGTCGCGACAGTGCCTTCCTGAGCGCCACAACACACGAGAAAAAAAAAAAACCAAGAACACGTCTGTGTGTGTGTGTGTGTCTCACTGTCTCTCACTGTCTTGACAGCTCAAGGTACGTCATCCTTCCCGTCTACCCCTCCCGCTCTTCTCCTTCCCTCTCTCTCGCTCACTCCCTCCCCTCCACTCTTTTTTTTTTTGGTGTTGTTGTTTTGCACCCACTGCTTCACACTGGTTTGGTTGTCACGGTACCACTCATATTCCCCCCTCCCTCCCTTTTTTTTTTCTTTCAGTACTCGGTTTCGTTCCCGCTCCGGTGTGGTGAATGCTGCACTCTGTCTGAATCGTCCTCCTCCCTGTTTCCCAATGAGCGTGGCGCGCAGCTGGGAACACGCGCGCGGGGACAAGTGCAAGCAACACCCACACACGCGCAGCATCGAGCAGATGCACCCACTACCACGATTCCAGAATGAAGAAAATCAAAAAAAAAAACGGCGGAGAGAGTAATTCCCTTCCACGCCATTGGTATCAGAGACAATCACACACCTGCAGAACGCCACACATGTGCGCGGTTGAACGCGTGCGCATTTGTATGTGTGTGTGTGTGTGTGTGTGTGTGGCGCGGGTGCATGTGAACGTGTAACAAAAAGTGCTCGACTACACCAACCCTCTTCGTTCTCTCGCTCACTCCGTCTCCCTCGCCCCGTCTCCCTCCCTCTCTCTCTCAGTGCTCCCTCTGCGTACGCACAGGGGGGAAGGGTGGTGAGGCAGTCTGCTACGCGCAGCACCATGCTGTCGCTCTGCCTGAGCGCAGCAAAAGGGCGATGTAGCGGTCATGCTTTGCTTTTTTTTGTTGTTGCATGGGTCTGTCTTTTTTTTTTCTTTTTCTCACCTCAGCCTGAAACACATACACGACCTCTCGCACAAACCAACTTGTGGGCGCTCTTCTTCTTTTAGCGCATCCGAAAAAGATGTTGTCACTCACATTCGCATCTCTGCCCACCACCACCACCTCGCCCCTCTCCTTCTCCTTTCGCACAAGCACTAACAGCCCTCTCATAAGCGCCGACTGTGTTTGCTGACCGCCAGTGTAGTTGTTGCCCTCATCGGATACAGCTTGAGTGGGTGGAGAGAAACGTGAATGGGGGGGGGGTGAAGGAGAGGCAGAAGCGGGGAAAAACAACTCAAACGTCATTTACGTGCGTGGCGTCGAGCTTGCGGCCGATGTGCCGGACGTGCACTATGTCTGTCTCTCTCTCTCTCACATACCTCTCTCCCTCTCTATCTCTTGAACTCGTCCTCGAGACGCTGTTTGTCTTTTTTTTTTTCTTTTCCAGACATGAACGTACAACGGCAGCACATCTCCCCATCGAGGAGAGGCGCTGTTGGTGATTTCTTTGGGTTTTTTTTTTTTTCTCCCCTTCATGACCACATTCGCTGCCGGCATAGCAGTCGCTTGCTCCGGAAAGGCGAGGAGCGGCAAAGCGAGCTGGGCGGGAAGTGGAAGCGGGGGGGGGGGACAGAAGGTGTTCAACTTCGCCTGCAGAACGAGTCCGCCACTGGAGATGAGCTTGCGCCCGTTCATGCATCCTTAGAGGCGGGTCCATGTTCCTCCGAGTGCAAAACGAGACATGCGGCACACGGTTCGCTTGGCCAGCAAACGCGGCGATACAAAAGATGACTTGTGACGGTCGCACCCGTTGCCACGGCTTGACTGCAGATGGAAGAGTCGACAACAGCAGCCAGTTTCAAACAAAAAAAAAAAAAAGAAAGTGCAGTTTAGACGCAAGAGGAGATGGGAGCGGCTGAATATGGAGAGAGAGAGAGTAGGATAGAGGGGATACCAAAAAAAAAAAATAATAGCAACCAAGCGTGTCCTCGCTCATCCGCCCTTGGCCATCCCGGTGCCACGCAGCGACGCTGGGGCACGGCGAGTGAGAGACACACACAGGCACGAAAGTAAGAGGATAGAGAAGGGAGGGGAGAATGCAAGAGCGGTGCAGTGGAGAGAAACAAAAACACCAGACGCGGCAACGGAGGGGCACGTGAGCTCCTATCGTCCTGATGCAACGACTCTCGCACAGCGGCTCCTCCACCTCAAGAGTGGCACGTCTGCCGCCTTCCTCACCCCGCCGCCTCGCTCTCCTCGTCGGCACAGGAGAGCGGGGAAGAAGAGACGGCAGGTGCACCAGAGGAGTGGAAGAGCGACTCGGGAGGAGACGAGAAAAGCAGCGACGCTCCCGTCAGTGCGCCGCAGCACAGGCGCCTGCACACGAGCCCCCACTCTGTCGGGGGATGGGAGGTGAAAGAGTTGTTTTTTGGGGGGAAGAAGAAGGGCTGCGTCCACAGAGGTCGGCAGACTTCCACGTAGGCGCGTGTGTGCACGTGTCGTCACCCGCAGTGGCGGCAACCACTCGCAGGGACCGCACCACAAGAAGATCGCGGCGGCGCTGGCAACGAGGAAGGGGGGAGCTGGGATAGAAGGGGGGGAAGCGGGCGGAGGCGACCGCGCGGTGAAGAGAGTGAGAGGGAAGGCGGGGATCTTGAACGAGAAGCCGGAGGCCGATGGTCATCGGCATCTCCCAGAGCGAGGTGATGCTTGCGAAAGAGTGGACCTGACCCCAACGCGACGAGGAGGGCGGCGGGCGAGGAGAGCGGGGGAGAGAGAATAGAAGAGCGACGCAGAGGCGGCAACGACAACAGAACTACAACGAGAGAAAGAGAGAGACGAACACCCGCCCCATCAGCGCTCTCGGGGAAGAAAAAGAGAGGAAGGAGAGAGGGGGAGGAAGAGAGAGGGCGGGGAGGCACGGCAGGGGACGGCTGCTGCACCACCACTCCTCCTCTTTCTCTGATACGCCTTCCGTGGACGACGGCGTGAATATGTGGATGCGAGTGCATCTATTTGTGTGTGCGTGTGCGTTTGTGTGTGCCTGCGTGTGTCTCTGTATGTGTGTGTGTGTGTAGACACGTTGGAATGGGAGAGTGTGAAGTGAGAAGGGCGGGAAAGGAGATGAGAAAAAAAAGAGGGAAAAGGAAAGAGAAGAGAGGAGAGGGGGGAACCGAGAAGCGGTGGGTGTGCGTGTGTGACAGGGGCCACACGGAGTACGAAGAGAGGGAGAGAAGGAGTGATGAAGAAAGAACAGGACGACGACAGAGAGAGGGGAGAAGGGGGGGAGAGGAGGAAGGCGAAGAGAGAGAGAACGGACAAGTAGCGGAGCCCGACGGGGGGAGAGAGAGAGGAACGATGGAACGAGGGACCGACGGGAGGGTGTGTGTGTGTGGCAGCTCTGATGGGTAGGGAGTGGTGGAGGTCCCCGGAGGAGGAGAAAGAGGGTGGGGGGTGAGAGACAGAGGGAGCGGGAGAGCGGGGGAGGTGCTGTCCCAACCGCCACCTCACCTGTCCTACCACCACACCACCACCACCGGTGCACATTCACACAGAGAAAGAACGTTGATGACGATCAGGGCGACTGGCGCACACTCGCCTCCGCCCCAAAACGCGAAACGCAGAAAGAGAGGCGGAGGGAAACAGACATCTGGTGGACGAGGAGGCACGCGCGAGTTCTCGGCGCAAGCAGAGGCACAACGCGGTGAGCGATGAACCCTCTCCACCCTCCTCCTCCTCCTCCTCGCTCACTCGAGCTCTGCACCGCGTTCGCCGCAGATGCCAGAGACGCGCGCACACGACTTCGCAGTGGCGGAGGTGACGATGAAGACTTCACAGAGAGAGAAGGACACATAGAAACCTGGCCACAAAAAGGGGGGACACGCGCGTGCTGCGACGTCGTTTGTCTTTAGGATTCGGAGTGCGGCTGCCTCGCCACGTGGGCAAACCCCTTACAGGCACAAAGAGACGTGTGTACGCGTGTGTGTGTACGTGTGTGTGTGTGCAGGAACGAAGGAGGGAAAGGTCAAAGAAGGAGAGGGCAGGGCGGGTAGTGCGGTGAGAGGAGGAAGCCCGCATCGCCTACACCACGCACAATCTCCCTTGCACACACACACGCACACGCACACACACGCACACGCACACAGAGACACACACACAGGCGCCCTCTTTTCCTGTTACTATCTTCTCTCACACCATCACTGTATTTCGCTTCCTTACAGCTTTGCCGCTGTGCCGCTTCTTCGCTCCCTTGACCGACTGCGAACGTTAACAGACTGTTAGAGGGTACTAGAAAAAAAAAAAAAACACCGACAACTACAACAACGACACACACACAGAGACAGACAGACACAGACAGGAGGGGGGTGAAGGCTCGCCCACACGACAAAATGGGAGCCCATGCACTCACCCACACACACACACACACACACACACAACACATACGGTGCACGCCTCCGCCCACAATTCTATGGCGATGCAGACCGTCGCCCGACAAGACAGGAGAGAAAGAGAAACGGAAACAGAAAGGAAAGGAGAACCAACCAACCACACTTACACGCACGCATGTACGCATGTGCACGTGCGTGTCCAAGACAACGGGTAAAAAAGGGGCTCAACTTGAGGATCACAGCGAGGAAAAAAAAAAACACAAGAAAGCTCACCACCGTTGCGCACAGAACACGCACCCACACACACGTACACACACCCCATGCACAGGCCCAGAACGCGCGTGTTCCCATCGTGCCGTGAAGAAGGAGCGATGCACTGAGCTGCCAAAAAAACAGCTGACACTTGTCCACAAGGAAGAACACGCGATACTCGACAGCGCGTGCACTCCGTCCCGTTCCTGTGAAATACCTCGAACGTGTCTTTGACACGTGTGCACGCGCGCGTTTAGGTGTGTGTGCGTGCGTGTAAATGTGTCGGCGAACGCAGAAGCGCACACCAAACAAACAGAAGAAACATGATCATACCAGATGCGCTTTCATTTTTTTTTTTTTTTCGTTCCCCTCACCTTGGCGGGTTTGTTGAAGCGGTCCTACTGCTCATTTGCCTGCTGCTCGGCTGGAACCTGCTGCTGCTGCTGCTCCGTCGGCTCATCGCGTGGGCCCTCGACAAAGATCACGTTCGACTTCTCCTCATCGCATACGCTGCCCTGGCACTCGAGGAGCACCTTCACAGAGGACGCCACGTCCGGCATGTGAACCTCGAAGGTGCCATCCTCGGACTTGGTGATGCGCTCTGGCTGGAAGCCCTTGCCGTTCAGGTACGTCATCAGCTCAGTGTCCTCGTACGTGTTGCAGCCGGTAATCTTGATGACGCGGGACGGCACAGCCTTGCTGCGCTGACCGGGGCTGCGGTGGCGGGAGGCGGTGAAGTCGTACTGCACCGTCTCGGGGTCGAGCGGGTCGCCCTCGTCGGTGCACGGGTAGCGCTCCACGTAGTTGGGGAACAGCTTGCCGCTCACTTGCCCGCCGACATACGGCACGCGGTGCATGTAGGTCACGATGGCGAGCGCGTCGTCGGGAGAGGCGGCCTTGATGGTCAGGATCTCCTTCTTGTTCTGGTTGCGGCGAACCGCGACCACGCCGCCAAACGCCTCCATCAGGGTGAAGATGGGCTGCAGCGGCTCGGTAGTCGGCACGAGGGTCACGCTCACGAAGACAGTCGGCGGCTGGCCAAACGGCTGGTACTGGGCGTAGGCCATCTGCGACATCATCGCACCACCACCGCGGGACATGCCTCCGCGCTGCGGGTACTGCATGTAGCCGGGCTGCATCGCCATCGGATCGAAGCCGTAGCCGCCGCGCGTGATGCCGCGACCACCGCGCGCCCGCGCCCCGCGCATCATGTTGGCCGCGGCCACAGCGGCGGCGCCGCCGCGTGCGAGCCCCGGGAACCCGATTGTCACATTGGGCATCTCCATGGCAGGGTTCGCGCCGTACCAGCCGTCCATCTGCTGCGGCTGCATCATGCCCTGCATGGGATTGTTGAAGAGGGGCATCTGCGGCATCTGGGGGATGGGCTGCATGGGCATGTGCGGCATCTGCGGCATCTGCTGCGGCGGGAGCTGCTGCATCGGCTGGGCCATTTGCTGGGGCAGCTGCTGAGACATCTGCTGGGGCACCTGCTGAGGCAGCTGCGGCATATGCTGCATCTGCTGGTGCTGAGGCTGCAGGGGCTGCATCTGCTGCTGCGGCTGCTGCTGGGGCGGCTGCTGAGGCTGCAGCGACTGCATCTGCTGCTGCTGCTGCTGCTGCGGGGGCTGCATCTGCTGCGTCGGGATTTGCTGAGGCTGCTGCGGCGCGAACGTGCCGTTGGCCGCGTCGTACGTGGAGGTCTGCAGAACACCGCCGCCGTTTCCGGCCATGGGGGCGGGGCTGCCGCTGGCGATCCAGTTTGTGTACTGCATGGCCATCTTGTTGCCGTTGTTGAAGATGTTGCGGTTGTTCAGACTCGACATGACACGCTCCGCGGCGAAGTTGTCGGGGAACTGCGCCACCACCGACGTCTCCTGCGGGTTGTTCGTCGGGGTGATCTGGATCGAGTTGCACGACACACCCACGCTCTGGAAGACGCGGCGCATGACATCCTCCGTGACGGGCTGCTGGATCTCCGACACGCGGATGCTGATGGTGTTGGTGGGCTGCTGCGAGAAGCCGCCGAAGCTGCCCCCGCGACCGCCACGACCGCCACGACCGCGCATGATGACGAGACGGGTGGGAGGGAGGGAGATGTGGAGAGAAAGGGAAGGGGAGGGGAGCTCGGAATCGAGAGGGAGGAGAACACAGGAGAGTGACCGGGAGACGACGACGGTGGGCGGAGACTGCGGGGTGCCGAGAGCTGCAAAGACAAAAAAAAAAAAGGGTGGGATGAGCGAGAGAGGTGGACTACGAAGTTCATACGGCGGTGAGGTGGCAGCACAGACAAACACACACACACACACACACACACGCAAGTGCCAGCGATGGTATTGATCGGCAAGCACATACATGCGTGAGCATGGGTGTGCGTGTGCGTGTGCGTGTGGGGGAGCGAGTAGGAAAGCGGGGACAGAAGGAGTGACGGGGAGATGAGCGAGAAGTGAGGAGAGCGGCAGAATCGCATGAGTCAACATCACGGCCAGCCGTGCGGCCCACCGCCGCACCTCGAACAGGGAGCACGAGAAGGAGAGACTGTGCTGCTTCACCGCACCGGTCGGTGATGGGGTGGAGGAGGGAGGACTACGTGTTCTGTCGACTTCTTGTGTTGTCGCGAGCGAGGAAGGGGGGAGAGGAGGGGAGCACCGGCATGCTGCTTCATGGTGACTCCAGCTCCTCCAGAGATGCACACGCGTCGCCTCTGGCAGTAACGCGACGCTGCAACGTGGGGTTTCTCTTTTTTTTCTTTTGGATTACCTGTCTCCTCCATCCTCTGGAAGCTGCGTGGAGAGTTGGAACGGCAAGAGAGACATGAGCGAGGCGAAGATGGGGAGGAAGATGGGGGAAGGAGCAGCCGCAAGCGACCAAGCTTGCCCTCTCGCAGGTGGTGTCCCCGCAACGCCGTCTCTCTGCCTTCTTCGCTGCTCAGCAATCCAACGCATTGACATCGGTCGCACAACCACGCGCCGTGCCGCAGACGACACACCATGGGAACGATGGAAAATGTGGGGGGAGAGACAGAGAGTCAGAGGCATGAAAAGAAACAAAACCTCAAGACGCAGGAACGCAAGAAATCCACGTAAAAAAAAAAGAAGGAAAGGGCGGAGCCAGCGAACGTGTCGGTGAAGAAAGCGAAGACGAGTCGAGACGAGACGAGACGGGTGTCGCACCAGAGAATGCTCAGATATGCTCACCGCCGCCGCCCTCCCTCTCGACACTCACCCACCTCCACACACGTCCTCCGGAGAAGGCGGGCGAGGGGAAGCGAGCAGCGATACACCTCACACACACGCACACACACACGCACACGCACACGCACCTCTCGCTATCCGCGCACGCTACGTCACACACTCTCGTCGCCTTCCGGCGCAATGAACTGAGAGAAAATGGCGCGGAAATCCGCCCCGGTGGGGTTGCCCAGTCCGCCGACGGAGACCCCCGTCGGCGACGCACTGTCGCCGCCCACGTCGGCAGCATCGGTCGGCGACGCCGCGACGAACTCGTCCACCGTGTTCGTGGTCAGAACGCCCTCGCCGTCGGCGCGCCACGTCTCTGCATCCGTCGGCGTCGACACAACAAACTCCTGGACCGTGTTCTGCCCCACCAACTCGCTTCCATCAACGCGGCTCGGCGTGTTGGCGCTGGTGGCGTGAAAGGAGTAGGCGTCGTGCTGTGGTGGCGGTGCTGCCGCGCCGTGCCCCTCTGCGCCGGCGTCGTTGGCCACGGGCTCCTCCAGTGATGCGCTGGTGGCCGGTGCCGTGTGGTGATCTGCCGGCCCCTCTGTGGCCCACGGCGACGCCGCCTCCGCGCCGCCGTACCGCTTCGCCAGCTGCACCGCCTCCCTCTCAGCGGACCTGTCGCTGTCGTTGTCCGCCGTCGGCGACGCCTGAAAGGCCCCGTCGTGCTGGCGGAACGGGTTGGCAAAGCTCGGGTTGTTGCTGCGCATGCGCGTGGCACTCTCGCGGCTGCGTCGCTCGCGGCAGAACCGGCGCAACTCCTCCTCCGCGCGCATCTCCTGCTCCGTCGACCACGGCTCCCCTGCCGCAGAGGCGGCGCGCTCCTCCGCCATAAGTCGCTCAGCCACGCCCATCTCCTCTTGCCTCTCGCTCAGGTACGACCGCAGCTGCTGCTCTTCCTCGCTGTGGGTGAGGTCGTCCGTGAGCGGTGCGGCTGGGTCCGCGGCGGAGACCGCGACGCGGCGACGCCACAGGCGGCGCCGCACGACGCAGAGTGGCGTGTGCGTCTTCTTGAACGGCGCCAGCGCGCGCGTGTGTGCGGCGCCGGTGTCGGCGGCCGTGAAGAAGCGTTCTCCATAGCGCCAGCCGGCAGCGTCCGAGCCGTGGGGGTGATCCTTGTGCACCTCCCAGAAGCCCACCCACCGGTACCCGACTGGCAGCGCCACGCTCAGGATGCAGCGTGCCGGCCACTGCGCGTTGGACGCGTGCGTGGACGGCGGGTTGGCCGCGGCGAAGGCAGTGTCGAAGTCGATGGGGTGGGCACCGCAGAGCCGACTCTCCGGCGGCACCGTACAGAAGGTGGGGAGGTCGCCAAGGATGCGACTCGTGCCCCAGCCGATCACCGGGAACCAGCGCTGGTTCTCCCACATCTCTATCCAGAGCGTAGGGCCAGGCCGGATGGCTGACTCACGAGGGGTGGTGGTGTTGGAGGATGACGTGCTTCCATTGTGGGAGGTCGGGCGCGGCGTCTCGTGAGCCGCCACGCCGGCAGGCTTCGTCGCCGAGGGCTCATGCGACATGACTACCTCTGTAAGGTGCACTGGTGGATCACCTCGCCGTTGAACTCGGCGGGTTTTTTTTTTTTGCGGCAACCGCACGGTCTCCCGCGAGGTACGCGTGCGTGTGTGTGTGTGTGTGTGTGTGTGTGGCGATGGGAGGGGGGGGGATGGACAGTATGGGGTCGATGCAATACGCAAGCCAACGCTGCGGGTCACACCCGCGAGCTCAGGAATGAAAAATGAGAATGATGAGGAAGGAAGAGCAAGACGACGATGCGCTAGGAGGGAATCTGTCGTCGCTGTGTGTAGAAGCTGGGGATGTGTGTGTGTGGGTGTGTGGGGGGAGAGGGTGCACTGAAGGCAGTGGGCAGCGAGTGGAAGAGAACAGCGAGAGAGGCAAGGAGGGATGGACAAAGAAAAGAAGGAGAAACGAAGCGTGGGGGGGACAAGCAAAAGCGGCAGCAAGATGCTGATGGAGAGAGAAGATGATGGCGCTGCTTCAACAGGTGTGTGTGTGTGTGTGTGTACGTCCGTGTATTGACCGCAGAGGAAGGAGAGGGAAGGGAGGGGAAAGGTTGCAGGGTAGAGCAGCTGTGATGCATGGCCGTGAGAGGGGTGACGACAGACACGGAAAGAGAGAGTGGCGAGCGGCTGTCTTTTTGTGGCGAGCGGCTGGCAGCGTGCGGAGGGTGACGAGGAGTGGCGTGGACACGGGCAGGCGCAGGGGGGAGAGAGAGAGTTGTGGGAGAGGAGAGAGTGGTGTCCAACGGCACCAGCGCGAGAAGGACAGGGCCTCGTTCCGCAACTGCGCGCGGCACACACACACGCACGCACGATGCTGGTCACCGCCGAACTCCCGCTCTTACTCCTCCACGCACAACATTCTCCTCTTCCCTCCTCCCGCCCCTCTTCCGCTCCCACACACACGCGCGCAGGGATGCAGAGAGACGCACCTCACTTTTTGTGTGTGCGTGTGCGTGGGTGTGTATCCAAGGCGAGCCATGCAGCCGACTCGCTGGTGCGCCGCCTTCTCTCTTCTTCCGCCACCCCCCACCTCAGACCTCCCCACTCCTGGAGAGCACTCCGTGAAGCGGGAGCCGTCTGTGCCGCTTCTGTCTCGTCTCCACCGCTTCTGCTGTGCTGCACATCACGTGCATCCACTAAGCAAGAGGAGGAAAGTGAAAGAGGGAGAGAGAACTGGAGCCGCACACGCAGTCAGCAGAGAACGTGATGTGGCAATGTGCCGGAACACCGGAGCACTTCTTTCCTTCGCTGGAAAGACGCACCGAGCGCCTATCACGAATCCCTCCCCCACGGCGTCGATAGTGTCTCGCACAGATACTGCGAGAGCAAGGCCGTAGCAAACGGCCGCACAAACACACACACACACACACACACACACACACACACAAACACACATACAGCTACAAATACGTAAACGCAGGCAAGCGTGAACGCGCTCCACAAAAAGTCACAAGAACAAGAAGCCTCACTGCACCGCGTACACGTGAAGCACAAGAGGGAAGAGCGACAAGCAACACACGTAAACAAAAAAAAAAAAAAACAGAAGCACGCGCACAAAAAAAAAACAAGACGGGTGAAGGGACACGGCACTGGAAACGGAAGAGCAGCCGTAGCACACACACACACGCACACGCACCGACACATACACGCGCGCACACATACACACACAAACACACACACACGCACACACACGCTCGACTGGGAGAGACACTTCCTGCCGACTGTGCATGTCGGCAAGATTCACGGCCGGGGTGGAGTCGAGACAAGAACTACAACGGTGGTCACAAAAGAAAAAGTGAAACACGAAGATGAAAAAAAAAAAAAAGGTAAAGGCACGACAAAGGACGCATAAGCACGCACGCACACACAAACACCCATACACACAAGCGTACACAAACACAAGGAGAGAGAGAGGTGGCGAGACAACAGTCCCGCAACGTGTGCGTGCACCACCCACCCCCCGCTTCCACAAAACGAGAGGGGGTGGGTGGGTGAGACGACGCGCACACCCAGGCAGGTTACACGGGTACTGGAGGAGGGGGGGGGGGTGAGAGCTGATGAGGGGGAGAGGAGAAGATGAAGGCGAGGAAGAAGGAAGGAAGAAGGGGGCGAAACTGAGCATCCTCAGCACCCCAAAAAAAAAAAAAAAAAAAACACAACAACAAAGCAAAAAAAAAAAAGAACAGCAAGTGGTACTCGTCGTCCTCGTGGCTTGATGATGGTGCCGTGCGACATAGCGGCGATGATGGTGGTGGTTGGCAGCGGCAGACATCGACGCAGAAGCACCACGACGTGATGGAGCAAGCAAGTCGAAGGGGGGGGGAAGAGAAGAGAGGACGACAAGAGAGAAAAAGACGACGAAGACACGCCGACGTGTGCGCAACACAGGTACGCCGGTGCAGGAGTAGGAAGAGGAGGAAGTAGGACAGAGGAAAACACTGAAAGACTGGAGGGAGGCGACGCAGCGAGAAAAAAAGGCAACAACTGCTCTCAGCACGTCTCGCTGTACACACACACACACACACACACACACACACGCCTCATGTGAATCAGCCAAGTGGGCAAGGTGCGGCAGCTGGTGGGAAGTGAGGAGGGGAGAGGGGAGGCGGGGAGAGCCAGCGGACGGATGGAAAGGAGGTACGCACAGGAGAGGGGTGATGGGGTCATCACATGACGATCCGGCGCACACAGAAAGAGAGGGAGAGAGAGAGGTTGAGTGAGTGAGTACGAGGCTCTCCACGACACCGACTACACCACCACCACCACCACCGTACGGTCCATCGACTCAGTCAACAGTACAGTGCGAATGGAGAAGTAAAAAAAGAAAAAAAAAGAGACACACACAGAAACACACATTCATACATGCGCACGCGGAGGGGCACAGACGGTGCCAACACACAACGGAGGAGAGCAGAAGAGGAGTGCGCAGGTCAGTGCGGCGTCACAGCCCCGCCGTGGCACGACAGCATCACCACGAGACACGCACGTAAATGTACACGAGCACGCACACGTACCGAGATACAAGAAAAAAAAAAAAAGAGAGACACAGAGTGAACGCAAACGGAGAACAAGAAAAAAAAAAAAAAGAGGTGTCGGAGGTGCGAGGCACAAACGGCAAAAGAAAAAAAAGCGCCAGGAGCAAGAAAAAAAAAAACAGAAAAGAAAGTCGAACACACACACAGAGAAAAAGAAACAAATGAAATATGAGGAGAATAGCGAAAAAAAGAAACAAAAACAAAAAAGAGAACATCTTCAAGGCGGGTAAACACCACACGGGGGGTTGCTGCGTCTACACCGACGCAAGATAGCACAACCGAGAAGTCGCGTCGTTGCACGCGGAGCGACCCCGTCACAGAAACGTCGACACCACACGACCTCGGAAGGAAAAAAAAAAAAAAATGCACCTTCGCAAGAGACGGACTGCGCGCAGGCACACACAACACCAACGAGAACACAGACACAAAGACAGACGGACACGCAGACCACCGCTCCCACTACTACTGAAACATCAAACACGAAAAAAAAAAATACAGATACACCTTCGTATGCCGGCGTGCAGGTGCTCCTGCGCGATTTGTTGCCTCCATTGCTGCGTGCCTCTGCGCAAGCGCTCCTCTGCTGCAACCGTCACGCGTGCACCGTCCTTTCAGAGTCATCCAAACGCACTGCACCATGTCTTCGCGTGGTGCCCGCGACATGCACCGTCACGGAACAAAGCGCCACCCAGTCGGTAGTCATCCTCAACGGTGCGCTTGAATCCATGCAGTGCTTTGTGGTGGTGGTCGAAAGAGGCGGTAATGCTGAACAGCAAAACGCTCGATCATAACAGGCAGCGAGGCGAGATCAACAAAAGTGAAAACAGAGCCAAGACGCCAAAACAAAAAAAAAAAAGAGAGGGGCGAGAGAGAGGAGAGGGAGGAACCAGCAGTGGTGCGGCGTGACGACAAGCAGACCGACGCGGCGAGAGTGACAAACCGAGGTACTTGAAAAAAAGGGGAGAAATAGACACACACACACACACACACACATACGTGTACACCAAGCGGCAAACACATGTACATACACATACACACATGCACCAACACACAGACACATACACACCTTTTTTTTTTTTTCTCCCAGCTGCAGCATCCACGATAACGGCGCGAGAAAGGTGCGGACGGAGGAGGGGCGGAGGGGGCAGTCCCGCGCACGTCCCTCCGCCCTTCGTCCACCACCCCCATCGCCGCGGCCGCGAGCGTGCGACACAGCAGGCACTCTTGATTCATTGCGGTTGCTTGGGCATTGCCAGTCCGAAGAGTGCATCGAGGCGGAACACGTACGCATCGAACACGGATCTTTCCACCCAGGTGAACCACTGCACGATGTCGAGCAACTCTAGCTCCAACAAATTAAGCTCCGCATTCGCCACACCACCGATGCTGGCGTAGTACGCGTTGCTGTAGTAGGAGTCATCGCGCAGCTTCACGCTCACCGTCATGGCTGCGATGTAGAGTCGGTGTACGTTGCGCAACGTGATGGGGATTCTCGTTTTACTCACGTACCGATCCATGAGAACGATGGCTATGATGAAGCACTCCTCGGTGCAGCAGGAGTACTTGGCAAAGCGGCGCACGTAGTCCCACAGGGAGATGCTCGGCACTCCGCTGCTGTGAAAGCAGGAGCGCGTGTTCTCAGAGGCGTCGAGGTTCAAATCGCAGCGGTACTGCAGCGCCATCGCACACAGTTGGGCCAGCGGCCGCATCTCTGGTGGCGCCACGGCAACAGGCGCCGCCAGCGGCGCCGGAGCCAGGCCGACATCGAGGATGCTGAAACTGCATGGCACAGCGGGGTCCTCCACTACTACAGGGAATGCTGTCGTTGGCGCCGCCACAAGCGGTGACGGAGCTGACAGTGTAGCCGAGACAGCCGCACCGCTCTCCTCATCGCGCCTCGCCGCGTCTGCGCCTGTGTGGAAGTCGCTGTTCTCTCCCGCGGCACCACCACCACCACCACCGTGAAAGCGTCGATGTTGACGGACCACCGTCTCGTCCGTCATTACAGGAATGGAGATCATCCTTGCTACGGCGCCGCCAACGGACGGCGTCAGTCACTCGTCCTCGGCGCTGCTCCGCACACAGACAAGAGGAAAGGGGAGAAGCGGAGGTGTGGCGTCGGCCACGAATGATCGACGCCGCCTTCGCCGCGCGCCGAGCCGGAGACCGCGACTCTCTCTCTCTAGGGAAGGAGGCACGCGATACGAGAGTCGCACCGCAGCACAGCGCAGTGCAGTACACCCAGCAAGAGGAGCGGGAAGGCGTGAAGGTTACGGCGTCACCAAACAAACCGTCGCTCGCAATATGCAGATACACAACAACAACAACACACGGACCACCTGTTTCACGGGAGAGAGAGAGAGAAGCGGCACACAACAACTACCAAAAGAAAAAAAAAAAACGCGGTACGTACGTCAACTGCGATAAAGGAATCGGCGGAGGGAAAAAAAAAAAGGGAGACGATGGCGAATAGCGCACTTCAAAACTTGTGCAACTCAACAACCGTCCACGTAGCACTGTCCCCACAATGGTGGAGCGCCTCCAACACTGCTGCCCTACACCCCTCCTCCCACCTCCACGTCGCACGTATGCCGCCACAACGCCTCTCTCACCCACAGACAAGGGCTTCTCAAAGAAGAGAGGCCAACGAAGAATCCCTGTAGTTTGTACCAAAGCGCCCCGTCACCAAAAAAAAAAAAAAACTAAAAAAAAAAGACGGCGGAGTACGTGTAGCCAAACAGACGAAGCAGAGTACGGCACCCTTTCTGCTGCCGCCGCTTGTCTTTTTGGGGGGAGCTAAGAAGCAGGGAAGAGTTGTAATGCAGAAGCAGGCCGACTGGGGGGAGAAAAAAAAAAAAAGCACTCGGAAAAAAAAAAAAAAAGAGCACGCGGCGAGGGGCCACAGCAAGCAAGCAAACACACACACACACACACACACGATTCGAGAGGAAGAAGAGAACAACAGGTGAGCTGGAAGTCGGGGAAGCAAAGATGCCTTTTCGGGTACCACTGAGCCTCAGGTCGTTCGCCACCGCAGATCTCCGGTGCTCAGATGTTCTGACGCTGTCAGAAGGAGAGGGACAGCGAGAAAAAGAGAGAGAGAGAGATAGCGAGCCTCGTTTCAGTCGACGTGTGTCTGTATGTCTGCGTATCTGTGAATCTGCGTGTGTGTGTGTGTGTGTGACTCTGGGTCTGTCTGTGTGTCTGCCGGTATGAGTGTGCCTTCTTCGTGTGTGTGTGTGTGTGTGTGTCGTGGATTCCCTCCGCTCCCTTCTCTCCACCTCCTCCACCCTCGCTCTCTTGCTCCGAGAGTGAACGAGCCACCTCGCGTAACACCACCACCGCGTGGAGACGCTGAAGCTTCGTCCGTGTTCGCAGACGAAGCAACTGGGGGGGGAGGAGGAGGGGCTGGTAAGCGTCAGCGGTGACCGGAGCCCTGCTCACACACACACACACACACACGTGCTGAGCCGTCACACGCCGGCTGTTCGACGCTGAACACCACTTTCTCCCTCTCCCCCACTCTCCTCGCCGCGTGTGCGAGTACAACCAAACCAACGCTGAAGTGCACAAGCCGGAATGTCCAGCCGTGGATGGGGGACCTGTTGGGCTGACGAGCGTGCCGCACTTCTGGTTTCTCTGTAGCACCAGCCTCTTCCTCAGTGGGAGCAGCCTTCTCAGTGGTCCGGTGACGCCTGAGACGAGAAAGCGCAGTTGATGCGCCTGTCCTTCACAAGAGGAGTTGAATGTCGAGAGCCGATGCAAGTGTCTGTTTTTTTTTTTTTTTGTGATTGAGACTGTGTGTGTGTGTGTGCGTGTGTGCGTGTTTGTCAAAGTGAGTTTATCTGTCCCCTCGAGGGTTCGACGCTGTTGTGTTTGGTGTACTCGTGCAGCTCCACAATAAAAAAAAAAAAAAAGACGGCGGTGGTGATGGCGGTGGTGGACTGTGCCAGCGATGCGAATGTGGGGGTGTGCGTGTGTGTGCAGGTGGGATAAGCCGGCGGAGGAGTCAGTGAAGAACGAGAGCGACGACACCGGAATAGGGAGGAGGAGGAGGGAGACGTTACCATCTGCTCTCTGTGGGCGAGAAGGGTGGGGAGGCCTGCAGACACCAGGATTCACCCTTCACCCACTTCGCTTCTCATCTTGCTGCAGCACTCGACCTCTCCGCGGTAACCTGAACGGCAGTACCGAGGACGTGACCGCTCCCCCAGCACCGGCGTGCGTGCGTGGGTGTGTGTAAATGTGGGTGCGTGTGGCAGCACGTCTTCCCAATCCGCACCCCATCGCACACAACAGCGCCAGGCCACTATCCCAACAAGGGACATACATGTCTATCACTTTGTGTGTACTTTTTTTTTTTCTTGGTGAATTTCTCAACGGTGATCAAAGATACAAAGAAAAAAAAAAAAAAGAAAAGGCAAAGGCGAGACAACGGATTTGGAAAGCGCCAAAGACAACGGTGGCGAGAAGGGACGGGAGTGACGCCGATGCGCTAAAAAAAAAAAAAAAAAAAATGAACATGTGAGAGGATCAGCGCACCATGGGATGAAGAAGAGAGAGAACAGGCAAGACCACACCTGCTGGAGGTCTACACACACGCGCACGGGCAGATAGACACACACACACACACACACGCCAACACACACACACACACATGAACACGAGCACGTAAAGGAGGGAGGGAGGGAGAGACAAAGGGAGCCGCATATCGTTCCGCGACAACGCGCGTCGTCATTATAGGGATGGTCCCACCTGCACCCCGCTCTCCTGGATCCGCGGTCTACCTGGCAAACGCGGAAGAGACCCGAGAGACGTGCGCATCTCGGGAGGCAAAAGAAAGAAAGGGGGGAGGGGGGTGGAGGGAGGAAGATGGCGACAAGCGGAGGGATACACGGGAGGCAAAAGTGAAGAAGAAAAGAGAAAAAAACAAGGGCGGCAGAGAAGCGAGAGCGGTGACGTGCAACACACAGACACAGACAGACACACTCACACGTTCATAGGCAGAGCGTCCGACAGGCAGGCAGACAGAAGAGCACAACGAGAGACGACAGAGGGAGAGAGGGAGAGAGGGAGAGAGGGAGAGGTGCCAGTGACACACACACGCACGGGTCTGCCACGTCACGCAGGTGGCGTGGAGAGGCGGAAGGGTCTGTAGTTGCCAAGGGAGAGCCGCCTCACCGTCTATAGCGCCGCATTCTTCTCCTGCTTTCACGAGTCACCACCGCGGCACAGATCGCGTGTCTCCGATGCGCGCAGACATTCCCCCTCCCACACACACCTCCCTAAAGGGGGCACAACAACAAACAAACAAAAAAAAAAAAGAAGAGGTATCAACACTCGCGAGCTCGCCGGTCACAAGAGCAGCAGCAGTGGCGGCGGCGGTGGCGCAAGGTCAGAGAAAGACACAAAGGAGAGAGGCACCGAAGGAATCGACGACGAACAGTCGCATGTACGAAGAGAAAAGCGACACGAGAAGTGACACGAGAAGCAACCCAGCCCAGTGCGGCTACCCGCGCCAGCACGCACGCCCACAAGCACACACTCACACAAACACACACACAAACACACACACACACACACACACACACACCGGGGTGCAGAGCTGGGAGAGAAGATGAGGGAAATCTCTCACCGAGGAGGCCAAAGAAAAGCGACAAGATAGGCGGAAGACAAGCACCCAACCTAGAAGAAAACACAAAAGAGTTTCACAAGTGTCCCGGCGAAAAACAAACGTGTGCATTTCTTTCTTTCCAACTTGGAGAGCACCCATCGCACAGCCACCTGCCTTCGCTGGCACAGTGGCACAACGCCGCACTCTCGTGACTCCACCACCCTGGGAGTACTTTTTTTTTTTTGTCTTTTACGTGCGAGTGTGCGAGTGCGCGAATGTGCGTGTGTGTGTGTGTGTGTGTGTGTTTGTAAGCGTTCGTAGGCGTATCCCGTTACGCTGTCGCGCAGCAGTGTGCTGCATCTTCGCTTGTCTCACCTCGCTGTGGCTGAAGGCGAAGTGCCACGATGGTACCTTCTTTTTTTTTTTTTTTTGCGAGGGTACAACAGAGGACGCTGGTGAGGGACGCCAGAAGCAGCAGCACACAAGCGCAACTGGATTCCTCGATGTGAGCGTTGGGAGAACCGAGCCGCACGAACGGCGTGCGCCTCTCTCAGCACTTATCCTGCCCAAGAAACGCCGAAACCTGTCCACGGCGGCTTGACGCAAAGATGCACACATGGACATACACGTACACGCACACACTAGCTTACATGTATCCAGGTGCACTGCAGTCGGGTGGCACAGACACTTGCTCACAGACACACGCGCGCTGACACAAGAAGAAGTTACACGCTTACAAATCAAAGAAAAAAAAACACCCAGAAAGGAACGAAAGACGAAGAAAAAAAAAAAGAAGAAACAGAACAGCGATGGAGTCGAGGAGATAACGGGCCACCACCGCACACAAGTCAGGTGCCGTCTGTCACCCCCCTCTCCTACTTCCTACTTCCTACTTACTACCTCTCCCCCTGCCCCACCGCCCCTCACTCACATCTCTGTTTCTCAAGCATTGAAGTGCTCCTGTGTGGCAAGAAAACTAGACAAAAAAAAAAATGGAGGCAATCCGAGGGGGGAGCTGGAGTACAGAAGGCAGTTCTGGTTTTTTGTTGTTGTTGTTGTGTTGGAGGTGGCGAGGGGAAGAGGCGCGGACGACAGAGAGAGAGGTAGCGGGAGAGGGGCGGGAGGGAAGCGGCGGCGACGGCGGTGGCGAGAGCTCTGTGACTGTCGTAGGAAGAAAAATGGGGGGAAACCGAAGCGAGGGTTCAACACAAAACGAGAAGCAGCGGATGAGTCGACAAGGAGAGACAGTGGGGGTAGCAACAGTTGAGCTCATGCCAAAGGGGAGAGCGGAGAGGGGGAGGGCGCATACAAGACGTCACGGACGTGGCTGGACACCAGCGTTGACACGCAGGCATGTGCACCTTCATGACAGAGAGACAGACAAAGAGAGAGAGGAAGATGGGAAGCCGAGAGGGGTGCGAAGAGCGAAACAAACACACCTGTTCGATGCGAGAGAGAGCGAGATGGGAAGGGGGGGAGGAGAGGCACGGGAACAGAGAAGGGAAAGGACGCACGCACGCACACTAAAAGGAAAAAAAAAAAGGAACGCACACACTTCAAAAACGAGGCGGAGGACAGAGTACCATGTATGACTCCTGCAACTCTCGGCGTTGCTCACCACTCCTTTCCGCCAAGGATGTCGTCTCACGGCGCGTTGGGGGTCCTCGCCATCCTTCTCCTGGACGTACTTCGGCTGACTACATCGGCAGCCGCACCTCCAGGCGTCGAGGAGGACATGCACGCAAGCTCAAAGGCGGCCGACACAGACAAATACACGCGCACTCGCACACACGCGTGTGTGCGACGACGAAAAACTCACACAGTTACACACGCAAAGCGGAAGCGAAGAAAAAGGGGGGGAACGGAACAATGAGCCGGGGGAGAACGGAGGAGGAGGAGCGCGTGTCTGAGAACACAGAGCACAGAAGCCGAGAGAACGGGGAGGGAGAGCTCGTCCACCGCGTCGCGTGCACCGCACGAGTCAATCTCCGCTCCAGCCCTGCCTCTCTCCAAACACACACGCACACACACATACACACACACACACACACATACATACATACATACACAGACACACACACACACACACATCACCACAGAGAGCCTGAAGCCCACACTGAAAGCGAGAGAGGGCAGAGGAGACGGTAGGTAGAGGGGACGGAGTATGAGAAGCTGCACCAGGAGAGACACACACACGCGTTCACAGTCACATCGGCCACACACAAAACGTGGTGCGCCAACTGAAAACAAATCAAGAAAACGAGGTGAGACACGTGTGCGCGAGTGCGCACCCTTGCGAAGGTCAAGACATACCAAGTCAGAGAGAGGGGGGAAGGTGCGCTGGAGTGCCGGCGGTTAGCTTCCGCGCAGACTGCGGTCGTCCGGATCGGCGGGAGTGCTTCCCACCTCTCTCTCTCTGCTTCGACGCACACTTCCAGCTCTAGCGAAATTGCAGCGACCGTGCATACTGTTTGGGTGCGTATGTGCGTATGTACGTATGTGTGTGTGTGTGTGTTTTCTTGTTGTGTGGGTGCGTGTGCGCGCGGCTGGTGGTGAAAAGGCAGCAACGAGAACATCACACAATCCTGTCCACTGTAGACAAAGAAAAAGAAGAGCAGCGCGTGCTCATGGAGACGGAAAAAGAAAAAAAGAAGAGAGACGGCATCCGCCACCGAGTCGAACGCACAAGCGCGTGAAAAAGAGGAGGCGCAGGTCACTTCGACAGGTGCGTACGTGCATATGCACCAGTAATAGTAATGAAAAAGGTGAGACACGAAAAAAAAAAAAAAAAACAGAACACCGGTAGCGCCGTGAGAAGCCCAAGACGTGAAGGGAACATGAGAACGAGCGAGCGACCATGTGAATGCAGCTCATATACACACACACACAAACACACACACACAGAAAGAAAGAGAGAGGGAGACAACGGGAAAGAGGAGACAACGCGGCCCGGCCGCAGACACGAGTGAGAGAGACGGAGGGAGGAAAGAGAGAGGGGAGGCCGTCGGTGAGGAATACGCCGCCATCACCACCACCATCACCCGTCGGGAAAAAAAAAACACACACACACAGGAAGAGGCCGACGTCGCATCGGTCATTGCGCACCCACACACAAACACAAAGAGGCGGGGCGCAACAGCGGGTTCAGCTCCGCACAAACAGGACTGCATCCAAGAACGTGCGCAGACGCAAGAAGAGGAGAGAGAGATAAAAAAGAAGAGATGAGGGAAGGCAGTTAAGCGCGGTGTGCAGGGACAGTCTCCATACACAGGACGACGACGATGACGACATCGAAAACCACCACCACCACCCCGCCCCTTCCGGGTGAGAAGGGAGGAGGCGGTCGCAGTTAAGTGAACGACGATGGAGAGTCATAGGAACGGCGGTGGCGTCGGAGTGCATCGAGGGAGGGGGGGGGCAAGAAAAGGGGTGGCCAGCATTGGTGTCCACGCGACACCGTTTCGCACTACACACGTGCTGAGGTGGTGAACCGCACCATGAAAGTCAACGAAAAGCAAAGCGTGAGGGTCGGGGAGAGAGAGAGAGACAAACACACACACACATACAGAAAGGGGAAAGAAAAGAAGATCCTTGGGTGGGAAGCGGGAAGGGAAGGGAGTGAGTGAGCTGTCGACTGTGTGTGTGTGTGTGTGTGTATGTATGTGTCTATGCGTCAGTATGTTGAATTCATCATCACTGCACCTGTGTCAGAGAGAGAGTGTGTGTGTGCAAGTAAAATGGAGAGACAGGGACAGGGACAGAGGGGAGAGGGGTGGGAAGGGGACTTGGACAACAACACCCAAAAAAAAAAAAAGGCGACGGTAGTCTGAAACAGAATGTAGCCGCGCACCACCACACATGGACGAAACAAAAAGCACGCACCCACGACGTCACCGCTGAGGGAAGAGCGGGAAGGCGTCATTGTCGCTGCCACGTCCCGCAGAATGAAAAGGTGAAGGGATGCTCCACAGCGTGAAGAATGCCGCTCGGTCTCTGCGGCTGCCGCTCCCCTGAGCTGTACTGCACCGCAAGAGACCCCTCACCAACTCACGAGCCTCTCTCTCTTCTACAAAAGTCACACGCATACATACACACACACACACACACAGACACACATACACACAGACACACAGACACCCCCCACGAGCCCGCGTTCCCCGTGTCAGCTCGCGTGTTGAACACACAGGAGAGAACCCTCTCCTTCCTACACGCCAGCCAAGGGAACCACACAAGGGGCGACACACAGATACGTCGGTGCTTATCTACAGCACACGTTTGTGTGCATGTGCGTGTGTGTGTTGAAAACAAAAAAAAAAAAGAGATCAGATGTCGAAATCAGCTGAACAACAACAAAAAACGTACGAGGATGACAAAAAAAAAAAAAAAAAATGAGCGGGTTCATGACAACCGCGCTCCTTGATCGCCTCTCTTATCAAGATGTTGTACCTGTGGCCTCCATCACCTTATTGGCCACCACCGTCGCCTTCTTCTTCTGCATCTCCAGTGGATGCCACACGTATTCTCTTTTTTTTTTTTTTCTTTACCCCTCATGTTCCAGCACAATCTCGTGCAACATGGGAAGTCGTGGAGTGGAGAACCGCGAGCGGGCACGGCCCGGACAACACACACACTTGCACACCAAAAAAAAAAAAAAAACAGAAGCGGAAGAGCGACTCTCTCGGTGTCTCTGTGAGTCTGTCCGTGTGAACATCTGTGTGTGTGTGTGTGTGTGCGTGTGCTGCTACGAAGAAGGGATATGGAAAAAAAAAGAAAAAAAAGGAGCAGCACATTGTCATAGCCCAGCTCGCACATACAACCTCACACACACACACACACACACACACACGTTCACACCCATACACTCATACAGAGCGCACGGGGGTATGCAAAGCAAAGAGAAGGGAAAAAAAAAAAGAGACGCGGAGGGAGTGAGAGGCTCACGACGTCAGTAGCGTAAAAAAAAAAAAAAGAAGAGCATCATTGCTCGCACCGCGCGAGCACGAGACAAACACGTCTGCAGAGAGGTAAAGAGTCTCTCGGCTCATCGACAAACAACAAAAGGAGACCGACAACGGCACACACACACACAGATACACGCGTTGACACGCACCCTGATCACCAACATACTGTAAGACAAAACACAGACACACAAGCACGCCAGTAGAGACGCGCTATAGAGGAGAGAGAGGGAGGGAGGAGGAGAGGCGGAGGGAAAAGAAGAGGGGGAAAGGACGTCACAACGAAAGACGAAGGGGGAGAGAAGAACGAGAACGGTATTGGGTGGATTCTAGAGCACGCAGACACACACACACACACACACACATACACACATACACACACACAACTAAAACAAAAACAAAAAAAAACGGGGAGAAACGGAAGAGGGGAGGAAGATCACAATGTACACGCACACGTAAAAGTACACGAAAAGCTACACAAACACAAACAAGCACACACAAACAGCACACGAGTAAGAAGACGCTGCGGCGCGTCTCTCAGTCACAACAAGAAGAAAAAGAAAGGCAACGCAGAGCGGGTACACTAAAGAGAGACAAAGAGAGAGAGAGAGAGAAGGTGGAACAGTGAACCAACGACGGCGAAACACGCGTGCGCGTGCGCGTTTAGACCCACGACACGACACTACGGTAGCTTGGGCTCGGGAGTCGCTTGAAAAAAAAAACAACAACAAAAGAACGGCGCGCGGGGAGGGCTCAGATCAAAAACGCAAAGGAGAGCAGTTCTTGCGCCGTTGGGCGGGCCTCAGGGTCCTCGGCGCAGCTGGCGAGGGCCAACTCTCGCATGTCGTTGTCAAGGTCGTCTGGGATGTCGACGACGATGACCTTGGCGATGAGGCACTGCACGAACTCGTGGTCGTGGCGCAGCGGAATGGCGTCTGTCCTCTCGGCGTCGGCCCACTTCCACGGCAGGCGGCCCAGCACCATTTCCAGAAAGGAGATGCCCAGCGAGTAGATGTCGGAGGCGGAGGTGAGGGGCAAATTGCGGGCACCCTCGGGGGAGATGTAGACGGCCGTGCCGCGCATCAGGCGATCCTCGTTGACGCAGCACGCCTCTGTCAGCTTGTCCGACGCGGAGCCGAAGTCGGAGAGCTTGCACACGCCATCGACGCCCAGCAGGATGTTGTGCGGCTTCACGTCGCCGTGGGTCGTAGACTCGTGCAGGTAGGCGAGCCCGTTCACGATGTCCAGCATGAAGCGGCGCACCACGGTGCGGGGAAGCTTGCCGAAGTTGTCGATGATGTCGTGCAGCGAGCCACCCGGCATGTACTCCATGATGATGGCGAGGTAGGACTGCGTGACACAGCAGGAGATGTAGGGGACGATGTTCGGGTGGCGCAGCTTGGCGCACGTGCACACCTCCGACACCATCTCCTCCTCCTTGATCCCGCGGTGCAGCCGGGGAATACGCTTGATGGCGACCTGCACACCATCGTCTGACATGCCGAGGTAGATGAAGCTGAAGGCGCCGCTGCCGATGGGGTAGAGCGACACCTGCCACTCGTGCTGGTTCACGTCTCGCAGCACCTGTGGCTCGTCCGTCCCCTGCACCGCCGCCCCTACGGCGTCGGCCGAGGCGACGGAGGAGTCGAAGACGAACGCGTTCGTGAGGAAGGACGGCGCCTCGCTCCCGTTGCCGTCGCCAGCGCACCACGGCGGCGAGCTCCCGGGCACACTCGCCGCCGTCGTCGTCGCCGTTGTGCCCGGGAGGCGGGGGTGCAGGGGCGGCAGACCCGGGCCGGCGCCGTTGACGCCAGCCGCCGGCGGCAGCGCCGGCATCGGCGCGTCGCGCGGCCCCATCGCAGCCGCCACAGCGCGCTCCGTCAAGTGCGACGGCTCGGCCGTCTCACCGCCGGCCGTGGCGGACGGCGGCGGCGACGTCTTCGAGTTGCGCCCTGCCGGGGCGGCGTGGCGCAAGATCGGCGACGGGGCGTCCGCCGAGTGCTGCGCCATCATGGCCGCAGCACCCGCGTTGCCGAGGAAGCTGCGCGTAAAGACGGGGCCCTCCCCGAAGGGGTCGCACACCTCGCCGCTGCCGGCGCCGACGAGGCCGGCGATGGCGCCATCCCTGTCGTAGTCGTTCATCGGGGCCGCGCCGGCCATCATCATCATGTCGTCGTGGTTGCAGGACGCGGTGTCGAGAGCGTAGACGTCTTGGATCAGGTGAATGTACTTGCTCGTGTCGCCCGAGGCAACGCGGTCGACGCAGATCTGGCGCAGACGCTTGAGCTGCACGTTCTCGCTGTGCGCCGAGTCGAAGATCATGATCGCCTCCTTGTACTCGCCCTTGCACATCTTGGAGAGCCCGTCACCCATCTTCTTGGGCATGTTGGCGTTCTCCTGCGACGACAAGCACGGGTCGCGCAGCTCGCACAGGGTCACCTGCGACACCTCGTCTGGGAAGCGAACGCAGTCGATGCGGTACCACGGAATCTGTGCGCTGCTCGTCGCGAAGTGCGAGAGGGTGTCCGTCGTCGAGGCGACGTGGCAGCCGATGTCCCACAGCACCTTCGAGATGTCCAGCATGCGCTGCGTGTCAAAGACAACGCGGGCCTTGCTGTGCCGCGCCCCGCACGTGCCGACGAGGAAGGGCATGCGGACGGCGAAGCAGACGACGTGGTTGCGCATCACCTCCGGGACGGAGCGGTACACGTCCAGGGCAAAGCGGCAGATCTTCGACACCACGAGCGGGTTCTGCGACTGCGTGCCAAAGTTCACGAAAAAGCTGCTGGAGCTGACGGACTCGATGTAGCCCGTGTACTCCTCGGCGCGCTGCGAGATGATGTCCATGATGAAGCACGCCTCCGTCGTGTCCACTGCGCGGTGCACGTCGACGAGCACCATCGCCACGTCCACGCGCGAGAACTCGTTCGTGTTGTCCTTCACGATGTTCGCATTGAAGCGCGTGCGGACGCGGCGCGTCTTGCCGTCGACGAGGTCGGCGTCGCTGTGCGAGCCGTCCGACGGCGCCAGTGTCATGACGGCGGCCGGCACGAAGGTGCGCATCTCGCGCAGGCTCCGCTCGACACGCACGAAGGCCTCGTGAATGCCGCGGATCTCCGTAATGTACGCCAGCCAGCCCTGCACGCGATGGTCCTTCTCGTCGCCACGAGACACCTCCAGGTTGGACGCGCGAATCAGCTGCGGGATCAGCCGCTTCATCTCGCGCACGACGAACCACGCGATCACCACCGCAACGACAGCCGCGATGACGACGACGAGCACCGTCACCGTGATGACCGCCGTGCGTGCCGTGGAGAAGGCCTTCTCGAAGTCAGCGCGCACGACCACCACACCGAGGACCAGATCCAGCCCGTATGCGTCCGTCACCCTTGTCAAGTTCAAGGAGGCGCTGTTGCCCTTGAACGTGAAGCCGACGAGCGTGGTGCTCTTGTTCCGCAGCACCGTCCCCCAGCCACCACGACTGTCCACACTCTCCATCGCCGCCTTGATGATCGGCTCAGTGATTTCGTCGATGCGGGTGGGAGTGTAGACGGTCGACCCGATGGCGCTGTCCGCCGTCCTGCTCTGTGTCGACTGGTTCCAGCTGTTGCCAACGAGGATGTTGCGCTGTGTGTCAACGAGGAAGATGCGGCCGTTGTCGCGCAGGAAGCTGACGAGAGTGGTCGTCTCGTTGATGATCGTGTCCGACGAGGAGCCCGCCTCGCAGTAGCCGAGCGTGCCGTTCACGCTGAAGGGCATGACGAAGTTGAAGTAGGTGGACGTGAGGTTGTCGGAGGCGAGCAGCCAGCGCGTGTCGTTCTGCGGGTTCGCCACCCACGGCTTCACGATCTGGTTCATGGCGCCGCCGGGGAAGGTGACCTCACGGTGGAAGTCGAAGACGCCGAGAACGTTCTCCGGCTTCACCACCGTGACGCTCTCGTTGTAGATCTCGAGCATGGAGACTGTGTTGTCGGTGTTGCTGGAGCCGCCGTAGATCTTCCGCGTCCGGTTCGTATCCGTGGGACTCACGTCCGTGTACCCCGCGTTCGTGTAGAGGCCGCCCTCGTAGACGAAGCGGAGGTAGGAGATGGCCGCATTGAAGCGGGTGAGGACTGTCAGCAGGGACACGAGCAGCTGGTCCGGGACCTCCGGCAGGTTCGTCTGGTCCAACGTCGTGTTCTGGCGCTTGATGTAGTTGAAGGTGACGATGTGCACAAACGCCGGCAGCATCGCCAGGCTGTTCTGCGTGATGGAGGCGACACCCTTCATCGCCTCGCTCAGCAGGTACTCGGTGGTGCGCGAGTTGGACTGGACGCCGACGAAGTAGAAGGGCAGGAAGCCCAGCAGGCCCACGATGATCGCGCCGAAGCACATGATGAAGGCGACGGCGGGGAGACTCGAGAGCGTGCAGCACACCTGGGGCTCCTGCTCCTCCAGCGAGGACGGCTCGTCATCGGAGTCGATGGCGTGCACGTCGATCAGGTTCACACGCTTCTCATCGCACGGGCCCTCGACGTGCTCGGCGACCAGCCCCTGTGCCGTCTCCTCCCCACAGAAGCCGAGTGTCGCATCCAGGCGGTTGCCCACGTCGCAGCTCACCTTCTGCGCGCTGCTGGACGCCGCGGCAAGCAGCTCCGGTTGGTAGACGGAGTTGTCCAGCGAGGAGTCGGAGGTGCTGCTGAAGTGGCCGCTCTTGAGGGGGTTGTGCATCATGATGCGTCGGTCGTCGGCGAAGTCGTCGTCGTCCGCGTTCCCATCCTTCGGCTTCACCAGGCTCTTGGACAAACTGATGCTCTGGCGGTTGCTCTGGTTCGAGGCGGACTGGATGTAGGCCGGGAGCGTCGTGTTCCGGATCGTTGTGGAGGCGGTGCCGACAGTCGTGAAGGTGTTGTTCGCGTGGCTCTGCTGCAAGTTCAGCAGCGAGTGGTAGTGGCCGTGTTGTGAGACAGAGTGGGCGGGGTTCACGTTGTGTAGGTGTTGCGCCGGTCCGTTCTGCTCCACTGCAGCGCCGCCGCCGCCGCCGCCGCCGCCGCCGCCGGTCGGCAACACGCGGATGACGGCACCGCGCGACTCCGGATCAAAGTTGGCTGCGGCAGGGTCGTACCACATGCTGGCGGCGACGCCGAGCGCCGTCGCGGACTGCCTGCCGCCGCTGGTGAGTGACAGCCGCGAGGCCTGCACGGCCTCCGGCACCGTAGACGGCGTGGACGCACCGGACGCGTTTGGTGGCGCCGGGGCCACCGGAATCAAATTGGGCGAGATGAGCTCATTGCCACGCGAGGCGATGGCGCCGCCGCCGCTGCTGCTGCTGTCACTGGACGTGCACGGGTGCTTGCCGTCGACGATGATCGGCGGCCCGTTGTTGTTGTCGCGGTGCGGCATCGTGCTCGCGTATTGCCGAACCCTCGGCGAACGTCGACGACCCGGAGTGTGGGTGATGGTGGTGAAGAAGCAGAGGAAGAAGAAGAAATGAGGAGAGGAAAAAAAACGGCGGCGCGGATTCTCAGTTCACAACAACACCAGAAGTGAAACAGGAAAGAACGGAGGGAGAGGAGGAGAGGGGAGGAGAAGAAGAGCTGAAGACAAAGACGAGGATGAAACACAACAGAGCACAACAACAACAAAAAAAAAAAAAAACGTCAGACCAGAGACAAAAGGACAGTACCACAGCCGCCACTTGAGTGACTGGGCCACAACAACAAACGAACCAACAGTATCACAGAGCTCGTTACAACGGCACGTGCGTCAGCGAGAGGCTCTTTCTTTTTTTTCTTTTCTTCTTGTTTCTACTCTTTGGGGAAAGCAGAGGAAGGTCGATGCGTGTTTATAGCTGCGTACCTCCTCCTCCTTGCAGTCGGAAGTAAATAGTAAAAAAAAAAAAAAAAACACCGTGACCGTTCGTACACACTCGCTGCTATGTGTGTCTGTATGTGTATGTGTGTGTACTTATGTGTGCCCGATTGCCTTTCAGCAGCAGCGACACACTTCAACTCTCACGCACAGCGAGAGAGGAGCACACAACACACGACAATGAAGAGGAGAACGTGCAAAAAAAAAAAAGTGAAAGAAAGACACACAAAAAAAAAAAAACGGAAAAGGGGAAAAAAAAAAAGAGCGTCGATCAATCAGGCTCTCACCGGGTGAGTCAAGTCGGGAGCGATTTCAGCGCACACACACACACGCACGCGCACACAGAAACAGAGACGGACAAAGGGAGAGAGACAGAGGAAGAGAGCAAGAATGCGTATGTGAGTCTGTCACACAGAGAGAGGGAAAGAAGGAGGAAGTTGAGAGAAGGAGTAGTGACAAGCTCCGCCACACAGAGACAGATAAAGAGACACTGGCAAGAAAAAAAAAAAAAACACACACACACACGACAGCACAAGCGAATGTGTGTGTTTGTGTATGGAAAGGAGTGATTTAGCAAGAGAGGGAGAGAGGGAGAGGGAGAGAGTACAGCTGTCAAAGAAGAAGGGTAGAAAAGAAACGTTCGTGTATGAGGGGAGGGAGGAAAGAAGAGAGATGTACAAGGGAAGGTGTCAGTGAGTGCGCCAGCGCCAGTGTGAGGTGAACTGAGGCGAAGTGGGGTCCGAGTTGGGCGAAAGAGAGTGTATGGGGGGAGGGTGGAAAGGGGGGGGAGCGAAAGAAACGGGAGCAGAGGACGACAGCGAAAAAAGAGAAAAAAAAAAAAAAAGAACCAAATATGATGGGGACGCGTCCAACAACTGAGAAGATGTTGTGCAGGTAGCCTGCTGCGTCTTCTTTTGTTTGTTTGTTTGCTTTTCTTTTTTTTTTTTTTTAGAGTGAGGAGTTCCGCTACTCTTTCTTTTCTTTTAGTATGTTCGGCTTTTTTTTTTTCTTGGTAGCGTGCGCCTGCTTATGTGTGTCTGATTCGCTCGCGTTCCTCTTTTTCCCCTCTTTCGTCCTCGCTGATGCGCCACGTTCCACTTCTTCGAACCACACCCGTTCACTTCTGTCCTCTCGACAGTTTCTTCGCCACGAAGAGAGTCGCACTTGTGCGCTACGCGACGACGGTGTGTGTGTGTGTGTTTTTTTTTTGTAAAACCTACGCCGTCGCGGATGAAGAGCAGATGGAGGGGTGGGGATGGAAAAGAGGAAAAGAAAAAAAAAAAAAAATGAGAGAGGAGAAGAGGAACACAGAACGGGAAAGCAAAGAAGAAGAAAAAGAAAAGGAAAAAGGAGCAGACGTAAAGGTGTGAGGGGAGTGGCACACAGACTTTGCCCCGCACCACAACACAACAACAATGCACGCGCTCGACTACAGAATCCGACGAGTCGATGGAGAGAAAAAGTGGAAGAAAAGAAGAAGAAAAAAAAAGAGGGGAAAACCCGAGAAAAAAAAAAGCAAAAAGAAAGGGAGAGGTGAACAAACACAAAGAAATGGAAGAGCAGGCGAAGCCGAGGGAAAGGGAGGGAGGGACCGACCCGAGAGAGAGAGACAGCGGGAGAAGACGCGCGCACAGCTCAAGGCAGTAGCACAGAGAAAGGAGGTAGGGCAGGAGGAGGAGAGCGAACCACCGACGGAGCTACCGGAAGAGCACGGAGAGAGAGAGCAGAAGCGGAGGGGATCTGAGACGGAGGTGGACGAGGAGAATGAAAAAAAAAAAAAAAGACGGCCAACGTGCTCGACCAGGTGCGGTGCGACCCGACGAAGGAGAAAGAGAATCCTGCGCCGGGACAGAAGAGCAGGATACACACACACACACACACAAACACACACAGGCGACAGAGAGAGAGGTAGGGAGACAACGGCGACGAGAACTCGCGAAGAAGAAGAAGGTGCGCACCCGCAGAGAAGAAACACAAACACACAAAAGGAGAGAGAGGAACCGAAAACGTTGACAGAGCTCACACACACACACACGAAGAGACACGTACACAAGCACGGAGAGGGTGGGGAAAGGGAGAGAGACGAGGAAGCGGGGAGAGATGACTCACAGTTGCGGGAGCAGCCAAGACTGCAGCAAGAGGGCCTTCACTCAGCGTCACACACACGCACGTGGGGAGTAAAGAGGAAAAAAAAGTGAACGTGTGAAGCACACACACACACACACACACGAGTCTCCACTGTGGCGTGACGTACAACCTCTTGATGGGGTTTGTATGAGACTCGTTCCTTCTCTCGTTGTGAATGTATGTGTGTGTGTGTATTTGAATGAGAGAGCGCACGGCGTCACCTCCGCTGGCACCCGCTGCTTGCCACCTGTGCACTGGCACTTTAGGTGGGACGGCGGTGGGAGATGAAATGGGCGCGCGGGAGAGAGAGATGAGAAGAGAACAACACAGAGACGGAGGCAAGGGAGGAAGGCGGGAGGGAAGGAAAGGAGCAGGATGGCAAAGGTAGGCAGAACGTTGCGTGCTCGTGTGTGTATGAGAAAGACGGCGTTGGTATGTGTGAGAGAGAGAGCTTTTGTGTTCGTCTGCGAAAGGAGAAGAGCTGTTTGACAACAGAGGTGTGGAAGGTGTTGAAGGGGGGAACAGGAGAGAGAGAGAGTCGGGAGGGGGGCAGGAAGAATGCAAAGGCAGCGAACACACGGAGAAGACACACGAGCACCGAGCAACCACGTCAGAACTCGCAGGGAGGGAATGAAAGAAATACACGCAGAGAGAGAGAATCAGAGACACACGAAAAAAAAAAAAAAAAGTGCCCCAGCGACACGCTTTGAAGCAGGACAAAGACGGAGAAAGAAGAGGCGTAGCCACCTACAGAGAGAGAGGGGGTGACAGAGGTACACAGATACACACACACACACAAAAAAAAAAAAAAGACACAATCAGAGAGAGGAAACTGAAGAGGTGAACAGCAAACAAAAGAGAAAGAAACAGCAACACACGTGAACAGTACCGAGGAGAGTCAATCCTTGGCCAGCTGCCACGCAGAGGAGACCACGCGCACACTCTGCGAAGGAAGAAAGAAGAAGAGTGGGGGCAAAAAAAAAGAGCAGCGCTCACCGACAGCAACAACAGATACACGCGTTCTGCACAAACGCGCGACACGACAGATAGACAGACAGACAGACAGAGAGAGAAAGAGGGGCAGGAAAAAAAAAAAAAGAAGATGCGCGAAGGTGCAGTTCGACAACAGCACACGACAACCAACGAGAGAGATAAAAGAAGAAGGGGGTATTTTCACGGCGTGTATGTGGGTGAGTGAGTGAAAGGGAGGTGAGTGTCACACACACGAGTGGAACACCACTGCGAAGATGCAAAAAAAAAAAAAAGACAGAGGGGAGGCGGGGAAGAAGAAGGACACAACCCAAAAGCAGGGTCGAGGAGGCGCAGACGCACACGCGTCTCCGAGCACGTCAACAACGTGTCGCAGCCGAAATGCGCGTTTCTGTCCTCGTACACCTCTTTCTTTACCAGTCCTTCCGTCTGCAACACACACACTCACGCACACTCACACGCGCACTTTCTCTTTCTCTCTCTCTCTATTTGCGTGTGTGTGTGTCCTCAGACACAAAACAAAAACAGCAAAAAGTGAGCGATGGCGTGAGTCGGGACGTAGAGCGCGGGGGAGATGAACTCACGGCGAAAGACACAAGTAGAAGGACGAGAATCTGGCAGAGGAGAGAGAAAAGAAAAAAAAAGAGAGAGTCAGACAGAGCGAGTGTTGTTATAGCCTCACCTGTCGGCGCCCTCAACCACGTCGTCGAGGGTCTACAGCGCCCCGCGTGATAGTCCTATACAATGCACGTTGACGCTGACCGGCAATGCGCTCGCCGACGTTGCCTCCTTACTTTCGCAATCTCTCTCTCTGCGAATCCACCAGCCAAAGCTCTGCACACGCTGTGTACTACACGCACCTGGTGTTCGGCGTAGGAGGCGGCGGTGGCGGGGCGGTGGTGGTGGTACGGAAAGAGCCACAGTGAAAGAAAGAAAGTGAGTGAGAGAGACACACACACGCGCACACACACACAAATATGTCCGGTCAGGTGATCGACGAGGAGGGGAGGCGGGAGGTCAACTCAGCGAGGAGAGAGAGAGAGATGGGGGAGGGAGGAGGGGGAGAGTGGGATCGATTTGCCAGCGCGGCTGCTTTCTTTTTTTTTTTTTGTACGTTGTGGAGGGAGCGATCTGGCCAGAAAGAAAAAGTGAGAAGGGCAAAAAGGAAAAAAAAGAAAAACAACAACAACAACAAGATGTGCCTGAGTAGAGAGAGAGAGTAGAGAGAGAGAGAGAAGGCAAGAGGGGGGGAGGGGAGGGGGGTGGGGGGGGGCGGCAACAATAAGACGAGTGCGTAGGTGTTGATGGGTGTAAAAAGAGGGGAGGGAGGTGTATATGGTGGTAAACACGCTGGTTCCTACAGATGCCCCCGCTTGTAGACAGAGTGGATGGGGCAAGTGGATGCTCAAAGAAGGGGGTTAGGAGTGGGAGTGGGTGAGACGAGTAGGACAGAGGGAGAGAATGGGAAAGAGCGTGAGGTGCGACCAGTCACCACGAGAATCGCTGCCGTTGTGGAGCACGTGACGTGGCGGTGAGGTGGAATGGAGGAGAAAGAGAGGGAGAGATCGTGCCGCACGTGTGTATGGGGAGTGAGGAGGGATAGGAAGATGGGGGACGGCCGACACACCAGGGGAGGTAGATGCACGCAGATACACAGGAGAGGCGAGGACGGATGAGAAGGTGAGTGGTAGAGGTGGTGCACACGGTGGCAAGAGAGTTGGGTGCGCAGAGGCACCGACCGCGCCTGCACGTAAGACGGGAAAAGGAGGAGAGTGGAAGGAGGCCGTGTACGGGGGGATAAGGACGCAACACCGCCTCATCCGCCTCTCTTCATGCCCTCTCTCGATATCCTTCCTTCCCCACCCCCCGCTCCCGCCTTCGCCGATCCATGTCGTCGACGCACACGCCTGTTTCATGTTGGTTTTCTTGTGCATGAGCATCGCGGTGTGTGTGTGTGTGTGTGTGTGTGGTGCGGCAGTTTCATTTCTGTGAAAAACCGGCGCGGTGACAGAGCACAACGTTTGTAGCAGTGAGAAGAGATAGAAACCAAAAAAAAAAAAAAAAGAAGCAGTAAAGAAGAGCGAAAAGTGAAAAAAAAAAAGAAAAAGAAAAAAAAAGAGACAAGTCTCTGACCAGCAGCCTCAGTGCAGTTGCAGCCGCTTCGTAAAAGCGGAGGAGGGAGGAGGGGGGGAAGAAGAAAAGGGAGCGACGACAGAGGGCATCACGCATCACGCATCACGAGCCCCTTCGCCCTTCTCCATGCACCACCCGAACGGCGAACGACGGCCGAGTCGTCGCCAGGACACCGCGTCGCCGTGGATCACGCCACATCGATCCAGCCGCGCTCGACTGATGGCGCTGAGGGTTCCCGTCAACCTGGCTGGCTCATCATTCGTCACGCTACAAGCTACAGTTCCTCATCAGCGCCGCTGCCAAAGCCAAGGATCCACTCCAAGGCAGCCGTGTACCCCTCGTGGGTGACAATGGACCCCCAGTGTACGTGCCGGTCAAGATGCACCCTCCTCAACAAGGTTTCGCATGACTGATCCTGTGATGTACAGGCGAGTTTGTGGAGCTCGGCCCATTCGTCGCACGCCTGCGACCGTTTGCTGCCAAAGCAGCCGTGCTCACAGAGCTCAGGCGAACCGCCAATCAGCCGATATCTCACAGGGTACTGTGTACGCACCATCGCTTGGGCCAAGAAGAGCGACGCCACGGAGTCGACGCGGAACGGCGCCAACGGCAGTCGCAGCAGGGTCACGTACGACGTCGACTCGCCTGTCGCACTCCTGTTGGGCACTCGCCACGCTGCGTCTCGCCACACCCTGTCGTTGCTGACGGGCCTCCCGTGCTCCCTGCACCACCGCTGCTGCTCTGCCGCTGTCACCACACAGGTGCTCGGGTAATCGACATGGTACCGCGCCAGCGTCCTCGGCAGCACATGCAGAAGAGGGGAGGCTCTTGCGGTGCGGTCCTTCAGTAGCTGGATAACCGGATAGCAGACTTGCTCGCGCGCTGTCACGTAAGAGGGGAGGCTGGTGAAGGCCGCGGCGAGGTGCTCCGGGACTACGGTCGCGCTCCACCGCTGCTGCCAGAGGTGGAAGCGGATGAAGTCGGCGTGCATCGCCTGTGCTGCGCGCCAGCGACTCCGCAAGGCTGCAGTGGGCTGCTGCTCCGGCGGCACGAACAGCCCCTCCGGCGGGGGCTGGAAGTCCACCACCACGCCGCAGCGCCCGTCCGCCAAGAGCACCACCTGGCCCTCCCACAGGTGAAAGCCGGCGCTCTCCGGTATCAGCGCGGCCTGCCAGAAGTCGAGGCTGTTGTGCGGCGCGGCTGCCGCACCCGCCGCCTTCCACGGTGGCGCGGAAGGCGTGCCGGTGTGCTCGAGCGACGCAGTCGACCTGTCCACGTCGTACCGGCGCCGGTGCACCCGCAGCTGCTCGTCACGCCACTGCTGCAGCAACGATGCAACCAGCGTGTGCAGCTGCGGTCCGCTGCAACACTGCCGCGGCGGTGCCGCGTTGAAAGGAACGCTGCTGAGGCCCGGATGCAGGTGCGGGGGAGGCACCGCCGTCGGCCAACGATGGTGATCCTCTTGCCACACCAGCACCCAGCCTATCCTCCGCATGCGCGCCAAGATGCGGCGCACCGCGTCCGCCATCGCCTCAAGTTCGAATTGCCGTGACGGCCCGCAAGAGGGGGGAGCGCGTGGCGATGACGGCGCGGAGGTCCCATCGCGCCCCTCCGCTGCCGCCCTGGTTGAGGCACGACGCAACACCGCCGCCGGGTGGAGGAAGAGCTCGTAGCTCACGGCAAAGGCAACACGAGGAGAGCGACACCCCTCCGTGAAGTCAATGAGCGGCCACGCCAGAACCTTACGAGAACGCCCGCTCTCCTGCAGAAGACGCATGGCGCACGCCACAAGATCGCGCGTCACGGTGGCAGAGAGCACCGGTGACGTCATCCACTTCTCGGTGGCACGCATGAGCTCCACCTGAGCCTCGAGGCGGAACTTAGTCGCTGGCGGCGACACAGCCAGCCCAGTGGTCGCGATCCAAGCGCGGTAGGCTCGGTAGTCGCTCGAGAGGAGGAGCTCGCGGTGGAGCTCGAGGACAAAGATGTCTGACACGCACCCATCGCGCGCGAGCAGCTCACCAGCGTCCGCCACCATCGTTGTGTAGTACCGCGGGCACGGGTGCCGCTGCGGTGGCGGCGCTGTCGTCGACGCAGCATCCCCGCCTGCGCGCAGAGTGGACAGCGCCGCTGCAGCCCTCAGCCGCTTCAGGGCAATCGCATCCACAGTGTTGCGCCGCAGTAGGCGCTCCTCCTCGCGCCGCTGATCCTCTGCGCCACCAACGAGGAAGAAGGGCACTGTCTTGGAGGCGTCGATCCCGTAGAATGGCGCGGGGGAGCCACAGCCGCGGCAGCGGTGCGCCAACTGGGGCGACCGTGCCGGTCCTTCAGGCCACTTTGTCGCCGCCGCGGTGAGAGGAGCAGGCAGCCCACCGACCAACCTCCGACCCTCGGCGCCGGGGTGGGGGAGGCGCGGCTTCGCCCCAGCGGCCGACACCGACCTGCTCCGCCTCCTCCTCTTCTCACGGAGCCAAAAAGCCAGGACGGCGCTGCAAGCCGCCGTCGTGGCAGTCGGCTCACCGTTCAGGCCCGCGGCGGCCGACGCCACCCCAGACTCACGCACGCCGTCAGGCGACCGCTCCTGTCGCACGGCGCCGTGCAGTGCCTGCGCCATCGTGCTCGCAGGGGAGAGCTGCACCCGTCTGCAGAGGCAAGACTGGCGCTTCAGCAACGGGGCATTCCTCTCCTTGGGCGTGACGGGCAAGCGAGTCCTATCGCAGGCCCCGCTGCTGTGGCCCAGCACGGCGTCCACGTCCACGATATCTGAGTTGATGAACAACACGAGAGACGCCACCTCACTACTGCTAGCGTTGGCCAGCACGTCTTTCCACGCCGTGATCGTGTCGGCCGCATCCGCATGCGCGTTGCTCAGCCACCGCGACACCACCCAGTGCACGCGTGGCGTGCTGAGGGCTGAGGCATCCGTGCCAACATGGCGGTCCGCTCGTGTGCGAAACTCTCCTGTGAGCCCCACGCAGCCCCCCAGTGACGCTGGCGCGACGTGACACCCTCCATCCCTCTCTGGATTGGGCAACCACGGCTCCAGCGTCGCCCTTCGCTTCTTGCGCAACGTCGCGCAAAAGTGGTCTGTGTAGCTGGTGATCACGTCGTGCCGCGGCACTGCCTTGTCAGGTGCACTGCTCATGTCGCCCATGTCGCCGCAGCTATCCACGACGCCCCCTCTGTCGGTGGCGGAGGTGGCGGAGGTGGTGGTGGCGGAGAACGCCTCCGAGTCCGCCGCCCCAACAGTCACGAAGGCGTGCGACCTGGCACACTGCACCGGCCCCATGAGCGCCGCCGCGTGTGGGACTACGCGCACCGCGTGTGCGACACGCGCCGGCGTCTCGGCGGTGCTCACCTTCTCTTGAGGCACGGCCACTGCTGCGCTCTTCTCGTTCTGTCGCAGGCACGCGGCGATAGGCAGAGCGCGGTAGAGAGTTGTGAGGTCGCTGAACGAAGGGCCAATGATCAGCAACACCGGGTGGCGGTGCGGGGCACGCAGATAACAGGAGAGCGACGAGATGCTCTCCGCCAGCTGCCCGCGATAGTAAGTGGAGAAGTGCCGCTGTACTGTTGTCATCGCGCGAGGCGTGCGGCTCTCGGCGCCGACCAGGAAAATGCACAGCCACCGTCGACGGGAAAGGAGAGTCGGAGGCCCGGGCGGGAGAGGGAGAGACAGTGTGCCTGCGAGCAGTCCAGCACCAAGTGTCGCCGGTGCGTCTCTCTCCTCTGTCGTCCTCTCTTCTCCCTTGTGTTGAGTGCCGCGCGTGTGTGTGACTACCCCTCGTCGCCGCTTCTCGCTTCTTATGCCAACCTTCGACGTGTGTGTGTGTGTGTGTGTGTGTGTGTGTGTGTGTCGACGCCTGAGCGCACTTGTCTGCGACGCGAGCAGCAGATGAGGAGGAAACACCAGAAGAGAAAGAAAAAAAAAAGGACAGGAGTACAAGAGTAGTAGACAAACAGTAGAGCGGCACACACACACACACACGTACACACATACCAACACGAGCTCCCACACCTCATTGGATGAGAACGTGACTGGGACGCAGTGTTTGACGCACACACACAGACAGGGAGAGACACACGCATCGCTGCGACGATGTCTCCTCATGAGGGGTGCATCACCGAGACTCCGCGAGGGCAGGAGGACGGCGACCCCGGCATGCGTACATGCGTGCGTGCATTTGAACTTGTTTGTCCTCGTTCTCTCTCAGGAGCAGTTCGACATCAGATGGGAAAGAGGACCGGACACACACACACAAAAAAAAAAAAACAAGCTGAAGGAACGGGTGCGTCAGACCTGTTTGTTGTGGTGGTCGATGGAACAGAGATGGCGGTGACACCGGGGGACTACATGTACACAAACGGAGAGGAGGTGAAAGCGGAGGTGATGATGGCACCTCCGACCTCTCCCACTCCACCCCACCCCAAAAAAAAAAAAAAAACACCGCGGGGGGACATGAATGGAAGAGGAGCACAAACAGAAGGAGCGAGAAGAACAGCGAGAGAGAGAGAGGGGGAGAGAAGGGGGGCGAGAGCGAGGCGCAAGGAGGAGATGAAGATGAGACTGTCGAGGTGCACGCGCGTCCGCGCCTCCCACGCACATGTGAGAGGACGTGCACCACGCGAACAGCACCCACTTGGATTTTCCGTTGCTGCGTTCTAAACTGCCTGTCGCCGTCATTCTCTCCCTCTCTCACACATAAAAAAACACACACACAAATAAACGCACTACACCGACTGTGAGCGGCTCAGAGCACGAAGCGGAAGGAGAGGAGATCATTCACGGTCGGCCGCTCCGCGGGAGAGGCACGGCAGCACGCCTGCGCGAACTCTTGCGCGGCCGTGGGAAGGTGCCGTGGGATCACCGGCACAATCTCGCCTAGACCGACAGCCTGCACAAAGGCAACTTCGCGCAGTGACACGCAGTCCCCGCGCTTGGTGCGGAGCTTGTGTGTCCTCCACCGCCACGGCAGGCGGCCCAGCAGCATCTCGAGGAACGAAATGCCGAGGGAGTAGATGTCAGAGGCGGCGGTGGGCTGGTGCCCGGACGCCACCTCGGGCGACGTGTACACGGCTGTCCCGCGAAACTCCAGCATGCCGTTCGACCGCGCCAAGTCCGCCGCCTCCGACACGGTGGAGCCGAAGTCGGACAGCTTGCACACGCCATCAGCGCCGAGCAGGATGTTGTGCGGCTTCACGTCGCCGTGGGTCACGCCGCCGCGGTGCAGGCACGCCAAGCCGTGGAGGATGTCCACCATGTAGCGCCGCACCAAGGACTCGGGCAGCACGCCGAAGCTGTCGATCGTGTCGCGGAGGGAGCCGCCTGGCGCGAACTCCATGATGATGCCGATGTGCGCCTCCGTCCACGTGGAGGAGATGTACTGGACGACGTTGAGGTGCTTCAGCGTGGACATGATGTTGATCTCGTTGTGCAGGCGCGTCTCAGGGATGTTGCGGTTTTTCTTGGGCAGGAACTTGATGGCCACCTGCAGACCGTCGTCCGCGATGGCTTGGTACACGATGCTGGACGGGCTCGAGTGCTCCGGCTTGCGTGCCCGGTTCCACTTCTGCCCGTTGCTGTCCAGCAGACAGAGGGGGATGTTGTCCCCCGCCGCTGGCGACCCCATCACGGGCACTGGCAGCGCCTCCTCCTCCTCCACGTCCGACTGCGACTGAAAGTCAATCCACTCGATCAGGCCCTCCTCCTCCTCCATCAAGTCATCCGGCGACGGCTCCGCGTAGCCGGCTGAGCTCGACACGTAGCCGGCGTCCCTGGCACCGGAAAGCGGCGAGCTGCCCGGCAGCCCGCCATCGTCGCCGCCGCGCGTGAGCGGCAATCCTCTCCCCTTACTGCCGCCGCTGCCGCCGCTGCCGGCACTGGCGCCGTTGGCAGACCATCGCGTGGACGTGTCGCCGCCGCGGTTGTCGAGGAGGCTGCGGGCCGAGGTGGGGCCCGGGGTGAAGAGTCCGTCCTTCTGCAGCAGCCCCATGCAGCGCGTGGCGAACTGCAGGAAACTCTTGCAGTTGCGGCAGTGCAGCGCCTGGGCGAAGATGCGCATGGGCGGCTGTTTGCACTGACTCACGTACGGCGCGGTCGATCCCTCCTGCACCCGCTTGAGGCACAGTTGAATGAAGTAGTCCGCGGTCGAGTCGGCCTTGTCCACCTGTCGGTAGGCTCGCAGCGCGTTGAAGTAGTCCCCCATGCGCATGTACTGGAAGCCAGTCCGGAAGCGCTCCGCGGTGCGCTGCATCTGCCCGATGTTACCCTCGCTGGCGTCACGCAGCTCGTACAGGGTGTACGGCGCCTCCTGGTGCGGCACGGTGACCACCTCCAGCGGTATCGTCTCGTAGAACTCGAGGTGCTTCGCCGTCGGCTGCGTCACGACGACGCGGTGGAAGGCGCGCGCACGCAGCGCGACGGAGAACTGCAGGAAGTGCGCCACATCAAAGACGACGCGGCTCTTGCGGCCCGTCTCGCTGCCGCACGTGCCAACGAGGAAGTTGTTGGTGTCCACCTGCACGCTGATCTGGCACGCGTTCTCCTCCTTGATGCGCCGCTGCACGGCGAGGGCAAAGTCGCACGCGTGCTTGGCGTGCAGGGGCAGCGACGTCAGAGCGTTGAAAGTGACGACGGCGTAGTCGGGGCGCAGAAACTGGAGACAGCCGCGGAACTCGCCGGTCGCCGTGTAGACGACGCGGAAGTAGTCCTCCAGCAGCTGCTCATTCGCGTCGAGGGTGTAGGGGCGCGAAATCCAGACCATCGTGCAGTACCGCTTGTGGAACTGATTCACCCGCTCGTTGAACACCTTCGTGTTGAGGAAGACGTTCTGCTGCCACCGCCGCTGCACCCACTCCGTCGGCTGCTCCGCCGTCGCGAGCGAGACGGAGGTGAGGTGAGGGCCGTTCGCCGTCTCCGTCATCTCGCGCTCGTTGCCGCCGCCGCCGCCACCGCCGCCTGTCGAGTCGCTCTCCTTCGACATGTCACGCCCAGCACTGCCACCGTCGCTGGCAGTGAGGCTGCTGCGCCGCCGACCAGGACTTGCTGACGCCACCGTCCGGCCGCCGCCGCCCCGCTCGACTCCCATGTCCGCGGAGTCGCTGAGCTCGTCGTCCTCGGCCACAAGTAGCGGCCCCGGGATGACTGTCTTGAGCGCCATCAGCTGCTGCTGCACGTGCGCGTAGGCGGACTCGACCGCCACCAGCTCCGTGATACGGGAGTGCGAGACGACGCCGTGCGCCGCGTCGGCCGTGAACTGCAGCTTCGACGTCGCCGTCAAGGCGACCGTGAGCTGATGGATGGCGGTGCGCAGGTACACGGCAACGTAGTAGGACGCGCAGGCCGTCCCCACGACCGCCACCAGCATCGTGAAGGAGAGGATGCGCAGGGTGCGGTAGATGGCGATGAAGAAGTCGTACTGGAGCACCACAGACACGAACATGAGCTCTTGGCCGTAGGCGCTGCTGCAGGCAGAGACGCGCACGGTGGCGGTGTCGCGACCAAATGGGAAGGACACCTGTGTGCCCTCGGTGGTCGCCCCGGCGGCGCCACGTTCGCCGGCCGCGCTGCCGCGCCGCTGTCGGAGGTGCTGCATCGCCGCCTTCATCAGCGGGTGCTGCACATCGGTGAGGGAGAAGGGGACGTAGGTGGAGTCGTAGCGGCTCAGGTGGCGCAGCGACTGGTTCCACGAGTTGATGATGACCACGTCCTTCGACACATCCACCATCATGTAGCAGCCGCGGTGGCGAATGGCGTACTGGAAGTGGTCCTGCACCGTGTGCGCCACGTACATGCTGCGCAGCCCCGCCTCGAGGAACCCTGTGTACGTACCGCCTTCTGTGACCACCCGCACCGGCACCAACGCAGAGAAGTAGGCGTACCAGCCGGAGTAGTTGTACGGCATCCACACCGCCGTCGGCAGCGACAGACGGCGGTCGAGCAGAGCCGTCATCTCGTCAGCCCCGGCGTCGCGCGCGAACAGCGCCGGCACGCGGTGGAGAGCGTACTGACGCGCTGTGCCACCCTCGCGCAGCAGCACCCGTGGCGGCTGCTGGATCAGGTGCGTCGTAGGGTCCACCGCGTAGAGGTTGCGGTTGTCCTCCAGTGAGCTCGTCGCGGTGCCGCCAAGGTAGTCCTTCGTGAAAAACGAGGAGATGACGGCGCACCAGTGGTGCTGCTCCTCCGCGTGCACGGCTGTGATGAAGGAGATGAAGTTGCGGTAGCGCGCCTGGCTGACGATGTTGGCGAGGGAGAAGAGCGCGTGTGTCGCATTCCGCGACGCGCACGGCGTCTCGTGCTCGCAGATGGACATCTGACTTGCCAGAATGAACTTGAGTATGTTGGGCAGGCGCCGCACTGACGTGGAGGCGGAGGCGACCATGCTCGCAATCGCCTGGGTCTGCGACACCTGCACAGCCGCCGAGACGTCGTGGAAGCCGATGATGTAGCTCGGCAAGAACCCGGAGAGGCCCACCAAGCACACACCGAAGCACATTATGAATGCAATAAACGCCACCGTCTTCACCTGTGGTCCACCGCTGCGCCGGCACGCGTCACGCTTGCCGCCGGACCAGGCACCCTCGGCAGGGTTCGCGCGACAGTCGCCCCACCCGTCACCCGACGACGACGTCGTTGAGTCCGTCGATTCTGATGAGACGCGGGAGAGGTGCACGTTGCTGGGAAAGGCGCGGTCCCAGTTGGGCCACGCGTGGGACATGTCAGCAGTGCCGCGGTCCGTCGCACCTCGAGGTGTCACAGGAGAGAACGCGGCGCTTGGCATCTCCGCCGGGCGCCACACACATAGCGGGTGTGTGGTGGAGTGGTGAGGTAGGAAGGCGTGGCAATGGGAGGGAGGGGAAGGGGGGGGGGAACACGGTCCTGGTCACAGTAGAACACACACACACGCACACGCGCGGTCACCTACTACTGCTACCAGGTGCTGTGGGTGCAGAGAGAGAGAGGAGGGGGGGCGCAACGCAGAAGAGAAGAGGACAGGGGCGCGGAGGAGGTGAAGACAGAAGAGTGAGTGCAGAGAAGACACATCGAGAGAAAGAGTGTGAGAGACCAACACGAGCACCGTCCGCTGCATTGTGCGGAAAGCGGTGAGGGAGAGGGCAGAGGGAGACTGCTCATGCCTGCGTGCGTATGCGAGTATGTACGTGAGTGTGTTTGTGTGTGTGTGTGTGTGTGCGTGTGCGTGTCAACAGCGACTGTGACTGGCACCGGCAGATAGGACAAGGGGAGGAGTCTGGGCCAAAAAAAAAAAAGCGGTTCGAGAGAGCGAATAGTCGGCGAGACGAAGCGTCGACGCTGCCCGTCCACCGGACCTTCCCCTCTCGAGTCGCAGGAGATGCGAGCAGGAGACGTGGCCGTGCGATGCCTCAACGCAGACGGCGGAGGGACGAGAGAGAGAGAGACAGAGAGGAGAGAGAGGAAGGCAATGAGCAGCAGCAGCAGCAGCACCAGTTGCCGCTAGCGGGGTCGTTCCAACAACAAAAAAAAAAAAAAGATGAGCGGCACACATACGCGCACGTTCATGTACATGAGGGAGGGAAAGGGAGGGATGCTCTACACAAACGCCACCTTCTGGTTCAAGTAGTACATGGAGACGGCTGGGTAGAGCGCGTCGCTCTCCTTGAGGGCGGGGATGTGACCCGTGCCCTTCTTGTTGCCGCTCACCATGTAGAGCGTGCCCGTCACGGCGTCCCAGTCGAACTCAATGACGCAGTCTGTGGAGTAGGGGAAGCGGTCACACTTCCACGCCCCGTACGTGTCCCCAGCGCGCGAGAGGCACCAGCCGCCGAGCTCGGAGATGTACTTGCTACCCGCGGCGCTCACCAGCGTCGTGCTCAACTGTGGCAAGAGACCTACCATAAGACCAGACCCATCCGCGCCTTCGCCTTGGTCGAGGATGCGGATGGCCCACTGATGATTCGCGGCCGACAGCGGAGTCTTGGACCGCAGCGTCACCCACCCCCCATTCGTCTCACGCTGCGCCGTCGAGCCGTCGATCGTCACACCGGTGTGGGGGGTCGTGGGGTCGATCTCCAAAATGTCGAGCCCCATGTGCTTCTTCCTCGTGCACCGCAGCTACAGCGCCAGTTGTTGTTGTTGTTGTTGTTGTTGTTGTTGTTGTGTGTGTGTGTATGTTTGTATGTGTGTGTGTTGGTGTGTGTGGAGGGGATTGGGACACCAGGGAGATGACGAAGAGGGGGGAGAGGGTTTGTTGGTTCTGTGATGGTCGAAGGTGCTCAACCACGTCGATCAAAAAAAAAAAAAAAGAGAGACAAGGGTGAAGAGAGAGAGAGAAGGGGAATGCGTGCCACATTGCAGGTCAGACAAAAGAGAGAGAGAGAAGCACGGTCGTGCAAGCGCCGCGGTGCTGCATGTGTGCGGCGTGGAAAGGAGCGGAGGAGGGAGAGAGGGAGGAGTCCGCCTCTCTCTCTCCTTCTCTCTCGAAGGTCAGCGGTGCGGCGGAGAGGGAGCGGCCCTTGGGAACCCATCGGCAGGAAGGGGTGGGAGGGAAGAGGGGGCGCGGCACACCTCCGTAGACGAACTCAAAAGAGAGAGAGATCCCATCCACCACACAGAAACAGAAGACCCGCAAACACACAGACACCCACACTTGCACATGTGCATGCGCGAGCCTGTGGCAAAGGCAAAGGCGCCAACTCGCCTCACACACACCTCGTCGGCCGCGTCCTACGACGACGTGGCAAGACTCGGCGAAGCGAGGGGGGGGAAGGGGAAGCGGTGCATCCCGTCGAATGCAAAAAAGGGTGGGTCGCTTCTTGTGGCTCAGTCATCTGATGCTCATGGTGGCAGCAACACGTGGGGTGCGAGCGGACACAGCCGCTCCTGTTCAGCGTGGGCGTGTGTGTGTGTGTGGTATGTAGCACCCTATTGGCCACAGTCCCCTCACACCCTCAACCTCTTCCCCCCTTGCCCCTCTCGCGCGTCACACAACGGGGGGGGGGACACACACACACACACACACATACACACTTTTCACTGCAGTGCAGGGGTCACAGGATTGAATCGTGAGAGTGACGGGGAGGGGGGGAGGGGAATCCACCAAGTGGGACAGACGGCAACAAACAAGACCGGGAAGGAGAGCAAGAGGTGAAGGGCAACAAAGACAACAACAGTCCCGAGAAAAAGAAAAAAAAAAAAAACACACACACACACAAGGCGAAGTAAAGTGACAAAAAAAAAAAAGTAGACGGCAGTGTTGTTCTACACGTGTACACGAGCCGACTCCAAGATTCACACGGGCACGTCGCTGTGTCCCCACAGAGAGAGAGAGAGAAGCAAAGTAACGTACAGTCGTGCTCGCACCTGGCATCGGCGACTCTCCTGCCTGCGTCGGCTACGGGTAGTAGGCACGACTGTACTCGGTCAGGATGCTGAGCACCTCCGCCATGGTGCAGCGGCGCTCCACGTCACGCTCGAACGCGCGTCGTGCGATGCGCTGCAGCCATCGCGGAGTCCGCTCGAGCTGCTCGGCTGTGAACGGCACCACCTCCTCATTCGCAATGTAGAACATCAGAGGGATGGAGTCCTGGGCCGAGAATCTACGCTCGCCGCCCGACCACGGGGACTGGCCCAGCCACAGCTGCAGCAGCGTGCACGCGTAGGCCCACACATCGGACTTGAGGTGCGGCTCGTTCAGTATTACCTCCGGTGCCATGTAAGCGGCCGTCCCGAAGAGCTGCCACGAGCCGCTCTCCCGCCTTGCGGAGCGACAGGAGGAGCTGTCGCCGCTCACGAGGGAGAAGCGGCTGCAGCCGAAGTCGGAGATGGCGACGCTGCCGTCGGAGCGCGTCAGCACGTTCTCCGGCTTCACGTCGCCGTGGATGACGTTGTGGTCGTGCAGGTGCTTCAGCCCACGGGCCATGCCGAACGCGTGGTCGTAGAAGAGCGGCTCAGGGATGGGGCGGAAGTGCCGGTACAGCTGGACGATGCTGCCCCCACTCGCATACTCCAAGACCAGCAGCAGCTGGTGCGTGTCCACCTCCTTCGACGCGCCGTAGAAGATGATGACGTTGGCGTGCGGCGGAAGCATCGACCACATCTGGAACTCGCGCCAGTTGAGGTCCGTCGTCTTGTCGTCGTACGAGTAGCGCGACTGCTTCACCGCGACGATGCGGCCCGTGTCGAGGTTCAGCGCCCTGTACACAGCCCCGAAGGCACCCTTGCCGATGGGGCCGCTGCTCACACGAAAGTGGTGGGACAAGATCGCGATGCCGCTCTGCTGGGACTCCAGCACCACCGACGCGGTAAAGTTGCGTATGATCTTGTGGCTTTCGCTGCACATCCTCGTCGTCGTGGCGTCGCTGACCATCTCCTCCTCCTCGTCCAACACCTCGAGGCCCACACCGCTGCGGAAGTGACTCTCGCGCGTCACCATCATCTGCGAGCTGGGGGAGCACGAGATGGTGCACGACGGCGTCATCAGCGCCGGATCAGTCGCAGGAGCGCCGACGGCGTGGTCGCGCTCGAACACCTCCTGCTCCTTGGCGGCCATGCGCACAACCGCCCCATGCAGCAGGAGCGCCTCCCCCTCCGCCTCCGCGCTCCCCACTTGTCTGCGCGTCCTATCAGCCGCAGGCCGCAAAGCCGGCTGCGGCGCGACGTGCATCGCAGACGATGGGCCAACGTTAGCCACCGCGACCTGCGTCTCCTGTCGCGTCACAGGCATCGACTGAGACAGCTCTGAGTTTGGACTCTTGATGGAGTTCGACACAACGTCGCTGCGCGTCGAGAAGGAGTCGGCGCTGTTGCCGCTCGTCGGCGCGGTGCCGCCGTGCGCCGACGGCGCGGCCGTGTCGACGCCCTTCGAGAAGGCCGCGGTGACCGCCGCGCCGCCGTCACGGGGCGTCGCACACGGTGACGACGTGTGCGAGGCTGTCGCGGTGTCGAGGCGGGGGGAGCTGGCGGCGGCGGCGACGCGGTTGTGCCGCACTGTGGTGTGGCCCAGCCCCGCCGTGACGCCAGCGCTGGACTGCGCGGCCAGCGGCTGAGGTGAACGCGGTGGCAGCAGTGCCGCGGGCGTGGTGTTGGCGAGGGGCGACCCGCTCGCAGCGGCGGCGGCGGCGGCCCGGGAGCCGTTTCCAGAGCGCGGCACTTTGTGGCCCGGCGCCGTGGACGTCCTGTGTTGGCGGTTGTGACGCACTGTCGAGCTCTGCATGGTGAGGTCGAAGGTTGCGCCGCTGCCGCTGCCGTGGCCGAAGTCGTCGCTTGAGCCCTGGCCAGCCCGCAGCGCCGCGGAGTTGCACCCGAGCACCTGACTCTCCTGCTCGCGCTCCTGCCGGTTCATCTCGAAGCACCACGTGAGGCCATCGAAGTGCTTGATGTAGTACTGAAAGACGGACCACACCGGCAGAAACGCGTGGTACTCTTCGAAGTACGCGAACACCTCATCCTTGACGACGGTGCACGGCAGCGCGCTCGGGCCCTGCTTCATGTCGGGGTGTATCAGCTGCATCATGTTGAAGTTCTTCATGGTGACGCTGAGGCGTGTCTTGAGGGGGAGACAGCTGCACTTGGTGGCCACCAACAGCCCAATCTGGTTGTCCTCGTCGGAGGTGTCGAGCAGGCCTGCAAGGCTGTCTTGGCAGACAATGAAGCTCATGCGCGGCGGCGCCGGCACGATGGACGGGTCCTTCACGACACGGTAGAGCGCCACGGCGAGCCAGTGCATCCTGTACAGCAGGCGCGCGTCATCGGAGTTGAGGGGGCGCACGAGGTTGTCGGGGTTGCATAAGTCGAAGAAGTCGCGGCCCTTGTGCGCAGACTTCTTCCAGCCAAGGAAGTGCTCGCACATGCCGTTCAGCTTCCGCACCCACTGCTCCGCCGCGGCGAGGTTCTTGCCCTGCTGCTCGATCATCTTCAGGGCCTTGGAGGGCTGCACCTTCCCGCGCCGGCTGCGGCTCAGCCGGGAGGCGTCGAAGGTGGAGAGGTAGTTTACCGGGTCGAAGACGCCGTTGGCGCCGCCCGCGGCGCCGTCCCCAGCGGGTGCGGCCTTGCCGACCCGATCTATATCCGCCAGCGACGGGTACAGGATCTCGTACGTGCCGGGCTTCAGCGCCTCCGGATGGGCGCGGTGGTCGTCCTGCAGCACCTCGAAGTTGCCGCTGTGGTCCAGCGCCTCCTCCACGAGACAGCTCAGCACACGCCCGTTGCGCAGAAAGTCCAGCGAGCCGTCCCACTGCCACTCCGGGCCGAGGTCGAAGCACCAGTGGTGGCTGGGCAGGTGACTGCCGCGGCCCGCCTTGCTGCGGAACCCTCGCGCGGCAGACGAGACGCGGTTGCGAGTGCCGCGCGTGGCGCTGTCCGGCCGACTCGCATCGCCGTTCACCATCGCGCAAGGGCCGTCCGAGGGGTTGGACGAGAGCGGGCTGGAGACGTAGTTGCTGCACGAACGGGACCGGAGCGCGTTCGCAGAGTCCGCAAGTTCGCAGGACCCGTGCGACGGCGGTGTCAGGGTCGCGGTGGGGCGGAGGGAGCCGCCGGGATCCATCTTCCCCTTCCGCGCGTCCAGGCAGTGCTGCACCTGCACGAGCCACTCTACCCATGTGCTCATCATGGCGTAGAGGCTCACGACATCAATCAAGATCTCAGGCTGCTTGTCTTGGTAGCGCATGAGGAGGAGGTAGAACAGCTCCAGGTCGGACAGCCCCAGCTTCTTCGCTCGCTCAAGGATGTGCGGAGCGTCGATGGCACGCTCCGGCTCGTTCTCCTCCAGCACCGCCAGCAGCCGATCCCACCGCGTGGCGGGGAGCTTCGCAAGCGCTCCGTCCATGGGATACAGCAGGCAGACAAAACAAAACAAAAAAAAAAGGGACACAGCACCACAGGAGCGAGAACAAAAGAGCTGAAGAGAGAGAGAAAGAGAAAGAGGGAAAGAGAGGAGCACACACACACACACACAAGGTACAAAAAAAAAAAAAAAAAAAGTGA